>OY728159.1:888629381-889879381 GCA_963277665.1 Viscum album | reverse complement strand
CCTTCGCTGTGACGACCTCAAACTAACTTTCCTGCCATCTCAAGAAATCATCCATGAAGAATGCGCAAAAAACAACTATGGTGGAAGGTCTGAGCCTTGTTTGTGTCTGCTTTCTACCTCCCCGTTAGAGTTTAAGCATGGGGGAAAGTATTAACCACATAGAAAAAGTGAAACCCCAATTCAAATCCCCACATCAGAACCTCCCCCAAAAACAAATAGATTGTGGATCAACCTGTTAGTCAATTGATCCGCATTCACTGTTTATTTCAAGAAAGTGGAATGAATTATCAAATTCAAGGAATGAATAAACTCCTACCAGGATTCATTGGATCTTTTGATGATGACAGATGCGATTTGTGTCGTCGTCGATCTGTGGTCGTTGGGGTTTGTCACCAATTTCGAACCTCTGGATCCGATCCTCCAACATTCCTTGCTTCGTTCTTCATTCTTCGTTGTAGATGGGTTCAGCTGATAGTTCGTGAGAGATTTACCTGCGTTTCTTAAACCCCAAACTCCAAAACACTGGAATATTAAAAGAAATAAAAATTACAGCAATGTTTCACCAATTAATGATTCTCATTAAATGAGACACATTTAATAATCCATTAAGATAACAACATTGTAGTTTCAAACAAGCCATTATTGACCCTTCATTAATGCACCCTGTCGCCACCTCTTCATCACCATGTCGCTACACCGTAGTGTCTCCATCCACCACTCAACGATAAGAAAATAAATAAAATAATTATTTTAAATTATATTATTATTTTTCTCAAAAATTCAGAAAAATAACTTTTCTGCTCGGCCCTTGCCACTTGAAGTTAAGTCATTTCATGGTGAATCCTAGTATTCTGAGTTCAATGGTGCCCTCGGATTTTTGATCCGAGCACCAGTTCAAAAGTTAGAAAAACCCTCCCACGCGTTTACTGAACGTACCTTAAAAAAATTCAAAATTCCATTCTAGACTCTCCAGGCCTAAGAATCATGTGATGTCTGAGTGTGTGGTCTTAATATTCTTCCATATAGACAAATAAAATTAACACATAATTTCCAAGAGATTACATTCTCCCCAAATTAAGGTTTTACACCCCGAAATCCAAAACAAAACTAATCAAACATATGGGGGTACTTAACATGAATCCAAGCCTCCTTCTACCATGTTTTCTCCTCGAGATTCTTGTGCTTCCACCGAACTCACATCCGAAGAATTGACAGCCCATGTAGGACCTACTCCTGTCAATCTATTATCTCTACCAGGAACTCCACAAACGTCTCCCCATCATCAATGTCTAACTCGCTCTAGTATATGACATGTGATGGATCATTCATGTACCTCCTTAATTACGACACGTGAAAAAAATTACGCACCCTATGCATCTGTGGGGGAAGAGATAGGAATTATGACACCTAACCAACTCTACTGAGGATATGAAAAGGTTTGATGAACCTCAGAGATATCTTCCTACCCTATTAAAATATCCACAATCCTCATTGAGGTGATACCCAAAGGATCACATGATCTATCTTCCCAAACTCCAAGGGTCTCTATCTCCTTTTGACATAAGACTTCTTCTTGCTCTGTGCAGTCCTCATTTACTCCTGGATGATTTTCACCTTCTCGGTGGTAGCCCATACCAACTCCGGATCCATGATTGCTGACTCCCCTTGGTCTGTCCAACATTGGAGTGATCTACAAGGCCGCACATACAAGGCCTCGAATGGTTACATGCCAATGGTGGAGTGATATCTGTTGTTGTATACAAACACTATCTTTGGATGGTGGTCCTCCCAACTGCGACCAAAATCTAGGACGCAAGCATGTAGCATGTCTTCCAATGTCTTTATGGTCTACTTCATCTAACTATCTGTCTGGGGATGAAAAGTTGTGGTCAAGCATATCTGTATCCCGAATGCCTCATGTATTTCCTTCCACAGCCTAGATGTATAAAGAGAGTCTCGATCTGAGATGATCATCGAAGACACCCTGTGAAGCCACCCTATATCTTGGACATAGAGGATTCCCAATCCAAATATCGGTCCCTACTTCTGGATGGGTAGGAAGTTAGATGACTTGGTGAGTCGGTCAATAATCACCCATATAGTGTCATGGCCCCTAGATGTATGTGGTAACCCCATCACAAATTCCATTGATATACTTTCCCATTTCTAGTCCAGTACCTTGAGTGGTTGGGCCATGCCTGATGGAACCTGATGCTACTTCTTCACATGAAGAAAAGTGAGGCATCATGAAACGAACTCGGCCACCACTTTCTTCATTCATGGCCACCAACACTGATGTCAGAGGTCATGATACATCTTTTCCACTACAGGATGTACCACCAATGGGAATGTATGGAACTCCCTCAACACCTCCCCCCACAAAGACACTAAAACTAAGGTGCACCCACTTAAAAGGATGTCGTGCTTTCCACCTATCGAAAATCCTTTAGGAGCCCCTCATGAAGATAATTGAGCATGTTTGGCCTCACAGTCAACATCCAAAAACTGTTCCTCCCAGACTCACTATAAGAGTGGGAGAGTAACAATCATTTAATGGAGGTAAGAAGCTTCACCATCATCCATGAAGGATATCTACATTGCAGAAAACTGCTTTGTTTCCTCAGTCAGCAGCTGCAAACCAGCCCTTCAGCTGAGTGCATCTTCCACCACATTCCCCTTTCAAGGAGTATAGACTATCTCAAAGTCATAGTCCTGGAGGAACTCTAGCCATCACTATTGTCATAGGTTCAGGTCCCTATATGAGAAGATATACATGAGACTCTTGTGGTCTCAATAAACCATAAACCATTCACCCATCAAGTAGTGCTGCCAGATCTTCAAGTCAAAGACCACTGCTTCAAACTCTAGGTCCTGGGTCGGGTAGTTCTTCTCATGTTGTCTCAACTATCATGAGCCATAGGTGATCAATGAACACTCATTCATCAGAACACAACCCAACCCGGTCCCTAATCCATCGTAGTAAACTGCATACCCAATGCCCTCTTCTAGTAGCGTTAAGATGGGAGCAATCGTTAGTCTCTGCCTCAGCTTCTGAAAACTCTACTGGAACTTTTCTGTCCACATGAAGGGATTTACCTTATTCTTCTTCAAGGATGATAAGGTTGATGATACTATGGAAAATTTGGGCACAAACCTTTGGTAGTATCCATCCAACCCCAAGAAACTCTGCACCTCAATCACACTCCTAGGTGGCTCCCAAGAAAGCATTGCCTCTATCTTCATTGGATCCAATGCAACTCTAGTCTCTAAGATGATGTATCCCATAAAATGGACTTCCTGAATCCAAAAATGACACTTCAAGAGATTTCCAAAAAGGTGGTTCTCTCGGAGTGTATCCAAGACTATCTGCAGGCTTGTAGCGTGCTCCTCCTCTAACACCAAGTGCACCAAAATGTCATCAATTAAGACCACAAAAAAACAGTTAAGGTAAGCTATAATATCCTATTCATGAGTCACCTGAACACTACTGGGGTGTTGGACATGTCGAAAGGAATCACTAGGAACTCGTAGTAGACATATCGGCACCTGAAGGTTGTCTTCGGTACATCCCAATCCCGTACCCAAAGCTGGTGATAGCCCGATCAGAGATCTATCTTCAAGAACCACCTCGCTCTATTCAGCTGCTCGAAGAGGTCATCGATCCCTGGAAAAGGATACTTGTTCATCACGGTCTCTTGTTTTAGGCATTGTAAGTCCACTTACAGCCTCAGAACCCGTCTACCTTCATGGAACACAACAATGAGGGTGCCCATGGAGTAACACTGGACCTTACAAACCCTTTCATATGCAAGTCCTCCAGCTGTACCCTCAACTCATGAAGCTTCATGGGAGCCATCTGATATGCAGGTGTAGATATCAGTTCTACCCATGGGTACAATTCAATGCAGAATTCTACCTATTTGTGAGGAGATAGTCCTATGGAATCTTCTGAAAATATATCCTTATACTTTTCCACCACAATAAGAAATCATGGACTCCTCTCATCCACAACACCAAGGGTGAGGCTAGCCAACTGGTGAGTGATCGGCTACACCCTCCTCTGAGAAAGGTTTTCCTTTGCTGCAAGGGTTTCCTTCTTTCCGGTTAAGGAAAACTCGGTCCCATATCAGCGGACACACCACACTATATGCCAAAAAATAGTCGATCTGAGCACTGACTGTGGATAACCACTCCATAGTCAAGATGACGTCATAAGGCCTCCATGATGCTAATAGGAGATCCAAGTTGTAGCTCTTGCCTCCTAGAGTAAGCTCACACTGCTGAAACCAGTGTGTAATCAATGAATCCCCTCCCATAGGAGTCTCTAGCCATAAGGATAGAGTCAACGGCTCCACCAAAATCTCCAAGAATCGAATGAGGTCTGTGGAAAGGAAAGAGTGACATACACGTATGTTTATAAGTACTGAAGAAAAGGTAGACTAGAAATAGACCATACCTATAATCATCTATGGAGCACCGTGGTCATAGGCCTCCAACTCCTAAAGCTGGCCCCTCACCTGTCCACATGCTCCCAAAGCTCATGGTGTACCTCCTAGTGGTGGTGGTGGTAGTACCTCGAACCGTCATTCGCCCACTACCACTCGGCCTGCTCCCCTACCACGTCTACCACCCTACGAACCTCCTTGCTCAAACCTATGTCCCTATCTCAGTGGTCCCTTAACCTCTTTATATTAATTCAGACAGTGAGTCTGACAGTCACGATCCATGTTCCCCTATCCTCCATAAGAGTAACAAACTCTAGCCCTTGGATGACCTCTTCTTCCTTGCAAGCCCCGCACCGCCGACCCTGCATCCTGGGGTCGTCCTTCGGAAGGTCTAGCCTGTTTTGGCCTCTATGCCATCTGCCTACAGCCTGTTGTAGATGACTAGGCCACCTGTCATCCAGTGTTGTCTCTCATCGTCAGTATCTGCTCGGCTAGGAAGCTCTCCACTAGTAGGGATCGCTCTAGCACTGCATCCAACATTGGGATGTTGAGAGAAATCACCAACTGTCTAATTTCTCATCAGATCCCCTGATAAAAGGTCTGGGATTTGAAGAAATGGTCCCACACCATGTTGGTGGAGTAGCAGGAGAGTTCGTTAAACCTCAAAGTGTACTGTGCCACAGTCAAACTACCCTACTATAGGTGTAGTAGATCCTGAATACGCACAGATCATAGTGTCACTAGTACGAACTCCCCCTGAAAGAGGCTCTCAAATTCCAACCTAGAAATAGACTCCTCCTCATGTGGCTGGATCATTATGCTCCACTATATCCCTATTATTCCCATAAAAAAGGCTAGCATCTAGGATCACTATCTGATCTGTATGTGTCTCTACCAAGAGAAAAAATCATGTCACAACCTCCAACTAGTTCTCAACTACCTGAGGATCTGTCTCGCCTCAAAACCTTGGAGGCCTCTTTCTCTAGAACTCATGTAGAATACTCAGTTGGCATGCACTATCCACTGGTGGGGCTCAAAGAATCTACTTCTCTATGGGCGGTGCTACTGCTAGTACACCACCTGTAGGTGCTGCCACCATAAGTGGTCCATGTACCGATGCCTCATCACTCAGTGGGCCATCGCCATTATCTCTCATTGGAATTTTTTTTGGATGTCTTTGTGGAGGAATCCCATAAGTAAACATATGTTCCACTATCAATAGGTTATACCTGGTGAGATGACTCAAAAGAGATCAAGAGAAAAAAAATTCGAAACACACTCAACCTGTGTTTTTTGAAGGTTCTGGGCATAGTGGAAGCATGGTTGGGATGGTACCCAACATTGATTTTTACCATGATCAATAATTATTCTGGGATCAATACAACGATGAACTCTAGTCTCCACGGAATATAATCAATGATTTAGATAAAGAAAAAAGAGGCCCGAAACCTTTGAGAGGATCTTTCACATCAT
The DNA here is from genome assembly GCA_963277665.1 of Viscum album. NCBI lineage: Eukaryota > Viridiplantae > Streptophyta > Magnoliopsida > Santalales > Viscaceae > Viscum > Viscum album. The sequence goes on along the minus strand of OY728159.1, from coordinate 889,873,463 downwards.
GTTTATAATTAATTATATTAATTTCAATAAGAAAAATAACACTTGTATCTTTGGTATTTTTCTTCCTTGATGATGTTGATAGTTCGGAATAACCAGTCCAGATTATCTTGTTTTTCTTATAAGGATCCAAACTAGAATCCCTCTACTAGTGATCCACACGTGCTCCGATGTCCCCCGATCGGCACCGATCGCTCTCCGAGTGCTAGCGCGCTGAAGAGAGTATCTTGTTTTGGTCGTTCTTGATCGCTTGTTCTATGACCTTGAAGAATGTCTCTCATTCATGAGAGGGGAGAGAACATCATTCGAGAGAGAAATTGTTTGGCTCAACAATTCTCAATTCACTAGGTGCGTGGTGTGGTGCTTGGCACAATAGACGTACTTGCCTATTTATATACATGGAATTTCAGTTACAATATTTAATTGCATAACAACAATTAAATACATTCATTAAGTTAGAGAAAACCCATGCATTTGAAAATAATACTGTGTCATTATTTATGGTGTTCCAACTTGTGCAAAATGGAATTATAAATAAAATTCTGCAACATAAAATAATAGTAGCGTTATATTAATTTGTGTCAACTAGTTAAATAATTATTTACTGTATTGGAAATAATGATTTTACTACCGGACCGACGTTGGTACGCTGAAACTCCACTTCAATTTATTGAACACCCGAATAAATAAATAAATAATTTATTCTCTTAAATAAATATTTTATTTACAAACAAATAAGTAAATATTTATTAAATGTTTAATAAAATAAATAAATATATTTTATTTAATTTATGCAATCATTTTAACTTGAATAAAATTATTCCATGGTCTTGATAATAATATTTCTTTCATTAATTAAATTAAAATATTATTTAACCATGACCACCAAAAACACTTACTGTGCGACCCTATGAGATTATTTTTCATTGGCATTAGGCGGGCTTACCTAAAGTCCAAGAGTACTGTCTAGTAATGGGTCAAGGCACCCAAGAGAAAGAATGTAAATTTGCAACAACAACATATACATATGAACGCTAACTATGTAATATAATCCCTTTGTCACAATATCTCATCAAGAAGGTTTTCTGATTGTGTCATCAACTTTAATGCATGATACATTGTTCTTTGACTACCTGAAATAAACTCTTCGTTACACCATGTCCATAGAATTTCATGCGATGGTTATATTTTAATCAAAGGGATGAGATATAAAATTCCATAAATAAGAGGGAAAAATCCTTCCTCGACTTATCCATTAATAACATGCCACTCATGACACACACAACGTACCATATTTCCTACCAACTGTCTGCATGATAGTTTTCATTAGCAAATCAAAGTGCGTAAGTCATGAAACATATTAATGATAATATTAAAGTCTAAGGATCATTACACATGCTCGCAGGTAGAAATATCCGATGACACCAAAACATGCAGAATTCCTACTAGTGGGTATGTTCTCATAATCTCCTATCTTGGATATTACCAAGTGTGAACTTCATGAGAGGAAGTCTCATTTGCTTACGATTGCTCACACCTGACGGTCTGCATACTATATATCCCATCATAGCGTGTCATACAACCAAAAAACTATATTTAAGAATATTGTTATAGCATTTCAAGGTTCTTATCATAGCGGGGAACTACCATGACCTTATCAATGCAACAAATACTCTAGAACATTATTACATCATAGTCATACATAACAATGAACAATATGTAATAATACATTAAATATCCATGTAATAAAATTAGTAACAGTTGGTTCTAGGACACCAACTCTTACAAACTCCCACTTTAACTAGAACCAATTTCCTATGACTTTCAGTCCACTAGACCTCACATGATGATCATGTTTCTTCTAAGTCAAGGATTTAGTCAAGGGATCTACCACATTGTCTTTCCTGGAAATACAGCTCACTGCAACCTCACCTCTCTGAGAAAACTTCCTCAAGAGATGATACTTTCGAAGCATGTGGTTCGTTCACCAATGTGACCATGGATCTTTTACGAGAGCCACCACTACAATATTATCACAGTATAGTGTGATGGGATCTTTTCTACTATGTATCACATCTAGCTCCTGGATGAAGCTTTGCATCCAAATTGCTTCTTTATCTTCCTATGAATCTGCGATATACTCGGACTCTACTATAGATTTTGCAACCACACTTTTCTTTGAGCTCTTCCAGCTCATAGCACATCCATTAAAAGTGAAGATGTATTTCGTTTGTGACTTCATGTATTCTTGATCAGTTTGGAAACTAGCATCTGCATATCCTATGAGGAATAGTTCATAATATTCTCCCTAAACCAGAAACATATCCTGAGTACACCTCAGATACTTTAGGATAGTCTTCACTTCTATCCAATGGTGGTCACCTGGGTCATCTTGATATCTGCCTACCAAACTCAATGCGTAGGCGTCATCGAGTCTAGTACATAGAATGACATACATGACTGACCCAATTAATGATGCATATGGAGTCCTTGACATTATATTTCTTTACTCATGTGTCTAAGGATACATTTTCTTGGAAAGATGAATTCCATGTGACTCTAGAAACAATCCCCTCTTTGATTTTTCCATAATGAATCTCTTCAGTATCTTATCAATGTATGTACATTGACTTAGGCCCAACAATCTATTGGATTTATCAAGATGTATCTTGGTCCCAAAAATATACGCTTCCTCGCCCAAGTCTTTCATATAGAATCATTGATTCAACCATTCCATAACAGACTGTAAGACTGGTATCTCATTTCTAATAAGTAATATGTCATTAACATATACTATTAGGAAAATGACTGCACTCCCACTAAACCATTTGTAGACACATGGATCACATTCATTCATGATAAAACCAAATTATTTTATGGCATCATCAAAATGAATTTTCCATGAACTAGATGCTTTCTTTAATCCATAAATGGATTTATGCAACTTTCATACCTTATTACCATCCTTTGGAGTCACAAACCCTTCTGGTTGTGTCATGTAGACATCTTCTTGAAGGTTCCCATTAAGGAATGCTATTTTTAAATCCATTTTCAAAATCTCATATTCATGGTAAGACATAATGGAAATTAGAATTCTGATGGATTTCAGCTTTGCAACTGGTGAGAAGGTTTCATCATTGTCAATTCCATGATGCTGTTTAAAACCTTCTGCAACCAGTCGTTACTTATAGGTACTGACTTGTCCTTCCATGTCTAGTTTCTTCTTGAATACCCATTTTCATCCCAAAATATTTACATCAACTGGAGGATCTACCAAAATTCTTACATAGTTTTGGTACATGGAATCCATTTCAGAATTCAGGGATTATTTCCACATGGCATTGTCTGTGACACTTAATGCTTCCTTGAAGGTTATAGGATCATTATTATCAACTAATAAAGAGTTGCCATCCTCGGTAACTAGAAAACCATACCATCATAGTTCTCTAACCAGTCTTGTACTCCTACGTATTACTTGTGTCTCTGGAATTGATTCTTCTTCCATGGGGATTTGTGGAATCTGTTCCTATACCAACTCTTGTGTACCTTGAGCCTCGACTACATTGAATTATATCTCGATCCCACTATCTATTTTGGAGATGTGCTCCCTCTCAAAGAATATGGCATGTCTTAACACTATAAACTTTTTTTCTAAGGGGTTGTATAGGTGATATACCCTTGTTTCCTTGGGGTATCCTATAAAGGTACACTTTGTGTCTCGGGGTGAGAGTTTGTTACCTGAAGAAGCCTTAACAAAGGCTTCACAACCCCACACATGTAATATCGATAACATGGATTTTCTTCCACTTCAGAACTCATATGGAATATATTTATCAATTTAGTTGGTACTTGGTTGAGTATGTGTGCCACTGTTTGTAATGCATATCCCCAAAAAGATAATGTAAGACTCACACGACTCATCATTGATCTCACTATGTCTAATAGGGTGTGGTTTCTCCTTTTTCTCACACCATTCCACTAGGGAGTGTTTGGAGGAGTGAGTTGGGATAGGATCCTAAACTATGGTAAGTAATCAATGAAGTCTTGATTAAGATATTCTACTCCTCGGTATGATTGGACTTTCTTAATCTTCATACCAATCTGGTTCTCAACTTCATTCTTGTATTTTTTGAAGTTAACAAAAGAATCCAACTTATACCTCATTATGTAGATATATATATATATATCTACTAAAATCATCAGTAAAAGTTATGAATTTTGAGTACCATCCCCTTGCCTCAACTAGAAATGGTCCACACACATCGGTACAAACCAATTTAAGAAGTTCTTTAGCCCATTCACCTTTCCCACTAAATGGGTATTTGGTCATTTTTCTTTATAAACATGCATGACATATGCCAAGTGGTTTTAGTTCGAAAGAATATAAATATCCATCTTAATGTAATTTTTTCAATCATTTCTCATTTACATGACCAAGCTGGTGATGCCAAAGTTGGGTGTGGTATGAGTCATGTGAAGTATCTTTGTTATCGATTTCCATTACTTGGTTTGTGTAATCCAACATGTAAAGTCCTTTGTATAAATGCTCCATACCATAACAAATGATATATTTTTAAAAAAAGAAACATTCAATTCCAAACATGAAAACAAATCCATCTGTATCTAAGCCTGATATAGAAATAATTTTTTTAGTAACAGAAGGCACATAATAACAACCCTTTAACACCAAGATCATCCTAGTAGGAAACGTGAGGTGGTAGTCTCTGATACCTATAACAACAAGTCTGGATCCATTGGCTACTCATAAATATACCTCCCCTCAAACAATCTTTTTGAATCTACTTGGTTCATATATTTGGATACATATGTGAGCACCACAAGCTGTATCTAAAACCCAATTTGTAGAAATAGATAGATTTAATTCGATAACAAATGCACCAAAAGCTTCCCCTTGCTTCTTAGGTTGGGTGCAGTTCTTCGTCAAGTGGCCCTTCTTGCCACATGTGAAACAAACAGCCTCATGTTCCCTTGCTTCCCCTTTGATCTTCCTTTTCTTGGAAGACCGTGAAGAAGTTTTGGGCTTAAAGCTCTTTTCCTTCCCTTTCCTCTTATTCACCATAAAGACAGAAGGCTTTTTGCACTTCATATCTTTCTTCACATGGAAAATGAGGATAAGAAGAGAAGATAGAGACTTCTCAATGTTGTTCATATTGAAATTGACAACAAAGTTAGAGATGTTCTAAGGGAGTGTTGCGGGAATGAGATCAGTGCCCAGTTCATTGGGGAGTTTAAAACCTAGAACCTCTAGGTGCTCAATGTAGCCAACGATCTTGACTACATGAGGCCTAACTGGGGAACCTTATCCAAGGTTACTCTGAAATAGGGCCTTATATATATCAAACCATTCACGTCTTTCTCTCTCTTGGTAAAGACCATGGAGGTGATTGAGCATGCTATAGGAATCCATGTTTTCATAAGACTTCAGGAGGTCACTAGACATTGATTATAGAATCAAACATTGAACTTCAATAGCATCATTCATATGTTTCTCATAGACTAGGAATGCCTCATAACTTGATTCTCTGGTAGGCAGATTAGGTAATGCTGACTCCAATACATAAGACTGTTGTTCATGCGGTAGGATAACTCGAAGGCGTCTAAACCATTCCGGGAAGTTACTACCAGTGAGGATGTTGTCTTTATCCAAAATTGATCATAGGGATAGCATGGTTGATGAGTTTTTCATTTTTATTCTAAAATTAAAAGATTATATCATTAGTACATTCTTTATTACATTTTATAAGAAATTCGAAATTTTATTAAGTCTCCCACTATTTTATTAAGTCCCAATAACCCTCATCATTGAACTCGGAATGTCCAGTTTCCATGACATTCTAGTGGAAATGATCTATATTCCCCTTCTAATAACCCCAACAAGGGTTGGTCAACCTCTTATAAGGTATTTAGGTAGGAAGGTCTTTTTCAACAGTAGGTCTGCAACTCTTTGATATGTTGAGTGGACTCCCCAATCCTGAAATCATGACTTTGGATTTCCTCAACTCTTGCCTCCAATATTACACCAATTCTAGGAAGGGATACTCCTTTTGATGTAATTTAGTTAAGTCAACCTGAAACATTTCATATGTTTTTACTATATAAAAGTTAGTGTCCCAACATGGTTTGGTCAAACACATAGTTTTATTATGTTTTTCCCTTAATGAAGTAACTAATGTCTTGTTCTGAAATAATATTTTATTTGAGTGATTTTTATCTCTTATATGGGAATTTCTTTTTATCATTATCACACATTTTTTAATATTATGTGGAACTTACTTAAGTAATTAACCATGTCTTGATAATATTTATGCATAAGTCTAGTTTATTTTAGTTCCATCTTGCATGTTTGTTTAATTCATTAATTATGTGACCGTGAAAACACATCCATAATGATCAACCATGAAACAAACAGAAATAAAATAAAGTAAATGGCATGATCATGAGCTTTTCTAATGGTTAGTTTATCTAGCGTTTGATAAAATAATGCTGACCTAGGGGAGAAATACCTTGTACCTTTCGGGTTCGTGTTTACAGCTTCATCCTATCCACCTCCATATCTTCTGGGATTGGTTTCGTCTCGGCTCTTGCTTGAAACACCTCCACTAGATTGGGAGTTCCATCCATTACATATGACTTTTTTAAAATCACATATAGGTGATGGGTAAAAATGGGTTATACATAAAATAAATCTTGGGCATATAGGCCCTACATATTAATGAGGAGAAGGCTCGAAGGCCAACAAATTTAATTAAAATAAATAAATTAAAAGAAACCATCCACATACAAAGGTCTTGGTCAAGATCATGATCATTCATACATGCAATGATATTTACGCATAAATAAAAATGGCAGTCTATTCTTTAATCATTCTTGTTTAAGATAAATCACGCTCGAATCAATTAATTATCATCTTTAATTAATCAATCCTTTTATCTTAAACCCTTTTTTTAATTTCCTTGAGATTCTAATCCATCGTAATTTTACACAAATAAATTCATTTAAAATTATCTTTGTACATAAATTGTACCTTAGAGGAAACCCAGTGAATTCCTATTTATAACTACCCAATGAGTAGAAATGAACATTACAAAGATGTTAAATTAAACAAATATATATAAAACACATATCATGTGTTGTGCCTCAGCTTTATGCCCACACAATGGTATATGTCTCAAGGGTTTCTATAATATAATAATAAATTTTAATAAATATGCGTAATTTGGATGAGTACACGATGTGTAGTTCCAACTACACGGTGAGTATTATTTTTCACCATCTATTCTAAGTACACGCCTGGGGAAACGACATGTGAGTATACTTTGGAAATCATTAGAGTACACGACATGTCCAGTGGGCCACATGCTATGTAGTTCCTCGTTACATGGTCTCCAGCTGGGTAAGCCTTGTACAAGGTACACAGTCCAACCCTAACCCAACGGGACCACACGTCGTGTCCATTGGGCCACATAGCGTGTAATCCAGAAACTGTGTACCACCATTTCCTGGTCAACACAAGATGTCATTTAAGACTTAGAAAGACTCCAACACACGACTTGGTTTGGTGGACCTGTCTGATGCATTGAATCTTGACTACACGGCGTGTACTGCCAAATACATGCCGTGTGTTCTGGTGTTGTATGACCATGAAGCATTTTCGCCTCCAAATGAGATCCTTTATTTTATTTTAATTAAAATTAAAACAAAAGATCATTTTTTTAAGGCGAACGAGAAATGAAAGAGGAGGAATAGATCTCGAGATTCTGATTTAGAGAAAAATTAACTTGAATTGAAACAACTATATTATTAAATGTGTAACTCATAAAAAAAATATTTAAATAATTATAAACTATGATGTAACCCCTCTGATACCACTTGAAGGTTTAGGGAAAAGCGAGAGTTTGGTTGGGACGGTACCCAACTTTGATTTTTACCATGATCAATAATTATTATAGGATCAATATGATGATGAAAACCAGTCTCCATGGAATATATTCAAAAATTTAGATAAAGAAGAAAGAGGCACGAAACCTTAGAGAGGATCATTCACATCATGTTTATAATTAATTTAATTAATTTCTTAAAGAAAAATAATACCTATATCATTGGTATTTTTCTTTATTGATGACATTGATCGTCTAGAATGACCCTTCTGGATTATCTTGTTGCGCTTGTCAGGATCCAAACTAGAATCCCTCTAGAGGTGATCCACACGTTCTCTAATGGCCTCGGATCGACAACACTCATTCTCTGGGTACTAGTATGGCGAAGCAAGTGTCTTGTGTTGGTTGTTCTAGGTCTCTTGTTCTTTATACATGAAGAACGTGTCAAGTTCTAGATAGGGGAGAGAACATGAATTAAGAGAGAAATTGTTTGGCTCAACAATTCCCAATTCACCAGGCACGTGGTGTGGTGTCTGGCACAATAGGCGTACTTACCAATTTATATAAATGGAATTTCAGTTACAATATTTAATTCCATAGCAAAAATTAAATACATTTATGAACTAATAGAAATCCCATGCATTTAATAATAAGACCAAATCATTATTTATGGTGCACCAACTTGAACAAAGAAGAATTATAATTAAAATCCATCATCATAAAATAATAGCAGCATTGTTTTAACGTGGGCCAACTAGTTAAATAATTATTTACCATATTGCAAACAATTATTTTACTACTGGACCAACCATGGTTCAGTCGAACTCCACTTCCATTTATTGAACACCCAAATAAATAAATAAATAATTTATTCTCTTAACTAAATATTTTATTTAAAAAATTTTAAATAAATATTTATTAAATCTTCAATAAAATAAATAAATATATTTTATTTAATTTATAAAATCATTGTAACTTGAATAAAATTATTCCACAGTCTTGAGAATAATATTTATTTCATTAATTAAATTCAAATAGAATATAACTGAGATCACCAAACACACTTAGTGTGTGACCCTCTAGGATTCTTTCTTGTTGGCATTAGGCGGGATTGCCTAAAGTCCAAGAGTACTATCTAGAAACGGGTCAAGGCACCCAAGAAAGGGGACATAAATTTGAAAAAAAAACATCTACATATGAATGATATCTGTGTAATATAATCCCTCTATCGCAATATCACATCAAGAAGGTTTCATGATCGTTTCATCAACTTTTATGCTTGATACACCGTTCTTTTACTACCTGAAATAAACTCGTCATTACACCATGGACATGTAATTTCACGCGACGATTCTATTTCAATAAAAGGGCTAGGATATCAACTTTCATAAATGGAAGGGACAAATCCTTCCTTGACTTATCCATTAATAACATGTCACTCATGACACACCCTACGTACCCTACTTCCCGCCAACTGTCTGCATGATGATTTTCGTTAGTAAATAAAAGTGCATAAGTCATGACATTTATTAATGATAATATTAAATTCTAAGTACTGTTACACACACTCACAGATAAAAATATCCATTGACACCAAAACATGAAAAATTCCCACTAGTGGGTCTGTTCTCATAATCTCCTATCTTAGAGACTATCAAGTGCAAACTTCATGAGAGGAAGTATCATCTGCTTATGAGTGATCACACCTAACAATATGCTTGCTATGTGTCCCATAATAGTATTTCAACCAACCAAAGAACTATATTTAAGAATATTGTAATATCATTTCAAAGTTCTCATCATAGTGGGGAACTTCTAGGACCATATCAATGTAATAAATACTCTAGGACCTTATTACATCATAGTCATGCAGAACAACGAACAATATGTAATAATACATTAAATATCCATGTCATCAAAGTAAAAAAAATTGGTTATAGGATACTAAATATTACATTTTCATGTACTAAGTCAAAAAATAGAACTCAAGGTCATGTTGTACGGATACATCATATGCCGCACCAACACTGCCCTGAACTGAAATCCAAACTCAAGACACCAAACACTATTACTCTTTTGATTTTTTTTTTCAGAATCTTAGTTCCCCTGGTAGAAATGATTGCCCTTTGATACCACTTTGTCATGACCCATCCCTTAGGTCCATGCCGTGACTACCCCAAGCCCACCTTCCATAGTCTAGGGTCTGGTGACTTGCACCAGAAAGGCATATCCCAAAAAGGGAAGTCATTTTCTTCGAACCTGTACACACACAGACAAGGAAAACTTCACAAAGATAACCATGAAGGAAATAAAAGTATTACAACCACCACAAAGTACCACAACTAAGAGTAAAGTGTCTAAACTAAAAGTAAAGGGGATATAATACAAGACCAACTGAAAGGAAAGTGCATTAAAAGAAGTAAAAGATCTACAGGTTGTATGCCATGGATCCTACCTGAAGGGTAAGTATAACTCTCCATCAAATGTCACTACAACACACCACATATATCGATCTACCTCTGAGCACCATCTAGTTCATGTTCCCAAAAGTCCCAATCAAAGTTGTCCATCATCTGTATAAGAAAAAACAAGTGCGGGCAAAGCCTGTGTAAGGGTGAGTATAACAATACTCAGAAGGTACCCCGACACCCTCGATGGTCTCTCAGTAATTCAAAAAGGAAAAAACACAAAGGAAATACCACAGAGGTAATACCACTAAGATATATATCAAACACATAACACAATGTCAAAGACACAACTCACACTAGGTATACAACTTAATGAATATTAATAAATATAATTAGTTGTAAGAAAGATCATCTTATTCTATTGAGAGTCTGGATAGCTAATTCAAGAAGTGTTGATCTACTGTCGATCGACAAAGGGTAGCTATCCCGTTGATCCATGAAGGGTCGCTCTACGGTTGGTCCACAATGGGTCACGCTACTGCTGATCCACAGAGGGTCACTCTCATGCCGATCCACAGAGGGTCGTGCTATTGCCGATCCGAGAAGGGTCTCTCTCATGAAAATCCATGGAGTAGTGCACCATTACTGATCCCCAGAGGGTCACTCTCTTGCCGATACATGGAGGGTTTCACCATTGTCAAACCACTAAGGGTCGCTCTCTTACCAATCCATGGAGGGTTGCTCTTCAATTGACAACCAGCCACTGGATTCCCATACCTTGTACGTATGAGTTTTGAATGTTCTTTTACTCAAGACATTGATCATATTTCAACTACCATGAATTCTCACTTATAGGTAACCCAAAGTATTGTCTTGTCGTGAGGGTTCCATTGCAATAGAAGGTGCACCGATTGGCTGCCCAATCTGTAAGTTATAGGCTTTTTAGTAAAAAGGGCCTGATTAGATTTGAGACAGATCCAACACGTATGTACTCTAACATACGTGAAAACTCAGGTGGAGTAAATTAGAAGGACCTCTCCATCACAGGAGTCCCAACTCCACTAACGGTGAGTCAATCAGACATGTAGTTTGAAAGATACATACATTTAAGTAAATAGGGGGACGATTGTGTCTGGGACCGAACCAACCCGGTCGGACCCACCCGACCATCTCGGCCCGAGGGTCCCAAATACCCCTATTCAATTAGACAAACTTGTCCTCAACCGGTTCAGGTCGGGGTCGGTTTGGTTCGCCCTGGCTAGTGGGCTAAGCCCAATGGGCCTCGTAGGACCTGGCCAGGTTTGGCCGAGGGTCCAGCCCGCCGAGTCACCTGGAGACCCAATCTCGTTCGGCAAGGCCCGAAGGGAGTGGGGCCGGCCCACCAACATGGGTCCACCCCATCGGTGTGGGTATGATCTATTGGGCACGGGACTGGCCCACTGGGTTGCGGGTCCGGCTGACCGGTGCGGGACTGACCCGTTGGTAGGGGTGCGGCCTTCCAGTATGCGACCTGGCCGCTAGAGCGGCCGATAGTGCACCGTCTAGCTGGGACGTGGTAGCCACACCACGTTCGGCCCCAATTGGCCCCGTTGAAATGGGGCATACTCCAGCCATGGTTGACGGACTGCGGCTCGCCAGCCACCGAATACCCTGAACCCAGGTCATCCCTCCATGCAGCACCACGTATTCTCACCACTGTCGGTGTGCTGAAGATCCCTTCAACGGGCCACCGAAGTCACTCTAGTGGCCTGTTTCTCGAACAACATTTCGTCTATAGAAATTTTTGGTCGCCACCTTTTCTAAGACATGCTCAAACTTACTTTTCCAGCATCTCAAGAAATCATCCATTAAGAACGCACAATAAACAACTTTGGCGGAGGGTTTCGCCCTTGTTTGTGTCGGCCCGTGCCCTCCGCGTTTGAGTTTAGGTTTGGGGGAAAGTATTAACAACACAACAAAATTAAAACCCCAATTCAAATCCCCGAATTATAACCTCACAAAAAATGTACGAATCTCGGATCAAGCCGTTAATTGGTTGATCCGCGTTCATTGTTTATTTCATGAACGGGGAAAGAATTAACAAATTCAAAGAAAGCATTAACCCCTACTTGGATACGTTTGATCTATTGATGATGAAAGATGTGATTCACATCGTCATCGATCCTTGGTCATTGGCGTTCATCGCGGCTTTCCAACCTCTAGATCTGATCTTCCAACGTTCGTCACTTCATTCTTCATTCATCATTGGAGAGGGATTCCACCAGCGGTTCATCAGATATTTCCCGCGTTTTTTAATCACCAAACCCCAACACATTGGAATATTAAATTAAAAAAAGTGCAGAGAAGTTACGCCCATTAATGATGCTCCTTAAATGAGACACATTTAATGAGCCACATTTAATGATCCATTAAGATAACTACATCACAATTTCAAATGAGCCATTGTTGACCCTCCATTAATGAACCTCATCACAGAAATGCAATGTCTCCATCCGCCACTCAATAGTGAGAAAAGAAAAAAAATAATTATTTTAAATTATTTTATTATTTTTCAAGAAAAGTCCAAAAAATAACTTTCCCACTCGGATCTTGCTGGCCAAAGTTAAGTCATTTCTCATTGAATCTCGGTGTTCCGAGTTCAACGGTGCCCTCGTATTTTCAATCTGAGTACTGGTTAAAAAGATAGAAAAACACACCCACACATTTACTAAATGTACCTTATAAAAAGTTCAAAATTCCATTCAGGGCTCTCTGGGCCTCAGAATCATGTTCCGTTAGAGCATATGGTCTCAGAATAATTCTATATAAATTAAAAACAAATTATACATAATTTCTAAGACATTATAAAATTTGTTTAGTTTTTCAAATTCTTCATTTCATATTGGACAATGATAACCATTTTTTCTAATAGTATGAAAATGAAAAATAATATATATATTTATAAATGAAAATAAAAGGGATTATATATATGATTTTCAGATGCAACTTACTCTAATAATTTATTTAGTATTTTCATGATAATTGGTAAACATATTCCGATATCTTTGTCTATTTCTATATTATTTTTTTAATGAATTACTCATAAAAACACATTCATAAATATTATAATAGAATTGGTGGGGATTCCTCCTAAACATATATCATTTTTATTAATTATTTTAGTTTTTTTTGAAAAAAATGAAGGAATATATAAAAATAATGTAATAAATCACATCATATTTCATTTATTATAAAATAATTTCCTAAAAATTTAATTAAATATTGTTATAAATAAATATAAAAAATATTATCTAAATGTGGAAATAAATTTAAAACCAATGAAAATGAAACGTTAGAAAACATCAATTTAGAACCATCTATGGGTTTTTAATGATCTTGTCCTAGTTTCACACCGTTCCTTATGTTTATCCATCAAAATCCTAATGTACATTTTCTTGAATTCATATGTGTGATGAATAGTAATAATGTATAACTTATTTTAGGATGGGAAATTTAGAAGTAGGGTTTGTTGGAAATTTTAAGATTATAGAGATAATAGGATCAGTGGAATACCGATTGGCCCTTTCACGGAGGTATAATAATTTCCATAATGTTATTTAGGTCTCACACCTTTATAAATATCACCCTGACCCTTCTCATGGTATTTATGTTGATGTTATTGAGCATGAGGCTGATGGGTCCTTTTAGGATCATCAGATTCATGTTATGGATCATAGTGAGAATGTGTCACAGGGAAATATCATTCCATTGGTCTGATTTCTATGGAAGAATAAAGCTATTTAAAATGAGACATTGGAGAGGGAAAGAATATGGAGGACAATTGGCCGTAATGTTTTACCACTGAATCATAGAGACTCTTCAATGTACAACTAAAGGAAGAGTTGTTTTATGGTGGGGAGATTGTAAGATCCTGACATTTCTAGAGACTCCATGTGCACATTTTTAGGTTCCCTTTTACCAATGTTTTGGTTATACATTGGTTCAGTTTGTAATATCCCAAACCAAATTACCATTAAAATAGGAAGTCAGACTAGTTGGTCACTTAGCCTCATGAACACCTCCCCGTACGCTATAGGTTAATAAATAACAGTGAGGATGTAATGATGGTTTAGTGGGTAGACTATACCCTCCTAATAAAATATGTAAAATGGTATAAAAATCAATAAATATCATAAAACAATAGATGAAGTAATAAATAAATGAAATATATCAGAAGAAGAAATAATATAAATGAATAAAAGAGATAAATAGTCATTACTAATTCTATATAATTATCAATGTAATGCCAGGTTTTACTACAAGGTTAAATAATTAAGAAGTAGAAATAGAAATACAATTTAATAAAAGAAGAAATTTCTAATGACTAGCTCCAAAAGCATCTAGAACATCATCTTGATCCTCATATACTAAATCCTATATAGAAGAAAAGTAGAAAAACATAAGCAATGAATCCAAAGACCTACAATAATGAAGGACTTCTCAGGTACCATAGTGAAATGTCAGCCCAAGTAGGGTGTAAGACATAAATATTAGTAGGCCAACACCACCGATGTCATGACCACTCTAGACAGTGCAATAGAAAATTAAGACATGTACCGTATAAAAGAAATACATTGTGACAAAAATTAAATAATATCATCTTGGTCTGGGTTCCAAAATGGACTCCCATCCCAAACCACCTGCTTCATCTTAAGATGAAAGTCAAAAAGGTAAACATGTGCAATAAGGAATATATATATACCAGGTCTGATAGTAACATGGAATTCCATGTAAGGAATACCCCCCATGTGTATGCCTTGGCTTGGTGTCTAAATAACTTATCATCACATAAGTGATCTAGTAATTTGAATAATATCAAGTGCAAGAAAAAACATATTAATAACAAAGGATGTATCTCATATTATTAATAAATAAAATAGATAAAGAAATCAAAAAAAATCATCAAAACTAGGTGTGGAGTCCCATGACCATCCAAGATAATCTATAAATAATCCCAAGTATCATAATAGGAACATCTGATATAAACCAATACCACCAATCCCATTCAAGGTTACCTTAACGGCGTCCCGTGTATCACTAAGAGGCACAATAAACTCTATATATGTCTAAGGTATCTTACATATGGGACTGCGTATCACCCAAGGTATGACGTAGACATCATTCCAATGTGTTCGTCCATAGCTTCTCCCCTAGGGAACCGATATCACTCAAGATTATAAGAAACTACCCTGGCGAAGAAATCCAAATAATCTCCCCTAACACATTGTGTTATAACAAACCAAGCACGAGAGTCCATCCATGAATCCTTAATATGGAACCTATGAATCCTACCAGTTCATTTCAAAACATCTATACTAATAAAGGATTATATCACAAGAAATGAATTTATAAAATCTCATACTACTAAATAAACATCTAATGACATCAAGGGAATGGAGATGTCACAAGATACCAAGCTAGACAAAGGACATAATAAAATCCATCAAAACAGAATATGGAATTTATCATAAAATAAAGTATGTATAAATTACATTATATTATTATCTTTTTAATATCTCAAGATAAAAATCATATAATATAGACCAAGGCACTAAAATAGGTCATAATAATTACGCATTTTCATAAGAAGTGGAATATACAAAAAGCACATGACATCAACATTCCTCGAACCATATGTCATTAATGAAATTAAATAAAACAAGATAACAATATTGACCATGCATAGAATTAAAAAAAATGGGTTGTTCATGCCACCCTTCACATTTCATTCTGATTCGAACTACTAAATCAAAGGAAAATCTACTCATCAAGAATAATCCATTTAATCAAAGACACAACATTAAATTCAACTAAACATGACAATTCATTTTATTATAACAAGGTCATCTCAATTTAAAAATTCAAGGAAATTCCTCCTATACTAACAATCTATTCCATTAATAACATAAAACATACTTTTTCGAAACAAGGAAATTGGATTTAAAGTCGTAGGAAGAATCATTGAATGTGCTATGGTCAAGATAGAAATTACATACTTTGGTAATCCCTAATAGAAAGTAAGTCAAACACTAAAAAGGTGTTTGATTTTAATAAAACATATACCAATTTCCTACATGAGAAATTAATTTTAGAAGGCATGCAATCATGAGAATTTTCCATTAATTTAATTGTATCCATTTGATTAAACAAACATGTAAAATTTATTATCAAGGATAATGATATTTGTAGAATGTGACATTGAAAAATGGGCATTTACCTACTTGGTAAAATTACATTAATTAAAAAATCTATTCCATTTATAAAATAGGCCAAAAAATTGATTGGTTAATTAAATATTTACTATATGGAGTGGAAACCCCCTATTTTTCCAAAATTGAATGGAAGATCCTAAACGTGCCTTATTTCAATCATAACCTCAACCATAACAAACACCAATGTAATAAGACAAGAATGAAAAATGTATTGACATTAATTTTTAGCTTGAATACAACACACATCTTATGGAGTGGTTTTATAATAAAAATAGTATATTTCCCTTTAATCAATTCATTTATCATATTTAACCTCTCATTGAATTTATGAAAGGAAGCAAACCAATCATAGTAATTAAAATATAATATTGGTTTGATAAGTAATTAATTAATGAGTTATTAAAATAAAAATGCATTGAAAGGGATCCTATATCAAGAGATAGTGACCAAGATGATCACTTTCATCCTTGACATTTTTATCGGTGACCTCACTATGACTCTGCATCCTTCATCAGGGCATATGGACCTTCCCATATACATAAGGTAACCTAGTCCCTATGTGTGTATCAAAATTTACATGAACACATACAAGGGGATCCTTACACATAGCTTATATGTGTATACCCATCTACAACCACACATGAATTCATTTTTGATATATATATATAACCACACCTTGAATTATATATATAATCTCACTTACATGGGTGAATATATATATATATATATACATATACATTTAATCGTGGAACATATTTATATATGCCTACCTATGAATACATGGCGATCCGTCTTTGACTCCAGTGACTTGAAGCCGCCTCAAGGATGAACGAAACTCACTACATAAATTACTAGGGAACCTTAATCAACTAAAAGACCCATAATAAACTAGGCGAGACCAAAAAATTGATATAAAACACTAACATCAAGTGGTGATGAAAACCAAATCGATTTGAAACACCTCACCTTCATCAGAGAACACGGATACCCGCTCGAAGGGGTACTGAGAGATGAACCACTTTCTCTATTCAATGATGAATCACTATAAACCAGATAAAACATTTACATAGGGATTGGATAAATTTCACAGGGTGACTGGGAGACTATAAAACTACTGAAAAATAAGAGGGATTGGAGAAGAGAGTCATACCTCGCGACACAGAATGAGAAACTGGATAAAATCTGGTTGAAAACACAATATAAGGGTAGAGACAGAGAGGGGGTCATGCAAGATGGCTTCACGCATGCAGACGGATCTAGGGGGTGTCATGTCATGTGTAAGAGGGAATGGAGAAAAAGGGAGACCCCCTTTTTTTGTTCTTAAACCGTCAATAATAATAATAATAATAATTGTTATTATTATAAGCATGGAAATAATAATAATAATATTATTATTATTAAAACTTTTGTCAATATTTATTTCACCCATGCGTCATTTAATTTTTTTAATATAATTAATTTAAATTATTAAATGAACACATCACTTAAAGGTATTCCAACTCTCAGAATTTCGTTCTGAAGCATAGTTTATAAAATAGCATAGCTAGTAAAGGAAATATTTAAATTTCATTGGTTTTTCATCGAGTTCAAAAATGTAGGTCATTACAAACTCCCAACTATAATACTTCTCATCCCCAAGAAGACTTCATGAACAAAAAAATAGACAACCTACATGTTCATGAAGATTCATTCAAACAGTAATGTTGCATTTCAAAACACCCAACGAATCCCTAAGCGTTCATTTAAGCACACGACACTGAAGACATTAAAACCCAAGAAAAGGCATATTTTGCAACTAAAACATTGAAACAGTGCTTACCTGATCCCTTTTAACTAGAGATACAAACATTTTGTCATCTTTTGAAACAACTTACTGGTTGTTCTCTCCACCATAGGTATAAATCGTTAAAATGGGACCAATTCCATGCCACGACACCTCCACAATCTATATTTCCTTACATAGCATGACTCTAATCATTTAAGATATACTACTAGATTGATATTCTTTAATAGAAGGAACTTGATTCCTTCTGAGTTCATCTCATGGACTTCCCTAAAAGAAAACCGTCAAATCCCAATCAACCAACTAAAATTTCCGTGTAGGATTTCCCAAAGACACTACCGACCTTTAGACCACACCCGACTTGACCTGGAAAAAAGTTTCAAAATGGTTCCTTTAAAATAGTTACAAGGAACAAGGAAGATCACAAATTAAGACACTCTGGCCAACATATCATGAAGGTTCCTATCATAGACATCCAACACAACTCTAACCGAACAATAATGCCTTCTTCAAATCCATCATACAATCACCCATAACACTTCCACTAAATTCCACACATGAATTTTAGCGATGTAACATGGTCAAAACATTACTTGACTATTTAAACCATCGTAACTCACAAAAAACAAGGTTGTAATCCATATCGAACATACCTGAATCATCAACCCTTTTAACCATCACCTCCGAGTACGAAATTTTTTTTAGGATAACCATGGTTTGAAATGACTAGAGTCCAATGAACTAAAAAAATGTAATTCATACTCCATAGATGAAAAAGAGAATTTGGTACAAGGAAAAAAAATTCACAAAATACCATCAAATGGGCCCATAATAGCATCTGTTAGGATTTCAAGTGAATAAAATAGCTGGAGTGTGTGAGTCTAACAAATGAATTCCTATATGGGAACACACTATTCACATTATATTAACTAGAAAAAACTAGAAACCACACATTCAACATGAAAATTTAATAGAAACAAATGAAATAACCCAAAAATATTTAAACATTACTGAAACATAAGACTTCAGATATCCTAGTGTGTCAAGGATGATGTGGAAACAATGGACATGATCGCCTAAAAATAGAACACAGTAAGATGAAACTAAGAAAACTAGAAGAATAATAGTATAACCACTACTGGTTGACATACATTGAAACTAGCTATATTCCAATTATCAACATAGTGCTAATAACTGATCATAATATCATTACCACTTGAGGAATTATGTGATCACTCAAGCTAACCCAGTGAACTCTAGCCATGACCTATTGAATTTTCAAATGGTTGTTTACACCAAAAATCATATCAAAATCATGCATACATGCATTCACCGACATTGAAAAGCCTCAAGGGTATTCAAGAAAAAGAAACCATTTCCAAATGGTCCTCATTGGTTGTGTTCCTTCTACTTATAAGGCAATGTACCACTAGAGCTAAAACGACACTCCCCACCATAGGATGGTCCAAGTATCCAAAAGAGAAATAGACTAGATGCTCAAAAGCACACCAGGTTATATTTGATCATTGATGCACATGTGATGGTCCTGAGATCCATGAAAAAATATTTCAAAGAATTTGGTATAAAACCAAGACCAACCTGAACAACATGTCAAAATACCTACATCTCTTGGAAGTCCTCATGACAATTAGGAAAAAATGAATTTTCTTTAAATCAAAGGTCACTCTACTATGAAAATAACCCAACACTAAACCCAATAGAATAAGGATAAATGATTAACCAAACTCAACTGGATCATTACATCATAAGAACTCGATGAGAACCACTTAGTCGAACACATAATACTTTTAGTATTTTTAAAAAAATTGACACACCCTCCATACTATGAACATGTTGTCTACCCTATGCATCCAAGTATCATATGGTCATGCAGAATTGTGTCCCAAAATATAATTCCCAATATGCCTCTATAACATAGTGTGGACCTCCAAATCTATCCATGTAAAGAAATAGGGCCATGGGACCTACTTACCATTTGATCATTCTTGAGGCATATCTAACTTACTGAAACCGAACATTGCCCAATGCTCACAACCATAACAAAGCTTTAAAATAAAATGACCACCCATCTAAACAAAGGTGTCATTGAGAAGCGAAAATCCCTAATAGGGAAAATTGCACCCGAATGAAACCATACAGAAACATTTCATAGTATTAAGCTATGAATTTAATCTTTAATGGTGCTACATACCATTGGACAACCCCCTTATGAATGTAGAGAGCCTTGACCCATATTGGGGTCCTGCCTACCAAATCCCTAGGGCTCAAGAGTCGATCTCCTAATCCATTGGTAAAGATATGAAACCCTACTTAAGACACTTACGATTCCATTCCATCGAAATTATTGGATAATGTCAAACAACCCTTTCACAAGGGTTTCAAACAAAGACACCTCCTAGGGTTCCATTTTCAAGGCTTTAAAATTTTATCACATTTAAAACATTAAACATTTAAAAGTTTTAAAAGAAATCATCAAGTAACCACTTGGAAACAAGAGCACTAGGTAACTTGATTTAGCTATAAACTGAAAGTAAAAATAGGAAAGTCTTATAAAAATTTATTTTTTAAAATTATAATATATATCAACACCCCATCATATATTAGGATATCGAATAAATTTATTTTATGTTATAAAATATAAGGTAACATACATGGGGACCACTAAGCCAACTTGGGATCTATATAATGGAACCAAATATATGTTTCTCAATTATAAAAGTTAAAAAAACCTGTAATAGGTTTGAAGATAACCAATTCATTTTAAATCAAAAATTGAATAAAATTTACATTTAAAACTATTTCAAAATATTACATGATCATATATATCATTGTATGGTGATATGATTGGCCATCTATAATTCATAAATCACACATACACATTACAAGTGGAATTTGGCTCCTATTTAATTACAAACAATCGATTTATCCCATGAAATCAATTTCATCCAAACAAAACTATCATATTACTATAAGAAGATAACATAGAGCAAAGAAAGATGATATAGGAATAGAATAATGGCAAATCATTCAAGTCACACAATCATATCAATAAGAAACCTATAAATGAACCTACATGTAATGGGATATGTAAGCCAGGTTAATTTCTATGTAACTATTATGATGCATGTAATGATTTTTACTTTCTAAGCCATGATAAGGGGAAAATAATATAAATTCATAAATTAATAAGAAGTGGAAAGTAAAACATTTAGAACAGGTGAAATAATTACCGACTGTAATAGAAAAAAGTATGAACATCAATCCCATCCATGGCCATAAGGTCATTTTCTGGTACATGGGGTGATCAGTCCCAAGCATGAATTTTAACCATGAACTGAAACATTCCTAGTATCCTATCTAGAAACATAAAATAGTAAGAAAAGGGAAAAATTATGTTTTTATATCTCTCTGTAACATCCCGACCCAGCTTACCATTAAAATAGGTAGTCAAACCGGTATGTCACATGTCCTCCAGAATGCCTCCCCATTCATCAGATACTACCAACTTAGAGTGAGGGTGTAAATGTGGTTTAGTGGGGAGACTATAACCCCATAATAATAGTTTCGTAATGGTA
Source organism: Viscum album (assembly GCA_963277665.1). Taxonomy (NCBI): domain Eukaryota; kingdom Viridiplantae; phylum Streptophyta; class Magnoliopsida; order Santalales; family Viscaceae; genus Viscum; species Viscum album. Next base: position 889,851,530 of record OY728159.1, on the reverse strand, counting down.
TATAAAACAACAAATCTCAAACAAAAATAAAATTAGTAATAACTGAAAAACATATAGCAGTGGAAGAAATAATATAATTTAATGAAATAGATAAATGGTAGTCACCAAATCAATATAATGATGCATGTAATGTCAGTTGTTACTACAATGTACAAGCATTATGAAATAAAAAACAAATAAAATATAAAAAAACTTCCCAATGACTAGTTCCATGAGAATCTTAAACATCAACTTTATCCTTTACTCTTGACTCCCATGTACAACCAAAGAAGAAAAGAACACGAAATGAATCCAAAAACATGCAAGAATATAGGATTTCTTAGGTAACTTTGTGCAATGGAAGCCCAAGAAGGGTTTGAGATAGAAATCATAGTAGTTCGACACCACTAGTTTCCATACCAACCTAGAGAGTGGAATATAAAATTAAGATGTGTAAAGTATAAAATAAATAAAGAGTGATAACAATTAAATAGCAAAAAATTGGACAAAGTTCTTAAATAGAAATCTATCCCAAACCTTCTACTTTGGCCTAAGACTGAAGTCTGGATGGTTTACCTGTGTAAGGAATAATATATATATACAAGGTCCAATAGTTACATGGGAAACAAAGGATGGAATACCCCCAAGCATGTGAATAGTAATGGGGTCTAAATCACATGTCATCACATATTTTTGTTAGTTATTTAAGTGAAACATATCAAGTGAAATACAAAATAATAATAATAATAAAGGATTCATCTTATACAATTCAACAATAAAATAGACAAATCAATCCAAAAAAATAATCAAAAATAGGTTTCAAGTCCTGTTTTTTTCCAAGGTGATCTATAAAGAATCACAACTATCGCAATAGGAACATACGATATAATTAAATACCACCAAACCCATCCATAATGACCCTTACGACATACAAAATATCTCTACAAGGCATGGTGAAAATCTAGTCTTTCTTAGGTATCTCATAAAGGGGACAAAGTATTACACAATGCATGGTATAACCATAATGCCAATGGGTATGTCCATGGTTTATCCCCCAGGGAAACCATATAAATCAATAGTATAAGAATTATTCTAGGAATCCCTCACCATTGATGCTTAAGAATTCTCCTTAGTGCATCGTGGTATAGCCACCTGATCACCGGATTCAATCCATGAATTCTTAATACAGAAACCATCATTTCTCCTAGTTCATTTCAAATGATCCATATCAAGAAAAAAATACATCACTTGGAAATTCATTTATAATATTTTATACCACTAAATAAACATCTCATTCCTTTAAGGGCATGGAAATATCCCAATCTACTAAGCTATCAAAGGGACACCATTAAAGCCATGAAAACTGTATAATGCATTTAGCAAAAAAGTAAGAATGTAACAATAAAATGACATTACTAGCATATTAATATATCAATCTAAAAATAATTGAATATATATCAAGCCACTAAAATAGGGCATAAACATTATGAATTTACATAACTAGTGGAATATAAAAAAAGAACATGGAATCAACATGCCTCGAACTATAGGTCATCAATGAAAATAAATAAAACAAGATGACAAGTGTGTTTGTTCATTTCATTAAATAAAGAGGTTGTTCAATCCACCTTTTTAATTTTATTTCACTTCAAACTAAATAATAAAAGGAAAAGATAATCATAATTAATGAACCATTTAACCAAATACATTATTCTAAATTCAACTAAGCATGGAAATTCATTTTATTATAAGATGGTCATAAAAATTTAAACATTAAAGGAATTGATTTCTTTAATTACATGAAATTCCATCCCAAACATGATACTTATATAATCAAAATAAGGTAATTGTATTTAAAGTGGGAATAAGGCTATTAAAATGTGAAACAATCAAGAGGGAAATTACCTACTTGGGTAATCCCTGATACAAAGCATGTCAAACACTTAAGAGAAGTTTAGTTTTAATTATACAAATACTAATTTCTAATATGGGAAATCCCTTTTTCAAGGAAACCCATCATGATAAATTTTCATTTAATTTAATTCAGTCCACTTGGTTAAATAAACAAGGAAATTTACTTATGAAGGTTTAAGAGACACTTAGAAGATGTCATTGAGAAATGGGAATTTACCTACATGGGAAAATCCCATTTATTAAACAAGATATTCTATTTATAAAACAAGAAAAAACATAGATGAATATTGGTTCATTAAATATCTTCCATATAGAGAGGGAACCCCCTATTTTTAAAAAATTGAAAGGAATGGTCCTAAACATGCCATATTTCAATCATTACCTCAAGCATAAGAAATTCCAATGCAATAGGTTAAGAAAGGAAAATGGATAAAAATTACATTATAGAATGAAGATAGCCCACCTCCGTTTGAGGGGTTCTATTACCAAAAAACATGATATTTATCTTAAAATAATTCATTTATCATATTTAACAATTCATTAAATTTATCAAAGGAATCATTTAATCTAAAAAACAAATATATTAATTAAAATCTAATAAATATGGGATAATTAATAAATTAATGAGTTCTTAAAATAAAAGGGAATGAAAAGGGATACAAACTCAAGAGTTGGAGACCAAGATGAACACTATGGCCCTTGAAAATTTTATTGGATATCACTCTAATTTTCTACCTCCTTCCTCTAGGAATATACACCTTCTCATATATATATGGATTCCTATCCACAATGTAAGTATTAACATGGACATGAACATGTATAGGGGGATCTGTACACATTACTTATATGCGTATACCCATCTCCACTCACACACATATTCATTTCTCATATATATATATATATATATATATAAGCACACCTAGACCCATATATATACTTTCACTACCATGGGATGATATATATATTATAGGGGAACTTATATATATATATATATATTATCCTACCTATGCTTACATGGTGAGTCTACTTTGAATTTGAAAACTCAAACCCATCTCAAGGATGAACTAAACTCACTTGAAAATTAATAGGGGACTGTAATCAACCAATGGACAGAAAATTATCTTGGAGAGACCGAACGATGGAATAAAAGGCTTACCTCAAGCATTTATGGTAACCAAATTGATCCGAAACACCTCACATTTGGTGGGGAACACTAAAACTCACCCGAAGTTGTCCCCCCCCCCCCCCCCGAGATGAAATAAATGCCCTATTCAGTGAAGAATCACAAAAAATACCCCTTTACCTAATCTTTAGCTGAACCTCACAGGGAGACGATGGGAAAAAATTAGATATAAAAGAATAGGGAATGGAGAATAAATTATTACCTCGTGACATTGAATTAGAAATAGAATAAAATCAGATTGAAATCACTATAGAAGGAGGGAGCCAGAGAGGGGGTCTCATGAGAGGGGTTCATAGGTGAAGAGGGCTTTAGGGGGAGGTCATGTCACATGTAATGGGGAAGGGAAAATATGGGAGACCCCATTTTTTTGTTCTTAACCCTAAAATTAATAATAATAATAATAATAATAATCATAGTCATAATAATAATAATAATATTATTTAAATTTTTCTCTATCTTTATTTCCCATTTGAATCATATAATTTATTTTTAATTGAATTATAATTAATTTAATTTCTTAAAAGAGAACTTCACTAAAAGCTATTCCAAATATCTAAATTTCATTTGGATGCTCATTTTATAAAATGTCCAGTCTAGTAAATGAAAAATTCAAATTTCATTGGGTTTTCATCCATTTCAAAAATGGGAGTCGTTACAGGGTTTTTATTTAGTTTCATTTCTGGTGAATTTTCAGAATATTGTAATCCCATGGGGATGATTATGGTTTGCACATGATTAGGGAGAACTATACATATTTCACTAGGAAACCATGTACCCCTTAATGGAGCACAAGATGTGGCACGTGGTTGGTGCATGATTTGGCCAAACCATGTGGCCCCTATGAAAACCATTGACCCTAAAATAGTGGGTATCTATATGTTTGAGGAATTATTATTCAAACTGTGAACCACTTAAGAGAAACCATGCACCCTTAATGTAGAGGTGCACAGTTTGTAAAACTGTACCCATCCACCCAGAAAACCATTATTGCAAGTTTTAAAGCACCTTAAAATTTTATAAAATATCTCGAACCCCTAAATATTCACCCTTATTCACCCCACTAAACCTATGAAGATTTCCATATCTTTTTAAGGTCCCAAATCAGATTCCATATTCTCCAAGAACCCCATCTGGTTGAATCAATGATCTAGTTGCCGGATCATCTCTGCGTTGGTAAGTGATTTCATTTCTATTTCATTTCATCATTCCCATATATCTTCTTCCCAAGGAAGAAGGCTGATTTTTTCCATTGTTAGTGATGGATTAGATCAAGGTTTTAATGGAACTTATTCTTGTGGAACTATGTATATGGTATTGTTCCTAGATATTTTGTGTTGTTTTGATTTTGGCAGTTCAGAAAAAAATTTTGCATTTCAATTTCATGAATTCTCATCAATGATCTTGAGAAAGGTTATATAATTGTAAAATACTATATTATTGATTATAATTTCTTGATTATAACTGTAAAATTTTAATTTACATGTAGGGAAATTTCATTTTAATTTAAATAATTAATTTATTTTCCCATGTGATTGTGAAACCCTTAACGGGCCATGCTGGACCCATTAGTGATTTTGAAACTAAACATGATGGACACCAATTGGGTGATATGAATGAAATAATGATTTTATTATTTATGTATTTATGGTATGTGGGAATTGAGAATATGGTTGATAAATCAAATTATGAAATTAATTCAATAATGGGTTATGGAAATGGGTGATAATTGGACTATGAATGTGAAACCATGAGATCTGATATTTTGTGATTGGGTTGTGTGATAGGGATTGGTGCTCCAAATTCTAATGGGGTTCCAGAAAACATCTTCAGGACACCAAGATATATATATATATATATATTTCTTATGATAACTTAGTTGTAGGATATTGAAAACTACTCAAAATACCCAAAGTGTACTTGAATGATGATCTAGGACCCCATTGTATGAATTTGAATTGAATATAAAATGATTAATGAAAAACTATAGTAGTGTGAGATGTGGAATCCCTTTTATAGATGGTTAATAATTTTGAATGATCCAAATAAGATATTATTTCTTTCTGGTGTCATTGTTAAACCATGAATTATGTAATGAATTAATGACTAATTTAATGTGTGAAATTTTTACTTTTTATTTTTACTATATTATTTATAATAATTATTACATTTTTATGGGTTGTATATTTTTTAGACACTTTTTGTGGTGTCCTATAGTCTTTTACTCACACCTTACTTTGGATTTCTGTTCGGTACCCAAATAGACATAATGTTTACAGAATTGGATAAGGGGAATATCCCTATGTTAGAATGATGAAATGGGATTCTAGATAGATAGTGGATGAGAGAACTAAAAATTGATTCAGAGACCCACTTGGGATTTTTATATGTGTATTTATTTTTAGTTTTCAAATTACACTTGTGTTGTGAAAAAATTCATAATGGTAACATTACAATAATTTTGGGTAGATTGTGTTTGTTGACAAAGAGGGTTTCCATGGACAATTTTGGTGGCCCATAGATTTTTTTGAAAATTAATTGTTGAAAATTATCCAAGACAAAGGAATGGATTCCCTATAAGTGGCATATAAAATTGCATACATAAGGTGATGTTGTTTCCCACTGTCCTCGAAATTTTAGGGGTCCAAAATTTGGTGAATGAACTGCATCGTGAATGCTGTATTTATTTAAATATATTATGAAAATATTGAAATGGAATGTGTTTCAGGAAGAATGGGATTCTAGAAGATAATTCCATGAATGCGTAAAGGTTTTTATAGTGATCTCCATGATTAAAACAAGCATCACGAATGATGAATTTTCGTGGTCCATCTCCAGATAGGGAGCACTATGTAGGAAATTATAGAGCTTTATAAAATGGTGGTGATGTGTCTAGAACATTATGGAATTGGTAGAAATTCTTATATTTAGGCCTCACCCCCCTTTATAAAATGAGTGAGACTTACTTAAAATCCTAAGGCTTCATGTTCATGAAGGTATTTCACATAGGTGGTTGTGGCTAAAAGTTTCACAAATAAAGGGAGTTCATGAAGGATATATAATCCAAATGAAAATAGTGAGAATTATGAAAGGTGTGTGCTTCACGAAGGAAAATTTATCTTTATTAAAAGAGGTTTCATCACAAATGTTACATGGGCTTCACAAAATAGGGAGCTTCACAAAAGCAGTTATCATTATGAAAGGTTTATGAAGTGATTTTCTGTTAAATTTGTGGTAAAGTGGTATTGATAATGTGGATGTAAATGGAACTTAATTTTACACTAAATGAGGTGCAAAAAAAATTATTCAAGTGATCTAGGTAGGATCTTCATAAGAATCAGTGAGGACACTTCAGTTGAGAGAGCAGTGAGACTTCATATTGTGATTGGTTATAAACTAGGAGGGACAATGAGTCTACTCAAAACTCCATAAACAATAGTGAAATTTTATAAGATTTGTTACGTCAGGAAAATTCCATTTTATGATACTTGGATGTAGCCTTGTGTGGGTGATCCATGTAAATTTTTTGTGTCTTGTGCATGATTTCATTTCAGTTCATACATTTATATGAGAAAGAGATATAAGAGTGTTTTGTTTTACAATGATGCAATATTTGAAGGGAATATTGATTTAATATGTCATTACCTGATTAACCCCACTCTTAGGATATTTAACATAGTTGGGATAAAAACATGACACATATATGGCATGAAATATCTACTACTTTGGTTTGGGGTCATTTATCATTGTTTTAGGAATATTACGTGACATTGGTCCTTGTTGAATATGGTGTTATCCTAGTTATTGTTTACTATCATTATGATATTTTTAACTGATATAATAAATTTTTAATCATTGATAATGTTTTTATAGTCCCCCACGTTACATACTAGACCCTTGCTTCTAGTTGGAAGGCTCTATCTTAGGGGGAGGAGTGCTTGAGGTAATGTAACCAACAAGGTAAAGGCATCGACATGTTCCACCCAGGTTGTGACGTTACATATAGGTTGTATATAAATATATTACATAACACTATTCATATATTTTGTAACATATATTATTTTATTATATACTTTTCTCCCCCACATGTTAATTTGTTTTATTAAAATCACTTTTCCAAGTGATTCCTAATTCAATTTTCATGTATGTTTTGTTTTTTTAGCTTTCATCCTTATAAATAATAGTAAAATAATCTACATAATGTATATAATAATTTAAATTTATTTCATATTCATTAGATACATATTTAAATTATTGTATAAATGCAATTGATTAAAAAATGAATTACACTATTCTTGGAGATGATTGGACATACATTCAGAAGAATGAAGAATTAATTTTTAAATAGAAGGGAAAAAGTAAATTTACATTATAATTCCCCATTATAGATTAATTATTATATATCATACATCATATATATTCATTAGATCTATCATTATTATAATCAATGTAAAACCGAAATGAAAATGGAATCACATCGCTTCATGAATGGGGTTTTCAACACATATAGATGAGTGACTCTATCATTTTCCAAGGGAATAGAGGGTAAGAAGGTAAATGTATTATTATAATTAAGTAAGTATAATTATTTTATAAATAATATAAATATAAATATATATTTATATTTTCAATCCACCAATATATCCAGTTGTGAGAGGTGGTTATGGGAAAAAAATTACATTGATTCCTATGGTAGTAGTTTGTCGTACACACGATTAATGTTCATTTTTCATACTTGATAGAAGAAGAGATAGATATCAGCTATAAAATTAACATAATAATAGGGTTTTATATGGAGTATATATTTTTTAATATTTCATAATAATTTATTATTATTTTAAATATGTAGAAGAAGACATAAAATTAAAATGATCGATTTAGAATGATACTACTTCTTTGAACATCCTCTATAAGCTTTGACCAAAATACATCCTAGGAGATTTATATAAAAAAAATAACATTAGGAAATGCAATGGGATTTATGTAAGGGTTTTTTTCTTATTAAATGTGAAAAAATTCCCTTTAAATGAGAAGAAAACAGAGGATGAGGGACCCATTTATAATTGAGGGGAGGTTCCCTTTTGGAATTTCAAAAAATATTAAAATATAAAAGAGTAATTATTTCTCTAAATAATTTATAGTGGATAGATATTTTACGGTATGTTGTTTTTGTTTTTTATTGCATAAACACGTAAAATTTTAATAAGTTTAGGATGTTTTTAAAATTTAATCTTTTTCTTTAACCCCTTAGTTGAATTATTTTATCCTTAACAGTGGTAACATATTGTTCACTATTAAAGTGTTTTTAGTTTACTTATATAGATTCAACTAACACACAAATTAAAAAATTACTAAATTTTAGACCATGTATTATCAGTAATGTTCTCTTTCATGGATTTTATTGATTTTCATTTATATAATAATATATTATTTTCATATGATACCATTTTTTTTTGAAACTATCCATTTTATTTTACCTTAATGACATCATGATAAATATGGAATTAAAATATATTACTTTATCACACCCATAATATGTTAAAAGTGTCTATAAAATTCCTGGACTATAGTAAATCACTCAAATTATTTTACTTTTAATAATTTTAAATGAATTTTTTTTCTATTAATTTTTAAAATACTATGTCGATGTTGTGTACAAATTTAGGGAAATTATATTATTAATAAAAGGTATAAATTAAATTACAATAATTAAAATAATTATATTATACTAAAAAAATTCTTTTGTACCTTTGTGAACAATGATGATATTTTTATAAATATGAGAGAAATTTTTTTTCCTTTTTCTATTAATACAATATTATATTGGTCACATTATTGGAAAAGTGTTTGATAAACAAATTAATATAATTAATAATATGATAATAGTATAAATAACCTCTCCAATAATATTTAATTTGAATAGTGGTGGAATTATCAATTAGTTTTAACTTTGTTCAACCCGATTTACCTGTTTACCATAGTGATAAGTGTTTACAATTATTAATATTTATTATAAAAAAATATTGAGATAATTTTTTAAAATAATATGAATTTTTTTGATTAAAAATATGTGTTTCATTTCAACAAATTCAATCCCTCTAAATGAAAAAATTAATTTTATATGTATCCGGTAAGGGATGATGATTTCTTTATGAAAACACCTTTCTCAAGGAAAAGATGATTTTATGTTAATACTATGACTTGTATTATTCATTAAATCAATTATAATTCATATATATAGATATAAAATGTATAAATTCTATTTTAATAATTTTTCCATTATGGGTTATTTTAATTTATTAAAATAGAAAAATATTATGCCCTTAAAAATAGTTTTCAAAAATATTTTGGTTTTAATAAAAAAATATATGTATTATAAAATTAGGAAAATTTACGATTCAAATGAAACAAATTAAACCATTTTACATAAAATGGATAATTTTTCACTTTAATACCAAATTTAAAATAAAATAATAAAATAAAATAATTTATTTAATCAAAACAATTTACAATTTTATAAAAATTGATATCATTCACTATTCACTAAAAAACAAATATTATAAAAAAATCATAAAATTGATCCGTAAGATAATTTTAATATCATTATTTAAAAAATGATATTATTGTTATAAATTATCATTAATAATTTTTTTTAAAATAACTATATTATACATTCATAAAATTGATGATTTTCTTTGAAGAAAATATTTTATTGAGGCATAACAAGACTTTACGGAAAATAAGATGATTATATAAAAAATCATTAATAAATAAACTCTTTATTGATTAGAAAAACCATATATATTTCATAATGTAGTTACTCTTATTTATAACCTCTTATCCAATGAATTTGTGATAATGATTATATATAAATAATATATTCTATAGGTTTTTGAAGCTTAGTGTTACATGTCATATATGCTAACAAACCTAATGTTATTGTTTTAATGTCTTGGGTTGTTACAAAATTCACTGTTTGATTCAATTTTTACCCAATATCCATCCAAAGGTTACCAATATCACACATTAACACTAGTTCTATACTTTTATGTTTAAAAATATCATAAAAAATATATGATTTTTTTCTATAAATCATTAGATGACTATCTTGACATGCATCACTTAGAACCACTACCATACAAGTAGTGGAGATGATAAAGACTCTCAAAGCCTACGTCCATTAGGACACACAATGGAAGGTATCAATAATGTTATAAAACAAAAAACTAGGAGCTAATATCCTTTAAAAACTAGGAAAATATATATTAAAACACAAATCAACTCTACTTTATAAATGTTAATAAATAATCCACCATACTTTTAAATTTGAGATTGAAAAAATATCTCCAAAAGTAAATAATAAAGGGAAAATCCTTTAACACTAACTCCAATATTAGATTTGTGACAAAATAATTTAATATATAGATTAATCAGAAAAATTCTCCTATAAACATTAAAAATAGATTTATATATTTGGATAAGAATATATATATATATACTATATAGGATCCCATTTAAGGATTCTCAAAATATGGTGGAAGAAACATATTAATTCCTTGGTGAATAAACAATAGATCAAATAAAAAACAATTCTAGGTCTATTATTATCCAACCTCACTATGTAATCCCACCTAATGTTGTATCATAGTATAATAGATTATTATTATAATAATAGAGTGAAAGGGTACACATCAACCACTTCCTCATTGATTTGTCTCCTTCATTCCCCAATGGAATATGTCCTGGGTCACCCATATATTTTATATAAACACATATTCACATCATTTAACACAACCATGACCAAAAAATCATTATAAACACTTTAAAAATACAATATTATACAATGTTCTATAACCAAAACCTATGAATATGACCACATACCCCTTCCTAATCATTATAGGGTATTGTGAACTTGAAATACATTAACCTCATGATCTTCCAAAACCATACATTATCCCTAAAATATATCATATCAACCACTACACTAACATCCCATCTTCACCATATCATCCTCACATATTGGGAACTCTATATTCTAGACTCCACAACCTTGACATTATAACATTTGACTATCATAATTTTGACACCCATGGACGTTGTAATGTCTCAGACCTTACAGACCATTACTATGATTTTTTATGATTGAGCTATCCTGGTAAGATCGAGGTGTTATAGAGGATAATAGTGGATCACCAAATGTTAATCCCTTTTAACTAATGCTGACTCACAAATGTTGAAACATCCTAATCTAATGCTGGCTCAACTACACTAACTGATTTTTATCTATTGATTACTAAAAAATCATGACTCATCTTGAACTACTGGTGAATCACTAATGGTTACTCATTCTGAAGAAAAGGTGAATAACCAATGGTGACTAATTTTTAAGTTATGATGACTCACCAACGATGTCTTATTTTGGACTAATAATGAATAACTAATGGGGAATAATTTGACCAAATGGTTACTCACCAATGGTGAATCATTTTGAACTAATGGTTACTCACCAATTGTGTATAATTTTTAAATAACGGTGACTAACCAATGGTGAATCATTTTGAAATAATGGAGACTCAACAATAGTTTATAATTTCAAACTATTTTTGAATCGACAAAGGGGAATTGTTTTGAACTATTGATTACTCAAAAATTGTGACTCATGAATAGTGCATCATGTTTTTCCATAAAATTTTAAATTTTCTATTTTGATGTATTTTATGAAAAAAATATGGTTTTAATTCCCATATTAATGAATTTAAAAGAAATTTAAAAGGGGGATAATCATACCATAAACTTATATATGTATGGAAACCCTTTCAATGTTTATGTCGTAGGGATTTAATGATAGTTGACATTGATGGACAATTTAATCTCGTATTTAATATTGTTTTTATAGTTCAAATCTATCAAAATAGAAGATATATTCTTTATTTCTTTTATCCAGATCTCTCTCTCTATAGTATGTTGAATATTCTTCTTACCTTGGAGCCTTGGAACTATATTTTTACAGTTGGTTTTTGTTCCCTAGATGAGGTTTCATCCTATGGATGCACTCATTTTTCTAGGGATACTAGACCATGTAAAGCTCTATTTTTCGATGTAGGAATTACATTGTACATACATTCTACATATCATGCAGGATGGGTTAATCATGTTATATATTTTTAAGATAGTGCATCTGTATTTATAATGATAATTAACCTGTTTAAATGAAATGTAAATAGTTAGGTTAATTCTTCACATGAAATTATATCATTTGATTATGAAATAAAAATTATTTATGAATGTTGTATCACTAAATATCATGGATTTTAGTGTCTGCTATTTCTTAGATTTTATTATATGTTCTGATTCTCATTTTCTGTGAATGGTTATGACATCACCATAAATACATGGTTAACCAAATGTATTCGGATAATCAAATAGAAACTCTTGAATCTATGGGATTTTTTGATAATACCCTTAAATAATAAAATGTAATTGAATGGAAGAAATTATTCCAAATATGGAAAATGTTTTGGTATTTGTTGTGAAATGTTTTTGGATAACATTGCTTACTGTTTCATTCTATTGATTAAGTGATTCATGGGCATTAGATTTATTATGGTGGGTGTGGGGGAAATGAACATGATATGTAGTGGGGTTGTGATGGTGGTTGGTATGATAGTTTCCAAATTAGTAAAAAAATAAAATGAAATATTATGATATAAAATTGGATGAAATTTGTTTTGGATAAATTCATGAAACGTGGGTTATTAAACTATAATTTAATGAAAATGGGAAATCTAGAAAATTGGTTATATGAAATTAAATGTGGCTAGTGGATAATGGATTGTTTATGTGGTGCTATAATATTAGTGGTGGTAGCAAAAGAAGTAATGTTTTGAATTGGTTGGTGATCTTATTGTAAACCCATAGGTTGGGGTTTTGTGTTTTGATATTATATATACATAATATTTCCATATTGTTTTCTATATGAAACCACCCACATTGAACACCATGTGTGATTCCAAATATTTTTAGTGTGTTTCTACCAACATCCTAGTTTGAGGATGGATGGCTAGATACTCACTCCTCCTCACTCTATATTATAGGTTTTGGTGATATGCCCACAATTTTAGGAATCAAAGTAAAAAATTCCACTATTTTCATGTTATTTGATGAGATGTGATGGCCCATATGTCTTTATGTGAGATGTGATGAGATGTATTTTGGTGTGGGTTATGTTTGGTAAGAGTAGGTCACGATGATGATTCCCTTCATTTTCACAATACCCTACTAAAATAGTTATGAGATGTGATTTTATGTGATAGACCATGTGTTTGTGGGTGATATTTGGTGTGATGTGATGGAACATGGGTCTACGAGTAGGATGTGATGTTATTTGAAGAGGTGGGAGCACTAGGATCTATGATGTTGAGGTGTGATAGTGGAGAATTAGTGGGAAAGATGTTAAGGGTAATCTATCATCAATATTATTTAAAATCTATTTTTATACTTTGATGTGTTATTTTTGTAGTGAACCATCATGAGGATGGGTTTGGTTGGTATACCTATGTCGGTTTGGTTTTGTTCTACTATTTTCTCATAGGTGAATTAGTATTCACTTTTCACATGTTCATGAGGGACTTTGGTTTTCCAACTGAGTATAAAACTATGCTCATCCTATATATATAAATCCGTTTTAAAATTTCTCTAAGGACACTATAGACCATGCTAGGAGTTACTATCTCAGGACTGTACAAAGTATTTATGTTTCTCATCTTTCTTTATTTTTGGGTATTTACTTTTGAGACTTTTATATGTAACATTTTTTATTTATACATGCATTGTGGGTATGTTTTGTTTTATTTTATATTTTTTCATAGATTTTATTGTCGATGACTCATCATATCTCATGATCCTACATTATTATTCTGGGTAATGACTCTCAAAAATGATATTTTTATTCCCTTGGTGCTACTCACCGGCCCTGGGAATACTGGAAGTAGGAATCATGGCTCTTTATCTCTCTTCCCTAATTTTGGAATATTTGAAGGGAGGTGGTTGTGACATAATGGTATTAGATCATGATGGTTGAGAGATAATCCCACGTTTAAAGTTTCGTATAGTGAGGATTTCATGGAATGGTATGAAAACGATGCCAGTTGACCTTGGTTCGTGGCATAAGCCATGAATACTGGAAATGACATGTGAGTTTAGGGACCCCTATAACTGAGTGCATGGACTCAAAAATTATTAAAACACCAAGTGAGGTGGGACTATTTTTAGTATAGATACCTACGGGAGGAACACACATCATAATGAACAACATTCATATTCTAATTGGGTTGATTTTTTATGTTTATAATGATTAATGTAAATAAAATTAATGTTAATAAACATTATACACTACTAGGATTATGAAATATTTGTTTCTCTTTCATCAATGGATACTAGTTATCATTTATGGGGGGATCAACCAGTGGGTTTTCAGCAGGGAAAGATAATATATTTATAGAGGGTCGATCTAGTTGAGGATGATGATATGTTAAAGAGGATGTGGAAATATTTTTAGTGGTAGGATTTAGGTAAGTAGGAGGGAAGCATTTCTGATTTGGAGATAGAGGGTTCGCTAGAGGAGCATAGATCACATTATTTTTATTTATTTCAAGATGGAGTATTGGGTATCCATGCCCATTATTAAGATGCAAGGAGATAGATGTTATTGGTTTATGTTATACCTTGGGGAGATTAAGGAGACATATGCTTCATGGGTTGACATCCCGATAGAGATCTGAGCGGAGTTCTATTCAATGACCATGAAAGCTATGAAGATGCAGGAGAAACCCTCCTTTCATCAAGGGAGTATGATTGTGTGGGATATTTGAATCATGTTCAAGGGACATCTATGATATTCCTTAGATATTTTCCCGGATGAGTATTCCTAAGTGAGGCATCTTGAGGAGACACTCCATCCTTCCATCAAATATGTAGTTTGTTATTTAACATTACTAAAGTATCTAGAGGTCAATAAATGGAACTGGTGATTGAGAAGAAGCACTCATGAGTTGGATTACAACAATAGGGTACCCATTAGTGTTTATTAAAAATTATATTTCTATAGGTAGGTATTTGGTGCCAGGGCCTTCAAGGTTTCAACTAACAAAAGGTCAACCTCAACAGCTTCCCTTCCATCCATCTTGAGCTAGTGGCTTCAGTAGTCTATCTTGGGAATCCATAAAAATGGGTTTCATCTATGGGGTTCAGGTATTTAATTATGATCAGTACCTAGTTGCTACTTGATCTAAATTTAGAATAAGTGGATAGGTATAATGCCAACCCTAAGAGTAGTTACCAGGGATTACATTATAGTTGTAGGGGAAGCATGCTTATAATCTGTCGAGAATAGGTGTGGTAGGCGGAGGATGACCTCTAGATGTAACAATCTCTCAAGGTCCCTAAAAATAGCGTATTCATGGATTTTCCATCATTAGATAGGAATTGAATATGTAGAGAATTTACCCCCTCTAATGAGTTTGTAGACCGATTCTTCTTCATATTCATCACTTATATTCTAATCTACTGATTGTTATAGGAGGAGAATGTAGAGAATCTCATAGATGTTATTTTGGTTCTTCATCATCCTCATCTCTATGTAAAGTTGTCCATGTTTATATTTGAGACATGAGAGGTGAATTTCATAGGGAATGTGGTGTATGATAAGGTAATGGATGTGGACCCATTGAAGTTTGGGGCTATTGTTTCTTATATAAAACCCAATAATGTGGGCAAGGTTTGTAGCTTCCCTGGTCACATAGGCTATTATCAGAAGATTTTAACCAATTTCTCTCAATTTGTAGCCTCACTATTGGCATTGAACATGAATAAACAATATTTTGTTTATAGAAATTTGTTAAAGGAAGTGTTAATTTTCCTAATGGTGAAGTCGGTCAGTTCTCCAGTGATTTAGTTTCATGAGGAGGGTTTGATGTCTGATATTTTATATGATGTGTCCCATATGGGATTTTGATTCATCTTGATTCAAAAGATTTAAATGATCTCATATTGGTCTAGGAAGTTACACCATGATGATTATAACTATTCCAACCATGATATTGAGATAAAATCAATTTTTTTCACTGATGTGGTTGTAAAATTACCTCATTGGGAGGCTGTTTATGGCCTTCACGGATCATGAGAGATTGAGGTATCTTTTACAAGTGTGATATGAATCTATAAAATCGAATGTGGTTGGAATTTCTTCAAGACTCCGACACCTTAGGAAAGTGGAATTTTTTGGATGATAATTTGAGAATATAGTCACAGAAGGCTATTGTTTGGGAGTTTGTGGATGATTGGAGAGAGATGAAGGAGTTGGAATCACTACACTTAGATATGAGGGTTATTGATAGACTAGGTTTCTTATTTTAGATGAAAGTGAAGTATCCTTTCATGTGGATGGTAGAGGAGTCTCATTGGGGAGAATCAGAGGTATAAGTCCTAAGCGTTGGTGTGGGCCATGATGATGCTCCTAAGGGAAGGTTGAAGGATAGTTGGAACTTGATGGAATTTTGATGGAGGTTATTTGTTCTGGTAGAAATGCATAAGTGATTCCATTATAATTTTCATATCTCACATTCAATGTTACATATATGAGTTTAAAATATGTACCATGACATTATGGCATAGTTTTGGTGTCTCGGGATGAAATAGTAAATGTAATTGTTTATGGCTTGATGTCTGGTTTTAGAGCCTGTAAAGGCCAATCATCATGCTCCTGGAGGTTTTTGCAGCCCCTGGATGTTCCCAATTTCAAATGGGATGAAATATAGATGGGTATAATCAAAATACTATACTAATATATGGGAGGATATGATTATTTAAATTTAATTATGGATTTATTTTAGAAACTGGCTCACGTCCAAGCTATCAAGACTTGGGTATAGTGGTTGTTTTAGAAAGAACGAATGTGGCTGATTTGGTGAGGATGTTCAGAGTCCAGAGAACATTAATCTCATATTAGGACATATATTTTACCTTGTGCGACTAGATGGTTATTTAGAATGTTTTTCACTCCATTAAACTTCCAATACGGTTTTTACCCTCATAAGAATGGGCATACATAGCAGAATATTGACAAATTGTAGGATATTTTGTGGGCGGGTGTCTTTGAAATCGATGAATTATTGGAATGAAACCTAAAATTGGTTTATTTTTATTATAATAACATCTATAACTCATCCATTATCATGTTCCCATTTGAGGATTTGTATGGGAGTCCATTCTATTCTCCCTTATGCTAGGAAGAGGATAGGGAGTAAGCTGTTCTTGGACCTGATGTGCTGCATATATCAACAAAGAATTTTGGGTTGGTTCAAGAGTTGATGAAATAATTATGTGACATAAAAATTATTATCCTTATTTTATGAGGATTCCCTTGGTGGTTGAGGTTGGATAAAACGATTTCATGATTATTTCCCATAGATGTGGGAAGTGGTGGTCGGAAAAAGGGAGTAAGCTCTCTCCCTGCTCTGTTGGGACCTTCGAGGTGTTTGGGAATGCTGTTGAGGTGAATTGATGGTTTCCAATTCCACCTTGACCGGTCCATATTCATGACATCTTCCACATCTCTCATTTCATTTAGTATTTCATGATGACTCCAATGTCATTGATTGGGGAGAGTAGGACATCAAGGATTACATGTAATTCAAAGAGTAACTAGTTGATATCCAGGACCATCATGAGAAAGTGTTGTGAGAATATAATATTACCATGGGTTGTGTGTTATGGAAGTATGGTGGAATATAGAAGAGTACATGGAATCATGAGACATATATGTGTTCCCAGTACCAAGAGTTGTTTTGAGTTTTTCATTTCTTTGTTTTTCACTGTGACGTGTTTTTTTGACAATGATATTTTATGATGCATATTGAATTCTACTTGATGTGATGTGTGATATGTGATTTGTGATAAGGTTGTGACATGTGAAAAAGGGAATACCTGATTCCCAACTGAAAATCATAGAAGTTTTGTATGGTTGTGACATTTTAGATGTAATGGGATCCTGGATAAGTATCCAGAAGGGTGGTTGTTCATTCCCTTTCTCTCATTCCTTCGGTGTTGGTTTTGAATGTAGGACCCTTAAACAACTTGAGAGGGGAGGGGTGAATTATGGTGTCAAATTTTTCTTTTTAATGTGATGTATCTTTTTCCCATATTTTTAGGAACCGGTTAAACCTATCTGATGAGGATGCACAATAAACAGTCCACCACATGCAAAGAGAGAAAACATCAATATTACATGGTTCAACACTAAGTGATAGTCTAAGGAGCATATAATGATAGTGTATTGGTAATAAAAAATTATATTAAACTTCAATAGGTGTGTACTAAAAGAGTACAGACATAGTCACTCTATGCCAGGTACACAACCATTACAAGATCATAGGGAAATCTCCATGCATCCCTTAGAACACTTCCATCAACTACCCATATCTCATTTCATTAAGAGAAGTCTTACCCATTTTATTGACAAGAAGTTATCTTCAAAATATTGGAATTGAAGTCTTTGTATATAAATATCATGATATTCTTCTTTCACCAATGACCTGAATTAATGCAATTGAGATCACTGGTCAAAAAAATCAGATATCAAAATTCTATTAGAAGATTGACACTACACCTTCAAGTGACACATATTCTTGTGAACAATATTTGGACATGTCATTCAAGATTTATTTTTCTCAAACCCTATATTCTATGAAACCACACTATTGTGTTCACTTGGTCTAGAATGGAAAAATTATTACTTTGATCGCAAGATTTTCTATGTGTAAATCTTCCGCGCACAACTATTTCATGCATTAGAGATACCAGATCTTCATTGGAAAATGTTATTCTTCTTGCATGAGTGTAGCTGCCTATTTATAGGCATATAAATCCCTAAGCATAATATTCTAATGCATCTTCAAATGTTCCTGTAAGATTCTATCAGAGAACGTAAAACTATTTTTCAATGTCGCATTGGCTGCACAACTGTTTTCTGCATAACCTCGTCATTCGAACACATTTTAGAATCTTTCACACACTTTTCCCTTTTTCCATATTTTGATGAAAATATCACAAAACATGCCTTGTGTGCATCTTTCCAAACCACCTTTAATCTCTCACACAAGTTCCTTAACACCTTTCACCATTCACAAATTTTCGGACCGAAAAATGTGGCAAACACTGGGAAACAATGCCACCTTCAATAATGTTTTCAGCATAAAGTGAATGATCCCTTTACTGGAAAAATCCTTGATCTTATATTTTAGGATTGAAAAAATATAAACCATACTAAATTTCCAGTAATTAACATCATTGTTTCTATCAATATCCCTCTTTGAGTTTGTTGGTAATCTGAAGATAAATTCAATGAATCATCACCCACTATCAAAACCTGATCCATAAGAAACAAATTAACCAACACTCTAAGTATACGTGATAAATGATCGATGTAGAAAACAAGATGAGAATCATTAATTGAGTTCTCATGTCTTGGAATGATTATGAATGGACAAGATAAGATCTGATTATTTTCTCATAACACCAAATTAATTTCTACATTCTCATTATCTCCTATTTTCCCCCATTCTCATTCTTCTCAATTTTAACACATCATTATACACCTTTAAAACTCGTTGAATTTCTCCATTCACCATGCTCCTGCAACCTTAGAACATTTAATTTCTCAATTCTATCCCTTTGGAAATAATCACGATGAGCCATATTTTTACTTAAAGATCAAAAAACACAGTCCCTCAAGATCGTATCTCCCCTTTAAACCTACATCACATCCACAACACAGATTAAAAAAATTAATACAACTAGGGAGAGGGGTTTAACCGTAACATTCTCATGCACTGGGAGGTGGAAAAACCAGAAGGTTCAACCAGTGTTTCTCAAACACATGTGCTAACATTTCTAGGTCATTATGTAAGGAACTTGATATTCAGTTTCATCATGATCCAATTTAATCATGCCTTATTCAAACATTTCTTTGATGAAGTGATATCTTATTTCAATGTGTTTCATATGAAAATTTTGAACAAGATTTTTTGTAATATTAATTTCTCTCTTGTTATTATAGTGAATCATCATAGGCTAATTCACATCATCACCAATGGTAGTCAGTTGTTTCTTCATCCACAATAACTGAGTGCAATCCTTTGTATCGGATATATACTCAGCTTTAACAGTACCAAGAGAAGTGTTTTATTGTTTCTTACTCAATCATCCCACACATTTATTCATAATAAACAATGACCCCAATTGTGGAATTTCAATCAACCACATCTATAGCCTAATCAGAATCATAAAATGTCGATAGTTCATTATCTCTTCTTGCAAGAAAGTATAAGCCATATTTTTTAGTACCATGAATGTACCTCATGATTTGTTTATCGTCCACCATATGGCTATCCTTTTGATTTCATTAAATATGGTATGAAAATAATTTTACAAAGGCAATGATTATACATGTTGTAGTTATGTATAATAAGCTTCCAATGATTCTCTTATACATGGTGGGATCAATAGAAGTCTCATACTCTTTCTTTCTATGTTTTATTCAAAAAGTAATAGAATTTAACATTGGTTTGGAATCATGCATATTGAATTTTTTTAGGAACCCTCCTACATTATTTGTCTACGAAATAATGGTGTATTTCTTACTACTAATCACTTGCATCCCCATGAAGCATATGAGTTCACCAATCATAGACATTTCAAATTCTGATTTGATGTGATTGTAAAATTCATCTAATAATCCCTACCTGCTTCGACATAATACAATATTTCCAATGTAAACCATTACCATGACAAGATAATTATGAGAGTTAATCACATAAATATTGTGATCCACTCCTCATATTTTAAATATGTTATTCTTTAGGTAAGAAAGTTGGGTGTACCAGGCTCGTGGTTCCTGTTTCAAACCATAGAGAGCCTTATTTAATCTACAATCCTTTATTTCAAAATTACCTAGTATAAACCCAACTAGTTGTTCTATATAGACTTCTTATTTAACAACTACATTTAAGAAATCTATTTTGACATCCATCAAATACACTTTTTATCTTCTTGGAATTTTCATGGGATGGAAAAATCTAATTGACACTAGTCTACCCACTAGAGAAAATGTTTCTTCAGCATAAACTCCTTCAATATGAGAAAAGTTTTTAAACACAAATCATTCCTTATTTATGAACACATTTACATGATCATCAAATATATTTTTAAAAACTAATTTTATACCTATCACATTGTGATTTTCGGTTCTCTTAACTAATTCACATGTTTGGAAATTTTTGATATGATTTAACCATTCATTCGTGGTTTTAACCCTTGATTCATCCATTATTCCTTATTCAAATTAGGATGGTTCCACATTATATAGGAAGTCATATTTTGAATTATTCTTCATTCTATTTGTCTATGTGGGTGTTGTCGAATCTCCATTGATATTGGATTGATCAATTTCCTCTCTTTAATTTCCCCAATGAGGTTTAGAATAATTTTATTCATCGATTTTTTCCTCTTTGGATTATTCTACTAAATTAATATCATATTTTGATGACTAAATGTTTTTCACACATTCCCATAGTTATGCATTTGAAATTTTTCCATGGCTTCTATCTTTTACATATACAATCATATCAGCATAATATCCCCTCAATGTATTTGTGGTCTTATCTTCAATGATCTTAACATCACGACATTGCAAAAATAACCTAAGATGATAACTGAAACATTTGTAGGATTTTCTATTCCTTGAATATCCAAGGAATATTCCTTCATCTACACCGTCACCATACATCCCTTGAATTCTTTATTTGTTTCAAATGAATCATTTACATCTAAAAACAAGAAATTAATTCAGAGAGGGATTCCTTCTATGCCACAACTAATATGGTGTCTTATTTTCTCCCATATAAATCCCCTTTAAACATTGAGTATACACTGTAGCACGAATAGCCTCTTCCTATTAATAGTGAGGGATTTGAATCTCAATTAGCATAGTTCTAGCCATATTGTTTACTAGCCTAATCTTGTGCTCAACAACCCCATTTTACGTTGGGGATCTCCCAATATACACCACTTATATTAAATATTTCTCTAGGTAATTTTCAATCTCAATGGATGTGAATTCCCCTACATTATCAGACCATAGAACCATGATTTTCTATCAAGTATCATTCTCAACTATTTGGTGATATGTATTCATTCAATAAAACACTTGTCATTTCATGTGTATAACCATTACACAATCTAATATAATATAACAATAAATAAAGAGAACTAAGTTCATATCTCCACATGTTATTGTAAAATTTATCGGACCACATACATCTGTATGAATGAGATCAAGAACATTTTATGCCCTTTTCTTCTTTGGTCAATATAAAATGTAGACCAACATCCCTCGTATACAAGAATCACAACTATTTTATTGGTCATGCTTCATATTGGGGATATCTATGACTATATTTATCTTAGATATACTTTCAATGTCTTATTGATTAATGTAACCAATATATAGATGCTAGAAGTTTTTTTTTCATCATCTATAAGGTAGAAATTTTTTTCTCTACTATCAACCTCGTATAAGCTTCTATATGTTATTCATCCCCTCATTATAGAATTCCCTAATTTTCATTTTATAAGGAATCCTTTTTGATGGAAAGTTACAATATGTACTGAGTCAAATAGTTGACTAACTCTAATGAGACTGCGATGCAAACCATCCATATAATGAACTTATGTTTTCTTCATCTCTCCATCAGTCAGTTTAGTGCTTCAACTTCCCTTGATCTTCAATGAACCATCATTATCAAACCATAGCATTCTGAAAAACCTATTCTTAATATTATTTACTAGGTCTTTATTTCTCATAATATGGGATGAGACTCCTCTATCAAGAATCTTGGTACGGCTACTCTTTGTAGCTTTGAGTGATACTTCCATAAGGTTGGATTTTTCATTTTTCATTTTTCCCTTCAATGAAATATTGGACCATGTGAATGATAAAGATGTCCTTTCAAATATATCTTCCATGTGAATAGATTAATCATACTAATAATTTTGTTATAGATGATAAAACATTTTTTTAATAGAACCACCATCTGGATGATGATTATTGTCCTATCTCTGAGCTATATATGGATTTATCATTCCTTTCTTCTGACTTTAGTAAACATATTTATGGCCATTTTTAGAAAAATGAAAACAATATATATAGAAACTATTTCTTATATAAGAAGTAGGATATGAGTTAATTCTCTTTTGTTGACTACCTTGATCTTAACTATACAAATAGATCATGTATCTTCAATGTATGTCCTAGGATGGCCTAGATAGCCACAAAATCGAAAATTCATTAAAGGAAATGTATTCTCACTTTTTTTGCTCCCCATGTATCCTTCCTTAGGAAAATAGTTTGACTGCCTATCATTTCAAGAAACATGTGGATCTGATTTAGTTATCCTATCAATATGATTTGAATATTTCTTTTTTAATACATTAAGGGAATTTTCAGTATGTACAACATTAATCTTCCCTTTATTTTGGTTCATCTTATTTTCAACCTTCTAGGTTTTAGAATCACAACCAATTCCACGTTTTCTCATACAAGCAGATATTTTACTATCCAAAGCCTTCTCAACTCCTTTATAACCATACATAGCTATCTCCATAAACTTATCATATGAGAATCTTCCAAACTAAATTCTCATATTTGTTTCTTTTAAATTTGATTCAATTTCATTTTTACATTTAAGAGTAACAATTTCAACTTCAAGACCTTCTATATTCTTGGAATTCTCATATAGTCTGGATGTAAGGATATTGATGACCTTTTCATGTTCTTCAATTCTGTGCTTTAGTTTCACTACATCATCTTTTCATTCAAAGGTTGTTGACAGTTCTTTCACTACTTCTTCCAGTCATTCAATTTCATATTCAAGTTGATAAACATATTCTATTGATTCTTCCACAAATGATCACTATTTTTTTCATCTGTTACTTTTATTCTAAATCTCACCAATATAATACTTAAGTTGAAACATGAGATAATTATTATAAATAAACTAATTATCTATAGCTTTATCATTTGATGATTTTGAATTTTCAACTGTAGCCATCATAGATACATGGGTTCCATATTTAAACTATATTTCTTCTTCCTCAATGAATTCATTATCATCATCTTTTTCATTATAGATAAAACTCTTTATCTGCACTTTATTTATAGATCTGGAGTTCCCATTTTGATAAAACCTTTTTTGAGGCTTATATAAGTTTCATGAATCAATTTATTTATTATTGACCTTCCTCAAACACCAAGATGCTATGTGCCTAACATTACCTCAATGAATACAATCCAAGGTAAGATTTTCATCAAATATTCATTTTCCTCTGTTGAATTTATTTTCAAAAAGAGAAATAATTTTATCTTCCTTATTATATTCATTAATTATATCTCTCGAAACCGTATGTTTTATCCATGGATTTTAAATCCATTTACATCCTTACTCGATTCATTGCATCTTCATGTTTGAGTCTTATTTGATATTCCACCAGACTACTCAGAAGATCATCCAAAGAATGTTTATAAAGATACCTTTACTTCAAGGGAAGACACTTTTGGATTGTATAGTGGCATAAGAATTCTCAAAAATTTATTCATAATATCAATGTCATTGATTACTTAAAAAATCATTTGAATTGATCCTAAAAATTTAGTAATTCGATTGAAAAAGATATCTTCATTTTCATCAGGATGCATCTCTAGATCGCCAAACCTATAATTCTAGAATTTTAGTTTTTCCCACCTCACTTTTTTTCTTTATCCATTTATATTCTATTATTTTTCCCACATAGACTTTGCAGAAGTACAACTCATCAGCTATAGATAAATTTTATCAGAAAGTGCTGCATTGAAGACATTCTATGCATTAGCATCTACATCAAGCATTTTCATATCTGTATCAATGATAAAAAATCTTGTTGGATTAGTAACCAATATTCCTTGTGCGTTGGAAAACATGCCTTCAATTAAAAGGGATATTTTAGGAGATCTCTTTATAATCTTCAAAATATTTATGTTTCTTCAATCAAATAGGGGGAATCTCCTAAAATTTATTGAATTCTCTTTTAAAACCCAAGAAATATTTAACACCAGCATTTGTAGGATTTGATACCACTTGTAGAACCCTAGAACACTCTGAGAGGGGAGGGTTGAAGCAGGGTGTCAACTTTTTCTTTTTAAATTTATGGATCTTAATCCCATGATGGTAGGAACCAGTTAAACATATCTGATGAGGATGTGCAGTAAACAAACAACCACATACAATGAGGACACAAGAATTTTATGTGGTTCACAACTAAGGGATAGTCTAAGGAGAATATGATGATAGTGTGTTGGTTATACTAGAGTCCACTAAAAATCACTCGATTTGAAATATAAGAGTTAAAATACAATAACTAAGTTCTAGAAACACTTCCTTTAAAATATTTTAAGGAAATATCACTGAGTCCCTCAGAACACTTTCGTCGACTCCCCTTGATCAGTAATTTTTAGAGAAGTCTTACTATGTTTATCAAGATGAAGATATCTTCAACAGAGTGGAATAAAATTCATTTTCTCTAACTTTCATGAGACTATACTTTCACCATTATCCTTAATTGATTCACTAGAAAGCACTGATCAAACAAATCAGATATCAAAACCATATTATAAGATCTATATTGCACTTGTGCGTAACACCTGTTCATACAAGAATGTTTTGGACATGTCATGAAAGATTTATTTTTCTCAACTACTATATTTCGTTCAACCACACCATGGGTTTCACTTGGCCTGGATTGGATCAAGTATCACTCCGTGTGAAATATTTACTATGTGTAAATCATCTGTACCCAACTCTTTTGCATGGAAGAGCTACCAAATATTATTTTAAAAACGTTATTCATCTTACATTGGTGTAGAAACCTAATTATAGGCCTCAATGAATATATAATTAAGATTATGATACATTTTCACCTGCAAAACATAAGATTCTATCAGAGCACACAAAACCATTTCTTACGTTGGATTGGGCATGTAACTCTTTTCTGCACAACCTATTATTTTGCACAAATTTTGTAATCATTCATTCCTTTTTTTCCTTTTCTATATTTTGATGTTAAGATCCCAAAACATTACTTGTGAGAAAAGTTCCAAACCACAATCAATCTTTTTCACACATTATTTGGCAAAAAACACCTTTCTCCCTTATCCTTTTTTGTACCATTTTTTTCCAAACACTGGGAAACGACGCCACCTTCAATACTATTGTATACATGAAGTGTAAGATCCCTTTTCATGAAAACTACATTATATTAAATATTAGTATTAAAAAAAACACAAACCATACTCTATTTCCAACAATTAAAATAATTTTTTAAAAAATTTAATTCATATGGGAAAGAATGTTTTGAGAGGTATCTGATATGACATCATAAACATTTTGGTCCATTACATAGAAAAATAAGTGATAATTGAGGTTTTTGGGGGAAATATGGTATGTTTAGATGAGGATGGTTGATCACCAATGGTGACACTTTTTTAACTAACAATGACTCCTCAATGGTGACTCGTTTTGAACTAATAGTGACTCACAAAAGTTGACTCATTTTCCAGTAATGGTGACTCACCAATAGTGAGTCATTTTAAACTAACATTGACTCACCAATGGTCACTCATTTTGAAATAAAGACGACACACCAACAATTACTAATTTTGAATTAATGGTAAAGAACCAATGATGAATCATTTTGATCTAATGGTGACTCACCAATGGAGACTAATTTTCCAATATTTTCCACTCACCAATGGTGACTGATTTGGAACTAACAGTGACTCACTAATGGTGACTCATTTTGAACTAATGGTGACTCACCAATGGTGAGTGATTTTTAACTAAATGCAACACACCAATGGTGACTCATTTTGATCAAATGACGACTCACCAATCCTGACTCATTTTGATTGAACTATGACTCAACAACACTGAATAATAAACAATGTTTTTATTTTTTCCAACAACTTCACATATTTTTTATTTTGATGTCTTTTATGATGAAAAAAGGTATTAATGAATATATTAATGAATACCAAATCCATTTAAAATGGTATTAATCATACTTTTATCTTATAAAAATTATTAAACCCCTTAAATGTTTATTCCATGTGGATTTAATGATAATTGGCCTTAATGTCCAATTTAAACCCATATCCAATCCCATGGGTTACAAATCTAATCTTTCAAAGGAGAAGAATCTTTCTTCACTATTTTAGTTTATATTTCTCTGGGGATAAAAGTATACAAATCCTTATTCCATTGAATTCATGGAGCCCCTATTGGTATAGTTTTTTAGAATCCCCCCTAATAGGTTACCCCTTGTGCATGGATCCCCTATTTTAGTGCCACTAGTTTTTGTAAATATTTAATGTTTTAGGTAGTAATTCCTTCATTTCTCCTTTATCTATATCAAACGGGATGGTTTACTCTTGTTATATCATGGGGATATAATATCTCTATATTAATAATTATAATTATAATTTTTAAATGAAATTAAATCGGGAAGGGGAATGCTTAATATGATTTTATATATTTTTATTATGATATTGAGATAATCTATATTTTTTGTATCACTATTAATCATGGATTTTTGTATCACATGGTTTTTAGGTTTTCTTATATTATTTTATGCCCATGTTGTAGGAAATGTTGTGACACCATTGTAAATAAGTGGTTAACAACATATTTTTTTAATGAAATGGATTCCCTAGGATATTATGGAATTTTTGATAACTCCCTGAAAAAATGAAGTGGTATGGGATGAAATCCCCTATGAATAATATGTAAAATATTGTGCTATTTGATATGATGTATTTTTTGATACTACTTTATGTAGTGTAATTTATGTGATAATGTGGTTCATGGGAAGTGTATTTATTGTTATGGGTGAGGGGGGAGAGGATGTGATATGTAGCGGAGTTCTGGTGGTGGTGGTTATGCTATTTTCTTAAGTAGTAATGGGATTAAATTCATGATAATGATATGAAATGGGATGATAAAGAATGTTGATAACATAAAATTAAGGGAATATTAATGTGAAATTTATTTATAATGGAAATTAGTTCAAATTACTTATTTTAAATGAAATTTGGCTAGTGGTTTGTGGATTTTTATGTGGTGTTTTTATTTTAGGTGTGGTAGGGAAAGTGGTATTTTTTTGAGTTGTTTGGTTCTCTTATTTTAAAAAAGTTGGTTGGGGTTTTGTGTTATGTTATTATATATCCATTGTATTTCATTGTGGTTTTTTATATTCACCCACCCACATCAAGAACCATGTTCTGACACCAAATAATTTGGGGGAGTTTCTCCCAATAACACACTATGAGGATGGATGGATGAATAACCACTCAACCCCACTCCCACTTCAAGTAATTGGTGATATTCATGGGTTGTGATGGCCAAAAGTCAAAATTTTCACTTTCTACATGTTATATGATGATATTTGATAGACTATGTGTCTTGAAATGATATGTGATGAGATGTTTTATGGTGGGGGTCAAGAATTGTAAGAGGAGGTCCTGAGGTTGATGTCTATCATGTTTATGATACCCTACTACATATGTTATGGTATGGGATTTGATGTGATTTCCTAGGTGTATATGGGTGAGATATGATGTGATGTGATAAACCATATGTCTACGAGGGGGATGTGACGTGATGTGATGTTATTCGGAAGAGGTGGGAGAGCTAAGATGTACTGTGTTGGGGTGTGAGACTAGAAAATTATTGGAAATGTGGTATGGGATACCTTATCATTGATATGATTCATATTATATTATTATACATGGGTTGAGTATTTGGTGAGTGAACCATGGTGAGGATGGGTTCAGTTGGTATACCTGTGTAGGTGCTATTTGGATATATTGTTTCCACACAAGTGAATTAGTATTATCTTTTCACATGTGAACTAGTTACGTTGGTTTTTTGACTAAGTATTACTATATGAACACCCTCCATATAGAAAACTATTTTCAGGATTCCAAGAGGACATTGTGTACTTTGACGAACATTACTAGATCAGACCTTTAGATAGTTTTTGTATTGCATCTCTAGCTTTGTTTTTTGGTATTTACTTTGGATACTTTTATATGTTTTAGTTTTATTTATACATGCATATTGGGATAGTTTGGATTTAATATACATTATGTCATGGAGATTATTGTGGATAATTCAACTTATCTCACAATCCTACATTATTAAAGAGGATAATGCCTCCCATAAATTATATTTTTATACCCTTAGTGCTAGACACCAACCCGGGGCCTACTGGAGGCGGGACTCAAGGGTTATGATCACTCTCCCCTCATTGAAACATATTTGGAGGGAGGGGGTTCTAAAACACATGAAATTCTCAGTTAAATAATTTAAATAATATATTTCTTTAGAATAAATTTCTATGATCATTTAATGTTATAATTTTATATAATTAAGGAAAAAATGACAAAAAAACTCATTTATTTTCCAACTTATGGAAATATTTTCCACGTTATAAGAAAAATATTTTTATTTAACAGGTCTTCAATATATCCAAAAAAATTCCGAATAAGATGCTTTTCTAGACAACTAATATGATATAATTTTAATTATAACATAGGGAAATGGTAACATAATAAATTTCTAAGCTCAAATAATCTGTAAATATAAACATAATAGATAATAATCAAATATCACAAGTGAGAATAATATGAGAATATGTCTGTCATCTAGTTACATAAAAATTCATAACCAATAAATATTAGATATTAAACATGAGTTATGGAATATTACATGGAATAACGCATGAAATGAATCATGAGAGTATGGAAACCTGAATCAATAAAGAAGTTCACAGAAAAAATAACACATTCAATTTAATAAGAAGAATAATATGGATAATTCATTCTTATATATAAAAATTACATTCGTGATTTATATACTATCACCCATGTTTGACAGAAACTAAATTCTTTCCAGGTATACATGTATCGAGGGATGAAAACATTTAACATATTCATCGTTTTGTGACATAGGACCCACCCATTATCATCCATACATATGTTTATCACATAAAATAATCCCCTATATCATAAATAACACATGTAAAGAAACATTGTTTCATTTATCCAATCATAAGGAATACATTGAATGAAAATGTATTTCTTATCCATTTCAAACAGAACTCGAAAAGGATGTCATTAATAATTCCAAAAAAAATAATAACAAGCTAAACCCATGTAATATGAACTTGTATCAAAATATATTTTTTTAACTATATAGGTAATTAACATTTTATCAACATAATAGAGATTATAGTACTTACAGTGTATAAATAAATGGTTTATAGATAAGTTTATAAATTCCCTAATCAATCAACATATGAAATATTTTTAAACAACAATCAATAAATGGAATTGAAAATAAGGTATTCCTAGATTAAATTAATTGAATTAAAAATCATGATTATACACCAAATATGATAATGTAAGTGAAAGTAAGTGACTGATCAGTTTTCTTAAAGTGATTTAATATTTCATATTTTTAAAAACATATTTAAATAATAAATGGGTAGATTAAGAATAATATTTAGAGAATAATTTCTATAATCCCCTTCCAAAAAATGTGTACCCCCCTAGGCCAACAATAGGAGAATATAATGAGAGAGAGAAAGAGTGAAACCTCAGTCCCACCTCTAATTGGCCACATGTTGGCAACTAACACCGATAGTGCAGTAAACACACAGATGAGGGGAATTAACCTTTAAGAGAAAACATGCCGAAGAGAGAGATATGATAGAAACCATCCAACTCGAGATCAAAAAACAATATAAAAGAAAACAAAAGTACATAGATGTAACGAAATATAAGAAATAATACAAATAAAAGAAAAACTGAAAGCACCAAAAGAAAAGTAAGGTTGAAAGCGACCATGAAGCCCAAATAGATCATGCTAAACACCAAACTAGTAGTAACCATCCTAACCTCTAACCTACTTCAAATAAACATAAATATAGTTTTTATATTTTTTGGGTGAGTAAAATAGTATACTCAGTAGGATACTCCTTGGATCCTCTCAAGAAAAAGTTAAAAAAATCATTCTAAAGAACAATGAACAAAAAGTGAAAAAAACTCATTACCTAAATACGTATACTATTTTCATATCCTCACCATGTATACTATCACCATGTATCACATAAAAGATCATATAATATAATAACGAATATCAAGGGTATCCTACTACCACTCCCCACCATGTTTACCACTCTACCCTAGAGTCACACGCCCTGAGCATCTGCCTCCAAAAGGGATAGCTCAAAAACACTTGGGAGAATCTCCAAAACATGCACCTCATGAAAGAAACCTCCACGTCCAAATAACCAAATTTATCCAAGTAGTTTCTAGGATCCACCATAGCCCATATAACGTGTATCATAAATTAGGTATAATAACTCAAGACATCAAAATCCCACACATAGAATAAGGACCCTCAATACATCAAAGGTTATACACATTATACCTATAATATTTCTTAAGAAACTATATATAGAATATATGTGTGCGAAACAAAAAAAATCCATTACATCCCTCTACACACATAAATGAGGAAAACTAATATTTGTGAATGCTAGCACAGTAACTTCCAAGAGAAGATACATGGGCCAAAATGGGTAGTAATCCATCCATCATCCCACTAGGATGTTGGGGAAAACACCCCTTAGGGATCAAAATCCCCGAGTTGTTAGTATACCTAACCAATAGGGTGGAGTAGCATATAAAACAAAAAAATTACATGATATAATATAGCTAATAACTACACTATGGACAAGACGTAGTCTTATAATCATCTACAACTATTCTCACTTGGACTCTAAGCTACCACTGCTAAGACCATATATATTATATCCACACAACCATATAAAGAGCTACATTAAATTAAATTACCCCTTTTCATCATTTTAAAATTACGTTAATTAATTATTTAACATTAATTAACCATTAATATTTTCCAAATTAAATTTCTAAACCATTACAAAAAAGATACATTACTTATAGGAATAAGAAATCCAAGTCATGGATTCACAGAATTATAACCTCATCACTGTATCCCAACAAGCTCCAACCCCATGTGTTAAACATTTATTCATTTATTAACAACATCACTTCCCATATTACTAGGTACTATAGAAAAACATATAAGATACAAAAAAATTAATACAACCAACTGCATCGATCATCCTCAAGTAGTGTTGAAAGAAAAAGAGATAAAAAACCACATGGCCATCAGCAAAACAATAGAATGAAATAAGAATCAAAATTCTATATTAATGGGTAAGTGCAGCTTCAAGGAATTCCATCATCTCCCATGTCCTCCCCAACACCCACATGCATATCTCAATGCATCCTTAAAGGTGTCAAATTCTACCATAAGAGTAGTGCATCCCCACTACATATATTGCAACAAACCTCAAGGAAAATCCATCCTAGGTTCACATCAAATGCGGGCCTCCCCACCCCACATACCACAATAACCTTCTAGGATCAACCATCCCAGGATCACATCACATCCGGGCCTCCACTCCCCATATACCACAACAAACCTCTTAGTTTAGAAATCTGAGGCTCACATCACATCACAAGAAGAAAAAAAACATATCAATTGGGCTCATCGACCTAAAGAAAAGAATCCATTCTTCACAAATAATGATCCCTCACCGCTGAAAAAATAGGGAACATGAAATTTACAAGAAATTGGGTAACTAAAACTATACAAATCATTATATTTTTTTTCACACAACTAGTTCTTATTCCATCATGAATTAACTGATTAATTATTCACAGGTTGCAAATATGGGAAACCTAAGCACCAATATATTACAATATGTCACAAAATAATTAAACAATTAATTTGACATAAAATTAATTATTTTAAAAAAAATAATCGTTATACATTACACCTTTATTCAATTCTATTAACACATGGAAGATAAAATTTATTAACTTTCTTGCATCCTTCAGATTACAACACAATAGAATCATTAAACACGACTCTTCAATCGATTATTTAATTAATTAAAAATTAATTCCACCATTAATTTATTTAAAAATTCCACATGCTAAGACATGGATAAAAGGACAAGGATAGATAACACAATATCAATAAAAATAATAGGCAAACAATTATCATGGTACAAAACGATAACATCATAATGTTATTGATACAAATTATTGAATCCGGTTCAATTAATTATTCAGTTTATTAAATTTTAATCCAAGGGGATAAATCATGAATGATCTATGATTACATGAAAATAAAATAGAGGAAACAAATCCTTTATATCAAAATCATGTTATCATTCATTGCACAAGAACAAACCAAAACTACATATCCAGATTGAAAGAACCCATGTTTCTCTGAACATTAGTTTTCAGTAGAAATTTTAATTTTTTCTTTCAGATGATCATGAGGTGTAAAATGGGATTTTACCCTACTATTTAATCTTATATAATTTTTTTACAACTCTATTAGTCCCAATATATGGTGTTTACCCTTGGAAAAGAGTTCGATGGAAATCTGAGCCATTCAATGTTTGGTGAAAAAATTAATAATTATTAATTATTAAATCAAATATTTAAGTATTCATTTGGGTTTATTAAAATGTATCTTCAGAATGGAGAATAAGATTAAGATTCTATCTCTGATGTTGATTCAGTAACGGTTATTTTATCATAAATGAGGTACAAACTTCAGTTGGGCATCAGGGCCGACCCCTTCCCCTTTATATTTTCTTTTTTCTTTTATTCTTTTATTTATTTTCTTTTTATTTTATTTCTTCCATACATCAATATCTATTGTAATCCCATTCAAGGGATTCTATTCCATGAGACCTAGATAGGAGAGGGAGAGTAAGAATGAGATATAGATATGAAGTGAGGGAGGAGGTTCCACGAAGCTCTCGAAGCGTTGATTCGACATACGGAGACCACAGATCATCCATTCGAGCGAAACTTTGACAATTTCTGCCCAAAGGTAGTCCCATTTATGTTTTCACCTCAAATCCCACTTAATGGTGTTTTTAAAGTTTTTAAATCCTTATTATGCTTTCTTGTGGCCTCCTGAGGCTGCATCTATTGTTTAGGGGGTGAAAACCTCAGTTTCAGATGATCTTAGGGTTTCATATTCATGGAAAACAGGTTACGATGTGTGTATTTTGGGGTGGAACACCATGTATTCTTCACATTTGGGGAATCATAAGTTTCAATGCATACATTCTATGTATTGTCTATACATGTCCTGTAATGGTACTCAGCCATGTAGCTATGTAATCTCGCATGTCTACCTTTGTAGGGGTGAATTTCTATGTATGAGTACACAACCAGACTCCGTGTAGGGTAGCACGCCATGTAGAGGTACACAGCTTGGCCAAGTAGACAACCAAGCCAGTTGAGGGACAAGGTCTTGTAATCAGTGTTGGGTACATGCCATGTACCTTTGTAACACATCATGTACCTGTGGATTTTACATTCTTAGGATATTGGGAGTACACACCCATGTGGTGACTGAGGGTTCACGCCGTGTATGGTCTCTACACATCATATACTCCTCCTTTGAAACACTTTGAAGGTTTTTTTTGTGTTTCCTTTCCTGGTAGTTGGAACCAGACCTAAGAGTAGTCCATTATGAGTATTTTTCCACATAGATCGTGACAGTGAAACCCATGGTGCATTTTGATGACTACTAAGGGGTGTTTTGGGTCTTCTATCTAAATGGGGAGTTTCTTCCTCTAATTTTCATTTTTATTCATCTCATGAGGGAGATACCTGGTCATTAATGACCAGTCTGGTGTTTAGACCAACGTAGTTGAGAACTTTTATATCATATGAGTTTTGAGCTATCCCCTATGACAAATGCTTTTAAGGGACCCATCAGGTGCCTATTGATTGACCAACCCTGATTTATATGTTATGTTTGGGTTGAGATGGTGTTTGAGTGTCACCAAGAACCTATTCCAAACTGATGCACCCATGCAGCTATGGCTGGAGTGTTGGGTTGGGCCTTCGGTCCACCCTTACTCGTTTATTTTGATCTGAATTCGTTTTATTAATGCAGCGATTGTTACCATAGGTGCTTCCTGGTTGGTGGTTGTTGAGCCTGACACAAGGCGTCGTTATTTCTTTTGGGATGACCAGATGTTCTTCTTGGGAACCATATTTCTTTTTGGGATTCCCAAACATGCTTTCTTGGGATCCAGCTTCTGAGCCATGTTATTTCTGATATTTTAGTATACTTATAGGTACTACCCGAAACTTGGATTTTGAGCCTGAAATAATATATATATATATATATGTGTGTGTGTGTGTGTGTGTGTGTTTATGTGTGTGTGTGTCTTTATAGTGATATATCTTTTGATGGGATGAATAGAGGTACTTCCTTGTCTTCGGCTATTGAGCCTTAATTGATGCTTTTGGATTTTGACATTTTCATGCCTAAGAAATTTTTTAATTATGTATCAAATGATTAATGTGTAAATAACAATGATAGAACCATGGTATGAGGTTAAAAGTCCATGTATGGGATCATATGACTGTTTTACCTTATACCTTGGGTGAACCATAGATTCATATTAAACTGCTATGGATGGAATCAAAGAGGGTATTATGTTTAAGTATTGAGCAAACCACAAATGTAGTGTACAAGATCATAGTGGATATAATTAAATATAGAGTGAACCATGGATCCATTGTGGGATTCATTGAATGCGTTATATTGGTAAGGGATTATGTTTATGCCCTATGTGAACCCCAACTGTTGTGGATGGGCTCATGGAGAATATACTAAAATTGTCACGACCCGTCCTCGGGGCCCGTGCCGTGACTACCCCAAGCCCACCTTCCAAAGGCTAGGGGCTGGCGACTAGCATCAAGGCGTAAATCCCAACAAAATGGAAGGCATTTCCTT
This sequence comes from Viscum album, assembly GCA_963277665.1. NCBI lineage: Eukaryota > Viridiplantae > Streptophyta > Magnoliopsida > Santalales > Viscaceae > Viscum > Viscum album. The sequence goes on along the minus strand of OY728159.1, from coordinate 889,815,380 downwards.
TGAAAAGTAAACAATCACTACAGAGTAGCAAGCAGAAAAGTAAACACTAAGTAAAAACTGTAACAAGCTGTGCTGAAAGTAAAAGGGGCCGGAAATACAAGCCCAACTGTAAAGTACAACTGAAAGGGAAAAACAGAAACTGAAAGGAAAAGCCACAGCGTCGAGCCTTCCTCTGAAGGTCCCACCTGAAGGGTGGGTACAGATAGCCTCCACAGCTCCTCGGTCCAGCCGTCCGCTCCGAGTACGTCCCGCCCAGTGGTCCACCTCCCGGTACCGTCCTGCTACGCACGCCTCCACCTCGATCAGCGCTGCCCGTCGTCTGCAACCAACACCATGAAGTGCGGGCATAGCCCGTGCAGGGGTGAGTATAAGCTACTCAGTAGGGACCCCGAGACCCCCGAAGGTCTCCCGAAATCCACAAAGGATAATCCACAAAGGAAAGATACAATCACGAAGTAACAACCGACACTGCTTAGGTATATTACCATACATATACATAAGTCATCAATTCCCGTTCGGCTCTAACGTTCGAGCCCAAGCACAACCCAGTCCACACAGGAAAGAAAAAACGTATACCCACATAGGATAGCACAACACAATCCAAAAAGGAGAGTAAACAGTAAATCCACACAGTATAGCTCAACACAATCCACAAAGGAGAGTAAACAGTAAATCCACACAGGATAGCTCAACACAATCCACAAAGGAGAGTAACACAGAAGATTCAGCTGACACATGTATACTTCTTCGGATGACGATAAAGATGATCACTGATCCATCTAAGTCGTTGGACCCACAAATGATCGATAGGTAACTAACCCCCGCAATGACCCACACAGGATCGGGCCCACACAGGGCCTGTAGGCACTGGCTCACACAGAACCACTGAGTGCTGACCCACACAGGATCGGACCCACACAGGATCGGGCCCACACAGGACCTGTAGCACTGATCCACGTAGGATCGCTGAGTGCTGTAGTCATCGCAGTCCACTGAGGATCTCTGCACAGTCGTTGTCGCAGTCCACTGATGATCTCTGCACAGTCGTCGCTGCAGTCCACTGAGGATCTCTGCACAGTCGTCGCTGTCGAAGTAGCAGTCGCAGCCAGCTCTAGGGTTCCGCACACAGCAAGCTCGTTCGGGAGGGTCCGCTCCATGAGCCGAGAGGCTGATACATCAACTATCACAAAGTCCGAAGTTGATGTATCTGAATGTTGCGTATCGTCAACAGGACCTCAACGTCGCAGACGACGCGTCAATCGGACGCCCGGTCTCAGAGTTATTGGCTTTTTCGTCCCAAAGGCCAGGTTGGTTTTTAAGGCAAAACCAACCCGACCGTACTCCACCTGCGTCCAATCCTCGGGCGGAGTATGCCAAAAGATCCATCTCACTTAGAGGAATTCAACGAAGTCGACAGAATGTCAATCGGACGTCCGGAGCTCAAGATATGAGTGTTTCCGCTTCGAGGGCCCGGTTGGTTTCGTGTATGAACCAACCCGGACGAACTCAAAGTATTCCAAAACCTTGAGTGAGATATGAAGAAATGACCGTCTCCATCCAAGGATCGCGTTTCCGCTGACGGCGTGTCGTTTGGAGGCCCGTAGCTCAAGTTACGGGCATCTGACCGAAAACAGTCCGAAGACGGGGGGTCCGGGCCCGGGCCGACCCGGCCCGACCCCCCCTGGGTCGGCCAAACCGGGTCGCCCAAACCGGGTCGACCCAAACCGGGTCGACCCGACCCAGTCCGGTCCGGCAAGGGTGCGGCCCGGCCTGGCCCGGTTCGACCGAGCGGCCGAACGGCCGTGCGCCGCGGGGCGTTGCCCCCGCGGCCTGGAGGTGTTGCGGCCCCCCGCGTGGGGCCGCACCGGATTCAAAGGACGCGGCTTTGCCGCGTCCGAGTGCACCGGACCCGCGCGGCAGCGGGTCCGCAGACGCCGCCGCGCCGGCGACCCGCGCCGCCGACGGCTTCTGCGGGCCACCGGAGTCGCTCTGGTGGTCTGATTCTGTTCCCGTCTGCGCCGCTGCTCCTCCCGGGACTCGTCCTTCACTGCAGAACCATCAAATTTCCGTTGCGGCACGTTCCGTCGTCGCCTGTCAAATCTGCACAACAACGAAGAACGGCGGAGGGTCGTCGGGCCGTGTTTGTTTGGCCCGCACCCTCCGCGTTAGAGATAAACAACGGGAGAAATAATATTCAACACATGAATCAACAATTTTAATGGATTAAAATTGTTCTTATTGTCCGGTTCTTCACTTTAGAAAAAAAAACGATCACGGGAAAAAGGAATTATTCACAACAAACCCTAAGTCGTAGTCATCGTTGTACACACGTTCTTCGCGGATTTGTTCGTCGCGGAAGGAGGGGATCGTCGCATCGTCGCAGAAGGGTGTCGCGTCGTCGCGGAATCTGGCGTTGAGTCGGCGAACTCAACGGACCAAGAAACAATAGATTTAATTTAATTATATAAAATTAAATCTGTGTTTTGTTAAAAAAAACAGAAGGGAGATTTAAGAGAAACCCGGAGTCTCTTACCTGAAACAGCTGATCGAAGATTCGTTGCGGAGGAAGAGACGTCGCAGAAGAACGTTGCAGGAAGGGAACGTCGGCGTCGCGGAACACGGCGTCGCGTCGTCGATTTCCGCAGGTTCGGCGTTCTTCGTCGGAGGTCGGCGTTCTTCACATTTTTCGCGTTCTTCGCGAAGGAGGAAGAAGGCTCAAAGATTCTCTCAAGCCTCTCAACGTGTAATCCTCCAAATGTCGTGTTGGTCTTATTTTATTATTACGCCAACAAACGAAAAAGGTAAGTAATGACCCATCAATTCGTTGAATTAATTCAACGAAAGAAACCGTCCATTTAATTCCCGAATAAAACCGCCTAATTAAATGGTGCGTTAGGAATGTAAGAAAACGCGTCAGTTGACTTTCATAATGACGGGTTTTCGCGAGTGTGTTACTTAGCGGAAAGAAACGGCGGGGCTCGTGCGGGCCCCACCTCACAAATATCCTACCAAGAGGGTAGGATATTTCTGGATAGTACCCTATCCATTTCAACTCAGTTTAAGCCGCTTTTAAGTGGCTTCAAGTGGCTTCCATGTGGCTTAAGTGAAATAAAATAAAGTTGTCGTAAAATTATTTTATTTCTTAACTTTAAGCCCGAAAATTAAAAACCAAACCCGAGAAAACGCAACTCCGGAAGAGGTGTTTCTAAGCGAATACTAGTACTACGATTTCATCGGTGCCCTCAGAATTCGATTCCGGACACCGGTTCAAATGTTAGAAAAACCCGCTCGTTCGTTCACTGAACGTACCCGAGCCAAACTTTGGAAAATGATTCCGAGCACACCGGGCCTCGGAATCAGGTGCCGTCAGAAACTGTGCTCTTGTAAAATTCCGAAGAAAATTAAGAAAAAAATTTCCTTGGAATTTACGGGTCTTTACATTACTCCCACCTCAGGACTTTACGTCCCCATAAAGATACTTCATAAACTAGGGAAACAAATGTGGGTACTGAGCACGCATCTGAGCCTCCCGCTCCCAAGTGCTCTCCTGGAGGTTCCCGTACTGCCATCTGATGCACACAAGAGGAATCGATCGCCCACGCAGGACCCGCTCCTGTTGATCCTCTAGCTCCACCGGGACCTCCATAAAAGTCACCCCATCATCCACGTCTAGCTCTCCATGGTCAATGATGTGCGTCAGGTCGTGCACGTATCTCCTCAGCTGAGATACGTGGAAGACGTCGTGCACCCTGTGCAACTGAGGTGGTAGAGCCAGGCGATAAGCCACCTCGCCAGTCTTGTTGAGGACCTGGAAAGGTCCGATGAAGTGTGGAGACAACTTTCCGCCTTGGCCAAATCTCCGCAAACCACGTCGAGCTGACACATGCAAGAAGACATGGTCGCCATCCTCGAACTCTAGTGGCCTCCGCCTCCTGTCATCATATGACTTCTGCCTGCTCTGAGCTATCCTCATCTGCTCTTGGATGACCTGGACCTTCTCTGTCATGGCCCGGACCATCTCTGGTCCCACAAGTGCTGACTCCCCAGGGTCTGTCCAGCACAAAGGAGATCTGGAAGGCCTGCCGTACAATGCCTCGTATGGTGCCATCCCGATGGTGGAGTGGTAGCTGTTGTTGTAAGCGAGCTCCACCAAGGGTAGGTGGTCCTCCCAGCTGCGACCAAAGTCGAGGACACATGCGCGGAGCATGTCCTCGAGAGTCTGAATGGTCCTCTCCATCTGACCATCCGTCTGAGGGTGAAAGGCGGTGCTCAGACGTAGCCGCGTCCCGAACGCCTCCTGCAACCCCTTCCAAAGCCGGGAAGTAAAGCGAGCCTCCCGATCTGAGACGATATACAATGGCACACCGTTAAGCCGTACAATCTCTTGAACGTAGAGACGCCCCAAGCTCTCCACTGAGCCCTGCTCTCTGATGGGTAAGAAGTGTTCCGACTTGGTGAGTTGGTCAACAATCACCCAAATGGAGTCGTGACCTCTGGAAGTGCATGGATGTCCAGTCATGAAGTCCATAGATATGTCGTCCCACTTCCACTCCGGGACCTCCAAGGGCTGTACCAAGCCTGTTGGTACCTGATGCTCTGCCTTCACCTGCTGGCAGATGAGGCACCGTGAAAGGAACTCTGCCACAGCCTTCTTCATGCCCGACCACTAGTGTTGTCGTCTCAGGTCCTGGTACATCTTCGCCACTCCAGGATGTACTGCCAAAGGAGAAGTGTGAAACTCTCTCAACACCTCCTATCGTAAAGCGACTGGTACCATGGTACATCCTCTGAAAAGGATGTCGTGCTCTACCCCAAGGGAGAAACCATCAGGTGCCTGTCCCGAGGATATACGTGCACGCCGCGTCTCACAGTCAGCGTCCCCACGATGTGCCTCTCTGACCCGCTGTAGAAATGGATGAGAGACGGTGAGAGACTGAAGGAAGGATGCTCCGTCTCTATCCACGAAGGATATCTACAAAGCGGCTAGCTGCTCTGTCGCCTCCTCAAGTAGCTGGATGCCCGTCCTCCTGTTGAGGGCATCAGCTACTACGTTCCACTTCCCAGGAGTATAGACTATCTCAAAGTCATAGTCCGGGAGCAACTCGAGCCATCGCCGCTGTCTCAGGTTCAGGTCCTTCTGAGAGAAGTATACCTGAGACTCTGGTGGTCAGAAAAGACTATAAAGCGCTCGCCCATCAGATAGTGCCGCCATGTCTTCAGAGCGAAGACCACTGCTGCTAACTCCAGGTCATGGGTATCGTAGTTCTTCTCATGCGGCCTCAACTGACGTGATCTGTAGGAAATCACGGCCCGCTCCTGCATCAGGACACATCCGAGTCCGGTCCCTGATGTATCGCAGTAGACTACGTATCCAACTCCCTCCTCAGACAACCTCAAGATAGGTGCGCTGGTCAATCTCTGCCTTAGCTCCTGGAAGCTCTGCTGACATCTGTCTGACCACACGAAGGGTTTCCCCTTCTTCATCAATGTTGAGAGTGGCGCCGCAACTCTGGAGAATTCCGGCATGAATCTCCGATAGTATCCGACTAGACCCAAGAAACTCTGCACCTCTCTCACGCTCTTGGGTGGCTCCCAAGCTAGCACTGCCTCGATCTTCGCGGGATCCACTGCAACTCCTACCTCAGAAATGACGTGCCCCAAGAAGTGGACCTCACGTAACCAGAACTGGCACATCGAGAGCTTTCCATAAAGCTGGTGCTCTCGGAGTGTGTCCAGTACAACCCGTAAGTGGTAGGCGTGCTCCTCCTCCGTGGTCGAGTACACCAAAATGTCGTCGATGAAGACCACGACAAATCGATCGAGGTATGGATGGAAGATCCTTTTCATGAGGCTCATGAACACTTCTGGAGCGTTGGTTACGCCGAAAGGCATAACAAAGAACTCATAGTGTCCATACCGACACCTGAAGGCCGTCTTCTACACATCCTCATCTCGAACTCTGAGCCGATGATAGCCTGACCTGAGGTCTATCTTCGAGAACCACCGTGCTCCCTTGAGCTGGTCGAAGAGATCATCAATCCTGGGTAGCGGATACTTGTTCCTCACTGTCACCTGGTTCAGGCGACGATAATCGACACACAGTTGCAAGCTCCCATCCGCCTTCTTGGGGAACAATATTGGGGAAGCCCAGGGTGAAACGCTGGGTCAGATGAACCCCTTGCCCTGCAAGTCCTCCAACTGTACCCGTAGCTCTTGAAGCTCAGCGGGGGACATCCGAGATGCTGGAGTGGATATCGGGGCTGTCCCGGGGTACATGTCAATATAAAAGTCTACCTCTCTACGAGGAGGTAGCCCTGGAACGTTGTCGGGGAAGACGTCCGCATACTGATCCACCACTGCAGGAAAACTTGGACTCTGCACGTCAACTGCTCCAAGGATGAGGCTAGCCAACTGATGAGTGATGGGATGTCCTCTCTTATGCGGAAGTCCATCCTGTGCTGCGAAGGATCCCTTCTCGCCGGTGAAGGTGAACCTTCTCCCGTCGGTGCGCACACATCACACCTTGTGCCTAATGCAGTCAATCTGTGCATGGACCGTAGATAACCAATCCATGCCCAAGATGATGTCGTAAGGCCTCGACGCCGCTACAAGAAGATCCCAGCCGAAGCTCTCGCCTCTTAGAGTAAGCTCACACTGCCGGCACCAGCGCGTAATCGTCGAGTCTTCTCCCGTAGGAGTCTCTAGCCGTAACGATCGAGCCAACAGCTCTATCGGAATCTCCGAGCTCCGAACAAGGGCAGTGGCTATGAAAGAGTGACTCGCTCCTGTGTCTATAAGAACTGCAGCAAGGGTGGAATAGACACAGATCGTACCTCGAATCATCTCTGGCGCACTGTGGTCGTAGGCCTCCACTGCCTGGAGTTGTGCCTGTCTCTGCCCGCCAGCTCCCTGTGGTCAGGGCGGACCTCCTGGTGGTGGTGGTGGCAAAGCCTCAAAGAGTCGCCCACCACCTGCTGCTCGGCCAGCTCCCCTGCCTCGTCCACCTCCTCCCTGCGGACCGCCACGGTCGACCCTCTGCCTCTGCATGGGTGGCCCCTCCACCGTCTTCTTCTGCTTAGTATGATGGGTCGGGAAGTCACGAGCCATGTGGCCCTGCCTGCCGCACGTGTAGCACTGCCTACCTCTCGGAAGACTGGCTCCGCGCTGTGTGCCCCGCACTGCTGAGCCAGTGTCCCGAGGACGTCTGCCAGAAGGTCTGGTCTGCCTGGAACCCTGAGTCATCCGTCGGCTACCTGCTGCCGAAGACTCTGCTACCTACCGCCCTACGGTAGGTCTTGCTGTGGACTCAGCCAGAAAGCTCTCGATTATAAGGGCTCACTCCAGCACTCCTGCCTGGGTCGGGATGCTGAGGGATATCAGCGATGCCCTGATATCGTGCCTCAATCCCTGCTCAAAGGTCCGGGCTCGGAAGAAGGGGTCTCGTACCATGTCTATCGAGTAGCGAGAAAGGTCGGTGAACCTCGCCACGTACTGGGTGACCGTCAAGCTGTCCTGTCGCAGCTGAAGAAGCTCCTGAATGCGCACCACACGGAGGGTGTCCGGGACGAACTCTGAGCGGAAGAGGCTCCCGAAGTCCGTCCAGATGAGGGAGGCCTCATCGTGTACCTGGAGCATCAAGCTCCACCATCGTCCTGCTGCTGCGTGCAGTAGGCTCGCCGCGGGGATCACCATGAGGTATGCTGGTGTCCTCACTAGCCTGAAAACCCGAAAAACCGCCTCCAACCAGTCCTCGGTGGCCTGGGGGTCTGTCTCCCCACAAAACCTGGGTGGTCGCTGGCACTGGAACTCGTGAAAAGCTCCGAGGTGACGTGCATCATCATCGGTCGGTGATGGAAGCATCGGGGGCTCGATGGGTAAAGGTACCACCGGTGCCTCTGCTATCAACGGGCCCTGTACCGAGGCCTCGTCGCTCGGCGGGCTGTCGTCGCGTTCTACTCTCGGAACCCTAGCTGGCTGCCGTCGTGGGGACACCCTGAAATGGAAACAAGTGCGCCACGGTCAGAAAAATATACCTTGTGAGATGACACAAGTAATCACAAAGAAAACATGAAACACACATGCAATCAATGTTTTCGTGCATTAAGTTGGAAATCAGAAGTCAGGGTCCTGGTGTATGGATACGTCGGCCGCCGCACCAACACTGGACTCCATGGACTGATCACCACACTCAATACGCTAAACACTATTGCTTCACATAGAAGAAAGATCATATTCTACGGTAGAACCGACCGCCTCTGATACCAATTTTTCACGACCCGTCCTCGGGGCCCATGCCGTGACTACCCCAAGCCCTCCTTCCAAAGGCCAGGGGCTGGCGACTAGCACCAAGGCGAAAATCCCAACAAAAGGGAAGGCATTGCCTTTGAAAAGTAAACAAGCACCATAGAGTAGAAAGCGGAAAAGTAAACACTAAGTAAAAACTGTAACAAGCTGTGCTGAAAGTAAAAGGGGCCGGAAATACAAGCCCAACTGTAAAGTACAACTGAAAGGGAAAAACATCAACTGAAGGGAAAAGCCACAGCATCGAGCCGTCCTATGAAGGTCCCACCTGAAGGGTGGGTACAGATAGCCTCCACAGCTCCTCGGTCCAGCCGTCCGCTCCGAGTACGTCCCGCCCAGTGGTCCTCCTCCAGCTACCGTCCTGCTCCGCACGCCTCCACCTCGATCAGCGCTGCCCATCGTCTGCAACCAACACCACGAAGTGCGGGCATAGCCCGTGCAGGGGTGAGTATAAGATACTCAGTAGGGACCCCGAGACCCCAGAAGGTCTCCCGAAATCCACAAAGGATAATCCACAAAGGAAAGATTCAATCACGAAGTAACAACCGACATTGCTTAGGTATATGCCCATACATATACCTGAGTCATCAATTCCCGTTCGGCTCCAACGTCCGAGCCCAAGCACAACCCAGTCCACAGAGGAAAGCAAAAATGTATACCCACACAGGATATCACAACACAATCCACAAAGGAGAGTAAACAGTAAATCCACACAGGATAGCTCAACACAATCCACAAAGGAGAGTAAACAGTAAATCCACACAGGATAGATCAACACAATCCACAAAGGAGAGTAACACAGAAGATTCAGCTCACACAGGTATACTTCTTCGGATGATGATAAAGATGACCACTGATCCATCTAAGTTGTCGGATCCACAATGGATCGATAGGTAACTAACCCCCGCAATGACCTACACAGGATCGGGCCCACACAGGACCTGTAGGCGCTGGCTCACACAGAACCGCTGAGCGCTGACCCACACAGGATCAGACCCACACATGATCGGGCCCACACAGGACCTGTAGCACTGATCCACGTAGGATCAATGAGTGTTGTTGTCGTCGCAGTCCACTGAGGATCTCTGCACAGTTGTCGTCGTAGTCTACTGAGGATCTCTGCACAGTCGTCGCTGCAGTCCACTGAGGTTCTCTGCACAGTCGTCGCTGTCGAAGTAGCAGTCGCAACCAGCTCTAGGGTTCCGCACAAAGCAAGCTTGTTCGGGAGGGTCCGATCCACAAGCCGAGAGGCCGATAAATCTACTGTCACAAAGCCCGAAGTTGATGTATCCGAAAGTTCCGTATCGTCAACAGGACCTCAACGTTGCAGATGGCGCATCAATCGGACGCCCGGTTTGAGAGTTATTGGCTTTTTCGTCCCAGGGGCCCGGTTGGTTTTTAAGGCAAAACCCACCCGGCCGTACTCCACCTGCGTCCAAAACTCGGGTGGAGTATACCAAAAGATCTGTCTCACTTAGAGGAATTCAACGAAGTCGACGACACGTCAATCGGATGTCCGGAGATCAAGATATGAGCGTTTCCGCTCCGAGGGCCCGGTTGGTTTCGTGTACGAACCAACCCAGACGAACTCAAAGTATTCCGAAACCTTGAGTGCGATATGCCAAAACGACCGTCTCGTTCCAAGGATCACGTTTCCGCTGACGGTGTGTCGTTTGGGGGCCCGTAGCTCAAGTTATGGGCATCTAACCGAAAACAGTCCGAAGACAGGGGTCCGGGCCCGGGCCGACCCGGCCCGACCCCCCTGGGTTGGCCGCATCGGGTCGACCCGGTCCGGTCCGGCCAGGGTGCAGCCCGGCCGGTCGGACCGGCCTGGCCCAGTTCGGCCGAGCGGCCGAATGACTGTGCGCCGCGGGGCGCCGCCCCCGCGGCCTGGAGGTGCCGCGACCCCGCTCATGGGGCCACGACACCCGCCACCGTGGCTTCAGCCACGACGGCCCTGTCCGGCGGTGCTCCGGGGCGCTGCTGCTCCCGGCTGCCGGCGCCGCCGCGCCGGCGACCTGCGCCACCGGCGGCTTCCGCGGGCCACCAGAGTCACTCCGGTGGTCCGATTTTGTTCCCGTCTACGTCGCTGCTCCTCCCGAGACTCGTTCTTCCCCGTGGAACCATCAAATTTCCGTTGCGGCACGTTCCATCAATGTCCGTCAAATCCGCACAACAACGAAGAACGACGGAGGGTCGTCGGGCCGTGTTCGTTTGGCCCGCACCCTCTGCGTTAGAGATAAACAACGGGATAAATAATATTCAACACATGAATCAACAATTTTAATGGATTAAAATTGTTCTTATTGTCTGGTTCTTCAATTAAAAAAAACGATCAGGGGAAAAAGGAATTATTCACAACAACCCCTACCTCGTAGTCTTCGTCGTACGCACGTTCTTCGCGGATTTGTTCATCGCGGAAGGAGGGGATCGTCGCGTCGTTGCGGAAGGGCGTCGCGTCATCGTGGAATCCGGTGTTGAGTCGGCGAACTCAACGGACAAAGAAACAACAGATTTAATTTAATTATATAAAATTAAATCCGTGTTTTGTTAAAAAAACACAAGGGAGATTTAAAAGAAACCCGAAGTCTCTTACCTCAAACAGCTGATCGAAGATTCGTTGCGGAGGAAGAGACGTCGCAGAAGAACGTTGCAGGAAGGGAACGTCGGCGTCGCCGAACACGGCGTCGCGTCATCGATTTCCGCAGGTTCGGCGTTCTTCGTCGGAGGTCGGCGTTCTTCACGTTCTTCACATTCTTCGCGAATGATGAAGAAGGCTCATGGATTCTGTCAAGCCTCTCAATGTGTAATCCTCCAAATGCCGTGTTGGTCTTATTTTATTATTACGCCAACAAACGAAAAAGGTAAGTAACGACCCATCAATTAGTTGAATTAAATCAACGAAAGAAACTGCCCATTTAATTCACGAATAAAACCGCACAATTAAATGGTGCATTAAGAATTTAAGAAAACGCGTCAGTTGACTTTCATAATGATGGGTTTTCGCGGCTGCGTTACTTAGCGGAAAGAAACGGCGGGGCTCGTGCGGGCCCCACCTCACAAATATCCTACCAAGAGGGTAGGATATTTCTGGATAGTACCCTATCCGTTTCAACTCAGTTTAAGCCACTTTTAAGTGGCTTCAAGTGGCTTCCAAGTGGCTTAAGTGAAAAAAAATAAAGTTTTCGTAAAATTATTTTATTTCTTAACTTTAAGCCCAAACATTAAAAACCACACCCGAGAAAATGCAACTCTGGAAGTGGCGTTTCTAAGCGAATACCGGCGCTGCAATTTTATCAGTGCCCTCATAATTTGATTCCGGGCACCGGTTCAAAAGATAGAAAAACCCGCTCGTCCGTTCACTGAACGTACCCGAGCCAAACTTCGGAAAATGATTCCGGGCACACCGGGCCTCAGAATCAGGTGCCGTTAGAAACTGCGCTCTTGTAAAATTCCAAAGAAAGTTAGGAAAAAAATTTCCTTGAAATTTACGGGTATTTACAAAAATGTTAAGTGAACCATAGATTCTCGATGGTTGAATGAATTTGATACACTATATTGGAATTGTTTATATACCCTAATAAATACTTGGATTTCCAGTGGTGGAATGCCTTGGATGAGATTAGTGGGTTCATGAATTCTATGCCTTGAGAGATACTTAGATTCGAGCTGTAAGAATTCCATGTATGTGCTCATAGGCTAGACGTTATATGATGAGAATGATTACACTCTTCCGGATATTCTATGCCTTGAGTGATACCTAGATTCCTATTGTAGGTATTCTTAGGATGGACTCATAGGATTGATTTTATATGATGAGAATGATTAACCTCTTCCGGGTCAGTTATGGGACTAGAGGGGTGTATCATGGCATCTCGATAGATGTCTGAATCTTTTTACTATACTATTTATTTATTGGATTGATTGTTAGTATATAGCATCCTTGTTGGTGATTAGAGGTGATTTTGGGTGACCCCAAGTGTAAGAAGAGTATCCCCTTATTGAAACTTAGCTTGCTCAGAGACTTTTCCAATATTGGATGAATTAGGTATATGTCTAATGGGATTATGGACCTAGAGATCAATTTAATGCTACATATATTGAGTGGCATGACGTCCGGCTCAATTCCCATTCATAGGATTTCTAGGTCTTCAGGATTACAAACCCAAGGATTGAATGCTGATGTGGTTTCATGTTGATTGATTCAAAGACCAATGAATATTAATATATTTGTTTATATGTGTAGTAATGGGACTATACATGTGTACATATATATTTATGGACATCCATGGTGGCACATTCCCATTTGACAAGGATTACAGTCCTTGGGATCCATTGTTGGATCATATTGGTTTTGCTTACCATTTGGTTGGGCTTCAGCTAGGCTGAGCACATTGATTTTACATACACCTATAGTATCACATTTATAGGTTTCTGGTTGGTGTTTCCTACTGAGATTATTTCTCACCTATACACATGCACCTCAATGTACATGTAGATCTTATGTATGATTTTATGGATGAGCATGAGTTTCATGGTGGATAAGACTGAGGCCTAGTGTTTCATGATCGAGAGGAGCTACTCAAGTGGTTTTATTGACCAGGTTGGGGAATTTAGATAGTGTTTGGAGATCAGGAACATGATCTAGATCAGAGTTAGTAGTAGATATAATTCCCCAAGCCCTCTCCCCAGAACACAGTGCATGGAAATGTTGTATAGTTTTTTTATAAAAAGAAACTAAATAATTACACCACATATTACACAAATGAAGACCTTTTATCTATCTAGGTACTAAAGGATTAGATAAAACCTTACATTTATCAGAGTTTAACAAAAATAAAACAACTACCTACTACGATTCCACACACTCTAACATTAAAAGAATTAATTTTGGATTTAGAACATCTAGGATTCCTATGAAAAAAATTTAATAACAAAGGTGTGAGAATTAAATTGACCATTAAGAAGTTTTGAAGTTGTATAAATACTTTTTAGAAAACATTTCCTTAAAAATATTTTTGAGAAATTACGTTGAAGATAACATAAAAATAATTTTCAAAATACGCTTTGTAAAACTGAATTAAAATTACATATGTATAAAATAATATACCACTTTTGAAATTACTTAAGTACAAAAATATCTTTAAAAATAATCCATCGATTTTCTAAAAACACTATGAATGCTTTTGAAAACAAAACACTATGGATCAACAAAACATAAAACATTGATGTCTTTCTTGGGCATAACCACTTGTTAAGGGATTGGGTTAAATCCCCAATTCCCTTCCATATTTACAACATTCATGGGCCATATTTTCATGGATCATTTTTAATATTTCATTACTTATATTTAATTTCCCAAGAGTTTGATGTTTGAAACATGTCACAACGTTAAAATACAAATTGCAATTATATTTATGTATAATTTTGTTTATGTTAAAATATATAAACTTTAATTGCAATAAAATTGAATGTTTGGTTTCGACCAAAAATCTTGCCATATAGACTTTTCATAAACACACATGTACCAAATCATTTTAAGAAATACATGATTCCATATTGTTATAACATCAACCATTTTAAAACCCCAATATTGAATAAAAATTGAAATGAAATTCTTTTTTCATTGATTTATTCATGAAATAAAGAATGCATAAAATAATAGTAGTAGGAAACATAAAATTTTTGTCTTCTTAAAAAAATAACTATAAGAAATAGAAAATTATGTGTCACATCCAAAATTATCAATGTAGCACTTAAATTTTACATTTGTCACTTTCATGGATATATGTACATAATTTTTGAAGATATTAACATTAACTACACACACACACACATATATATACATGTAATTAGAAGACAATCTTGAATGTTGAATAAATCAATTTTTCCTTTTTATGTGTTTGAATAATATGTATCATACACCCATGATTTAATCAAAATGTGAAAAATATGACTTAAATATATATATATATATAAATATATTGAGCATAAACATAAGAAAATTAAATATAAAACTAATAAATAATTTTCACAACTCACATATTTAATTCATGAATTAAAATTATTGACTTGGATTCCATATAAGTATAAAACATGCGATGAAAATATTTAGAAAATCTAGATACAAACATTAATGAAGTCTAGAATTATTACTCACATATATATATTGTGAAATATAAAGGTTTTAAAAATAGAAATAAATGATTTTCATCTGAATAAATATCCTTACAAAGTAAGAAATTTAAATTTTATTTTGAAAAATTTAATTCCCCACATAAACATAAAATGAAAGATAAGTTGATAAAAATAAATTTAATTTAGATAAACATTAATCATTTAAATTACCTGAAGAGAATGAAAATTATAAAATAGAAATAACACCTTAAGCATAAACAGAAAATTTAATATCATAATTTTGAAATATATAAACTATCTCTTATTAATAACTTTAAAATAGATAAATTTGAAAATCATAAAAAAATATCCTCTACTAAAATTTATCAAATTTTTAAAAATACATAACATGCTGATTCTAAATTGAGGAATCCAATAAACAAAAAAACATAGTGGTTAATCCAAACAAGATATAAACACAATTTGGATAAAATAAATATAAACTTTAAATATTTCATTCAAGAAATATCTTATGAAAATCATGGTAGACAGCCCCTTAAAATGTTTTCTTCTTCCTATTTCAATCACAATAGTCCTCATAAAAACTCTCAGAAGTGGAAAATAGAAGATACTGAAACTGCTCTCAAATGGAAAAGAGTCAAACTACTCTAGGTGAATCCCCTCCCAACCATCTACAATAAGAACTACTTATATAAAAATTTCAAAATTCTATTTTTAAACTAAAAACATTTATCACACATATCACTCCCCAAATACGACCATAGAAGAAACGATTCTAAAATTAACAAACTAAACTAAATTCAAATAATGCAAAACAAAACATTCCCTATGTTATGAAAAAGAGAATTAATTACCAAAATTAACGTAATTAATAACATATTTTATTACAGTAAATAGGGAATTTAAAATAGACTGATAATAGAACCAGTGATTTGATTCAAAATATTAAAACATATTTAAGACACATCAAACCACAACCACTCGATAAACAATAAGAAATGATGGAGTTAAAAATATATGGCATTATATATTGTTTTATGCATCGACATTTGATGAAAAAAACAAATTGATCGGACCAGTCCTTGAAGAAAACACAAGTGTCCGAATAAGACACCTAAAACGAATCTAAAGAGAAGATTAAAATATACAGGAAATGAATAAAAAAACATACTTCTAAAACTAGACGTCATGAGGTAGATCTTCAAATGGTGGGTCATTTTCACAAAATATCATTCGGATACATCAATGAGAAATAGTTTAGGTGTGGGATGGCCTACATCGAAGCCTTCATCCCAAACCAACCTTCTCGAATCTAGCTTGCAACTCGACTCAATGAATCCAGATCCCTTAACAAAGCTCAAACCTTTGTCAGCCTCCACTCCTGAAGATGAATATTGGGTTCTTGGCCTCATTCTCCACACTCAAACTCACCTGGCCTAAGGAGGAACATTGCCCCCTCTTCAGATCGGCACCACCCCTGATCAATACCCATGAAATATTTATTGAAGATTTAAATTACCCTTTCTTTAATTCTATCGTTATATATATGTTTATAATGAAATATGATTAAAATATGAAAATTAAATATGATTTAAAAAATTTATAAATACATATACATATATCACATTATTTTTTATAAAACCCAATTAATTATATTCATTTAATTTCAATTTAAAAGAATTAAATTTACTATAATTTATAAATTTTTGAATTTTTATAAAACAAATTATAATCATATATGTATAATATCAATACTCTGTTATAGTAACTATATTATTTAATTATAATTTTATTAAACATGACTCATAACATTACCAATTTTATAAAATTTAATTATAATCAATGTTTATAATTTTAAACTAATAATTATAATTTCATATATATAAATATCTTTTTTTTTAAAATAAAATCAAGTTATTTTTTAATAATATAATTACTCACATCTAAGATTAAATAATTATTAAATTCTAAATAATGATAGTGAAAATATATTTGTAACATAATTCAATAATTATAAAAGTCAATTCATATAAAAGATTTTATTAAATATCTTTCTAATAGAATATATTTTCTTTCAAGTTCATATAGATATAACTGTTTAAATTAAATTTAATAAAATAATTAATTTAGATTATTATTTAATTTTTTTTAATAATTACATATTTTTATCAATAAATCAGTCCATTAATATAGTATTTATAATCGGTATGATATTTTTGGGCTCTTACATTATTCACCTTGAAAAATAATTACATCCTCGCAATTCGTTTCTTTGAACTAAAAACAATTCTGAATTTTCATCTTTAGAATTACGAAAACATGGCCTACTAGACTTATAAACTCTACTGATTAGAAGAAAAAATTTAATCTCCAATGCTTTCTAGACCATTCATTTGATAAAAATTATAACACTCTGAGCCTACTCTCCCAGACTAAGTGTTTTAAAATGTTATGTATTTTTTTATAAAAAGAAACTAAATAATTAAACAACATATTACACAAACAAGGACCTTTTTCGGTCTAGGTTTTGGAGGATTTGACAAAACCTTACGTTTATCCAAGTTGAACAAAAATAAAACAAATTCCTTCTACTCTTCCGCAAATGATAACACAAAATGTGTCGAATTATGATTTAGAACTTATATGTTTTATTTGAAAAACATTTAAAGGAAAATGGATGAGCATTCAATTTTCATGTAAAGAGTTTTGAAGTTGTTTAAATAATTTATATTAAATATTTAATTAAAAATAACTTTTATAAATTTCTTAGATGATAGCATAAAACTCCTTTTCAAAACTCCCCTTGTAAAACATAATTAAAATTACTTACGTTTAAAATAATATACCACTTTTGAAATTACTTACTTACAAAAATCACTTTAAAGTAACCCAGTGATTTTTCTGAAAACACTATGCAAGATTTTGAAAAAAACACAATAGATCGTGGAAACCTGAAAATTTGAAGGCTATCATGGGACTACCCACATGGTGAGCGATTGGGTTCACTCCCCAATTCTCTACCATATTTCCAACATTCAAGTGCCAGATTTTCATAGAACAATGTTAAGAATTCTTTACTTATATATACTTTCACTAGAGTTTGATTTTTGAAACATGTAACTATTTTAAAATACACATTACCCTTATATTTATATATATATATGTATATTTACATATAAATATATAAAACACCATTGCATTTAAATTGGAAGTTTTGTTTCGACCAAAACTCTTTCAACATAGACTTTTCATAAACACCCATGTACCAAATCTTTTTAAGAAATACATGATTTCATATTGTTCTAAATTCAACCATTTAAAACCCCAATATTGAATAAAAATTGCAACGATATACTTGTGTCATTTATTTATGCATGAAATAATTATTGCATAACATAACAGCAGTAGCAAACATATAAATTTTGTTTTCTTAAAAAAAACTGTAAGTAATAAATAATTATGTGTCACATCCAAAATTATCAATGGTTCACTTTAATTATAAATTTATCACTTTAATGGATATATGTATATAAATTTTTTAGATATTAACTTTAAGTACACACACACACATATGTAATTTTAAGTTGATCTGGAATATTGAATAAATCATTTTTTTACTTTTTATGTGTTTGAATAATATTTGTTAAACACCCATGATTTAATCAAAATGTGAACAATATCACATCAATATGTATATATATTTTGAGAATAAAAATACAAAAATACAAAAAAATAAAAATATAAAATTAGTCAATAATTTACATAAGAGACATATTTAATTCATGAATTAAATTTATTTACATGGATTAAATATAAGTATAAGACATGGAATCAAAATATTTAGAATATCATGAAGAAAAAATTCATGACATCCGGAAATATTAATTATATATATATATATATATTGAGAAATATAAAGCTTTTAAAATAAGAAATAAATGATTTGCATTTGAATAAATATTTTTTCCATATAAAAAATTTAAATATTATTTTGATAAATTTAATTATGCAAATAAACATAAATTGAAACATGAGTAGATAAAAATAAATTTAATTTAAATGAACAAAAATAATTTAAATGAAATTAATAGGATAAAGATTATAAAATAGAAATAATACATTAAGAAAAAAAGAAAATTTTAAATATTAATTTTGAAATAAATAAACAATCTCTTACTAATAATTTTGAAAAAGATAAATTTGAAAATCAATTAAAACTATCCTTTACTAAAATTTATCAAAGTATCAAAGCCACAAAACATATTGATTTTAAATTTAAGAATCCAATAAACAAAACAATTTAGCAGATATAAGTTACCCCTTTAATTAAACTAGATCTAAACAAAATTTTGATAAAATAAATATAAACTTGTAATATTTAATTGAAGAAATTTCTTAAGAAAATAATGTTAGGCAACCCCTTAAAATTTATTCTTCTTTCTATTTCAATTAAAATATTCCTCATAAAAACTCTCATAAGTGGAAAATAGAAGATATTGAAACTACTATCAAATATAAAAAAGTGAATGTACTCTCAACGAATCCCCATCCCAACCCTCTAAAACAAGAACAAATTATATATCAGTTCCAAATTTCTGTTGTTAACCTAAAAATATTTATCAAACTTATCACACCCTAAATATGTCCATAGAAGAAACTGTTCAGAAATTGAAAAAACGAACTAAATTCAAAGAATAAAAAATAAATCTTAACCTTTATTATAAGATTGGGAAAAAATACCAAAATTAATGCAACGAATAAAATATTTGATTACAATATATAGTAAATTTAAAACTGATTGACAATAGTACCACTGATTCGATTCAAAATTTAAAAAATTCTTCAAGATTCCTCAATCCACAGCCTCTCGATAAACAAAAGAAAATTTTGGAAAACAAAATATGCCAAATTCTATACCATTTTAAACATCGACATTTGAAGAAAAAACTAAATTGAATAGACCAGTCATTTAAGAAAATGAATGTGGACGAATAAGACACCTAAACAAAATATAGAAAGCATATTCAAATATACAAAAAATGAATAAACAAAACCTACATGGAAAATTAGACGTCGTGTGATAGATCTTCAAATCGTGGGTCATTTTCACCAAATCTCATTAGAATACTTCAACAAGAAACATTTTGGGTGTGTGATGGCCTGCATCAGAGCCTTCATCTAAAACCAACCATCTCAGATCCAATTTGGGACTCGAGTCGATGAAACCATATCCCTTAACATAGCTAGGACGTGCATCGACCTCCACTCCCAAAGATGAAGACCAGGTTCTCGGTCTCATTCTCCATGCTTGACATAGCTAGGCCCGAGGAGGAACCATACTCCCCCTTTAGATCTGTGCAACCCCAGTGCAAAACCAATGAAATATCTATTTCACAATATCAATTTACTTTTTTTTAAATTCTATCATTATATATATATATATATATTTATTAGGAAATAAGATTAACATATTACAAGTAATTATGATTTAAACTAATTAAAATTATATATATATTACATTTTTTTTAAAAACCAATTATTTATATTCATTTAATGTCTTACTAAACTAATTAAATTTATCATAATTTATAAATTTTCAAAATTTTATAAAACAAATATTAATCATATATGTATAATATCAATAATCTATTAAAATAATTATATTACATAATTATAGTTTTATTTAATAAGATTCATAACATTACAAATTTTATAAAAAGTTTCTCTAATCAATGTTTATAATTTAAAACTAATAATTATTATTTCATATATATATATAGATATATATATATACTTATATATATATATATCATATTTTCGAAAATAAAACCAAGTTATTTTTATAATAATATAATTTTTCATATGTCAGATTAAAGAAATATTAAATTGTAAATATTAGAAGTGAAAATATATTCCTAAAATAATTAAATAATTATAATAATAAATTCATTTTAAGGATTTTATTAAATAACTTCTTAATAGAGAATATAGTCTTTCAGATTCAAATACATAACACAGTTTTAATTAAATTAACTAAAATAATAATTTCTGGCATTATTTTCAAAGAAAATTATAATAATTATATTTATTTTGTTTTAACAATAAATTATTCCATTAATATAATATTTATACAAGTTAAGATATTTTCAGGTTCTTACATTATCCCCCCCTCAAAATAATTGTGCCCTCCCAATTTGTTTCGTCAGACTAAAAATAGTTACGAATTTCAATCTTCAGAAATAAGAAAACTAGTATTGCCAAACATCTAAACTCTACTGTTTAGAAGAAAATATATAATCTCTAATGTTATCTAGACCATTCATTTCATAGAAATTATAATGCCCCGATCCCTCTCTCTCAAACTCAGTGCTTTAAAATGATGTGTAATTGTTTTTATAAAAATAAACCGAATAATTACACAACAAATTACACAAATGATGAAATTTTAGCGGTATAGGTTCTAGGGGATTAGAAAAAACCTTATATTTATCATATTAAAAAAAACTAAGTGAATTTTACTCTTCCACACATGTTAACACCAAAAGTGTCAATGTAATTTAGAACATCTATGATTCCTGTGAAAAACATTAAAAAATGAAGGGGTGAGCAATCAATTTCCTAGTAAGGAGTATTTAGTTGCTTAAACAATTTTTAGAAAATATTTTATTAAAAATAAATTTTGGAAATTCTTCTAAAGATAACATAATTTTTTTTCAAAACACCATTTGATAATTCATTTAAATTTACTTACATTTAAAATATTACACATCTTTTGAAATTAATTATGTACAATAATTGCTCTAAAAGTAATCCAGTGATTTTTCTAAAAACACTATGTAAGATGTTGAAAACAAAACACATTGTCTCATGGAAACTTGAAACATTGAAGGCTATCTTGGGCCTACCCACTTTTTGAGGTATTGGGTTCACTCTCCAACTCCCTACCATATTTACAACATTTAAGTGGCGGATTTTCTGAAAACATTTTTATGCTTTCTTTACTTATATATACGTTCACTAGAGTTTGATTTTTGAAACATGTCACAATGTTTAAACAAATATTAAACATATATTTATACATATAATTATTCTTATGTTTAAATATATAAATTTCCATTTCATTTTAATTTCATGTTTGGTTTCAACCAAAACTCTTACCACACAAACATTTCATAAACACATATGTACCATATATTTTTAATAAATTCATTATTTCATATTGTTATAAATTCAAACATTTTAAAACCACAACATTGAATAAAAATTACAATGACATACTTTTTTCATTGATTTATGCATGAAAAAATTAATGCATAAAATTACAGCAGTAGCAAACATATAAATTTTGTCTTTTTTAAAAAATAACCATAAGAAATAGATAATTAGGTGTCTCATCAAAAATTATAAATGTTGAACTTATATTAAACATTTGTCACTTTCATGGATATATGTACATTAATTTTGAAGATATTAACTTTAAGTATATATACATATATATATATATACATGAAATTAGAAGTTGATCTTGAATGTTTAAAAAATAATTTATTTAAATTTTTATGTGTTTGAATAATATGTATCATACACATATGATTTAATCAAATGTGAAAAATATGACTTCAATATGTTTATATATATTGAGCATAAACAAAAAAATGAAATATAAAACTAATAAATTATTTACATAAAAAAAATACTTAATTCGTGAATTAAAAATATGGACTTGGATTCCATATAAGTATATAACATGCAATAAAAATATTTAGAAAATCTGGAACGAAACATTCATAAAGTTTGAAAATATTACTCATATGTATATATTGAGAAATATAAATGTTTTAAAATTAGAGATAAATTACTTCCATCTGAATAAATCACCTAACCACATAACAAATTTAAATATTGTTACGATAAATTTAATTCCTCAAATAAACTTAAATTAAAACATGAGTTGATAAAAATAAATTTATTTTAAATAGAAATAAAACATTTAAATAACATAAAGAGGATAAAAATTATAAAATAGAAATAATCTCTTACGAATGACTAGAAAACTTAAAATCATAATCCCGAAATAAAGAAACTATATCTTACTAATAATTTCGAAATATATAAAATTCATAGACAAATAAAACTATCAATTTCTAAAATTTATTAAATTTTTGAAATCACAAAACATGTTGAGTTTAAATTGAAGAATCCAATAAACAAAAAACATGGTTGATATATGTTTTCCCTTAATGTAAACTAGATATAAACACAGTTTTGATAAAATAAATATAATCTTTAATGAATTAATTGAATAAATATTTGATAAAAATCATGGTAGAAAACCCATAAAAATGTATTCTTCTTCTTATTTAAGTTACAATAGTCCTCAAAAAAATTCTCATAAGTGGAAAATAGAAGATACTAAAACTACTCTCAAATGGAAAATACTGAAAATGCTCTTGATGAATCCCTCTCCCAAAACTCTACAACAAGCTCTACTTATATTTTAGTTTCAAAATTCTGTTGTTAAACTAAAAATATTTATCACACTTATCACACCCCAAGTACATACATCCAAGATGCTATTCATAAATTGACAAACCAGAGTAAATTCATAGAATGAAAAATAAAAATTTTCTTCTGTTATGCAAAAGAGAAAAAAATTCCAAAACAAAAGAAATGAATAACATATTTGAGTATAGTAGATATGAAATTTAAAAGAGACATATAATAAAACCTCTAATTCAATTAGAAATTTCAAAAATTCTTCAAGATGCATCAAACCACGTCCACTTGTTAAACAATAGGAAACGATGGAAATCAAAATACACAGCATTTTGTACTATTTTAGCCATCGAATTTTGAAGAGAAAACCAAATCGAATGGACCAGTCATTGAAGAAGACATAAAGGAATGAATAACACACCTAAACCAAATCTAAAAAGTAAATTCGAATATACACAATATGAATAAACAAAACCAACCTGTAAAACTAGGTGTCGTGGGGGGGTAGATCCTCAAATCACGTGTCATTTTCACCAAATCTCATTCAGATACATCAAGGAAAATTAGTTCAGGTTCACAACGGCCTGCATCAAAGCCATCATCTGAAACCAACCATCTTGGATCTAACTTGCAACTTGACTCGACGAAACCAGATCCCCTAACATAGATCAGAACTGCGTCATACTCAACTCCCGATGATAAAGACTGGGTTCTCTGCCTCATTCTCCATGTTCAAACTCACCTGGCCTGAGAAAGAACCCTTCCCCCCTTCAAATTAGTGCCTACCCAGAGAAAAACCTGTGAAATCTCTTTTTCACGATTTAAATTTCCCTTATTTTAATTCTATCATTATATATATGTTTATTTTGAAATCTGGTTAAAATATTAAAAGTAATTATGATTTAAAATAATTATAATTATATATATATGTGAAATTAATTTTTTATAAAACCCAAATAATTATATTTATTTAGTATTATTCTAAAAGAATTAAATTTATCATAATTTATGAATTTTCAAAATTGTATAAAAAAAATTATAGACATATATGTATAATATCAATACTCTATTAAAATAATTATATTATTTAATAATAATTTTATTAAACAATATTCCTAATATTAACAATTTTATAAAACAATTTTATAATCAATATTTATAATTTAATACTAATAATTATAATTTCATATATATATATATATATATATATCATATTTTCAAAAATAGAACCAAGTTGATTTTGTAATAATATAATTATTCATATGTCAAATTAAATAATTATTAAAATATAAATATTAATAGTGAAAACATATTCGTAGAATAATTCAATAATTATAATAGTAAAATAATTTAAAAAATATTTTATTAAACATATTTTTAATAGAAATATCATCTTTCAGATTCAAATATATGCAATAGTTTTAATAAAATTAAGTAAAATAATATTTCAGTTATTATTTTCAATGAAAATTATAATAATTAATTGTTTAGTCTATTTTAAATATAAATTTTTCAATTAATATAATATTTATACTAGGTATGAGATTTAGGGACTGTTACATTATTCCCCCTTAAAAGAAATGTGTCCTCACAATTTGTTTATACAGAATGAAAACATTTCTAAATTTCTTTCTTTAGAATTAAGAAAAATAGAACTGCTAGACTTCTAAACTCTACCGCTTAGACAAATACATCTAATCTATAATTTTGTCTAGAACGTTTCTTTCATACCAACTATAGAGCCCCGAGCCTTCTCTCCAAGACTCAGTGCATGAAAATACGGTGTAATTTTTTTATAAAAGGAAACTATATAATTACATAACATATTACACATACAAGGAAATTTTACTGGTTTTGGTTCCGGAGGATTAGAAAAAACCTTACATTTATCAATGTTGAACAAAAATAAAAAAAATTCCTTCCACGCTTCCATGCACGCTAACACAAAAAATGTCGAGGTCTAATTTAGAACATCTACGATTCCTGTGACAAACATTTAAAAAAAGGGGTGAGCATTCAAATGACCATTAACTATTTTTGAATTCGTTTATATACTTTATAGAAAATATTTCATTAAAAATAACTTTGAGAAATTACTAAGAAGATGACATAAAAATAATTTTCAAAACACTAATTGTAAAACGTAATTAAGATTACTTAATTTTAAAATAATATACTACTTTGAAATTTCTTACATACAAAAATCGCTTTAAAAGTAATCCATTGATTTTTTTTAAAACCACTATGCAAGATTCTGAAAACCAAACACTGTGGCATGGGGGAACATGAAATATTAAAGGTTTTCATGGGCCTACCCACTTGTTGAGGTATTGGGTTCACTCCTTAATTCACTACCATATTTACTACATTTAAGCACTGTATTTACTTAAAAAAATTTAAGCATGCTTTAGCCCGAATGGCCTGAAGGACTTATTTTTATTGATTTTGACCCTCCCTTTCATGGAATGAGAGGGAACCATTACAAGGCCTATAGGCTTAGAGATTACATGCCTTGTAGGTCTTAAAGGAAATATACAGACTATAACTACATAGAACTGCTCCTCCCCAATATCTGTATTATGATATTAGCTCTCCACCTTCATATGACTGTTTGAATAGGCTTCTTGTGCATGCACAGGCTGGTCCAGATGCCAATTCCATACCATATAATTATTCCACATTCATTAGCTTCTGCTATGGTGAATACACCTACTCTGAATCCTCATCTAGAGTCTTCTCCTTGTATAGTCTGTCTGGTCCATTAAGCAAAATTTTAGGTGGCTTGAAAGCCTTTAGGTGGCCTGAAGGACTTGAGGTGGACCAAAGGCCTTGAGGTGGCCCAAAGGCATTGAGGTTTCTTAAAATACTCACTAGCTCAAAGGCCTTGGGTGGATTGAAGACCTTAAAGGACCCGAAGACCAAATCAGTGGTCTGAAAACCCAAACAGATGAAACAATGAATGCATAAAATAACAATAGTAGAAATATTAAAAAAAATTTTCTAATAAATTAACCACAAGAAATATATAATTATGTGTCACATCCAAAATTATCAACGATGCAATTAAATTATACATTCTTCAATTTCATGGATATATTTTAATAAATTTTAATGACAGTAACTTTTTGTGTATATACATATATATCTATATACACACGTAATTAGAAGTCAATCCTGAATGTTTAATAAATCATTTTTTCCTTTTTATGTGTTTGAATAACATGTAACAAATACAAATTATTTAATGAAAATGTGAAAAATATCACTTCAATATGTATCAATATATATTGAGCATAAACCTAAAAAAATTAAATATAAAACTAATCAATAATTTACAAAACAAACATATTTAATTCATGAATTAAAATTATTGAATTGGATTCCATATAAGTATAAAACATGAAATTAAAATATTTAGAAAATCTTGAATAAAAAATTCATGAAGTTTGAAAATAATACTCATATATATATATATTGAGAAATATAATGGTTTTAAAATTAGAAATAAATTCATTTCATCCGAATAAATCTCCATACCACATAAAAAATTTAAATATTGTTTGGATAAATTTAATTCATCACATAAACATAAATTTAAAGATGAGTTGATAAAAGTAAATTTAATTTAGATGAACATAAATAATTTAAATGACATAATGAGGATAGAAGTTGTGAAATAGAAATAACCCTTTATCCATAAACAAAAAATTTAAAATCATAATTTTGAAATAAATATACCATCTCTTACTAATAATTTTGAAATAGATAAATTTGAAAATCAAATAAAACTATCCCTTAATAAAATTTATCAATGTTTTAAAACCGTAAATCATGTTGATTATAAATTTAAGAATCCAATAAAAAAACATGGAAGATATAAGTTTTCTCTTTAACAAAACCAGATCTAAACACAATTTTGACAGAATAAATATAAACTTAAAATATTTAATTGAAGAAATATTTTACAAAAATAATGGCAGATGACCCCTTAAAATGTATTCTTCTTTCTATTGCAATCGAAATAGTCCTCATAAAAACTCTCTGAAGTGGAAAATAGAAGATACTTAAACTACTCTCAAATAGAAAATTGTTCAAATAATCTTGATGACTCACCCTTCCTACCCTCTACAACAATAATTGCTTATATAGCAGTTTCAAAATTCTATTGTTAAACTAAAAATATTTATCACACTTATCACACCCCAAATTTCTCCATAGAAGGAACTGCTTATAAATAGATAAATTGGACTAAATTCAAAGAATGAAAAATAAAACAAGTCATCTGATATGCGAGAGAGAAAAAATACCAAAATGAAAGCAACGAATAAAATAATTCATTTCAGCAAATAGGAAATTAAAAACAGACTGATAATAGAACCACTGATTTGTTTCAAAATGTGAAATACACCTCAAACCACAACCACACTATAAAAAAAAGGAATAGTTGGTAATAAAAATATGCCACATTCTATAATGTTTTAAACATCTTAATCTGATGAAAAATAAAAATCAAACAGACCAGTCATTTAAAAAAATGAATGTGGATGAATAAGACACCAAAAACAAATCTAAAAAAATTAAAATATACACAAAATGAATAAACAAAACCAACTTGTAAAACTAGACATCATGTGGTAGATCTTCAAATCACATGTCATTTTCACCTAATCTCATTTAAATAATTCAATGCAAAATATTTCGGGTGAGAGATGTCCTGCATCGAAGCCTTCATCAGAAACCAACCATATCAGATCCAGCTCGTGAATCGACTCGACGAATCCTCATCCTTTAACACAGCTCAGACTTCTGCCAACCTTCACTTCTGATGAAGAAGATTGGGTTCTCAATCTCATTCTCCACACTCAACCTCGCCTTGCCTAAGGAGGAACACTGCTTTCCCTTCAGATCGGCACCTCCCAAAAGAAAAACACATGAAATCCGTATTTCAATATTTAAATTTCAAAATTTTAATTCTATCCTTATATATATGTTTATTAAGAAATCTGATTAAAATATTAAAAGTAATTATGATTTATACTAATTCTAATTACATATATATATATCATACTTTTTTTATAAAACAAAATTAATTATATTTATTTAATGTCATTCTAAAAGAATTAAATTTACCATAATTTATAATTTTTCTAAATGTTATAAAATAGATTATAATCTTATATTTATAATATCAATACTCTATCAAAATAATACAATTATTTAATTGCAATTTTATTAATCAATATTAACAAAATTACCAATTTTATAAAACATTATTCTTATCAAAGGTTATAATTTAAAATTAATAATTATAATTTCACACACACACACCCATAAATATATATATATATATATCATATTTTCAAAAATAATACCATGTTATTTTTATAAGAATATAATTATTCATTTTCCGATTAAGTAATTATTAAATTGTAAATATTAATAGAGAAAATATATTTGTAACATAATTCAATAATTATAATATTCAATTCATTTAAAATACTTTATTAAATATATTCTTAATAGAATGTATCATCTTTCAGATTTAAATACAAATACAAATTTTAATTAAATTAACTAAAATTGTTAATTTCTATTATTATTTTCAATGAAAATTATAATAATTACATTTTAAGATTGTTTTAACTATAAATTATTCCATTAATATAATATTTGTACTAGGTATGAGATTTTCGGGCTATTACATTGTTCCTCCCTCAAAAGAATTGTGTCCTATCAATTCGTTTCATTGGACTAAAAACAATTCTTAATTTCTATATTTATAATTAAGAAAACTTGGACTTCTATACTAATAAAATCTAGTTCTTAGATGAAAATATCTAATCTCCAATGTTTTCTAGACCGTTAATTTGATACAAATTATAACGCCCTGAGACCGCTCTATTGGACATAGTGCTTGAAAATGCTATGTAATTTTTTTATAAAAATAAACTGAATAATTACACTACATATTACACAAACGAGGGCCTTTTACT
The DNA here is from genome assembly GCA_963277665.1 of Viscum album. Classification (NCBI taxonomy): domain Eukaryota; kingdom Viridiplantae; phylum Streptophyta; class Magnoliopsida; order Santalales; family Viscaceae; genus Viscum; species Viscum album. The sequence goes on along the minus strand of OY728159.1, from coordinate 889,786,452 downwards.
AGTCTAGGTTCTGGAGGATTAGAAAAAACCATACATTTATCATATTTGAACAAAAATAAAACAATTTTCCTACTACAATTCCACGCACGGTAACACCAAAAGTGTCGAAGACTCATTTATAAAATCTTTGATTCCAGTGAAAAACATTTAAAAATAAAGGGGTGATCATTCAATTACCCAGTAAAATGTTTTGAAATTGATTAAACACTTTTAAGAAAATATTTATTCTAAATAAATTTTGTAAATTTCATTTTAGATAACATTAATATACTTTTCAAATCACCATTCGTAAAACTTATTTAAAATTACTTACATTTAAAATAATATACCACTTTTGAAACTACTTACGTACAAAAATCACATTAAAAGTAATCTTGTGATTTTTTAGATAACACTATGCAATATTTTGAAAAAAAAACACAGTGGATCATGGAATCATGAAACATTGAAGGCTATCTTGGGCCTACCCACTTTTTGAGGGATTGGGTTCACTCAAAAACTACCTACCATATTTACAACATTCCAGTATTGTACTTTCTTAAAACATTTTTAATCTTGCTTTACTTATATATACTTTCACTAAAGTTTGATTTTTGAAATATGTCACAACATTAAAATACACATTACAATTATATTTATATATATAACTCTATTTACATATAAATATATAAACTTACATTATATTTCAATTCCAAGTTTGGTTTCGACCAAAACTATTTCCACAGAGACTTTTCATAAACACCTATGTTCTAAATTATTTTAAGAAATACACGATTTCATATTTTTATAACATTGACCATTTCAAAACCCCAATATTGAATAAATATATCCAAATCATACTTGTTTCATTGATTTATGTATGAAATAATGAATTCATAAATTAATAGAAATAACAAACATATAAATTATGTCTTCTTAAAAAAATAACCATAAGCGATAGGTAATTATGTGTCTCATCCAAAATTATCAATGTAGTAATTTAATTATAAATTATTCACTTTTATGGATATATGCATATAAAATTTGATGATATTAACTTTAAGTACATATACATATATACATATATATACACACACACACACACATGTAATTAGAAGTTGATCTTGAATGTTGAATAAATCATGTTTCTTACATTTTATGTGTTTGAATAATAAGTATCATACAACCATGATTTAATCCAAATGTGAAAAATATCACTTAAATATGTATATATATATATTAAGAAAAAAATAAAAAAATTAAATATAAAACTAATCAATAATTTAACATACACACATATTTAATTCATGAATAATTTTTTTACTTGGATACCATATATGTATAAAACATGCAATCAATATATATTGAAAATCTAGAATAAAAAATTCATTTATTCTTAAATATTACTCATATATATATATTGAGAAACATAAAGGTTTTAAAATTATAAATAAATTATTTGCATCCGAATAAATCTACATACCACATGAACAATTTAAATATGGTTTCAATAAATATAATTCCTCACATGAACATAAATTAGAACATAAGTTGATAAAAATAAATTTAATATAAATACACCTAAATCATTTAAATGAAATAAAGAGGATACAAATTATAAAATATAAATAATCACTTAGGCATAACTAGAAAATTTGAAATCATAATTTTGAAATAAATAAATTATATCTTACTAATAATTTTGAAATAGATAAATTTGAAAATCAAATAAAACTATCCCTTAATAAAATTTATCAAAGTTTTAAAACCACAAAAGATATTGATTTTAAATTGAAAATTCAATAAAAAATTGGCATGTATAAGTTTTCCCTTAAACCAAACCAGATCTAAGCACAATTTTGATAAAATAAATATAAATTTGAATGATTTAATTGAAGAAATATCTTATGGAAATCATGGGTGACGACCCTTTAAAATGTCTTATACTTTTAATTTCAATTACAATTGTCTTCTTAAAAAACTCTCTGAAGTGGAAAATAGAAGATACTGAAACTACTCTCAAACAGAAAAGAGTAAAACTTCTATCAAAGACTCCCCCTCCCACCCTCCTGCAAAAAGCACTACTTATATAAGAGTTTCAAAATTCTATTGATAACTAAAAATATTTATCACAATTATCACACCCCAATTACGGTCATATAAGAAACTTTTCAAAAATTTTAAAAACACACTGAAATAAAAGAATGAAAAACAAACCTTTTCCTCTATTATGAAAAGAAAAAAAATACCAAAATGAAAGCAATAAGTAACCTTTTTGATTATAGTAGATAGAAAATATAAAATAAACTGATAATAGTACCACTAATTTGATTTAAAATGATAAAATGTCTTCAAGAAACCTCAAACCACATCCACTCGATAAACAATAAGAAATGTTGGAAATCAAAATACATGGCATTCTAAACTGTTTTAAACATCAAAATTTGGATAAAAAACAAAATCGAATGGACCCGTCATTAATGAAAATTCATGTGGACGAATAAGACACCAACACTGAATCTAGAAAGCATATTCGAAAATAAAAAAAATGAAAAAAACCTTCTTGTAAACTAGATGTCGCGGGGTAGATCTTCAAATAAAATTTCATTTTCACCAAATCTCGTTTATATACTTCAACGCGAAATAATTCAGGTACAAGATTTCATACATCAAAGCCTTCATCTAAATCCAACCATCTCGGATCTGGCTCGCGACTCGACTCGAAGAAACCAGGTCCCTTAACATAGCACAAATATACGTCAGCCTCCACTCATGATGATGAAGACCTGGTTCTCAGCCTTATTCTCTACACTCAACATCTCCTGGCCTGAGGAGGAACCCTATCCCCCTTTAGATATGCGTTTTCCCTGAGAAAAACCCAATAAATCCCGATTTCATAACTTAAATTTCCATTTTTAATTATATCATTATATATATGTATATTAGGAAATATGATTAAAATATTCAATGTAATTATTACTTAAGCTAATTATAATTATATAAATATATAAATACATATATCACATGTTTTTATAAAACCCAATTAATTATATCTATTTAATGTCTTTCTAAAATAAATAAATTTACTATAATTTATAAATTTTCAAAATTTTATAAAACAAATTATAATCATATGTGTATAATATTAATACACTATTAAAATAATTAAATTACTTAATTATAATTTTATTTAACAAGATTCATAATATTACCAATTTAATAAAACATTAATCTAACAAAAGATTATAATTTAAAACTAATGATTATAATTTCATATATATATATATATATATATCATATTTTCAAATCTAAAACTAATTTATTGATAAAATTATATAATTATTCATATGTCATATTAAATAATTATTAAATTAAAAATTTTAATAGTGAAAATACATTCACAAAAATAATTCAATAATTATAATAGTCAATTAATTTAAAATATTTTATAAAATATCTTATTAACAGAAAATATAACCTCTTAGATTCAAACATATATAACTATTTTAATTAAATTAACTAAAATACTTAATTTCGATTATTATTTTCAAAGAAAGTTATAATAAATAAATTTTTAGTTTGTTTTAACTATAAATTTGTCCATTAATATAATATTTGTTTTTGTTATGAGATTTCTAGTTTGTTACATTATTTTTCCTACAAAATAATTATGACCTCACAATTTGTTTTTTTAGACTAAAAACAATTCTAAATTTACGACTTTAGAATTAAGAAAATTTAGACTGCTAGACTTATGGACTCTACCGCTTAGATGAAAACATCTAATATCCAATGTTTTATAGAACGTTCATTTGATACCAATTATAAAACCCCAATATCGCACTCCTGGACTAAGTGCTTGAAAATTATGTGTAATTTGTTTTATAAAAATAAATAGAATAATTACACAACATATTACACAAATAATGAACTTTTACATGTCTAGGTTATAGAGTATTAGACAAAACCTTACATTTATGAGATTTGAACAAAAATAAAACCATTCCCTACAAATATTCCATGCACTCTAACACAAAATGAATCGAAGTTTTATTTACAACATCTATTATTCATGTGAAAAACATTTAAAAACAAAGGGGTGACCATTCAATAGCCCAATAAAGAGTCTTGAAGATTTGTAAACACTTTTTAGAAAATATTTCATTAAAAATAAATTTGGGAAATTCCATTGAAGACAATATAAAAGTAATTTACAAAAAACACATTGTAAAACTTAATTAAAATTTCTGACGTTTTAAATAATATACCACTTTTGAAATTAGTTATGTACAAAAATCACTTTTAAATTAATCTAGTTATTTTTTTTTGAAAAAACTATGAAATATTTTGAAAAAAACTATGGCTCATGGATGCTTGAAACATTGAAGGATATCTTGGTCCAACCCATTGTTGAAGGATTAGCTTCGCTCCCCAATTCGCGACTATATTTTCAACATTAAAGTGCAATATTTTCTTAAAACATTTTTAATATTTCTTTATTTATATATACTTTCACTAAACATTGATTTATGAAACATATCACTATGTTAAAAGACACATTACTCTTATATTTATATATTTATGTATGTTTATGTATAAATATATAAACTTCCATTGCATTTAAATTGCAGTTTTGGTTTCGACCAGAACTCTGCCACATAAACTTTTCATAAACACCCTTGTACCAAATATTATTAAGAAATACATGATTTCATATTGTTATAAAGTCAACCATTTTAAAACCCATATATTCAATAAAAATTTCAATGAAATACTTTTTTTATTGATTTATGGATGAAATAATGACTGCATAATATAATTTCAGTGGTAAACATATATATTTTGTCTTCTTAAAAAAATATCCCTATGCAATAGGTAATTATGTGTCGCATCCAAAATTATCAACATAGCACTGAAATTATAAATTCGTTACTTTCATAGATATATGTACATATATATTGAATTTATTAACTTTAAATATATATACAGACACACATATATATATACAGTTAATTAGAATTCGATCTTGAATGTTGAATAAATAACATTTTTTTACTTTTTATATGTTGGAATAATATGTATCATACACCCATGATTTAACCAAAATGTGAAAAAATATCACTTCAATATGTATATATATATTGAGCATTAACATAGAAAAATTAAATATAAAACTAATCAATAATTTACATAATGCACATATTTAATTCATGAATTAAAATTATTGACTTGGATTCCATATAACTATAAAACTTGCAATCAAAATAATTAGAAAATCTTGAAGAAAATATTCATGAATTTTGGAATTTGTAGTCCTTTATATATATTGAGAAATATAAAGGTTTTAAAATTAAAAATAAATTATTTTCATTCAAAAAAATTTCGTTACCACATAAAAAATTTAAATATTGTTTCAATAAATTTAATTCCTCACATAAACATAAATTGAAACATGAGTTGATAAAAATAAATTTAATTTAAATAAAAAATTCATTTAGATGACATGATATAAGGACCCGACCTTAAAACATTACATAATCCTGAATTAAATGAATAATTCACATTAAGGATCTTTTCAGGTTTAGAGTTTTAGAGAATTTGACCATAACTATTACATTTCATTTAAAAAAAACAATGTCGACACTTCTACTCAGTTTTCATTTTTTTCACAAAAAAAGATGTGTAGTTCTATGTATAAGACAACATGACTTTTTCTTGATCCGATCATTAACCCTATTCCACATTATGTCTTGTGATAAACATTTCAAAAACTTGGGATTATCATAAAAAGCTCAGTAATGGATACACAAAGAAGGAAAACTTTTAGTTATTCAAAACATGAAGTAAACCATGAATACATTAACATAAGTAATAAATTTCAACTTTATGAAGTATTAAATACTCTTCACTGAATAAAATATCACTAATTACCCTTTTTTAACTAAAATATTACCGTAAAACCCATTTAAAGAACACAAAAAATATAAAGGTAACATGGGACATAAACATTCTTAAATGGAATAACCATACAATCAACTTCCACACATATAAATAAATGGAATAGCCATACGACTGACTTCCATACCCAATGAATTGGAGGTTATAATGTAACCACCCATCCTGGTTTATCACTGCACCACCCGTCATTTGGTTTATCACGTAACTACTTGTCAAATGTCCAAGTACCATTAAAAAATCATAACACATACAATATATATAAAGGAAAGAAAACATTTCCACATTTAAATCACAATATATCACTTAAATATATTGACATAACAAATCAATTATATATCATATATAAATACAGATTCATATTAATGTCCACCACGAGAGGCGGTAGGAGATAATCGAACAATCATCGTTTCGTGAGGCGTTAGTTTGTCATCCACAGAAACAGTATGTTCTTCACCCATTTGATAGAGGTGTTTGTAAGTGAAGTTCTAATACTTCTCATTAAAAAATCCTAGTATATTTAAGATACTGGGGTTTTTATATAAAAAATGAATAAAAAGAGTTTAGGGGTTGTAGAAGTAAAATTAAACAAAATAAAACAAAAGAATTTAAGAGAAACTGTTACCTTTATTTTGGGTAACTTTCTTGGGTTTGAACCAAAAGGAATTATTGAAGTTCCTTCTGCCTAAGGTAAGGCTTCTAGGAGGAGGAGAGGGATGAAGGGAGATTAATTGGGTAGAGGATGGATGAGAAAAAAGGCTTGAGAGGTGTGAGTAATTGGTTAGAAATGGTCTCTTTTTATAAGGGGGAGGATGGGATCTTTTGGAAAGTGTGAAAATATTATTTTATTGTATAATGATATTCGGTTTCTAAAGGTCCAAAAATAAATTGAGTCAATGATAATATGACCCATGTTCGGAATAAAATCATCCAATAATAATTGTACAGGTTTTGGATAATATTTTAATATTTATAATCTTATTTATTTTAATGATTTATTAATGAGGTAAACACTGTATCATTATTGTGTCAGAAATAATTTAATTTATTCGATTTATAAAAATTATAAAATAAATATCCTAATGTAGGAAATCATTTTATCTTTCTAATTTATATTTATAGATAAAAGGATTACTTATATAACCACATATAAAAATTAATTTACGAAAAGATTTTTGTTTATGTCATTTTTGCCTTTAAATTAATTAATCTAAAGTGTCATTATCTTTCATAAGTGGTTACATGGGGTCCAAAAATCGACACAAAGATGAACATGGTCAGAAATTACTCGTCCAATAAGTTTATGATAAGTTTTAAGGTAATTTTAAATTATTATTATATTATTTTTACCTTGAATTACCCTATTTACCTTTAACCACCGTAAATAAAAGTCAAAAGATATTATTCACCAAAATTTATTTTCATCTTATCGAACCACATTATAATTACAATTAATAACCATGTATGTATTATTTTCAAAATTCATTTCACAGAAGTGGTAAAATTTCATTTAATTGAAAAATTCAATTTTTAACTACTACCAAGTGGTTTCACTAATCATAAAAAATTGAAGTTTTTCAGAAAAATACAAACAATTCACCCTAAGCTATATTTGATATTACGAATTAAAAAATGAAAAACTTTTTTAAAAAATTCTTAACATAGAATTTTCATTAATTAATTTTGAATTAATTCCCGTTGTTAAAACAAATAGCGTGTTTTTAAGAAACAATAACTATCAAAAGGTTGACACTTGTTTATTTCTAAATTGAAAGTGAAATTAATTACAATGAACATCATTGGATTAAATGGTAAAAATATATTCTAAATACACTTTAAAATAAATTAAAAAGATAATATAACTATATAAATAAATTATATTTAATGGTAGTTTTGAATTAAAATACAACATGTTTCACTTTTCATTAAAAATTGAATTTTATTAGAAAAATACCAAAAATTTACCCAAAGTTGATTTTGATGCCCTAATTCTAAAGAAGGGTTTTATTTGGTAAAATATAATGTATTAAAGTGACCAAATCTATATTTAAAGAGGGTTCTCCATTAAAAGACAGTAAATCGACCTTTTAATGTAAATTATGCTTAAAATTAAATTCATTCACATTTGAAGCCTCTAAGTTTTATTGAATAAATGTAAATACATTTAAAAAAATGTATAATCATATTGAAGTTAGTTTTGATCAATCTCGCCAATACAACAGCTAGGATTTAACTTCCATTTTAAATAAAAATATTATATTATTAGTGTGCAATGTAAGATTTCAAAGAAACACGTTGTTGCGTATCGGGTACACTATCAAACATAGAAACCCTTTTAAATTAAAATTAATATTTAATTCAAAAATATTAATAAATATGAAATATGTCTTATTTATTTATTTACCTGGGATGTTATATGCTTCCCCCTTTTAAAAATTGCATCCTCGCAATTTTATTCTCTTATCAAATAAATGAGGGTATTTATCTCTCATAGCATTTTTAGATTCCCACATTGCCTCTTCAACCTTATAGGTTTTCCACAAAACCTTTACCTGGTGAATTACCTTATTCCACAACAATTTCTCTCTATGGTCAAGAATATGGAGTGGTTTTTCTTCAAAAGAGATATTCTCTTCCAAATAAACTACCTCCGGACCCAAAACATGAGATGGATCTGGCATATATTTTCTCAACATTGGAACATGAAAAACATTCTGTACCTGGGATAATCTAGTAGGTAAAGCCACTTTGTATGCAACTAATCCAACTTTCTCCAGGATTTCTTAAGGTCCAATGAACCTTGGACTCAACTTTACCTTCTTACCAGAACACATAAAACTGTTCCATTAAGATAATTTGAGTAAGATAAGATCACCTACCTCAAAAGAGAGATCCTTCCTCCAATTATCCGCATAACATTTCTGCCTAATCTGAGCTGTTCTAATGTTCTTCTGAATCAACTGAAATTTTTCTACCATCTCTTCTACCAATTCAGGTCCCATCAGATTCCTGTCACCTACTACAACCCAAAAAGATGGTGTCTGACAACTCTTTCCATATAATTCATCAAATAGAACCATCTATATATTAGAACGAAAATATTTATTATAAGAAAATTCAACCAAAGAAAGATGTTGGTTCCAACTTCCTTGGTAATCCAGTGAAAAAGCATGTAACATATCCTCTGAGATCTGAATTGTTCATTCTGACTACCCATCTGATTGAGGATGAAAAGCAGTACTTAAATTTAATTCAGTACCCATATACTTTTTAAGGCCTTTCCAAAAGTTAGAAGTAAACATGGGATCACAATCAGATACAATGGAGAGGGGAACTCCATACACCATGTCTATCTATTTAACATACAACCGACAAAGTTGATATAGAGACAAAGTATCTCCAATAGGATGGAAATTAGCAGATTTAGTCAATCGATCAACTATAACCTAGATTTCATTATTACCTCGAGTTGTCTTCGATAATTCCACAACACAGTCCAGGGATATATTTTCCCATTTCCACTCTGGCACTAGTAACAGCTGATGCATCCCTTTCGGTAACCACCAATCTACTTTAACCTGTTGACATGTCAAACAGTTCATAGTAAAATCAGAAATATATCTTTTCATTCCATCCCAGCAGTAATACTCCCAAAGATCAATATACATCTTGGTACTACCAGGATGAACTGAAAACAGAGAACTATGAGCTTCAAATAACAACTCATTTTTCAACTGTGAATCACAAGGCACACATAATCTCTTCCCAAACCTCAAAACACAATCATTATCAACGTTAAAATCACAAAACATACCCTTCTGAACCAACTATACCTTTTTCTGCAACTCGCTGTCTTCTTTCTGCACTTGCTTTATTCTGTCTAATATAGATGATTTCACTGACACCTGAAGCAAAATAGAATAATTTCTCACACCAACAACTTCTATGTCAAAGTTCATCAAATCAAAAACCAATGGATCTCATTCCAAACATAGCACGGTTAATGAGATCATACTTTTTAGACTCAAAGCATCAACCACTTTATTTACTTTTCCCACATGGTAATGGATCTTGAAATCATAATCCTTGATTAATTCCAGCCATCTCCTCTGTCTCATGTTCAATTATTTCTGGGTGAATATATACTTTAAAATTTTGTCTTCAGTATATATTTCACATTTTACTCCATACAAATGATGCCTCCAAATTTTTAAAGAAAAAACAATAGCAGGTAATTCCAAATCATGTGTATGGTAATATAACTAATGAAGTTTCAACTAATGTGAAGCATAAGAAATTACATGATAATTTTGCAGAAGGAGACATCGAAGTCCTTTCAACGAAGCATCAATATAAATAACAAACTCACCATTTCAGGAAGGCAGTGCCAAAACTGGAGCATTCACCAATCTTTTTTTTTTCAATTCTTGGAAACAATCATCAAATTATTTTGTCCAAATGAACTGAACACCTTTTCAAGTTAACACGGTCATTGGACTAGATAACCATGAAAAATTTTCAACAAACCTCCGGTAATAACCTCCCAAACCAAAAAATCTACGGATCTCGGTTATATTTGTGGGTCTTGGCCATTCTTCAACAAATTTTTTCTACACGATCAACAGTTGTGCCATTTTTGGAAACAATGTGACCAAGGAAAGAAATTTTTTGTAACCAAAACTCACACTTGCTGAAATTCCCATAATTTTTCTTTTCTTTTAAGGTTTGCAAGATGATCCTTAAATGACTTTCATGCTCCTCTTTACTTTTAGTATAAACCAAAATATCATCAATTTACACAACCACAAACTTATCCAAGAACTCATGAAAAATTGTATACATATGATCCATGAATACAACATGTGCATTGGTTAACCGAAAATTCATAACTAAAAATTAATAATGGCCATATATAGTACGAAACGCGGTCTTTGGAATGTCTACTTCATTTACTTTCAACTGATGGTACCCCAATCAAAAGTCAATCTTTGAAAAATACTGAGCTCCATGGAGCTGATCAAAAAAATCATCGATCTGAGGAAAAGGATACTTGTTCTTAACAGTGATGTTATTCAATGCTCTATAATCAATGCAAAGTCTCATTTAAGCATCTTTCTTTTTAATAAACAATATAGGAGCACTCCATGGTGATGTCCAAGGTAGAATGAAACCTTTATCTAATAACTCCTGCAATTGCTTCTTTAACTCTAAAAGTTCAATTTGAGCCATTTGATAAGGGGTTTTTGAAATTGTCTTAGCATCAGAAACTATGTCAATAGTAAATTCAACTTCCCGATTAGGTATAATACCAGGAAACTCATCATAAAAAACATGAAGATACTCATTTACCACTGGCACATCATTAATCTGAATAGTTCCTTTATTTTCAAAAATATTTTCAATTTAACATTCATTTCCATCTTTTACTAGTTTCTCAGCTTCCTGATATGTTATCAAAAGCAATGGTTCATTCTTGTACACAAACTATAAATCTTTCTGAAATGAAACCTCTTTAGCTCTACAGTCAATCTTTTCATGATAAAAAGACATCCAATCCATGCCAAAAATAACATCAAACACTACTATAGGCAAAACAATAAGGTTTTCATGTAGATTCTTCCCGCACAGAAGGACATAAAGGTTCTTATGTTTTCTTTTTGTCTCAACATTTTCCCTAGGTGTTTTTACCCTAAGTTTCTTATTAATATCTTGATATGGAAATAAATTTTTTTTGAACACTTCTGAGAAATGAAAGAGTGTATAGACCCTGAATCAAAAAACACATTGGCATAATCTGAACAAACAAACAGTGTACCTAATACTACTTCATTTGATAGCCCAACATCTGCTAAAGTAGTTGAAAAGGATATCACCACCCCTTTCTTCTTGTAGTCTGGCTACTTTCCCTTAGTTGATTTCTTCAATAGATACTCATTTGCATAATAACACATTTATTACACTGAAAACATCTTACCAATGGGTTTTCATTTCCCAATTGATCATCTTCCTTACAGTTACAAGCAATATGATCAGACATACCACACTGGAAGAACTTTATAGACTTTGATAAACATTATCCAGTATGATTTTTACCACACTTCTCACAAGTTGGATATTTAATTTTCTTACCTCCAGGCTTCTATGATGAATTCTTTCCCTTTTCCTGCCAACTGGACCTCCTAATTTTTTTTTGTTTTTCAACGAACACCTGATCATCAGAAAACTCCATTTCCACCTTCTCTACAAATTCAAAAATATTTTCATAACTTTTGAACTCACGAGAGGCTAATGATCTTTGATATTGTGTCTTCTGTCCTGAGTAAAATCGATTTATCATACTATCAAGATCTCAGATGAAATTTGGTGCATACCTTGCCAGTTAAATGAAAAATGATTCATAAGCAGCCACTGAGCCATCCTCCTCCCTCAATTCTAGTAATTGTTTTTCTATTCTACGAAGAACCATCATAGGAAAATATTTCTCAAAAAACATACCTTTTAATTCATCCCAATCAAGAGCATCAATCTCCTCACTATCCTTGATATTTTTCATAATCGACCACAACTGATCAACTTCACCATCAAAATGGTAAATAACAAGACTAACCTTTTGATATTCTGAACACCCCATAACATCGAAAATCTTCTCCAGTTTGTTAATCCTCCCTTTAGCTAGAACAGGGTCAGATGAACCTCTAAATGATGTTGGATGTTGCCTCATGAAATGCTCCACTACTGACATGTTCCTCTGTGGTTGATCTGGCTGATCTCATGCATGGATACCACCAACATTTATAGCCTGAGTCAATTGTTCCATCACTACAACAAACTGTTCAGTTCCGATTCTGACCATCTCAGGTTGCTGATTTGGAAAGTTGTATTCCTCCTGATGTCATCCCAACATAGCTGCCCCGTTTCCTCTGCGGAAAACCATTCTGAAAACTGAAATATCTTAGGCGAAGCAACATGGTAATCTGTATATGCTATATCATTTCAATAACACTACAAATTAATTTATGGACACTTATTTAACAATACCTTAACTCCTAAAGTTTTCTAAACAGACCACTGATACCAACTATAAGGACCCGACCTTAAAACATTACATAATCATGAATTAGATGAATAATTCACATTATGTATCTTTTTCAGGTTTATTGTATTAGAGAATTAGGTCACAACTATTACATTTCATTTAAGAAAAATACAAATTAGACACTTCTACTCAGTTTCCATTTTTTTCACAAAACAAGAAATCTTGATAAAAAGAGTCATGTCTAGTTCCATGTTTAAGACAACATGACTTTTCCATGAACCCATCATTGACCCTATTCCACATTATGTCTTGTGAAAAACATTTCAAAAACTTGGGATGAGAATAAAAATCTCAGTAAGGGATACACAAATAAGGAAACAATTATTTTTTCAAAAGAACAAGTAAAACATGAATACTTTAACATAAGTAATACTTTTCACCTTTATGATGTTGTAAATACTCTTCACTGAATAAAAGACCACCACTTACCCTTTTTATCCAAAATATTACCATAAAACCCATATAAGTAACACATAACATATAAAGGTAACTTGGGACATAAACACACTTAAATGGAATAACTATACGGTCGACATCCACACATATCACTAAATGGAATAGTTAAACGACCAACTTCCATACCCAATGCATTGGAGGTTATAACGTAACCACCCATCCTAGTTTATCATGACACCACCCATCATTTGGTTTATCACTTAACCACCCGTCAAATTCCCAAGTACCATTATAAAATCATAAAACATACAACATATATAAAGGAAAGAAAACATTTCCACATTTAAATTACAATATATCACTTTAATATATTAAAAAATCTATTATAAAAACCATTTTCAATACCAAAATACGTAAAAGAGTATATGGTATTTATTTTCCTTTTTAAAAACATTACGGCTTATTAAGGAAGCCAAAGGTCAAATAATACTCGCGACGGTAGAAAAGGTGGTTGTTACCGCTTACATAAAAATACATTAATTTTTTCATTTAGTAAAATGCTTCATAGAGAAAAGATTCATTTTGAATAAAAGTAAAATCCAAATTTTTTTATACACTTTATAAAAGAAAGTCATGTATAAAACAAAATATGCCTCAATGAAAGGAGATTGAGATGAAGTCCCTTACCTCGTGTCCGACTTGACTCAATCGTTCTTTAATCTCCTGAATAATAAAGTAATGTTAATTTCTACTTGCTTAAGAACATTTTACAAGTTTATTAGTCATTTTATATCAATTATTACCATGTTATAAACATTATGTAATCATTTAAGTTTATAATGGTCGTTTTGTTGAGATTTGGTACAGGAGTCAGAAATGGACTTCTTATAATTACAAGTTGTTCACATTGTAAAAATTTCATTATATCTCGAATGATATTCATGATTTAGATATCATATATATCATATATATCCAGTATAAACATGTATTTATAATAGTACATAACATTTGGAGGAAATAAATGAAATGCACCATTCATGGAGACGGTAAGCCGTACGTACGCATAAACGCTACTTCCATTTCTATTTCTTATTTTAAAATAATTAAAACATAATGATACAAAGTTATATAATAATTCTAGTATAATATCATATAATATAATTAACTCCATCCTTTATATGTCTCACATATGGCATTAACGAGTCATATCACTTTGAAGGGGCGGTAGTCGGCATTTCCGCAAATGCAATTCTCGCGTTTACCCATTATGGAAACTGTAAAGGTATGCTATAAATGAAAAATACAGAAGTATAAAGAAAACATAAACATAATATATATCATATAAAAATATAGTTCCATATAAATGTCTACCATGAGAGGTTTTAGGAGATAATCAAACAATCATCATTTCAGGAGGCGTTAGTTTTCCATCCACAGAAACAGTATGTTCTTATCTCATTAGATGGAGGTGTGTGTAAGTGTAGTTCAAATCCTTCTCATAAAAAATGATATTATAATAAGGATACTAGTTTTTTTATAAAATAAATTAATAAAAATAGTTTAGGGGTTGGAGAAGTAAAATAACACAAAATAAAACAAAAGAATTTAAGAGAAACCGTTACCTTTAATTTGGGTAACTTTCATTAGTTTGAACCAAAATGAATTATTGAAGTGCCTTATGCCTAAGGTAAGGATTCTAAGTGGAGGAGAGGTATGTATGGAGATTAATTGGGAGAGTTTGGGAAAAAAAGGCTTTAGAGGTGTGAGGGATTTGTTTGAAATGGTCTTCTTTTATAAAGGGGAGGATGGGATCTTTTGGAAAGTGTGAAAATATTATTTTATTATAAGATTATATTTGGTTTATAAAGGTTAAAAAATTATTAGGGTAAAATATAAGATGACTCATGGTAGAAATAAAAGCATTCAATAAAAATTTTACAGGTTTTGGATGTTATTTTAATATTTATAATCTTATTTTTTTAAATGATTTATTAATTAGGTAAAAACTTTATCATTATTGAGTCAAAAATAATTTAATTTATTCGATGTCTAAAAATTATAAAAAATACCATGATGTAGGAAATACTTTTATCTTTCCAATTAATATTTATAGTCAAAAATATTACTTATATAAAAACATATAAAAATTAATTTACTAAAATATTTTTGTTTATATCATTTTTTCCTTTAATTTAAATTACTTAATTTAAAGTGTCATTATCATTCATAAGTTGCTCCATGGGGTCCCAACATAGACCCAAATATTCCCATTTTCAGACATTACTCATAAAATAATGTTAAGATAAGTGTTAAGGTAAGTTTGAATTATTATAATATTCATTTTACAATGAATTATCGTATTTACCTTTAACCACGGTAAATAAAAGTCCAACATTACTACTCACCGAAAATTATTTTATCTTATTGAACCACATTTTTCTTGCTAATAAAAACCATTTATATCAGATTTAAGAAATTTAATTAACAGAAATGTTAAAATTTTATTTAAATGAAAAATTCAGTTTTTAACTACTTCTAAGTGGTTTCACTATTTATCAAAAATTGAAGTTTTTCAGAAAAATACCAAAAAATTCTGCCAAAGATATATTTGATATTAATAATTAAAAAACATTGTCTATTTTATCAAATTATAAACGTAGAAGTTGTATTAATTAACTTAAAATTAATTCCCGTTGTTAAAAAAATATAGTGTTTTTAAGAAACAATAATTATCAAAATATTGACACCTGTTTAGGTCCAAATTGAAAGTGAAATTAATTCCAATTACCAAAATTGGATTAAATGGTAAAAATATATTCTAATTACACTTTAAACCCAATTAAAAATGTAATATAACTATATAGATAAATTTTATTATAATTTAGTTTTGAATTAAAATAAAACATGTTTCACTTTTCATTAAAAATTTAATTTTATCAGGAAAATATCAAAAATTTACCCAAAGTGAATTTTGATGTCCTAGTTCTAAATAAGGATTTTATTTGGTCAAATAGAATGTATTAAAGTTACCAAAACCATATTTAAATAGGGTTCTCCATTTAAACGAGGTAAATAGACCTTCTAATTTGAATTATGCTTAAAATTAGATTCATTCAAATTTTAAGCCTCTAAATTGTAGCAGATAAATGTAAATACATTTAACAAACATGTATAATTATATTTTAGTTAGTTTTGTTCATTTATTCCAATACAACATCTAGGAGTTAACTTCCATTTAAAATAATAATATTATATTATTAGTGTGCAACGCAAGATTTCAAAGAAACCCGTTGTTGCTTATCAGTTACGCTATCGAACATAGAAACCATTTTAAAGTAAAATTAATATTTAATTTACAAATATTAATATATATGAAATATTAATTATTTCTTTATTTACCTAGGATGTTACACATGAAGAGCATAAAAATTGTAAAACAGAAATAATCCGTTACGCATAACCAGAAAAATTTAAAATCATAATTTTGAAATAAATAAATTATCTCTTAATAAATTTTTTGAAATAGATAAATTTGATAATCAAATAAAACAATCCCTTACTAGAATTTATCAAAGTTTCAAAAATGAAAACATATTGATTTTAAGTTGTAGAATACAATAAAAAATAAAACGTGGAAGATATAAGTTTTACCTTAAACCTAACCATATCTAAACACAATTTTTAAAAAATAAATATAAACTTGAAAGATTTAATTGAAGAAATCTATTATGAAAATCATGGAAGATGACCACTTATTATATCTTCTTCTTCCTATTGTAATCGCAATACTCATCATATAAACTATCAGAAGTGGAAAATAGAAGATAATGAAATTACTTTCAAATGGAAAAGAGTGAAACTACTCTCGACAACTCCTCCTCCCAACACTCTATAATAAGAATTGATTAAATAGAAGTTTTAAAATTTTGCTGTTAAACTAAAAATATTTATCACACTAATCACACCCCAAATACAGTCATAGAAGAAACTGTTCAGAATTTGGAAAACAAGACTAAATTCAAATAATGAAAAATAGAACTTGTATTCTATTATGTGAATGAGAAAAAAATACCCAAATGAAATAAGAAAATAACATATTTGATTACATTATATAAGGAATTTAAAATACACGGATAATAGAACCACTGATTCGATTCAAAATGTCAAAACATATTCAAGATGACTCAAACTACAACAACTCGATAAACAATAAAAAATTTTGGAAATCAAAATATGTGGAATTATATACTGTTTTAATCAACAATATTTAAAGAAAAAACCAAATCAAACGGATTGGTCATTGAAGAAAATGAAATGGCATGTTTGAGACACCTAAACCGAATCTAGAAAGCAGATTCGAATATAAACAAAATGAATAAACAAAACCCACTTGAAAAACTAGACGTCATAGGGTAGTTATTTAAATCGTCGTTCTTTTTCACCAAATCTCATTCGGATACTTCAATGAAAAACAATTAGGATGTGTGATGGCCTCCATCAAATCCTTAATTTGAAACCAACCATCTCAGATCCAACTTGTGACTCGACTCGACAAAATGAGATCCCATAACATAGCTTATACCTACGTTGGCCTCCACTCCCATAGACGAAGACTGGTTCTCAGTCTAATTCACTATGCTCGACCTCGCTTAGCCCGAGGAGGAACCGTACCCCCTTTAGATTGGTGTCTCCCAAGAGAAATCCCTGTGAAATCCCCATTTCACAATTTAAATGTCCCTTTTTTTAATTCTATCGTTATATATATATATATATATTAAAAGGTTGGGGCCGAAGCCTCAATTTTTTTTATTAAACTAAAGACCTCTTTAGACTGGTTAGACGGTGACCCATTATATAGGCCAAAGGCCCAAGATCATGTGGCCTAAATACAAGTCTTGAAATCCCATTTATGGGGCCAAAGGACCCCTCAGTGAATAGTATTTCTATAGTACCCGTGCTGCTACAATACCTTCTATAGTACCCTCACCACTATAGCACCTACTCTAGTCCCTCCACTGCTATAGTCCCTTTGCCGCTACGTTCCACTACTGCTATAGTACTACTATATTGCCCTGCTACAGTACTTTTACAGTACCTTCCTACAGTACTAATTATAGTTACATATATATATATCGCATTTTTTTATAAAACCCAATTAATTATATTTATTTAATGTCGTTCTATAAGAATTAAATTTACCATAATTTATAATGTTTCAAAATTTTATAAAACAAATTATAATCATACATGTATAATATCAATACTCTATAAAATAATTATATTATTTAATTATAATTATATTAAATAAGATATAATATTACCAATTTTATAAAACATTATTCTAATCAATGTTTATAATTTTAAACTAATAATTATAATTTCATATATATACATATATCATATTTTCAAAAATTAAACCATGTGATTTTTATAATAATATAATTATTCATATGTCATGCAAAATAATTATTAAATTCTAAATTTTAATAGTGAAAATATATTCGAAACATAATTCAATAATTATAATAGTCAATTCATTTAAAATATTTAATTAAATATCTTATTAATAGAAATATCTTCTTTCAGATTAAAATAGAAATATAACTTTAAATAAAATTAACTAAAATACTTAATTTGGATACTATTTTCCAATATAATTATAATAATTACATTTTTAGTTTGTTTTAACTATAAATTTTTCAATTAGTATAATATTAATACTAGGTATGAGATTTTTGGGATGCTTAATTATTCCCCCTTCAAAAGAATTAAGTCCTCACAATTCGTTTCATCGGACTAAAAACTATTATGAATTTCTGTCTTCAAAATTAAAAAAAAAACTAGGAATGTTATACTTCTAAACTCTACTAATTAGACGAAAACATCTAATCTCCAAAGATGTCTAGACCATTCCTTTAATACAAATTATAATGCTCTGATCCCACTCTCCCAGAATCAGTGCTTGAAAATTCTATGTAATTGTTTTCTAAAAAGAAACTGAAGAATTACACATCATATTACACAAACGAGGGATTTTTAAAGGTATAAGTTCTAGAGGATTAGAAAAACGTTACATGTATCAAATTTTAACAAAAATAAAACCATTTCATCTTACCCTTCCATGAACTCTAACAACATAAGAGTCAAATTAAGATTTAGAACATATATAATTCATGTGAAAAATAATATCGGAAGGAAATATATAAATTTTGTGTTGTTAAAAAAATAATAACAAGAAATAGATACTTATTTTTCACAACCAAAATTATCAACGCAGTAATTAAATTATAAATTCTTCACTTTCATGGATATATGTATATAAATTTTGAATATATTAACTTTAAGTACATATGCAGACACATATATATACACATAATTAGAAGTCAATCTTGAATGTTGAATAAATCATTTTTTACATTTTATGTGTTTGAATATTATGTATCTTAAACCCATGATTTAGTAAAAATGTGAAAAATATCACTTCAATATATATATATATATTGTGCATAAAAATAAAAAAATTAAATATAAAACTAATCAATAAATTACATAACACACCTAATTAATTCATGATTTAAAATTATTAACTTGGATCCCATATAAGTATAAAACATGAAATCAAAATATGTAGAAAATCATGAAGCAAACATTCATGATGTCTAGAAATATTACTGATATATATAATATATATATATATTGAGAAATATAAAGGTTTTTAAAATTATAAATAAATTATTAGAATCTGAATAAATATTCTTACCACATAACAAATTTAAATATTGTTTCGATAAATTTAATTCTTCACATAAACATAAATTGAAAAATGATTTGATAAAAATAAATTTAATTTAGATAAACATAAATCATTTAAATGACATGAAGAGAATAAAAATTTTAAAATATAAATATTACCATACGCATATCCAGATAATTTAAAATGATAATTTTTTAATAGAAAACTATCTCTTATTAATAATTTTGATTTAGATAAATTTGAAAATAAAATAAAACTATCCCATAATAAAATTTATGAATTTTTTAAATCTGAATAACATATTGATTTAAAATTGAATAATACAATATAAAAAACATGGTAGATATAAGTTTTCCATTAAACAAAACCAGATCTAAACACAATTTAGATAAAATAAATATATAAATGAAAGATTTAATTGAAGAAATATCTTAAGAAAATCTTGTAATACAAACCCTTAAAATGCCTTCTTCTTCCTACAAGAATCACAATAGTCATCATAAAAACTCTCAAGAGTTGAAAATAAAAGATACTAAAACTACTCTCAATTGTAAATGAGTGAAAATACTCTCGATGACTCTTCCGACCGACCCTCTATAACAAGAAATGCTTATATAGTTGTTTCAAAATTCAGTTGTTAAACTAAAAATATTTATCACACTTATCACACACCAAATATGACCATAGATGAAACTTTTCATAAATTGAAAAACCAGAAAAAATTCAAAGAATGGAGAATAAAACTAGTCTTGTGTTATGAGAAGGAGAAACAAATACTAAAATTAAAGAAAAAAATAACATATTTGATTACAGTGTATTGGAAATTTAAAAGAGACTGATAATAGAACCACTCATTCGATTCAAAATGTCAAACCCTTTTCAAGACACCTCAAACCACAACCACTCGATAAACAATAATAAATGTTGGAAATCACATTACATGGGATTATATTATGTTTTAAGCATCAAAATTTGAAGAAAAACCCAAATCAAACGGACCAGTCATAGAAGAAAATGCAAGTGGGTGAATAAGAATCCTAAACCGAATCTAGAAAGTAGATTTGAATGTATAATAAATTAATAAAATACATACTTATAAAAGTAGAAATCGTGGTATAGATCTTCAAATCGTGGGTCATTTTCACTAAATCTCATTTCAATACTTCAACATGAAACAGTTCAGGTGCATTATGGCCGCCATCAAAGCCATTATTTGAATCCAACCATCTTAGATTTAGCTCCTCACTCGATTCGAAGAAACAAAATCCCTTAATATAGCGTAGACCTATTTCGGCCTCCACTCCCAATGATGAAGATCAGGTTCTCGATCTTGTTCTCTATGATCAACATCGCCTGGCCCGAGGAGGAACCCTGCTCCTCCTTCAGATCGACACCTCCCCATTGAAAGACCCGTGAAATCTCTATTTCATGATTTAAATTTTTCTTTTTTAATTCTATCATTATATATATGTTTTTTTATAAAATATGATAAAAATATTAAAGGTAATTATGATTTAAACTAATTATAATTATATAAATACATAATTTTTTTTATAAAACCCAAATATTATATTTATGTAATGTATTTCTAAAATAATTAAATTTACCATAAATTATAAATTTTCAAAATTTAAAAAAAAAATTATAATCATATATGTATAATATAAATACTTTATTAAAATAATTATATAATTATTTTATTATTTTATTAAACATGATTCACTATATTACCAATTTTATAAAATTTCATTCTAATCATTATTTAAAATTTAAAACTAATAATTATAATATCATATATATATATATATATATATTATTTTCAAAAATTAAACCAAGTTAATTTATTTAATAGTGAAAATATAATTATTCATATATTAGAATAACTAATTATTAAATTTTAAATATTAATAGTGAAAATATATTCATAACATAATTCAATAATTATAATAGTAAGTTCATTTAAATGATTTTTTTAAATATCATCTTAATAGAAAATATCATCTTTTAGATTCAAATAGATATAACAGTTTTAATTAAATTAAATAAAATAATTAATTTCAGTTATTATATTCAAAGAAATTTATAATAATTACATTTTTATATGGTTTTAACAATAAGTTAGTCCATTAATATAATATTTATACTAGGTGTGAGATTTCTGGGTTGTTATTGTAGAGCCCTGTTATTTTACATTCAGTTTCTTTTGTACTTTTGTATCTGTATGGTTGGCCTAGTGGGTGAGCTGTGGTGTATTGTATTTTATAGTTCTTTAGGATTTTTAAAACATTTTATTATTATAACATGTTCTATTTGAGTTGTTTATTTCTTCTTCACTCTGTGTACCTTTTATAGTGTATGATACTTAGTTGTTTACCACTGCTTAGTTACTCTGATATGAGGGAATAGTCTCCCCACTATCATCACTAAGACCCTAACTTCTAGTTGGTAGACTCCAGTGTATGGGGAGGCACTCTTGAGGCCATGTGACCATCAAGCTCAGGGAACCATTTTAGGGAAATTCGAGTTGGGTTGTTACACCGATCACTCTCTCGAAAGAACTGTATCCACCTGCGTAAGCCATGAAAAAACTGCACAAACAAACAAACAAAAAACTCTTTCTAAAACAAGGAGACCAAGATCCATCACATGGAAAATAGTAATGAGATGAAACATATTGAATAAATTGTATGAATAGAGGTAGAACATACATTAGATCACCATATATTGAATACAGAAGACTGATGATCTATTCATGTCTAAGGAATCTACAAAATGCCTTGAAGGGAGCCACCGACTACTGAAAGATGAGTAGAAGAACTAAAACTGTATGATTTTTGAAAATATTGAGAAACTTAAACATTATAAAATATATAACATAATATATTTACATGATGTGTAATTCTATTTCACCTCATGTAATCCTCAGCATTTGGTTTTACTATACAAAGTCTTGACTTTTTATTATTTAACCCGGAATACATACACGTAGTGAACCTGACTTACAAAATTCATAATTCATACATGTCCTGAAATTCTACTTCTTTCCATTATTTAGCATCCAAGTCCCTTCAGAATCCTTCCGAGCCACCTTTCAAAACCTTAGTATTTGGAAATGTGCAAAGGGGCAATTCAGATGGATCTACGAGCTTACATTAGATACCCTAGAAATCATTCTAATCCTCAAGAATCCAAAACCAATCCATAGAGGAAATTGAAAATGGTCGTTTGAATAGCCACCCTCCGAGATACCTCTACAGGCTCTCACCACTATAGAAGCTCAACCACCTCACTAGTAGAATAATGTGAAACCAGAAAATAGGAACAACTAGCTCTTAACTAGTATCTCGATGAAGATACCTCTCTAAGAGATTAATCTACAAAAATCAACAAGATAAACCCATATCTTAATTTAGAAAATGACAAACACTACAAAAATGATAAATGTTACAAGAAAAACACTAAAAATTAAACAGTTCAGAGTACTGAGTGCATATCTTTGACCCACATTCCTAGCAACTATCCTCCACACCACTATACTGCCACAAGAAACAAACCAAGGGGATATCATACCTACCAAAAATCTTTTAATGGAGTTCCTAGATCTCTATAGGCTCCTCTAGGAAAGTCACATCATCATCAAGATTGATCTCATCCCAATTTATGACATGAGTTTCTCTACGCAGATAAAAAATAATCGATGAAATTTGAAAAACATTGTGTTTCTTTCTCCTCGATGGGGGAAGTGATATCTGATATTACACAAATCCAACACAAGGTAACACATCAGAAGGCTCAAAAACCGGGGATAATGCTTACTCCTATGAAAATTTTTTAATGACCAAGATTGGGAGTGACCTTCAAGAACATGTGATCCTCAATGTCGAACTCCAAATGTCTCCTCCAATGATCATCATAGGATTTATGATGATCATGGGATAGATTTATTATCTCCTAAATCACATGAACAATCTCTGTCATGTTATGTACCAATTTCAGCCTGAGAATTGCTGACTCCCTATCCCCAGTCCTATACAATGGAGAATGTAAAAGTCAGATATACAAGGATTGAAATAGTTCTTTACTGATTATGGAGTGAAAACTATTATTGTAAGTGAATTCTAAAAACGGAAGGCGCCATATCCATTAAGCTCCAAAATCATGGACATAAGAGTGCAATATGTATTCAAGAGTCTGGATGGCCCACTCTACCTGGAAGTCTATCTACAGATTAAAAGTAGTGATAATGAATAACAGAGAACGAAAAGTATATTGGATACCTCTCCACACCATGGATGTAAAACAAGGATATCGATTAGAAATGATCACATTTGGAACCCTATGGAGTCTCAACACCTCCTCCAGATACTTCATCCACAAAAACACCATCGATCATGACTTCTTTACTTTTATAAAGTTGGTTGATTTCATCAAATGATCCACTACGATCCATTTAGCATCATTCCTTCCCAGAAATCAAGGTAATCTGGTAACATAGTCCATTGGGATTCCCCACCACATTCACTCAGAAAAAACTAATGGATGGAGAAAACCTTAATGAATAAAATGTTCATCCTTCAACTTATCAAATACCAAACATTGGGAAACAAACCCTATAACTGCACGCTTCAACCCAAGAAACCAAAAATGATGTCTCAATGCTCTATAAATTTTCATCATGCCATAATGTACTACAATGAAAAAATATGGATCTTCTGTGAAACGTTTCATGCATCTCCAAATGAACAAAAATGAATCCCTAAAAAACACTTAGTGATGTTCATCATTATAAAAACCATAAAGGTTTTCTCCATAAACAAATCACCCCCAGACTTAAACCTTAAGATCCCCCAATTTCAATTCCACCACATTCAGTATTAGGGAAAAATATATTATCATCTGAAAAAGAGAATATATTCCCTAACTTCACCCATATGTAGATGAAATACTAAATATAATTCAATCTCACTCCATGATTCACCTAATTCATGAAATGCATTACTATAATACTTTCTTTATAGGGAATCATCCATGATATTTCCCTTCATAGGTATATAAGAAATATCTATGTTATAATCCTATAATAATTCCATCGACTGATGCTGACACAAGTTTAAGTCACATTGAGAGATAACATACCTTAGGCTCTTATGATCAGTGAAGACCACCTAACACTCTTTAATGAGGTAATGTCTCCACAACATTAGGGAAACACTACTATTTCCATCTCAATATATTGGGAGGTGTAGTTATGCTCATGGGGATGTAACTGTTGAGAACAATAAGAAATGAATGATCTCCACTACATCAGAACATATCCCAATGTAGGATGCGAAGCATCCTAGAAACCTAAAATTGAACTCCTTCTGTTTGAAGAAAATGAACTAGAGAACTGACCAAATTATCCTTCTGATACTCTAAAGATGTCTAAAAATGATTAGCCCACAAGAATGATTGATCCTTTCCAGTAAACACTATCAGAGGAGTCACAACCAAAGAGAAATCTTTTTTGATCCTCGTGTAATATCTAGAAAGACCATGTAATCTTCACACCTCTACCACTATTTGGGGGGCTTCCCATGACACATATTCTTCTATCATATATGGATATATAGATAATCCCAACTTTCATACGACAAGCCCCATGAAAAAAACTTCTTCATCCCAAAAATCACATTTTGGAAACTTCTTAAACAACTTCCCGTGATGAAGAAATCCCAAAATGGAACACCGATGATTTACATGATCCTCCTTAGATGTGGAGTACACAAGAATTTCATTGATGAAAACCCCCATGAACATATCTAAGAACTCATGGAATATTTAGTTCATTAACCCCATGGACACAGCTAGAGTATTTTCTACACTAAACGACATCACAACAAACACATAATGCCGATGATGATAATGGAAATCAATCTTTGGGATATCTTCATCCATCACACTCATATGATGATATCATAATTGCAAATAGACCATTGATAACCAACTTTAACCATTAATTTTATTTAATAAATCATTAATCTGTGGAAAAGGATAGTGGTTCTTCACTGTCACATGGTTCAAAGGATGATAAATAATACACTACCGCAAACTAAAATTGGCCTTCTTTATGAAAAAACCTGGTGCACCCCACAATGACACACTCAATTTAGAAAACCACTTTACTAAATACTTTTGATATATATATGCAGCTCTCGTAGCTCGTAAGGTGCCATCATATATAAAGACATCGATATTGGAGACATGCCTAACTGTAGTCTGATCCCAAACTCGTTCTCTCATCGATGAGGTAACACTAAAATATTCCATGGAATGATATCAGGGTACTCTTCTATGACCATAGGAAATGCTGATTGTTGATCCTATGATGAACTCACCATCATATCATCTATCATGGATGAAAAGAATAGAACACACCTATGACCCATCTAAGGGTCTAACTCACAAGAAACACTAATGGATCTCCCTCGACATCAAAGAACACAATATTCCTCCTGAAGTAGTAAATAATATCCTCTATTGAATAATACCAATCCATGAAGAGGATAATTTCATATGGTTGTATCCATAAATCGAGGAAATATCCCCATGAGAAGTGCTTCTCCATCACTAGCTCAAAATCTCTATGTACTTCAAATAAGTTATATCGAACTCCAAATGGTGTAGTCAATTACAAGGGAAGTATAATTCTCCCTACCTTAAGTCCCAAATAATGGAAAAGAGAAGGTGATATGAAACATTGTTTCAATCCTTGATCAAAAAAGAGAAAATCCCAAATTAAAAACTAACAAAGGGTACCTCCAATGCCATTTGGCTCACCTGACACTAAAAATGAGGAACCATGAAGCCAAATACGACCAACTCGATAGCCTCTCATAGCATGATAACCATATACTTCGTGGAAACACTATTATATTTATGGATGGGTAGTATAATAGGGTTTCCTCTACCCACCCCATCTAATCTATACTAATACCAAACTGGAGAGGTATGTTGTTGGTTTCTCAATGTGAACTATCTCAACTGAAGAACCTGAAGCAAAACAACCGGTAGACACTGACTACTCGGAATGGTCAAGCACTCCCGCCGCTGATGTCCTCAGTATCCACAAGAAATAAATACAAATAATCCCTTAGAATTTCCACCATAGACAAATGAGGCATTGAGGGATGGGACCAAGTCCTGGATGATCAGAATCTCTTTCTATCCTAACAACTAGGAAACCTGAATAATAACATAGCTTCCGGAGGAATCTTGAAGACTACAGTCTCATGATGATCTGGTTCTAGGTAATTCCCACCCAATTAACTCCAATCTCTCTAGAACCTCAAGATACATCTTCAACATAAATAGGGTGACGTAGAACAATATCTCTATATGTAAATCTTCATTGAAATGACTTTCCGTGGCAACCACATGTGGAAATTGGTCTAAATCATATCATATAAGGTTCTTGAACTGTATCCTAAACTCTCTCACACTAAACATCCCATACCGAAGTGTATGAATCTCCTGGAAACTGGACTCCATCACTTATAAATAAAAAATCTTTACACTGAACATGTCTTGGAATCCCTCTAATGAGACTATTGATTCCCCACTATCTCCGAGGAATAAGATCCACCATTACCCCAGTAGACCATGAAACATCATCACAACCAATGAAACCTAGTGCTCTATCCAAGTATAGATTGATCTGAAGTCTATATCAACCTCTTCCAACCAGTCCTCCATGACTCAATTTGAAAAATATCCCTCGTACCTCAACAGACTCTAGAACCAAAACTCTTACAGTTTTTTCCTCTAAGATTCTTCATTTTCAACCTCTACCATTTGGTGACCTACTGGTGCAGCCTACTCAACATATTCTATATGAACCTAGCGAGGATATCAACTTGGATCCATGCCTGAAAGAGAACAAATATTTATAGTTCTACACATTTAATAAAGAATACATTAACACTAATTAATTTTTTTTATTTTATTCATTTTTGGTTAACCTAACCCATGGTCTACCCATTCAATCACAAGCACAAAGAAAAATAATTGATGATCCATTCCAAGGTCTATACTTTGAAACCCATGTAACATTATTCAGTAGTAGTAGAAAGATTATAGTTCTATGCATCAGATTATAGGGGGGCCCAAATACCCATGTCTTAGCTGTTATACCATGTTTACCATGCTTTTAGAACTTAGCTGACATCGTTTCCCTACATACCCACACAACCTCACCTATGCCTAACTCAAAAATCCATCATATCCCTCAACTAGAGCGCTGATATAACTATGTCATTACCCCCTCCACTTAAAGTGTAACCCTCTTGGGCTAGAAATGGGAGAAGAGAGATACTGGAACTAACCTCCAACAGGCCCCGGGTTGGCGAATAACACCCTGGGTATAATAAAGAAATAGATGGGAGACATTACCCACTAAGAGAACACATGTGAAAGAGAGAGATAATATAGACACAAACCAACTTATTCTTAGAGTACAATATAAAAAAACACGTGTCTACTTATTTAAAGACATACAAGAACTACTAAAACTAAAAGGAACGCTACTAGTACCAAAAGAAAAGTAATGAAGACAAGGACCGCGAAGCCCAAACGACTTCTACTAAACCCCAAGCTAGTAGTAACCAGACTAATATCCAACCAGCTCTAACTAACCTAAAAAATAGTTTATATATATGTATGGTGAGTATAATATTATTCTTAATAAGATCTTCTCCAAAGCCTCTCAATAAAAAAGTTAATTAAATCATGGTAAAGTATATTAAACAAAAAGTGAAACAAACTTGTCACCTAAATAGGTAT
Source organism: Viscum album (assembly GCA_963277665.1). Lineage (NCBI taxonomy): Eukaryota > Viridiplantae > Streptophyta > Magnoliopsida > Santalales > Viscaceae > Viscum > Viscum album. The sequence continues at coordinate 889,757,452 of OY728159.1, read as the reverse complement.
AATAAGATCCTTTCCTCAACATGGCTACTATCGCTGTTTATTTCATACAAGAGAATATAACATATGTAATTATTTCAATGTTACCCCTTTCAAACTTACCCATCAGTTTCTAATATTCCCCAACGTCACACATCTTGAGCATCTCTATCCAAAAATGATATCCTGCAACACCTAGGCGATGCTCCAAAAAAGTTACCTCATGAAACACACCCCCAAATTCAAGTAACCCAAAGTAACCATGTTGTTTTTAGGAGCCATCACAGCCAGCACAACCAATTAAATGTGTATCATACATCATGTAATATACCTCATTCCATCACAACCCTTACCCTGAGTAAGGATCCTCAAGACATCCTAGCCTATACACGTTATACATATATTATTCCTAAGGAATCTATATCCAGAATACATGAGTGTGAACTAAACAAAATCCACTACAACCCTCTACAAACATATATGGGTAAAACTAACCATAGTGCATACCAGCACAAGTAACTATCAAGATAATAGAGAAGGGACAAAGGGAGTAGTCATCCATCCATAATTCCACTGGGATGTTGGGGAAAAAACCCACCTAGGGATTTCAATCCATGAGGTATGAGTCTCCCTAATTGAAAAAGTGGAGTATCATATAAAACACAAAAAGTATATGATATAATATTTTTCACAACCACAATATGTGTATATCCTATCCTAAGACTCAACTGTAGCTAGCATCTCTCAAACTCCGAAATTCAATTTCTATGAAAATATATTTTATAAGAACACAATAATTCAATGATCTATGTTAAATTATTTTAACCCGTTTCATCTATTTCACTTTAAGTTAATAAGTTTTTCAACCATTAATTAGCCATTATTAGTTTCCAAATTACATTTAATTACCATTACAACAAAGATTCATGCTATCCAGGCACAGGCAAATAAATTCCAAGAATTCTAAGAATTGTTACCATATCACTGAATCTCTGCAAGCTCTAACCCCATAGGATAAATATTTATTCATTTTTTTAAAAAATTACTTTATGTATTACCAGGTACAATAGTAAAACATCATTAGCTACCAAAAAAGGTATAAAAAAGCACATCTATCGGACTAAAGAAGTGTGGAAAAGAATATAGATAAATAAACAACATGGATGTTGGCCAAAAAACATACTCAAACAAGAATACAACCTCCATATAAATGGGTAAGCCCATCTTTAACGTATTCTGTCATCCATGGTGTCTTCCTCAACACCATCATGCATATCCTATTGTATCATTCAATCATAAGAGTCAAATTCTTCCAAAACAACTAGGACTCCCTTCCCCACATACCACTATAACCCTCTAGGTTTATCCATCTCGGTCCACTATCACATTCAGGCCTCCCCACCCCATATACTACACAAACCCTCCATGATCATCCATCTCAAGCTCACATCACATCCGGGCCTCTGATCCCCTTATACCAGAAAAGACCTCCAAGATCATCCATCATAGGCTCACATCACATCACAAGCAACAGGAAAGTATGTTGAAACTGGTCTACTGAACCTAAAGAAAGGAATCCGACCATTACACACAATGATCCCTCACGACTCCAAAACACAAGGAAATCAGTCATTACATGAAATCTGGAAACTGATGACCTAAAAATAATTATCTTTTATCACAGAAATTGTTATAATTCCATATTGAATTAACTATGTAATTATTCCTGGGTTCTAACTATGTGAAACCTAAGAAGAATGTTGTCATAAGTTGTCACAAATTAATTAAAAAATTAATTCAACATACCATTAATTGTTTTATAAAAAATAATCAAAATAAATTAATAATTTATTCAATTCTAATAATACATGGAAGGTCAAATTAATTAACATGCTTTCATACTTAAGATTAAAAAAACCTGATTCACTAAACATGCCTCATTAATCGTTTAGATAATTAAATATTAATTAACAATGTCCTTATATTCATTACCAATTCCACATGATAATCAAAGCATGATTAGAATAACATATATTCCACACTATATATAAAAACAAGAGGCAACCCCTTATCAGGGTACCATACCTTAACATTTCCATGAGATAAATACAAATTCATTAATCCAGTTCAAGTAATTATTAGGTTAATTTCATTACTATGTTAGAGGATAAATAATTCAAGCTATGAGATTTTATGTAAATTAAATATAAGAAACAAATACCCTACCTCAAAAGAGAGTGACCATTATTTTTATAGTATTGGACTAATACGACAGATCCTAATCACCTCTTCCATAAGAACTATATCAACCTTGGGATGTTGTGCCACAACCATTCCCACAAACAACCAACAAAAATCCAGTAAAAACATGGAGATTAAGATACATCACCTTAAAAAGAGGAAGAAAATAAAACAGGTCAATTAAACCATAATAAATTAAGTATAATATACCTTGGATCACCACGAATTTAATATAGAAGCTCGATGAATGATTCCCATTGAAGGAATCTCCAAAACTATTAGAAGGGAGCCTCTGGCCCCTGAAAAATGAGAGGAAGTGCTTCATTCATAGGGGTTGTGAAAAACCTGAGAAGATGAAACATTATAAAACATAAAAAATCATATATTTATATATTTTTTAATTCATTATCTTATCGTTTAATTCGTAGGGTTTTATTTTTTTAAAAACAATTCACCTTTTTATTATTTTACCCCCAAAAATTATAAGCCTTGAACCTGAATTACACAATATATAATTCTTACATGATGTGTAAATCTTACTATTTATATAATTTAGGAGTCATTTCCCTCTGTACTTCCTCCAAGCCTCTTATGAGAACCTCAATCTTATAAAATGTTGAAAAGAACCATACTCAGGGATCTAGGCTATCACAATAATAATAATTTTCATCGAAAAAACTAGGTAAAAGTAGTTTTTTTTCCAGGAAAAACATTTAAAATGATTCTTATAGAAAAATGGAAATTAAATTTAATTTTTAAAACCATGAAACATGAGATAAAGTTTTTAAAATTATTGGAAATTTATGGTTGTGATTTTTTCTTAAAAGATGGTCCTTTTATAAAGAGATGTTAATAAAAAGTCAATTGTTTCTTTTTGAAATGAAATTTCAAAAAATATAAAAAATAAAATTTCTAGATATATAAAAAATTTATTTAAATAAAATATCCAACAATAGAATCTTGAAAAACTAATAAATTTTATATGGGGAAAAATATATTGTCATATAAGAAATATATCAATGATACATGAACCATTTTTATATATTAACAATTCCTTGATTGAAAACCCAAAATATAAATAGGGAAATAGAATTTACAATTGAAAAGTTGTGATGATAAGTAAGAGTATCAAATACATAAATATTTATTTTTGTTCCATAAATATATAAAAACATATAGGGGAAGGAAAATATAGACATGGAATAAAATGATCTATCTAAAGGATAAACAGTTATTAGTAACAATGTTAAACAAATTTCTGAGTATGTATTTCCTCAATAAAGTTGATATAAATATAACTATGTAACATTACATAAGGAAAGATATAGTTCCATTGGAAAAAATAAATTGAATGAAAAAATGGATTTTTATAATGAAATAATGAAATAGAGAACCTGTGACTCAAGTAAAAATACTTCTAGTCAATAATTTTGTTACACATTGAACAACATTTAAATTAAATCCCCTTAAAGTGTATGATTTATAATTAATAATTAAATTTCCAGAATAGTGATTGGATCATGATAAAAAAATATTAATTTGTAATTATATAAACCATTATAATGAAATACATGTGTATAATAACAAATATGCCTCGTGAAATTATTTTTCAGACAATAAAATATAACCGAGGTCTAGATTCATTCTATGCATGTGTATAACATCCTAAATAACATAAAAAAGTTAACCTGACACTTTTTAGTAAAAATATTCATCAATACTCTTTTTATAAGGAATTTTTTTTATATATTTTCTACTTATTTATTATAAAGTGTTTTTTTATTTTCTTTTCATGAAAGTGGAATCAAATGGGGATTATTTTGATAACTATAGAGATCAAAATGAAATTTTAAAAATTATTCAAATATATAACATAAAAATTGAATAACTATATAAAAAATTTAATTTATTACTAAATAATAATAAAAAAGTCTATTTAAATCACATATTCATCAATGATAGAGATTTGTTGTGTAGTTTAAATAAGTGGTTAAACATACCCAAACAAGAACATTCTACAACTCAACTACCGAGTTTCGTTATAGAAGATATTAATATAATTATAAAGAATCAATATTGATACTATTTATGTATATTCAATATATTTAATTATATTTTTATTTATATATATATAATAAATAATGTTTATAAAATAGAAATCTTACTTTGTAGGGACATAATTCCGTGCAACAAATACTTAAAATTTTATTTTCTATTGAATAATATATAATAAATGTCGATTATAATATATATACTTATAATGATAATTACATTTTATATATAACATACATTATTATGTTCAATACATATGATCAATCAATATATGTGGTGGTGAAAACCCGAAGTAGTAACTTCATGTAGGCTTTAGTCTTTACAATGCTAAATCAATGTTCATTTGTTTTTCTACGCGGGTGGGATGGAATAAATAAGGGGGTATAAATTTTATAATAAAAATTGATTATACTAAATAAACAATGGTCCTTATATTATTATGGTTGTTTTAGGTTTTTAAGTGAAGGACTAAGATGAAATGGATAAGGATTATTTAATATACACTTTGGTGTCAGGAAATTTATCCTGAAGGTATCCATGGTAATGAAGGTATTAGGATAAATTATTTGGAATATGAAATTAATTACATGAAAGGAACTTCTAGAAGATACTAGTTCTATAGGTGTTTCAAGAAATTTTTAAGGGGATTTGAAACCCTGAGAGGGTGGAGTTGATGCCTATTTTAAAATGATTAAATGATAACTTTTATGAACACCCATTATTTTCCAAAAAAATGGAATGATACTATTCTAGGGTTGTTGGATTAAAAAGTAATAAATAATTGAGTTTCAGGTGAAATGATTTCAATAAAACCCCGACCACACATTTTATAAATGACTTAAATGTGCTTTAATCTATTTAGTACTTTTTTATATATTTTTCAATTTTGGTTCTAACTTATGTAATAAGATTTTACTCAAGAAGTTTATATATTATTAAAAATATATCATAACCCCTATAAGAATATTTTAATTCTATAAATTAAATTTTTTTACCATTTAGTCTAATATATTTTCATAATAATATACAATTAACTTTTAAATTAAAATTTTAATAGAGAAGGAAACTATTTTTTATAAAGATATTGTCTTTCCAATTAAGTGTTGTTAATATTATTTCTTATTGATTACATATTGAATATGGGTTAATATATTTATATATTATTATGTATTATATTACAGTAATATTTAATAAGAGATATATTTTTTTATTAGGTTAAACATAATTGATGTTAACAAAAAAATTCATTAAAAATAATTGTGTTATTATTGGGACTATAATTAAATGAAGTCTATGTGATATCAATTTCAGGACAAAAAAATAAAAAATAACATATTAAATAAAAAGAACATTCTAATATAAAATTTTAATTCCAATTTTCATATTCAATTTCTATTAATGATGAAAACTGATTTTTAATTTAATGAAATAATTTTTTTATTTAGTAAAATACTATAAATGTTTCAAAAAGCTGAACATCGAGTTTTTAATTCAAAATAGTATTTTAAATGATTTATACTAACTATTAAATATATTTTTTATGGAAACAATTTCCAAATACTTTTAATATATTTTTATGTTAATATAATTTTATAAAATCAATAGTTTTATGAAATTTTTTTACTTTCACTACTGACCAAAAATCATTTTTTTAGAAAGTAAATTTCAAAAATTCACCGTATGAAAATATTGAAATTGTTAATTTTAAAATGAGGTTCATTTAATAAAAATAAAATTGTAAAATTTAATAAAATATATATTTTTTATTTAAAATAATATAAACAAATAAAAACTAAATTTATTTTAATAAATTCCCTTTTAAAGGTTTAAGTATTCTTAATCGAATTTAGTGTAAATTTATAATTGATTATAATCTTTTTTATACATCTTTTTATTTTTAAATAGAAATGTAAAGGATTTTTTGTTTATTTTTTCATGTGAAACAATCTTTCTAAAATATTTTTTATTTTGAAAATATATTTATATTGAAAATATCTGAGTGATATATTCTCCCCTCCCATAAATAAATTTTATCATCACAATTTCAATTATCACTTACTTTTAATAATACTTAAGACAATCAAAATATTACCATTGTTGGAGACATATGAAATAAGATTGTAAGGCCCTGCCTTAAACATTAAATAACCTTGAGAGAAGTTAATAATTGTAGTTTTATTCACATTTTGTAACATTTCAGGTTTAGAGAAGTAGAGAATTATCACATAACTCAAACATAACAACTTAAATATTATAAAGTAGACACTTCTACCCACTATCCATATATTTCATAATTTTTTTTAAAAAGAAACATGTTATCATTTCATGTTTAAATATCATAACTTTTCCATAATCTGATCCTTAACTCTATTATCCATTTAATCCTATGAAAAATATTTCAAGACATGGGATTATTATAAAAATATAAATAAAGATACATAACAAGAAAACTTTTTTCCTTGTTAAAATATGTAAACCAAGAATAGTATATCATAATGTAATAATTTTTACCTTTATAATGTAGTAAATACTCTTCATTGAATATAATCTCATTACATAGCATTTTTTAAATAAAAATATTACCATAAAATTTATAGAACGAAAAATATAAAATATAAATGCATCTTTTAACATAATCGTACATAAATGGAAGAACAATGCGGTCAATTTCCACTCATATCACTCTTAAAAATGGAAAAATCATACGGAAAAATTCCATACCCAATTCATTAGAGGTTATAATGTAACCAAACTTCCTTCGTTTATCACAGAACCACCATTAATTAGATTATCATTTAACCACCCATCTTTGGTTTATCAAATAACCACTCATCCAATTTCCATGTATAATTATATTATTAGAACACATTAATGATTTCAATTATCATCATTTCACTAATAAATTTTTTTTTGCAGTCACAAAAAATCATTTCAATATATAAAAGTAGTCAATCCATTTTTAAAATCATTTTCAGTAAGAAAATACACATAAACATAATAATTAATTTTTTTTATTTTAAAAACATCATGTCTTATAGAGGAATCCAAATATCAATAATGGTAAATAACGTGGAGAATTAATTATCACTGCATACATTAGAATACATTTTTTGTGATTTTATAAAGAAAGTAAAAAACTTCATATAGAAATATTCCTTTTGGAAATCATTGAATTAAATTAATAATATAAAAATTTCTTTCAAATCCTTATATAAATGTAATAAAAATTTAAATTACTATCATGAAGATGAATATATGATAATTAAATATTTAAATGTTTTTGGTGTCCCACACCACATTGAACATTTAAAACATAATCTTAATATATTAATAAATTTACCAAAACATTAAATAATATTATTGGTGATAAAATATTTTTATTAGTTTTCAAAGTGGCTATATATACACCTAATAAAAGAATAAAGGTTCATATTATCAAGAAATTCTTTAATGAATAGATATTGAGACAATGTCCCTTACATTGAGTTCGATTCATCATGTATGTTCCATGTTCTTCATAAATAATAAACATATTATAGTTTCTAATTTCTTGGGAACCTTTTTCGTGTTTATTATTTCTTTTATAACAACTTTTCATATTTAATAAAAATTACATAGTTATTTTAGTTGATATTAGATGTTTTCTTGATATACAGTACTTGAGTCAAAAATGAACTTAGTATGATGTCAATAGTCCATGCATTCATAAATCCATAATCTACATAAAAATATTCCTAAAATTATTATCATTTTTTACATAAATTATAATTTTAAATCAAACCATTGAATATGGTTATGAAAAATGGACAATGATATAATCATGCAGACGGTAAACCGTACATAAGCATGAGTAATGTTTTCCAATTTTCATTTACCATTCTGCAAAAACGATAAGTATTATTTTAAAATTTCCAAAAGTATCATAAAATCATTAATATCATATTACTAATTTAAATATACTTATATATATATCCTAAAAGTGATTTAATAAATAATCACGAGTCACATCGATTCGTTGAGGTGATAGTACACACGTACGGTTGAATGATGTTATCAATTTTTTTTGTGCATGTAATTAACTATGTAATTGATATATTATTTTGTTATAATGACTAATATGTCGTTAATATCACATATGAAAATTAATTCCATTATTATAGAAAGTCATGATAGGCCGTTATGGAAAATTAATTAGATCAATTCATGGAGATGATAGTTCACACGTACGCATGAACAATTAATTCATTTTTCTTTTAATGGAAGTGAAGATAAATTTTGGTGATGATATTAAAATAATAAAATATTTGTATATTGAGGATATTTGAGTTATTATTTCAACTTGGAAGAAAGAGATTTTATGTAAGAGTAAGGAAAAATAAAATAGAAACACTTAAATAAAGATATTACCTTTCCTTCTAATGAGTGCCTCTCTTAATACCTTAAAACCTATAATGAGGGTGTTAGACTAAATGTAAGGATTCTATAATGTGGGGAGGGATTATAGGAAGGGTTTTGGTAAGATCATGGCCAATAAAAAAGGTTTTTTATGAATTATAATTGGAGAATAATGGTTTCTTTTTAATAAAATATGGGAGGGGAACCCTTGGAATTATTAAAAGTATTAAATTAATATGAATGAAATTTCAATTCTAAATGGTCCAAATATTATTTATTTTAAATATATGTTTATATTGGGTCGAATAAATATCCTTAAATTAAAATTAGTCATGTTTTTAGTATTTGTTAATCCTTATCTTTTTGTTTTAACAACATTTAACTCTGAGAGATTTATCAAGTAATTTACACATTAGGGGTAACAATAATTACCAAAACCTAACAAATGATAATGAATGAGTCACTAATGAATTTTTCAGAATTATATAAACTATTTTTATGAATCATGTTTTTTTAAAATATTTTTATCATTGAATTAAACATTTTATATTTCAAGTTATGAATTATGTCTATTTTGAAAAAATTCATATTTTACTTTTTTTGAAATTCATAAAATTTTGATTCCTTCGAAAAACCAACATTCAATCAATCCTAACATGTCATATTCATCCATAAAATTTTTGAATGGTATCAAATATTTCAAACTAAATTTATTCTAATATTACAAATATCATATATTTCATTCATTCTTTAATAAATCTATTACTACATTATTTTTGTGTAATAATTCAATTTAATTATTTAATTCCTAAAAAATTAAAATAAATTAACTTTATGTAGGTAATATTTTTATATTTCTATGATCTATTCATATTCTAATATATCACTTGTATTACCCCATATGAATTTTTTTTAGTGAGAATATATATATTTATGAAATATTTTCCATTACTTTAAATTAAATGTTATAAATTTCATAATCACACCCAAGTGGCTTACAATGGTGAATATTAAGACCCAAGGATGGTAATGGTCTATAATAAATCATAAAATAATATTAGTACAAGTGTTAGGTTAAATATATAAAATCATAATATTAATTTTACCATTCATTACCATATTTACTTTAAACTATGGTAAGTTAAATACAAAAGTTACTATTCATCCAAACATATTTTGATCCAGTTGGACAACATTTTTCATAATGTGTACAAAAATGTATGTTTGTTTTTATAAAATCAATTCACAGAATTAATTAAATTAGTTTTAACTCTAATCCTGTGGATGGATCGAGAAAAAGAGTTTGTTAAGTAAAATATTCAAAAGCTCCCATAGTTTTTCTATTTTATTTTAATTTAAAAAAGCATCAAAATAACAAAATTGGATTAAATGATAAAAGAATAATCTAATATTACATTACAAATATTAAAATGATAATATATCAATATAGATAAATTAGATGAAAATGCAGTTTTATATTAAAATGTAGTCTTTTCAATATTTATTAAAATAAGAATTTTATCAGAAAAATACAAAAATTCATCAAAAGTAAATTTTTATTTCCCGATTCCAAAGAATAAGATTTTTTTACATATAAAACATATAAAAGTGAAACAAATAATATTTAAAAAGGGTTATCCATAAAAATGTGGTAAAAATACATTTTAAAAATATTAAGGTATTTTATTCATAAAATTGTATTTATTCCCATTTTGAGGCTCAGAAATGTAATAATAGAATTTAAGAATTTTGAATAAAAATGCGTAAACCTAATATAGTTATTTCGTTTCATTCCTTCTAATACAATTTATAGGTGATAACTTCTATTAAAATAAAAATATTATAATATATTTTTCTTTTGTATAACACAGTATTGAATGGAAGATAAGAATTCAAAGAAATCCATTATTGTGTGTCATGTACACTATCAGACATAGTGTCCCATTTACAGTAAAATTACTATCTAATTCTAAAAAATTAATAAATATGAAAAATTATTTTTCTATAATTACCTAAGATGTTACATCCCTCCCCCTTTTAGAAATTACATCCATGTAATTTTAAATTTGGGTTCGTTTACTATGGTTTCACTTTTCAAAATTAGGTCATCGAAATCCCACAATGGAAAAGAGTCAATAGAACCTCAAATTTAAAATAAAGAAAGTGATGTAAAAAAGGTCACATGGAAAAACAAAAACTAGGGTTAGATTTATAAAAAACATGTATATGGACGAGAAAACTATCCATCATGTTTTGAAAGAGATTGAAAGAAAAAATTATCGGGGAAAAGTTCACAATCACAAAGCCATAAATTTGTGATCCGTTAAACAGTATTTGATTACATAGTGTGAAAAGTAAATGGACCAGTGTTAGGTGATGCACCATTGTCGCCCTTCAGTTGTAGATTCAATTCCTACCACCATGTCCGACACGACGAGTTGTCACCATTTATATGGATTTTCCTTTTTTAAAACTATATAATTCTTATAAAATTTCCAAAATGATATAAAATTATAAATAATAACCATAACATATTTTAATCTCAAATGTCATCTCATACCTTTCATTTATCATCCCATAATGTAATATCTTATAAGTACCTCAAATTTAAGATCATATAAACCCTAATGGTTATTCATACCTTTATAATTATGTCTATATAAAAAAGATAATTCTTACTTGAATAAAATTTTAACATAAAAAACCTAAGGGTTACACATACTATAAAAATTATTCAAAAGTAATCCCATCCTCAAAAGAGAATTAATACTTTTAATGATTTCATCATCTATAGATATAACATAACTATTTATAATTCCTAAATTGTATATGTCCTAATCATAAAGAACTATTCATGACCCCTTAACCATTATTTTCAACAATATTCCTTAATACTACACTCTTATAAAAAAACAAATCATGTCTTAAGATTAAAAAATTTCAAAACATGAGTCAAGAAATAATCTATACCTTTCATATGTAATTTTTAGTTTCCTCATATTTAATTGGAATGACATTAGGTGTTACAAAAAATATATGTTTATGATCATAATGATCTATTCATGAACCTTATTCATAGGAATTTTGTTTTAAAAATGAATATAATTCCTAAAATTAAAACATTTAATTGATAACGTCGAAATAACTTCTTTCACTTTCCTAGAGTCAATTGAATGCTTCCTTTTATCCTTGGAATGTTATTGCTTTATGACCTTTATTGCTGCATCTATTACATCTTTATATCCCTTTAAAAAAATTCCTACATGCTTCTTTCTACATCATTAACATATATGTCATTTAATATACTGACATTTATGATTATATCCTAAACTCCCTCTGGGATTTGTTTCCATTATATATGATGTCATATAAAAATTACCATGGTTTCAGTTTTCAATCATGACTCCTGATATTTGGTTTCGAATAACCACAAGAGCTCTCATTAAAACTTACATTTCATTTTGTTTCTTATTACGAGAACAACCAATTTTTCCTTTAAATCCATTGTCACTTTGGATCATGTTGGATATATCCATTTAATAAAACCACATATTTTAGTGTGATTATATCAGTAAAATCATCATATAATATCTTATAAAGAAGATAAAAACATCAATATATGTACTTATGTTATCTATAATTCACTCAATAACTATGAATTATTATATAATGCTAACCAGTGTGGTTATATGAAACTTTAAATTTATTCTTAAATAATCACCATAACATCTAATGTTATCTAAAAAGACCTTTAATGCCATATATAAGGGTCAGTACCGAAACATCACATAACCTTGCGATAAGTCAAGATCATTCATTTAATTCACATCTAGAATCTTTCCAAGTTTATAAATTTAGATAATTAAGACATAACTCATACATAATAACTTAAATATTATAAAGTAGAAACTTATACTCACTATCCATTTATTTCATAAATTTTTTTTAAAAACAAACATAGTTCCATTTTATGTTTAAACTTCTTTCTTTTCATTGATTCCATCAAATACTGAATTATTCATAAAATCCTATGAATAAGATTCAAAATTTGGGATGAGCATAAAAATATTAGTAAGGGATAAATTAGAAGGAAACCTATTAGCACTACGAAAACATTAAAACCATGAATAATATATCATATAGTAATAATTTTCACCTTTATGAAGTAGTTAATACTCTTAACTACCATTTCTATAATAAAAATATTACCATAAAACCCATATATAAAAAAATATAACATATAAAGGTATATTGGGACATAATCATACTTAAATGGAGTAATAATACCATTAACTTCACCATACATCACTCTGACAAATGGAATAGCAATACGACCAACTTTCGTACCCAATAGATTAGAGGTTATAACGCAACATACCGTCCTTGATTTACCACAAAACCATCCATATTCGGTTTATCACATAACCACCCATATTTGTTTTATCACATTACCAAATATCATATGTTCAAGTATAATTATAAAATCCTAAGGCATAAAATATTACAGTTATCAATATTTCACTCATAAAATTTCATTTGAATCCATAAGAAGTAATTTAAAGATATTTTTAAATAGTCAATCCATTTTTAAAACCATTTTTAATACAGAATACCTATAAAAGGGAATATATAATTTTTTTTATTTAAAAAACATTAAGTCTTATATAGGAATTAAAATATCTATAACTCTTACGAGGGTAGAGAAGTTGTTATCTCCCTATATGTTAAAAAAATACTTTTTTCATTTTGTAAAGAGATTAAAACACTTTATGTAAAAACAATCCCTTCTAAAATATTTTAATTAAATTCAAAATATAAAAATTTTCTTTATTATCGCTTTATATTTTTATAATGAATACTTAAATTATGTCATGAAGAAAAATATTTCATAATTAAATATGTAAATATTCAAGGTGTCCCATACCACTTTGAACTTTTAAATATTAATATCAATGTATAAATAAAATTAAATAAACATTAAATAACATTTATAGAGATAAAATATAGATATGAAATGTCATAGTGTATGTATATACACACTATAAAAGAATAAAAGTGCATATTATCATGAAATTCTTCAATGAAAGGAGATTGAGATGAAGTCCTTACATTGAGTTTGATTATTTACATATGTTCATTATTATTCTGGAATAACACAATTAGGTTAATTTTCATTTTCCTTAGAAACTTTTTAATGTTTATTATTCATTTTATATCACTTATTACAATGTCATAAAAATTATATAATTATTTAAGTTCATATCAGACGTGTTGTTGACATTCAGTACATGAGTTGAAAATAAACATGGTATGATGTCAATTCTCTATGTGGTATTAAATCTATCATATAAATAATAATATAATGAAATTATTGTATTTTTTATAGCAAAATTATACTTTTAAATCAAATAAATAAGTATGGTTCTGAAAAATGAACAAAGATATAAAAATTGAGATGGTAAGTTGTACATACACATGAGTAATGTTTTCCATTTTTCGTTGATCTTTATGGAAATAAGTTAAGTATTTTTTATCCTCAAAAAATTATCATTAGATCATTAATGTCATATTAATAATTAAAATATACTTATATATACCATTAAAGTGATATAATTAATAAAAATGATTCCCATCGCTTTGTGGTGTTGATGGTTCACACGTACACATGAACGATGTTATCATTTTTATGCACAAGTTAATAAGATCATAATTATAATATTCTTATCTTATAATTATTATCATTTTATTAATATGAAATATGAATATTAAATCCATTATTATAACCCATCACGAGGTATGGTTATGGAAAATGAATTAGATAGGTTCACGAAGATGATTGTTCACACCTATGCACATACGATTAATTCCTTTCCCATTTAATGGAAGTGCATATGGATTTATGTGATGATATTAACAATAAAAAATATAAGTATATTAGTGATACTAGATTTATTATTTCATCTTGGAATAAAAGTATTTGAAGGAAGCGGAATAATATATAAAATTGAAACACTTAATTAAAAACATTTCCTTTCATTCGGATGATCACCTTTATGAACACCTTAACACCTCTAAGGAAGGTGTTATACCCAAAATAAGTCATAAATAATGTGGTTAAGGATTATAGTAAGGTGGCTGGGAAGAAATTGGTTGACTAAAAAGGTTTTGTAAGTGTGAGTGTTAGAGAAGAATTGGTTCCTTTTATAGGAGAGGGGAGGGGCACCCTTGGAATTATCAAAAGTATTAAATTATGATAAATTAAATTTATGTTCCAAATGGTCTAAATATGATTTATATAGAATATTATATGATATTATGTCTAATATTTATCCTCAAATTATAATTAGAATAATTTTTAATATTTTTGTAATCTTTACCATTTTGTTTTGACCACTTTTAACTCTTACCATTTTATCAAGTAATTTACACTTTGAGAGTAAAAGTAATTACCAAATCATGAAAAATGGAAAAAATAAATGAGTCTTTAATTAAATTTTAAGACATAAATAGACTATTTTTCTAAATATTTTTTTATAAATATTATTTAATTTAATTAAATATTTTATATTTTAAGTAATTAATTATGTCAATTTTGAAGCTACTTATATATTTCATTTTAAAAAATTCATAACAACTGGATTATTTATAAAAAACTACATTAACTAAATTATAACATGTCATAGTCATCCATAAAATTCATGGATGACATAAAATATTTCAAATTATAATTATTTTATTTTTATTAGTATCCTTTATTAGATTAATTATTTAATAAATCTATTAACACATCATCATTGTGTCATAATTATTATTTTTATTTAATTCATAAAAATTATAAAGAAATTACCATGAATTAGGTAATATTTATATCGTTATATGTACTATTAATAGTTGATTATATCACTTATATAACTTCATATTAATATTGTTTTAGTAAGAAGAGACATATTAATGACATATTTTTCATTAGTCTGAATTAAATGTTATAAATGTAGAAATCACTCCCATGTGGCTTCCAAAGGTAACCATTTAGACCCAAGTATAGTAATGTTATATAATAACTCATCCAATAATATTAGGACATGTTTTAGGGTAATTATATAATATTATAATATTTATTTTACCTTTAAGAAACCTATTTACCTTTAACCATGGTAAATAAAAAAATAAAGTTACTATTCACAAAAATATTTTGATGCTATTGGACCACATTATTAATACTAATTATAATCACATATATACATTTATTAAAATTCAATTCATATAAGTGTTTAAATTAGGTTTTACATGAATCCCGTGGATTGATCAAGAAAACATATTTTTAAGTAAAACATTTAAAATCCCCCATAGTTTTTCTATTTAATTTTAATTTGAAAAAAACCAATGAAGTACATTTTATTAAATGATAAAAAATTAATCTAATTATACCTTTTAATTATGTAAAAATATAAACAAATAATATAAATAAATTATACAAAAAATGTAGTATTTTCCAGTATTCATTAAAAATATAATTTTATAAGAAAAATACCAAAAATTTAGCTAAAGTTAATTTTTATGTCCTTATTCCAAATAAAATTATATTTTCTAATAGAAAATTTAAAAGTAAAAAAATATATGTTAAAAATTTTTATCCATCAAAAGTTGGAAAAAACCTTTTTAAAATATTAGAATATTCTATGCTTAAGATGGGATTTAATACCAATTTAAGCCTCTAAATTGTTTTAGTAGAGTGTAAGAATATTAAATAAACATGGTTCATCATAATATAGATAGTTATATTAATTCTTATTAATATAATGTCTAGGTGATAAATACCATTTAAAATAATAATATTAAAATATTTTTCTTTTTATAACTTCATCTTTCATGCAACATAATATTTCAGAGAATTCCATTGTTGTGTGTCAAGTATGCTATTGGTCATAACATCCCATTCAATGTAAAATAACTTTATAATTCATAAATATTAATAAATATAAAAAATTATAATTCTCTAATTACATAGTGTGTTACAATGATATACAAACCATTCTATCATAGAGAGGACAATATAAAAATATGTTTTCCTTTAAAATTGGAATATATTATTTCTCCAATCCATTTATTCCAAATATAAATATATTTATAATTCTTTAGAGTTTTTTGAGAAATTTCTAAAACACCTATTTTTTCATGATCCTATTTCCAATCAAATATTAAATCCAAGTTTATTATAGTAATTCATAATCATATTAGAGTAAATGATCATCTGAAAATGAAATATCAGTCATAATATGTTATTAGTAATGATACTAGTACTTAGTATTATGATATTATGTCATACATAGTTCATCCTATTACTGTATTTGATTACACTAGGATACATTAAATTGTTTTTCATAAAGTTCATCAACATAATTCCATAACATGATAAATATTTCATAATGAAATTTACAGAGAATATTATTAACCAAATCATATCCCCTAGAAGTTTCTAACTAGATATGCAATTATAATACAACTCATTTTGAACATGAGTGATGATGGAGTTAATAATAAAATAGAAGTTGTCAATTTTATTACTCCTAGGGTCATATTTTCTATCACCACATTCACATTCCAGTGTTGAGATATACAAATAATTTCTATGAGATCCTAAAACATCTACTTTACCAAAGCATCTGGATGTTATCATATACATAGAAATATTTATTAGAATTTTCCCATGTGTTTTCATACAATTATTTTATTTCAATACATATAATATTATATATCATTTCAATATACCTGGTAAATTATTTATACATATGAAATTATGATGAAATATAGAGTATAAACCCATAAATTATCAAAAACAAACATATTGACTACTAAAGAGATCTAAACCCTACTCTGATACCAACCATTATGTAACATGGGCGTTATCATCTCAATTACATAACTAATGTAAATTAATTTATAATAATTAAATACCATTATTTTTTAGGATTATAGTTTTTAAAAATTATGAAATATCATTAATAAGGAAAAACCATAAGATTAAAAACTAGTGGATGTTTTTACCAAAATATATCCTGTAGTTTAATCCAAATGAAATCTTGATCATCTCCAAAAATTTAATCACACTAAAACAATTCTAGAGACACCATGCAAATTACATTTCATTATTACATAGATAAATGGAAACAAAAAGGGTTTAATATAAATTATACAAAACAATAAACATAATAGATAACTAAATAATATAAAAAGTGAGAAAAATATGACTATATGGTTATAATAAGGGTTCATTATAAAATCATTCCTAGTAAAGTAGAAATCAAAAAACATAAGTCATCGAATACGACAAGGTCTGAGATAATAAAAGTATCATGAGAGTGTGATAAAAATATTCAATTGCATTATCAAAGAGAGTATAACATAGTAAAAATTTAAATTATAAGATTATAATAAAACATAGGCATTTGAAAAAATCACCTTCATGAGTCAAAAAAATGAACCCATTCTTTCATGGAACTATATAGTGCCTTATTATACATATCTCGTGATATATGGACATTCAACCAATGAAGGGTGATATTCAATCACACCTATAATCATATATAGAAACACACACCATATAGAACCAATAATAATATTACAAATAACCCATGAGAAGAAATGGGTTTCATTCATCACATAAAATAGAAACCATGGAAATAAAACTATTTTAAAACGATTTTAATTTTTTTAAAAAGGGAATCCCCTAATTTGGCATATTAAAACCCTTTATATAATTAAACCCACATACCTATGAAGGTATCACTCTAGAGAGATCCGCATATGAGAAGAACATATTTCCATATGATATGGAACAACATACTTGAAGGTGATGACTTTATAGACAATGATTCAACAAAGAAATCCATCAGAATAAGTGGGTTACACCTCATTTCACCGACCTAATCAGGAATCAGGTGACCCAAAAAGATGAGTATATCATAGGGGAATGAGAAATTCTCCCAAGAGAAGACTCCTATGATTCCAACCATGCACCTCCTAAAGAACGACGTTGTTGTAACCCTCTACTTCACCACTACACCGCCACCAAAGCATTAAAATCATTTTATTTTTTTTCAAATAGAATCATATAATTAAATCATTCATAATTACATCAGTAATCATAACATGATAAATGAAATAAAAATAAATCGGTATCATAAGATATTTTGTAGCATTATAGGTCAATAAAATTCATTTAATATAATATATTATAAGGTATATTTAATATAAAAAACGTTATATGGTAAACTCAATAATATTCAAATCAATAAATGTATGAAAAATAGTAAATATATCTTCAATAAATGGAATAAAAAATAACTAATCAGCATAGAAAATACATTGGATGAAAAATAATTATTGTACATTGAGGATGATTGGGTAATAAAATTTAGTGATAGTAAAACAAATAATTTGGATATTTAATGTTACTATTTTGAGAAATATTTTGGAAAAATGAATATATGAATAGATAAAGAATAATTTTTGAACAATAAATGAATTTTTTAATGAAAATAATAATTAAAATTACTCTTTTTATATAATTAATCATTTATAGAATAATCATAGAATAATAGAAAGGATATCATTTGATTTGAAAAATTGAATACCATGAATAATGAGAGTATCACGATAAAATATATATTAAATCATTGGTATATACACTATTCTAACGAAAACATGGAGTATAATAAGAAATATTTCTTAGGAAATTAAATTTCACACAAGAAACCCTTACAATGGCCATGGTTTTCTCTTCATACGCACCAAACATCGTGAATAAGAAAGAAAGTTTTTTTGAGATAAGTTCTTAGAAAAATTATTCATAATTATTTAATTCTATAAGGCCATATTATTATTTTGTGATACTTATTTATTATTAATTATTTTTTCTTTTGTTGTTTATATAACGTGAAAATTGAATTGATATCAGTTTATATCATTAATTCTATTTATCTATGATAATATAATTATATTAATATATGTGTATACCAATTTTTTTAGAACCATATAATTGAATTGTTTTTCCTATTACCATTTAATAATATTTTTATTCATATTTCCATATCAATATAAGTAATAAATTTGTAAAGTAGTTCATGTAAGTATAAAACCCGACCAAATCAACAACATCATATAAATCAATGGTTGAGTATGAATAATAAAGTGTATAATATCATTATGACATAATAATAATGTTATTAAGTGAAATATTTTATGTTATAGAATCATATAGGTATTAGTTGTTTAATATTAATTAAATAAAGTTTAAAAACAAAAAAAAAATTCCACATTAATGTTTTAGTGTGGAAAATAGATAGTTGGTGTTTTCATTTCATGATGAATGAGTGGGAATGAAAATGGATTATAATTTTACTCTACATAATCATAATTATGTTATGTATATCAAATTAATTCCTCAATCCCATCCTTAAAACCTCTTAAGAGAGGTGGTGGTGAAAAATATAGGACATCGCTTTATGGAGGTAGTAGTATTCACAAAACCAAATCAATGTTATTTTGTGGTTCTAAGTTGATGGGAATGAATAAAGAATGGTTATTATGTGAGTATAAAAAAATAAATAGAATAATGATATTGAAGTCATTATAATACTAGTTTTATTTTAGTTTTTGATGATAAATATTGAGAAGAAAAAGATAAAGAATAAGTAACAGTCACTTTATGACATTGAAGCTTCTCTTGAAACTCTCATTAGAAATGTTGGGTTTTGGGTAAAAATATTTTACCAGGAGATTAAGGTCATACAAGATACCTTAAGGATATGAAAATCTTGTGGTATATTAAATATACTTATATGTTTTTGTTAATCTTTGGGAGGGATTAAGTGATCCACTTTAATTAGAGAAGAAAATATCGTTATTGTGAACACTTAATATTTTAATAATGGAATAATGGGTTTTAAGGATCAATGTTTTGAAATGTGAGAAAAAATATATAATATATTAAGGTAATGTAAATAAATTCACCACCACCCATTTTTCATAACACCCCTGGATTTTGTAATTTATTTGCATTATTTAATATATTCCATTATATGTGTCACATAAAACTCCGAGCTGAAACGGACAACGATTAAAATATTTTTTTGAAAATGATCACAAGTACCTATCCATTGATTTAACATGTATAAATATGAATATACATATTAATAAATATGTATATTATTCTTTAAAAATATTAATATTATTACTTAGATTTATTATTAATAGTTTGGAAATGAAGAGAAAATCATGTAATGGATGAAGGGATAATTTTAATAAGACTATTTTTATGTGTGAAATGTATTTTAATAGTAATTGATTATATTTATCAATATTAATAATTTATTATAATTATAAAAGTATATTGTATATCTAATTTAGTCAATAATGATTCATTTAATTATATTTAGTGAATATTTAATAAGTATAATTTCATTTGAGCATAAAAAATACATTTCAAATAAAATAATGTCGTTTTCATGAATATTATAACGTAATTATAATAAATTTATAAAGTATATTTTAAAAATGTATAAATTTTTTCAAATCAGTATTAAATTACTATATCAGTATGGTGTTTCTGTATTTTTATGTAAATATTACTTTTGAGTGAATAGTGGAGAATGTCAATTTTTGAAAAAATGAAAATTATTTTATTTAAATTAAGTTATTTAAAGGTTCTATTATATTATGAAATTTTTATAACCATAAAATATGATTCATTTTAGTGAAGATAATATAATTAATTACATATAAATCAACAATTTATTTTATTTTGGATTATGTTCATTTATATGCATAAAAAGCATTATTCTAAAACATTATTTTTGTTGCACTTTTCACACTTATATTAAAATTATGTTATAAAATTTCTAAAAGCTGAATATTAAAAAAGTGGTTATTTAATTGTAACTATTATCTTTAAATTAGGTTAAGTGGTCACATTTATTTTTTGTGATTATTAATAGTAACCATGATATATATTTGTTATATTAGTGAGCGAAAAATATGCATATCTAACATGGGTAGAAATATGATTTAAATCCTAAAACCTATATAACACATTCCTTAAACATATTGAATGTTTTTCTATCAATTTAATTCTTATATATGAAAATATTTAAATTTATTATCTCTTTCATTTAATGACAACATTTATATTATTTTTTTTTGAAAATGATAAGTACACAATCTCATTTTCTTGAATTTTAATGTCTTATATGTTTTCTTGTGAAAAAAAATTATGAATGAATATAAAATTTTATTATAAAATTATGTATATTATTTTTATGATATTAAAATATTTTAAATTTTTATTGATTATATAATTACATTAAACGCTTTCATAATGCCGATAAAACACATGTTGAAGTAGAATAAAAGACAAGGTAAATGCATTTAAAAACAATAAAATTAATTTTTTTGATTAATTGTCATATTAACTGAATTTAGTAGGTAATTATATGTTATAAATTATGTTAAATGATATTATATAATAATAACATTGATTTTTACATGACTTTGACATCAAATAATACAAATAGTCTCCAAAGTGAATTTAATGATATTTTAGGATAATCTAAATTTTATAAAATGAATTAACCATCAAACAAATATATAAATATGAAGATTAATATGGATAATTGTAATCCATTTCATACAAGGAAAATTTTCATTTAAAATTTCAACCTATACATAAATTTATTCCCCTTAAAGTTTGAAACGTGGGTTACCCTGGTTAAGGTAAGAAATGGTAAATGAGGATTTAAAACCAAAAGATAAGGATTAAAATGAAACATAAAAATGTACAAATTTTATTATTCCAATATATTTCAAAAAAATAATTTCATACCTTAAAAATTATGTCCATTTGGTTCAATATTAGATGAAGATGTTATAAATTATATTAAAATCCTTTGATTAATTCCATGTTTATCGAAACCCTCACTTATAAAAGGGATCCTCATATCCTCCTGCATTCACAAATACTGAGCACTATAACTCAAATAATCCTTAACATGTTACCTTCCTATATTAAATCAACTAATTCTTGTATTCATGAACATCTCCAAAGACCATCCTAAGAAGGATTATAGTGTTTCCAAAAGAGATCTTTGAAAGAAGAGGTAATCAACTTTACCAACTCTTTCAATGTTTGTTTCTTATTATAAATCTAACAAATAATCATTGAATAGTATAATATTATTATTCTGGTATCAATAATATAAATAGATTAGATTATGATTATTATACCACCATTTTCCATCCACTTTTCATAATAAAGAAATTGAAAACAACATTCGTGTTGACATACAACCCACCACCACTACTTAGTGGTGTAATTCATTTTTCAACTGCAATTTATATGGATGATAATAAATATAGAAATAATTAATATATATTTTATTTATTATTTAATTATGAATATATAAATTTTATATAGTATTTTCATTATTAACCAACCACCGGTTAAAAAAAATGTTAATGTCGTACTTGTGTACGTATGGACTACCTCCTCTATGAAGTGATGTCATTCATTTTTCATATCATCATTTCATGAATAACTCTAAGTATGTATTTAATGAATATATATTATATTAATATCATTATTAAGACTTTTTAGATTATTTATACATGATCATGAATCATGAAACATTACATTATAATAGAAACTGACTTGAAAAACAAAGTAGTTAACACCCCCGAAGAAGATGATTTTGAATGAGAGTTAATGAATATGTGATGAGATTTTATAGATAATACATGTATTTTATTATTTTTACAAATCATATTTTGTTATATAATTAATGAAAAATTAAATTTTTATTATTGGATGGTAAAATCACATATGAATAAATGCACACCTAAGGTAAGGGATTTCTTAACGTAATTTCCCTTTATTGAATTACATTAATTCTTAACTTTCCACGTTATATGATAATTATATTTAGAGTGACCTTATATTATTAGTAATTTATTTAGACTTGTGTTATATGGATATATATTTGTTACACATAACAACTTCAAGGATTAATTCTCACTCCAATTCCTCAATCATTTTATGGGCTTCTCGCCTCAATTTTATTTTTATAAGACATATTATATATTACATATTCACAATATATTTCATTTTAATGGTGTTTAAACAACCCATTTTTTATTTTATATTATAAATATATTTATATTCACGATATTTAAAGATTCGTTTGATCTTATTTCTATCAAAATTTTAAGACAAAATATTTATCAAAATTTTAAGGTCTTTTTATACAATCTCAATTTGTTTTGGGATTGTCTATGAAACATTTACATTAAGGGAAATTATAAGGTTATTTTTTTTTATTAAAATACCATATATTTTATTATCTACTATTTATTTTTTTAATTACATGTATTAGTTCAATTTTTGACAATCTTTTGCAGTGAAAACTATAAAAAAAGATTTCTTTGGAAAAACAATATTGTTTTTCTGTTTAGCCATAAATATTTTTATAATAGTTCTCTATTTTGATTAAACTATTTGGATTATTTTTTTAAATTTCTAGATTATAATATTAAATTCTTTTTTACCCATTTATGACTTTCTATAAAATTTATTTAAAGTAATCATATTTTTTTGAATGAGGTAGCTTTTACCACAAGTTTGAAACGAATCATTGTTTTACCATTTAATAGATGAAAATATTTCCCTTTCATAAATATTTTTCCATTCCCGGAATAGTACGCCACATATTTCAATGTTCCATTTCAAAAAAAAATTCTCTAGTATTCAAGATATTATTATATTATAAACAATTAATTTCAAAATGAAATGTGTATTTTTATTAGAATGTTTTTTGTTATCTATTCATGTTATTCTTATCAATGTGAACACCCTACGAAGAATATGTACTGGAATTATAATATTTTTATAACATCAAACATAATCATTTGGATGAATTATGATCCTCTTGATTTATTTATTTACTAGAAAAATACTATCATTTTGAAAACTAATTTTCAATAAGAATGAATAATTTTATAATGTAGTTAATTATTTTTAATTTTATCAAAAAATTTAATTCAGTGGGATTTGTATGTGATATGAATGGACCATTATATCCACTAGAATAATTGGTATGTATCATGAGAAAAACTAGCATAGTATTTACTGAATTCCTACCATGTTTTTTAGGGGGAGTTGGAATAAGGACTTGGTGGTTTGCTTATGATGTGTCGATACAGGGGATTAATTGTATGATTATAGTGTCTGACATTAAACATTACCAAATTATGAATCATTTATTATTATCCCTTAAATTATTAATTATGTTATGTAATCCATTGATATATTCCCAACATATGATATTATTGATACTGAATATTTTGTTATTTTATATCACTACCATATTATATAGTTTTTATTTATTCTTTTATGGATACTATTGTAATTTTTCCCTTACTTAGTATATGATCACACCATTTATTATGTTTTAATTTCCTCTTGACAATGGGCAAGGATATTTTATTTATTCCATGGATATAATATAATATATAATATTTTTATAACAATAATATTATTTTTTACTTAATATTTTGAAATTAAATGTATCAATCATGTATGTATCTTGTCTATAAATAATTATAAACTATTTGATCTATTATGAAATATTCACTTATATCTTATTCCTAAGTTGTAATATAACCATCATCACAATATTACCAGAGTTTGTGTGTTACACATGGTATGAAAAGATGTTTATCAAGTTCAATGGGAACTAGATTTAGGAAATCCATGATTAGAGAACATAACTCTATGATTGTTTCTAGGGATAATTTAATGTATATGATAATATAATTTTGTTTTAGTAAATTAGAGACCATGTGGTTTTATTAATAAATAAACCCATGTATGGATATTTGAAAATTGATGCAGTAATGGCCTAATAAAACATAGGGTTAAAAACTCTAAATGGGGAATGTTATGAATTAACCAGATCATCATTGATGTCTGATGAGTGGACCAATGACTGGATATTTTTATAATCTATCATAGGGAAAATGCCTTCGTTAATTCAAATTTTCATTAGGGAACATATTAAATAATTATAGTATAAAAACTATGGAAACAAATGATATTAAACGGCGATACTTTACAAACCAAAACTGTCATGGGTTGTTATGTCTAAGGTTGATCAAGTGTTAAAAGGAATATATAGACATTTTGAGGATTTATGTGATGAGAGTTTAATATAATAAAAGATATTTTTTGGAGGTATTTATGAATGAATAACCACAGGGGTTAATATGTGTATTAGTTAAAATTTAATTTGATAAAGAATTATTTTTTATTTTTTGGATATAAGTTGAACGATATCAATAATAATTAGGGATAATATGATCTTTTATGTTGATGAAATTATTTATAATTTGAAAAATATGTTAGTAAAATGTTAGGATCATTTATTTTATAATATAGATATCCTGGGATTAAAAAGTGATAGCGTGACTATGTGACTAACAATAATTTTGAAAAATTATACAATACTGGACAAAATATATGATTATGTTAAACCAAATTTGTGGAGTAAATATTGAGTTTATATATAGATGATTACATGATTTTACTTTGGATTTATATTGATTCAAATTATTTATTTAAATAATTAGAATATTTTAGATATTATATAATTATGGAATATTAATTTTTGTTATGTAACTTTATGTGATATTAATGTTTTTTTTGAGAAAAACGTATTGTTTATCCTAGAATAATATGTGATTAAATCATCATAAAATCTTAGTTTCAATTTGGTCAAGATTTTTTGTTTATTTTTAAGGTTGGTTATTTATAGAGTGATTTGAGTTAAAAATTGGGTTTGATTTTAGAATCTTTAGATGTTATGTATTATATCTCTACATAATGGTTTATTTATATCTGATATTAAATCAGATTGTGAACAAAATTTTGGTTTTGGAAAATTGAGAAAAATAGATGGTATATTATGTCATCCATTTTCATGCCCTATGATTCTTCGAAAGATAATTTTAGTGCTTCAGGCATGAACTATTCATATTAAATATTCATTTTATGGATAAATACTTTAAATATAATTTTAGGCATAATAAAAAAAATGTTGAAACTATTTTTATGTTGTGTAATGAAATCAATTAATTATATATTCCCATGTTCTATATCATGAAATTAAAAGAATCTCCTAACTCTAGAAAAATGATCAAGAAATAAAAAATAATTCATTTCACCTTACTTTTTAATGAATTTAAAATCTCAACCACAACATATAAATTTTTGAATTTTTTCCATTTAATATCTTATGATCATGTTATCTATCAATAATTTTCATTCCATAGACATTCTTTTTCTCATCAATATCTATATTTTTAACCTCCCACCAGTATTCTTCTTATGTAGGAACATAATTATTTATTCTAGGTAACTATAATATTTCCTATAAAAAATATAAAAAATTTAATTTAATTATATTTAATTTATTATTTTGAGTTTTAATAATGAATTTTAAGTATTAAAAAGTTTTTTCCATTTCATGATATTATATTTTTACTTCTACTCCCTAGAATTGATTTTTTTTAAACTATTTTAAACCCATTTTTCAGACTTGAGGTAAAATATTGATGATTAAATATACATAAGGTTGGAATAGTTTACCATACCTTAATTTTACAATTTATTTTCAATAGGATATATATTATATAGTTTGTATTATAAACAAAACCATGCTTAAAAAACCATAATAGAAATTTTATTATTTAAAAAGGACCATTATAATATATCCATTGACTTGGTAAGTATAATAAAAAATAACCATATTATGAAATATATTGTAAACTGTTTCCTTAATGTAATTAATAATCAATCATACATTGGAATTTAATTTTTATTAAATAAAGATAAAATCTTTTAACGGTAAAATAAATATTTTAAAAACATTTTTTTATGTGTGAAACAGATTTTGATCATATATGATTAAATTAATACAAAATAATAATTTATTATAATGAAATAATTATATCATATAATCAATTTATTGAATTGAAATTTAATTAATTAACATTATTAATCAAGTAATATGAATAACATCATTTTATTATTCAAAGATAACTTTCCTTCAAAAATGTTATTGTTGTAAATTATACATGGATACTAAAATTTATTTCAACAAATTATAAAATTATTATATTCCAAAATTGAAATAATTTTTTAAATTATAATTTAAATATATTATCATTAATAATTGTTTATATTTTTTAAGAAATATATTTTTTTGAGTGAATTGAAAAAAATTTCAATGTCGTAGTACTGTCATTTCTTTTTTAAAATATTTTAATAAAACACTACTATTCTGTTTTTTATATGTTATTAATGTTAAAAAGATGAATTTTAAGAAAAATAATATAATTATTTATTTATAAATCAACATTATATTTTATTATTTTTTAGATTTATATTTATTCATAATACTCATTTTCATAAAAACTATTTTTTGTGGGTTTTGTGCACTTGTATTAAAAGTAATTTCACCCATTTATAGCGCATTACTCTTGGAATATATGTTTCATATTTAGAATAATAATGTTTAAAATTGGTTAATAGTTACCTTTGTGTTTTTTTCATTATTAATTGTAACCATGTTAAATATATGTTACTTTGATAAGGGAAAAATGGTTTAGAAAGGTTAAAAGATTTAGATAAGTCCTCAAAATTTCAGTAACACTATAAATTATATTTTTGGATGAGTGGTGTTATACACAATAAATCAATGACTAAAATATATATAAATTTATTATCAAATTAATTTGATTATAATTTATGAATTTTTTTCAAATATGAAAAACCCAAAATGTCACATTCTTGATTTTAATTTCACTTAATTGTTTTTATTGAAAAAAATATTGTATGGTTTATTTCAAAAATTGGTATTTTTTTAATATATCATTATTATATTAATTTTAGTTATTTAATAATTATCTTAAAGTATTCTGTAATGCTGATACATCCTTTTATCATGTAGTAGAAAACTCAATGTAGATGAATTTAAAACTTCTTAAATTATTATTTTTAGATTAATTATGGTATTAAATGAATTTAATTGGGAATTATAAATTATCAATTATGGAAAATATCTTTATATTATAATTACATTTATGTATTAAAATATTTAAATAAACATAACCTAAATATTACTCTAAATGACTTTATTGAAATTTTGTGATAAAAAATTTATTATTAAATGATTTAAAAATATGAAAAATAATTAAAGAGGAAACGTGGGACGGTAAATGGTCAAAGCATTCCACCATGGATTATTTATGTGAATCTTTTAACACTATAAGTAAATATATTAAACTTATTGGATAAAATAGGTATTACCATTGTTAATGTTATAAATTGTTAATAAGGGGGTATTCCAAAAAGATAAAGATTTAAATGAAACATAAATGTGGATATTTTTTTAATGGATTTAGAAATTATAAAGTTATAAATTAAATATTATTTACCTATTATAAGAATTTAAATTATTATGATATATATTTTATTAATATATATTAATTAATTCCATGTGTGTCTTTTCCATCACATATAAAATGGATATTTTTATTATACTTTATTCATAATGATTTAACACTATATTAGCCAACACCATCCGTATACCCTTTTATGGTTCTATAAATTCTTTATTGGTCTTTCTTTATTATCACAATTCTATTATAATATGGTTAATATACAAATCAACAGAGTTCTCTCAATAAAGATGTTATCTACATTACATGCTCTTTTAATTTTTTTTTCATGCATTACCAATAAATCTATTTTACATATAAAAAATTAATCAATCAAGTGTAATGAGTATAATATGATGTAATAATTTTTATGGTAAAACCACTTCCACCTTCTTTTCATCCTATCTTAAATAAAAACCTAACTCATGCAGACATATATCATACCATCTTCATGTAGAGGTGTAATTCATTTCACTTCACCAAATTAAATGGATAGTTTTTATGTTTAAATGAATATATATTACATTTATCGCATAATTATGACTCTTGAATTATAATATACCATTTAATTTTACCCCATACCATGTCAAAATATGACAACAACACTCATCAATATGTGTGCCCAACCATCACCACAAAGAGACATGGTTCATATTTCATGTACACAATTCATGGATGATTATAAATAAAAATATAATGAATATAGATGATACTGATATAATGATTAGAATTCTATAGATTATTGAACCTTGAATAATATTAAAGGACTTCAACTGGTGAATCCAAACATAAAAGAAAATAATGAAGTTGACACCCAATATGATGATGAAAATGATTGATATTTAATGAATGAGTGATAAGATATTATAATAAATCCATATATGTTACTATAATTATGAATAATATTCTGGTTTATAATCACAATAAATATAAATTTTGTATACTTGACTTTTGATTCACTTACAAATTAATTCAGGAATGTCGTAAAGGGTTTCTTAACACAGTTAATTTTTATTAGGTTATATTAATTATTCATTGTATCTATTATTCCAAGAAAATATATGTACTGAAATCATATTATCTAATGTTTTATTTCTATTATTTCTCAATTTCATCTATTAAATATAATAAATTTATTTATTATTTTTCACAAAATGTTATGATCTTTTTTAGGGTTTCTCATATAACTTATATTTTTGGGACCCATATTTCATATTCACCACTTGATTCTTTTTTTGGTGCTTATATAAACCCTTTCATATTTTATGTAATGAATCTCAATATATTCATGGTGTTTAATTGTTTATATTATTTCAATTGTTTCATGGTGGTATTAATTAAAATGTTACCAAGGTGGTAAGTGTTTATGTTACACTAATATATCATTTTGTGATTTTATATGCTAAATTTACTGTAATGAATAGTATGCAAACAATATCCCTTATTACAAATATATTTTATTATAATATGGTTATTTTTTCAAGTATTTCTTTCTTCTATTACCATCTATATCACTTAAAAATACCAAAATAATATTTTTTTTTTAAAAACCAACATTGTTTTTCAATTCAACTAGGAATATTTTTCTTCTATATCCATTTGTTCTACAAATAATTTTCAGGAATGTTTTTATTAATATATAATTATTTATTAATTTAATTTTTTCCAAAGTCTAACTTTATATAAAATATATTAAAAGGAATATACTTGTAGATTTTTGAATGTAGTACTTTAAAAAAAATCCAGATTAAAATCATTTTTAATGTTTTCACTAGAATGAATATTATTTTCTTCTTGATTATTATTTACCATGATATTAATTTAATTAATTCTATTAAACCATTAAAATAAAATTATTTTTATAATAATAATTAAACTATAATATTTTTAATAAGTGTATTCTCAATAAAAATGGTATTTTCCAAAATAAATTATCCAGTGACATTATAAAAGAAATTTCATCTACGAAATAAATCCTTTGGTGAATCTTTTGATATACTAGGTATATACTCTATAAAAAGCATCCAACTTGTTCTTGTATATGGTTTATAATTTGGATGTCTTACTTATTAACTTGGGAGAATATTAGAAAATTATATTTTAGTTTTTCTAATGAAATTTTATGTTGATTCTTTATAGAATTATTATCCATTTACTTCATATGATTAATTTATTGGTATTAATATGTCCTGGAAGGGACCCATTACAATCAGTCAAAGTATCTTTAGGTGTCATGAGATGTAACGTCCCGAGTCCGGAGCCCCTCCACTGGTGCCCCGTACCCAGTTCGCCACATGACCTCAAGCGCATTTCCCCGAACGCCAGAGGCTGCCGACTAGCAGCGAGGGCCTTGGTGAGTCGGTGGAGAAACTATTCCCTCATTCGGTAAGGTATACAAGGTAAGAAAACTACAATAAATAGCCGAAGCAACAACCAACATGCATAACAACAAAAACCAAACATCGGAAGCAATGCAGATATATAATAATGATGATAATAATGCGGTAGGTACAAGTATCCATGGAAAGTAGCAAACACAACAACGTGATGGAATACAACTGAAACCAAGTGAAAAAGAAAAACAAAATAATCTCCTCAGTATCACGAGCCACAGCTCGGTCCCATGCTCCCCAGGTCCTAGTGCAATCAAGATCCTGAAGTAGAAGGGTGCTTTCCCTTGTCTATACCTACAACAACATAGTCTGCTTGGGCCCAAAAGCATGGCCCAAACAGGGTGTGAGATACAATCACAGTTGGAAATCACCCAAAGATTTGTGCCTAATAGTCAATGAATACATGGCAGTACTAAAACAATAAGCAGTAAACAGAAATGCACAAACAGCTATAATCCACAGTTCTAACAAGTATAACACACATGTAAGAAGCCAGCAAAAAAAGAGAAAATAGGTAACCTTATGGGTAGCTCTCACAGTCTAGCCCCTATGGTTCAATCTCTAAGTACTAGAAACCCTCTGGGAGGCACACACAGTCTCACCCCTCTGGTTCAGCTACGTAATTAATCAGACTCTCTGGGGAATCACTCACCATCAATTACCCCTATAGTCTCATATCGTGCTAAATGCTCTATGGGGAAGCAATCAACGTCAATTCCCCCTGTGGCCCACGTCGTGGTTAAAAGAAACTCTGGAGAAGCCCTTCCGTCAATTTTCACCTTGGTCTTGAATCGTAATTAAAAGACACTCTGGAGAATCCCTTCTATCAATTCTCCCTTTGGTCTACTACTCTAGGTTCTCACAGTCCTGAGTATAACTAAACATGCTCAGCACATGTTTATATATATCGTCCAAGTAAACCTCAAGAACTACTTGGCTATCAACTAAGGCTCAACAGCAAGATAAGGCAACAGTCCACAATCCTACAACTAGGCATGGAAGCTGGCAAAACGACAAACAAGAAGAACAAGCATGGAAAGAAAACTGAGCACAAAAAAAACTCTAATCACAAGCAATAACCTCTACTCAAGAAATCAAGCAAAAAAGGCAAGTAATAAGGGAAAAATAGAAAACACGCAATACCCCGTTCAAGGGTATTGGTGGAAATTGAAAAAAATATCCATCAAATTTATACAGAAAGGCACAAACCACCTACCTCGATCCTAGGAGATCAATTTACGTGAACCTCGATGACAGATTCACCTTAAGAACGATGTAGATCTGAGAAAATGCACAAAACATTCCTCCCAAGAAAACTTGAAAACAAGGAGAAATCAAGAAACAAGGTTCAAGAAGAAGTAATAAATCACCGCTGTGCTTCCAACGCAATCAACCATGCTCGAATCGGCGAATGGAGGGCAATGCGGGAGCCTGTCGAAGATCTGGTCGTACGGTCTCTTCCGGACGGTCGAAAACTGAAGAAGAAGACGTATTTGGGGGTTAGGCGTGACCCTGGTCCGTTTAATGAAAAACAAAGAAAGTACACAGCGTGTACTTTTTGAGTACATGTCGTGTACTTCGAATTTTCCATACATCGAAATAACCGGCCTCCACCTCAGCCTTACACACCATGTGTGTGGCCCGGACATGGCCAGCACACGGCTTCGAGATGGGGAAGAGTACACGGCGTATACTCAGAAAGTACACGGCGTGTACTTTTGAAATTTCCAGAAAATTTATTTTTCTCAAAAAACTCCAGAAAATGGAAAACGTACCTGAAAACAAGATCTGGGTTCTTACAAACATCCCCACTTAAAGAAATTCATCCTTGAATTTCCCTAACGAGTCAGAGAAGAAGAAACCCCGAACAGCTCCAGCCACTGCGATCTTACATCGGCCTCCCGCTCCTAGGTCTCATCCTATACTCGCCCGTTCATCCATAGCACTCGTACCAAAGGAATAGACCGCCTGCGGAGAACCTTCGTACTACGATCAACAATCCGGATAGGATACTCCTTGAACGATGAATCCTATTTATGCTCGACTTCCTCGGGCTGAAAGTTGTGAGATGGATATGAAAATTAACGTCGGAGCTGAGAGACGTGGAAGACGTCGTGCATAGCCCAATACCTATGAGGTAGCTTCAACCGATAGGTGACCAGACCAACTCTTTCCAAGACCTCAAATGGTCCGACGTACCGCGGTGAAAGCTTACCCTGTCTCCGAATCCTTTTGTGTCCTAACCTCGGTGCGACACGTAGGAAAACCTGATCACCGACATCGAACTCCAGAGGTCGTCTCCGCTGATCAGCATAAGACTTCTATCGAGACTGTGCTATAGCCATCCTCTTCCGAATCAGCTCTATCAGCTCTGAAGTCTCCTGAACGAGACGACGTCCCAGGAAAGCTGTCTCTCCGGCCTCCAGCCAACATAAGGGTGATGGGCATGGCCTACCATAAAAATTCTCATATGGCGCCATCTGAATGGTCGCTTGGAAACTGTTGTTGTAGGCGAACTCCACGAGAGGAATATGATTCTCCCAAGAACCACCAAATTCAAGGATGCAAGCTCAGAGCATATCCTCAAGCACCTGGATCGTGCTCTCGGACTGGCCATCAGTCTGGGGATGGTATGTTGTACTCAAAATTACATGTGTACCCAAGGACACATGAAGTCCCTACGAGAACCGAGAGGTAAAGAGCGCATCGCTGTCTAAAACAATAGAGCGTGGAACTCCATGCAGACGCACAATCTCTCTGATGTAAAGTCGTCCCAGATCACCAATAATGAAGGTCTGCTTGATCGGCAAGAAGTGAGAAATATTTATAAGTCTGTCGACGACAACCCAAACAGCATCGTTCCCTCGAGGTAATCTCGGCAACCCGGTCATGAAGTCGATAATGAAGTCATTCCACATCCACTCCGGAATGGGTAACTGCTGTAAAAGGCCTGATTGTCATTGATGCTCTGCTTTCACCTACTGACAAGTAGAAC
The DNA here is from genome assembly GCA_963277665.1 of Viscum album. Lineage (NCBI taxonomy): Eukaryota > Viridiplantae > Streptophyta > Magnoliopsida > Santalales > Viscaceae > Viscum > Viscum album. The sequence goes on along the minus strand of OY728159.1, from coordinate 889,722,853 downwards.
ATCTCATGACAAAACCAGAAAAATCATTCTTCATACCTGGCCACCAGTACTGGCGATGAAGATCCCGATACACCATGATGACACCAGGATGAACTGCCCAAACTGAGGAATGGAAATCCAGCATCTGCTCCTCGCGTATGTCTGCTGGCACCCATACACGTCCTTGGAAACGCAAGATCTCATCCTTACCCACTGTCCATCTAGGAAGACGGTACCCTCCTGACACACTCTCCCGCGAGACTAAGCCTTCCAAGTCTGATAGCTGCCTCATCCATACCCGATCAAGTAGCGTGGAGGTAATAACTACAGAAGATAGAAAAGCATGTCCCCGTCTGGCATACACCTCCAGATTCATCTCAGAGAACAGAGCCATCAGCTGCCACTCACTAATGGACTCTTGAACTGCCTGAGCATGAGTTCTCCTGCTCAACACATCTACCACGGCGTTGCCCTTTCTCGGCGTATAGGCAAGCTCGAAATCAAAAGACTAAAGATACTCGACCCACCTGCGCTGCCTCAGATTCAGATCACGCTGAGTGAAGATATTCTTGAGACTCTTGTGGTCAGTGAAGACCACAAAGTGCTTTCACAGAATATAGTGCCTCCAACAGCGCAAGGCATGAACAACAGCTGCCAACTCCATATTGTGCGTAGGGTAGTTTCTCTGGTGTGGCCTCAACTACCGAGACCCGTACGCAACGACTCCATCTTCCTGCATAAGCACATCTCCCAGCCCGATACCCGAAGCATCACAGTAAACAGTGTAGCTCTTGCCTGGCTCTGGAAAGACTAGTATCGGTGCTAACGTCAACCTCCCTTTTAGCTCCTGAAAGGCTGACTCACAAGAATCTGACCAGAAGAACTTCTCCCCCTTCTTGGTCAGACCTATCAAAGGTGCTGCTAGACGAGAAAATTCCTGAATGAAGCGTCTGTAGTATCCAGCAAGCCCTAGGAAACTCTGTACCTAAAAGAAGTTCTTCGGCTGATCCCAGGAAACTACAACTCTCACTTTCTCTGGGTCCACAGATACTCCTGCCTTTGAGATGATGTGACCCAAGAAGTGAATCTGATCCATCCAGAAGTGGCACTTCAAGAGTTTAGCATAAATCTGATGCTCTCTCAATGTACTAAAAATGATCTCAAGATGAGTGGCATGGTTGTGTCGAGTGTGAGAGTACACCAAGATATCTTCCACGAAGACCACGATGAAGGAATCCAAGTAAGGATGGAACACTCGGTTCATCAGTACCATAAATATTGCAGGTGCGTTCGTGAGACCGAACGGCATGACTGTATACTCGTATAGACTATACATGCTTCTGAAGGCTCTCATAGGTACATCTAATGGTCTAACATGAAACTGATGATAACCGGACCTCAAGTCAATATTCAAGAACACCTGGGCTCCTCGAAGCTGGTCGAAAAGGTCATCAATCCTCATCAATGGATATTGGTTCTTGACCGTCAACTGGTTCAACATCCGATAATCCACACAAAGCTGAAGGGTACCATCTGACTTCTTCGCAAATAGAACAGGCGAACCCCAAGGAGAAGTACTGGGTCGGATGAATCTCTTAGCCGGTAGCTCCTCCAACTGCTTCTTGAGCTCCTGCAACTCAGGTGTAGCCATCCTATAGGGAGGAATGGAAACCGGTGCCGCTCCTGGCATGAGCTCAATAGAAAAGTCTACCTCACGCTCTAGAGGAAACCCTGAAAAGTCCTCTGGAAAGACATCCCGAAAGCGATCCCCCACTGGAGGAAAGTACAACTGTGGAGTCCCTTGATCATCCAGATAACGACTAGAAATCTGAACCATCACTCATCCTAGCCCAAGATGCTCGAGTCCTGCCCGACTCGCCCGAACATCCCATTCGCCTCTATGAAGGAAGGATACACCGTCTGGTGAAATGAAACTGACTCTACGGAGATAACAGTCGAAAACTACATGAAAGGGGATCAAACAATCCATACCAAGGATGAAATCATAGCCTGCCATCTCTAGGACATTAAGATCCCATAAGTAGTGATACCCTGCAACCTCGAGAGGGAACTCTCTACAATGACGTACACTAGATGTCCTCATTCCCAAAGGTGTGTCTAGTGTCAATGAGTCTGCAGAAGAAAATATGTAGAGTCCAAGGCTCTCCACAATGGCAACAGAGATAAAACTATGCATAGCACCAGTATCGAAAAGGGATTCAGATAAAACTGTGGCTACTAAAATCGTACCTCGAACAATAGAAGGGCTGGGATCCTGCTCATGATAAGTCTGCTCCATGGCGAAAGACTGGCCCGTGCCACGGCCCTGCGCCCCTGGCTGACCACTCTGAGCAGAACCTCCCTGCTGGTGCTGAGGAACTGGTGGTTGACTACCACACCCTCAACCTCCACCTCGGCCCGAACGGCCGGAAGAACTCCACATCCCCGACTGGTGGGAAGCTGGCGGTGCTGCTCCTGAACGAGGAGTCATAGAAGAACCCTGATCACCAGCTGCTGGTGAGAAAGCCTAGTAGAAATAGTGAAGGTGACCCATCTTGCCGCAATATCAGCACTCTATGGGGTCTCTCGGGCACTGCAGCCTCGTGTTCCCTGTCCGGCCACACTGGTAGCATGTCACCTGGCTGCCTGATGATGCGTCTCGCTTCCTTGCATCACCGTGCGTAGGCTCCCTATGGCGCTTTTGCTGTCATCTGAAGGAAAGCTAGCTCTGGAAGCAGAACTGCCCTGGCTCGCAGCTCCAAAGTCTCTCAGATTGTGCTCCGCAATCAGTGCCTGGTTGACGATGGAAGTAATCGAAGTCAGCTGGAAGATGTTCACCTGCGGGCGGATCTCCCGCCTTAGTCCATCCTCAAAATTCCTCGCCAAGAACACCCCACTCCCATCCCGAAGGGGTGTAAAATGATGAATCTTAGTGAAACGAGAAGAATACTCCATGAAAGATAGAGTACCCTGCTCTAAGATCATGAACTCCCGGGCTCGATCGGCCCTCAGGGTCTCTAGGTAAATGTAGTCGTAGAACATGCACTGGAACCCCTCTCAAGTCATAGCCTGCTGCTGACCCGCCTCTAAGATCATGTCCCACCACATCTTGGCGGAGTCTCGGAGCATGTAGGTGGAGAGCTTGAACAGACTCTCTGGAGGCGTCTCCAGATGCTCGAATATAGTTAGCATGGCTTCTAGCCATGACTCTGCATCCCGAGGTCCTCCCTCCCACGAGAACATGGGAGGATGCTGCTGCTAAAAGACCCGTGTCAAGTCTGCCATAGAAGAGGCAGGAGGCGGTGCTCCCTGGAAGGCCTGCATCATCCTCATGAAACCCTCCCTAAACTACGCATCAGCGCCCGTAACTGGTACAACAACTGGTGCCAAGGCTCGCTCGGCTGGGGGATCGACATGAAGTCCCTAATCAGCCCTGTCTGGCATCTAATCACTGCCTGATGACAGACGTACGACCGGAGGATGTCTTGGATGCATAGCTCTGAAAGATCAAGAGCACACCTTAGATCAGGAAAACGAGGACAGGGAACACAAGAGTACAAAAATGGGGACAGGGGAAGAAAAACACACAAGATTGCAAAACACGACTACACGATGTGTATAAAACTACACGGAGTGTCTTCTTAAACCGCTGACATGGGAGTGTACCCCTGCCCTACAAGTCATGTACACTTCAAACTACCCGGCGTGTTGAACACACACACGGCATGTACTTGAAAACTGTTACCCTGCCTGAGTCTCCTTACACGGCTAACCCACACGGTCCGACTTAACCTGAGACTACACGGTGTGTTCGAAACAACCAAGACGTGCACTAGACAAGGCATCAACGGTCTGTGTTGTTGAGTACACGGCCGTCTACACGGCTGGACCTTACACGGCGTGCTCCGAACAAGAACGACGTTCATAGGCGAAGGCGACACCATCCCGTGTTGTTCGTGACGTGGCCAGGTACCTGGGCCAGACTACATGGCGTGTTCCCTACGGACACGGCGTGCGGAAAAGAAGGTCACACCGGCCCGTGTTGTTCGTGACATGGTCGGGTACCTAGACAGGACTACATGGCGTGTTCCCTACGGACACTGCATGTTCTACCCGAGCTTCCCCAGCTCGTGTTGTTAGTGACACGGTCGGGTACACGGTTTCGAACTGACACGGCGTGTACCAATGGTACACGGCGTGTTCCCGAAGTTACTCCTACAACACCGTGTTCTGCTCACACAGTCAGTGACATGGCCTAAAAACTACACGGCGTGTGCCCGGAAATTACGCGCTGTGTATTCTGGGTTTTTCTGGGTAGTAGTTCAGAAACTGCGCAGAATTCCAGAAACAAAAAAACAAGGGAAAAGGTGCCAAATTCTGATCCGTGAGGGCCCATAACACCTCAAGAACCCAAAATTCAGCATTCATTTTTAAGAAAGGAACAAAACAAACAGTTTTTAACATAATAGTAGAGAATCTATCAAGCATCTATAACAACAGCATGCATAATTTACACAGAGCCTATCACAACAGCATGCAATCGCTAATGCACCATAGATGGCATGGCAAGAATGCATGTCATGTGATTCCTACAAGTTCCTATACGATGCATGAGATGGAATACCCTCATCTCATCGTGTTGAGACAGAAATAGAACAAAAATATCAAAACAATAACCGCACAAGTCATACGAATCACTCTAGGTGAAAACATCCCAACTATAAAATCTCAAAACCAGAAAACTGCAATTAACGAGGTAGTATGGTATTTCCCTATACACGGGTTAGCTACTCTCGAGCATAGATTAATGCCATGTAAAGAATTATTCCTATTCCTGGCTAAGGTCTCCAAAAAGTAAGATAAGAGAAAAGAACCCCTTTGATACCACTTTGTAACGTCCCGAGTCCGGAGCCCCTCCACTGGTGCCCCATACCCGGTTCACCACATGACCTCAAGTGTGTTTCCCTAAATGCCAGAGGCTGCCGACTAGCAGCGAGGGCCTTGGTGATTCGGTGGGGAAACTATTCCCTCATTCGGTAAGGTATAAAAGTTAATAAAACTACAATAAACAGTGGAAGTAGCAACCAACATGCATAACAACAGAATCCAAACAACAGAAGCAATACAGATATATAAAAATGATGATAATAATGCAGTAGGTACAAGTAACCATGGAAAGCAGCAAACACAACAACGTGCTGGAATGAAACTGAAACAAAGCGAAAAAGAAAAACAAAATAATCTCCTTAGCATCGCGAGCCATGGCTTAGTCCCATGCTCCCCAGCTCCTGGTGCAATCAAGATCCTGAAGTAGAAGGGCGCTTGCCCTTGTCTATACCTACAGAAACATAGTCTTCTTGGGCCCAAAATCATGGCCCAAATAGGGTGTGAGATACCATCCCTGTAGGAAATCACCCAAAGATTTTTGCCTAACATTCAATGAATACATGGTAGTACTAAAACAAGAAGAAGTAAACAGAAAAGCACAAATAGCTAAAATCCACAGTTCTAAAAAGTACAACACACAAGTAAGCAGCCAGCAACAAAAGAGAAAATAGGTAACCCTCTGGGTAGCTCTCACAGTCTAGCCCCTATGGTTCAACCTCTAAGTACTAGAATCCCTTTTGGAGGCACACACAGTATCACCCCTCTGGTTCAACTACGTAATTAATTAGACTCTCTGGGGAAGCACTCACCGTCAATTCCCCCTATAGTCTCGTATCGTGCTAAAGGATATCTAGATAAGCACTCAACGTCAATTCCCCCATTGGCCCGCGTCATAGTTAAAAGACACTCTGGAGAAGCCCCTCCATCAATTCTCCCCTTGGTCTCACATCATAATTAAAAGACACTCTGGAGAAGCCCTTTCGTCAATTCCCCCTTTGGTCTTCTACTCTTGGTTCTCACAGTCCTGAGTATAACTGAACATGCTCAACATGTGTATATATATATCGCCCAAGTAAACCTCAAGAACTACTTGGATATCAACTAAGGCTCAACAGCAAAACAAGGCAACAGTCCACAATCCTACAACTAGGCATGGAAACTGGAAAAACTCCAAACAGGCAGAACAGGTATGACAAGAAAACTGAACACAAACAAAATACTCTAATCACAAGAAATAACCTCTACTAAAGAAATAATGCAAAGTAGGTAAGTAACAAGGTCAAAACAAGAAACATGCAATACCCCGTTCAAGGGTATTGGTGGAAATTGCACAAAATATCCATCAACTTTCTACGGAAAGGCACAAATCACCTACCTCGATCCCAGGAGATCGATATACGTGAACCTCGACGAAATATTCCCCTTAGAACGACGTAGATCTGAGAAAATGCACAAAATGTTCATCCCACGTTAACTTGAAAACAAGGAGAAATCAAGAAACAAGGCTCAAGAAGAAGGAAGAACTCACCGCTGCGCTTCCAAAGCAATCGACCGTGCTCGAATCGGAGAACAGACGGCGAGGCGGGTTCCCGTCGAAAATCCGGTCGTACAGTCGCTTTCAGATGGTCGGAAACTGAAGAAGAAGACGTATTTGGGGGTTAGGCATGACCCTAGACTGTTTAATGAAAAAAAAAGAAAGTACACGACGTGTACTTCAAATTTTCCGTACTCCGAAATAACCAGCCTCCACCTCAGCCTTACAAACCGTGTGTGTGGCCCAAACACGGCCAACACACGGCTTCGAGCCGGGGACGAGTACATGGAGTGTACTCAGAAAGTACACGGTGTGTACTTCTGAAATTTCCAAAAAAATCATTTTTCTCAAAAAACTCCAGAAAAAGGAAAACATACCTGAAAAGAAGATCCTGGTTCTTACATGATAAAAATTAGATTTTTTAATTGATTTATGTTGAAAAAATAATCTATTAAGTCTTTTCATGAGACCATTATGTTATTTTTATGATTTATTGGGATAAGGAATTGGCGATATGATTATGATGTTGAAAATTTGACATTTAATTATTATTTATTGAATTATTTTTATCTATGTTATTATTTTAGTGTATATTTCATCACATAATATATTCCCTTTTATGATATTAATTATATGGAATATATTATTAAAGTTTATCACATACATATTATTCATTATTTTTTATTTATATATATATTTTTAGTATGATTTCACTTACTGAGAATATGGTATCAACCACTATTATTTTCGATATTCCTTAGGATACCAAGAAGTGATCTTTAAGTGATTCAATGGATATTCTAGAATAAATAAGAAATTTATGAATCAAATTTGAATTTTTTATTTTATGTTTAAAATGTAATGTGAGAATCAAGTATGTATCTAGTCTCCCAAGACTGATATACAATTAAATCTATCTGGACATGATCTCAAATATCTTTTACTAATGTTTTAATATATCAATCTACTATAGGCTACTCTAGTTTTGTTTCAATATTTTACCACATTTTCTAAAAATGTTTCAATTTTTTTCACTTTTATATACATTTTACCACATAGTTTCTTATCTTGGTAATTTGATGTTAAACTACTATTTCATATTTTATTCAAATATTTCTGTAATTCTTATATCCAATTATTCTTTTTCAAACTATAATTTTAGCTCTATATAGTCCAGTTCAAAGTCCAACATAGACTGTTGGGTATGTCTCAATTTCGTAATACTGAAAATATGTTTGTATCTATTAATGGTATGAATAATTCTATAATAGACCTTAAAAAACACATTATGATACATGGAAGGAGGAGTGAGAAGAGATTAAATAATAATAAATGAATTATTATTATCCCTAATAAAACATTCTAAACTCTAAGGACTTTTTATGAGATATAAGAAAATACCATTTTTAAGCGGTTCCACTTTGAATAAATATTTTGACCCTAATTTTTTTGATATATTTATTTACATGTTAATTTTATTTTTTTAAAAGATATACAGAATAATGAATGACTAGAATGAAAATATTTTTTTTTACATGGAATATTACATTGATTCAATGAGTCATTTCATTTATTCTACTCCATGTGATGGATACTAATCAAGATCCCTAGAATATAATTAATGGAATAGAGAATCAATTCACATGAATTATATAAGATATAATAAATTATAAGTGGTTTCATTATACTAGTTTCATGAATCGTGGTCATCTAATTGAAGAGGGGGTCTTTATTTTATAGATCTAATGAAAATTATCATTGTATTAAAGTGAAAACATTATTTGGAATTCATGAATGGTAACAATTTATAGAAAATTATTTTAAGGAATAAATAAGGGTTTATTAATAGAGACTTGAATAGTGTTTCCATGTAACTTATCCTTGTTTATGAATAGAATTCATAAAAATTATAATAATCAAATAACATCAATTTCATTGTTTTTTAAGAAGGGGAGACATTAATTTCAATAAATATATATTGGTGGTTGAGGTATTGTATTCCCAAGTTACTTAATCCCCCAGATTATAGTTATATATTCTATATAATACACTAGACTCATCAATATATTCTCAACTCCTATAATTAGTATCAAATTTCTAAGTGTATGATCTTTGAAGAAAACTATTGGCTTGTGTTTCTATTAATTACACTACGAGTTTCCATATTTATTTTTCATTAGAAAGTAAATTGATTTTAGGAAATAAGGTTACATGGGAACAAACAATTTTGAACCTATCTACCACAATGAAATATGGTTTTCTCAATTTGAAAAAGATGAGGAATTCCATCTGAATAAACATTGTGGCTAAAAAAAGGGGCAATAAAATCCCCTCAAATGTAGTTGTTTAATGGACCACTAAGAAGATATAACCATTAATTTACTTTGGAAGAGTGGAAAGTATATATTTATTCAAGAATTTAAAAAATATAGTGTGGAGAGGAATTAAATTAAAATCGGTTGAGAATATTATTATCTCTTATATATGGATAATATTCAACAAATACAAAATGAAATTACACACATGGATTATGGGAGTAGTGAAATTGACCATTTGGAAGGGCAGAAACATGTTTTCACAAACTATTAAACTAAACACTTACCTTTTGTACTAAATATGCATTTTAATCATTTTTTGGTGTGTGTCATAAATTCAATTCCATTTTCCTACAAGTTAAATTTTTATTTACTGATGGATCTATTATGTAGTGACCAATAGGCATGGATAAATGGTATTTTTGTCGAAGCTGTTAAAGTGGTTAAAACTAAACATAGAGTGTTCACTCTATGGCAGAAATATGGTAGGTGAAATATTTATTATATTCAAGAAGTTGTAAGTGGAATTGGAATTCATAACCAACATTTATAATGGAACCTCACTAAGAGATAAAGAAAAGGCCATGAATTTGAATATATATGTCTATAGGGAATTGGTAATAGACTCAATATAATTTAAATGGATTCAATAGTCATGGTGAGACAATTATAAACAACAAATCAACATCCTTGTTTAGTAATATATGTAATTTAGAAATGTAAGGACTTAATTGTATAAGATGTTATGATTTCACCCAGATTAAGATAGAAAAATATACATGATGATTTTCTCGAGACCTATATTCAGAGGTTTAATAATATTGTAAATGGTTTCATCAGGGTCCCCACTAAATAGTTTTATAAAACTAGTCATTACATTTGAAATATTCCTCCATGTGTTCATTTAGTAGTTTTTATTCTTTTTCCTATTTTTAACAAATATTGGTTGAAGAAAAATTATGTGTTCTTAATCATATTTAGTAATTATTAACCATTAAATTAGGGTTAATTTATTTATATATAGGTTTATTAATATATTATAGTAATTTTGGATAAGATATTAGACTTGATAAAACTTTCACAATGTTAATACAACATTTCATGGAAAATAGCTATTTTACCATTATCACTATAACTAAATTTAATATTACTAATATTATATTTTTGATGAAAAATTAAGGTGGAAATGTTATATAAAATTAAAATAGTGTTATAAAATATGAAATATATATTTTTTGTTTTATTCTTGAAATTGATGACAAATAATATTTAATATATGTAAATATAAAACTATTTTTAGGGTAAAATAATACTCATGTTTCCATAAAATTAAAAATATATTTTTGAAATATAAAATATAACATTAAATGATTTTTATTACATAATAAATATATGATTTATAAGAAATAATTTTTATAAACTTCTAATTAATTAGTTATTAAGATAAATCATAAAAGTTAATGTTTTTTAGAAACAATCACCTTTTTACTGTTTACTTAAAAATTATTTATTTGAAAAAAACTAAAAAAATCACTCTAATATAATGGTGAAAAAACATAATTTTCAGATGAAGATATTTTCCACAAAATAATTAATATAAAATTAATGAATTAATATTTTTAAATGAATATAGAATATATAAATAGAAAAATATTTATTAGAAAAAGTTACTTTTTTAAAATTTTATGTGTTCCTAATCTTGGTTCATATGAGTATATAATTAATTATTATTATTTATTTATAATAGGTTCTATTATACATAAATAAACATTTCATGAATTAGTTTATATTTTTATTTATTGTGAAAGAAGCTATCATACGTAGTATAAATTTAGAATATATATTTATTTTCTGAATTCTCTTAGGGTTAGTCGATTCTATACGTACATGATATATCTCAGGAGAAAGAGTAATAATCCATATATTCCCTCAACAACATAGATGTTTTAGAAAACACCTCAAACCTAAAATATTTATTCTTCGATAAAGTGACCCAAATTTTTGAGGTGTGTAAGAATCCATAATTAAAATATAACATATACTATATCCACACTCATACCCATCAATATGAATCAATAAAAAAATACCAAGCCCACAACCTTCACCACATCATAAAAATTAAATATTGACATTTTTACAAAACAAATTACATTCAATATGTGATTCATTTAATCTTTAAATGTAATTTTTTTAATCCATCCACCATGATAACCCAATCCATTCCCCTTCATTTAATATATTAATAGTTTATTTACAACCAACATCTTAATAAATTCCATCCCATGACTCATTACCATATCTAGTATTACCGACCATATTCATTACCACCAAGAGTCTATATCAAAATCAAACCATACACAACCAAGAACCACCTTAACCACCATAAACACAATACATCGGCAACCAAAAATTCTATAAAACCATTACATTTCTATATCATCATCCATGAATCTATTTCTAAGCACATAACAATCAATTATAATCTTGAAAACTAAAAACCACAACCGAATACAAAGGCAAACCATATCAAAAAAAAATAAAATATTAGATAAAAAATAATTTATAATATTAGTAACCAACCACTTCAATAATTCTATAAATTAAAATTCGACTTAATTTCAATTCATCACCTCTTTAATGAGAAACACCACCTCATTTCTAGATTTCACACAATTTATTTGTCACCATCCCTATGTATTAATCCATTTATGAAAGGTGATATAACATTTTATATGACATTAAAAAAGGTTCACATACTGATAATATCATGAATCTATCAAATATAATAAATATCATAAAATCATATAATTAACATGTGATTAACCCACTACCTTAAATTTCATTGATTCCAATTTTTAATCTTCATTTGGTCAATCCTTACCCTCAAAACAATGTTAAAATAACAATAATTCCATAATTTAAACATAATATAGGATGAATCCTCAAATACCCTATATAAAAAATTTCATCAATAATAATTGAGTAGGAACCAGAGAAGTAGATGAAAAAATGGTAAAAATTACATTGAAAGAACATAAACAACCTATATCAAAATAATTCCCTATAAATCCCTGATAAAAGGATAAAAATATTGATACTAAAATGATACTAAAACCTCTCCAAAAAATGATACGGATAGAACCCATGAGATGTGAAGATATATTCAATTTAAATAGAATATTTGAGATCCCATAAATCCAACTGTTAAATCTTCCAAAGAGGGTTTAAAGGTCCCAAAAGATACACTACTAACTCCTAAGGGATTTTGGTGGAATTAAAAAATCAAAAAGAAAATGTTGTGGAAACTATTTTTTTTACTCATAATTAAAACATATGGAATGAGGTTGAGACTGGCTATGACAATACCATGATAGGGATAAATAGAAAGAATCTATGAAATCCATTCCATGATATTCCAATATACCATAATTTTAAACTCTATCAACTTTCGTAATCCAATATAACTAAGGAAGAGTTATTGAATGAATAATTTGACACAATAGTGTACATGATTCCTAGAATCCAATACAAAGTACAATATAATCACCATGGAAAGATAATGTAAAAAATGAAAAACTGTCAATTTAACCACATCGACTACCTGTCCATGAACAAACACCATCACACTTTGAAATATTCATACATAAGAGTAAACATTTGGATATATAACTACCTTTCCATAATATTTAATGATATTCAATTTAACACATTTCCATATAAACACTTTAGGTCATCATAGAAACCCCTCACATAGTGAAGTAAATTTTTCGTCAAAATAGAATGACACATAACTCTCACACCCTTCGATGTATGACATGACACCAAAAAATTAACAACCTAAAATCTAGTATCCCCGATTAGGAGGTTTCATTACTAAATTGGTACCAAATACAAGATATCACATTAAAAATGGATCACCAGTTTATTAGTTTTATGATACTAGAGTCATTTATGGATCATGGATTATATTTGAAAACAGAAAAGAATTTTTTTATAAAATGATTGATATATTTTTTATATTAATAGAGGATAATATATATTTTTTAGAGTTAGATTCTTGGTTTTAGGGAGTGGAATAAATAAATGGGGTGTGATTTGATTTTTGTAAGCGATAGAATATAGTGGATGATATCATGGAGTAAATTTTCCAAAATTAATATGGAATGAAATAATAATAAATATATATAATCACATCTGAAAAAACAAAAATGTTTCATGGTGATGGAATTCATTTTTTCAATCATCTATATCATACTATCAAGGCCCCATTCAATGATTTATTTATAAATAGTTAAGGTATTTTCCAAAGAATCATGCATGTATGTCTCATGGGAACAATAGATGTGTTGAATGGATATATATATTTTTGACCCTACATGTAATATTATTATTAAAATATACCATCTAGGAATAAATTAAAAATAATAAATATATTGAAAAATAAAAATGAAATACCCAAACTAGTTTGTATCATGAGATGCACTGAGGCATTGAGTGGATAAATAATTCCATTCCACCACAACATTAATTTACCCCAATGCATTTATCACATAATGGGAATAAATAAATAATTCAATTCATAATCAACATGCCTAATTTATAAATATACATTGTGATTGACATGATAAGTATTTAGAATATAAATATTTCCCCTTTTAGTAAATAGAAATTGTTTCTAGGAAAACAACCTTAAAACAACCACTGTAATGGGTATATGGTTAATTAAATATGATAACAAATAATAGAAATAGTTTAAATGATATATAATTTTTCCATGGTAGGAAATAATAAATATATTAAGTTGAATAATAACTGAATGATTAAGTTGATGAGTGATAGATAGAATAACCATGAAAAAGAGAATGAAAAAGAATAAATGAGAAAGAATCATTATTTACAATGTAATGTATGAACTATTAATTCATAAGTGTGTAAAGAAAATAAAAGTTCCTCATAAATGATAATAACCCATTTTAAGGTAACTAAGGTGACCCAAAAATTCAATTCATACATATTCCATCATTTTAGATAAAGAATTAATATATTTTTCAGTAATTCCCTCCCATGACCTTTAAATTAATTTTTTAATTAGTGAGTAGATTAATAATAACCCTAATTCATGAAATATAAAGAAAATATTAAAAAATTTATTCCAATATAGTTTCTTTATTATCCATATCAAAATTTAGTTGTTTCAAAATAACATGGCAAAATTTTAATGTAAGAAAGAGTGAACTCAGATTCCCAGTATGGGAAAACCAAGGAGATATAAAAAATGACCATATATGGGAATATGATAAGAATTAAATAAGAATAATGGTTTTATATCACAGTAATAAATTACAAAATTCATTCCAAATCTTTGAGGGATTATAAAACACAATACATGTACTAAATCCATTTTAAAAAAAACTCATGGTTCATTACCTTATAGAGTCATTGATAACCGATCATGTGATATAAAATAATATCATAAAGTGTAATAATATGTCATTGGAGTTTAATATTAAATAATAAGTGTATAAAATAATTTCATTAGTCATTTATCAGATCTAATTCCATTATAATATAGTGGACTAAGTCCTAGAGTGGGTTGGATTCACTCCCCATCCCTTTTTTCCTTCATGGTGGGAAAAGTCCCATATTGGACTGGGTTTAATCCTAATTCCAATTTATATTATCATAGAAGAAATTAATATTTACCAATACAAATATATGAATTTATAATTCTGATACAAGATTCAAATAATGAAAATTACAATTATGTGTCACACCAGATCATAAAAACTCTTAATTTTATCATAGCATATCTCAGGAAAAAGAGATATGTCTAATAAATACTTACTTGTTATGTAATTATAAAACATATAAAAAAATAAAATTGATTAGAGAATATTCAAATTAAAGAAAAATTGTAATTAATTTATTTTAGAATAGATTAAAAATTCGTTATAAAATAAATTGACATATACTGTAAAAAAACAACCTTTTATTTTTTGTTAAATTCTTAAAAAATATAATTTTTAGAACAATCAGAATATGAAATATTTTTAAAAATAATAGAATAATGTAATTTATTCTTCAAAAAAATAATTTTCATTATGGAGAGTAGATATTTTCATTTGACATGTGTTAATTAATATTCATTTCAAACTTTTGTATAATAGTCAAATATAACTATTATAGAATTCCTTTTTAAAAATCATTGTTAAAAAATTGATAATAAATTAAAATATGGTTAAAAATGACATAAAATTTATTTTTAAAACAAAAAATATCATTGTTGAATCATTTTAAATATTATGGATAATGAATTTAACTATTTTTCATTAACAATTATTAATAAGGTTGGGTTATCTTAAATATATTATATTGGTCATTTTGAGTAATGAAGATGGGGAAACTAGAATGACCAGTATGAAAAATGGAACAAAAGAGAATAATATATAAGTGTTTTAGTAGGGAGACCATAAAATTTTCCCAATGGTAATTTAACCATGAATAATTCCAATTTAAAATGATATTTCAACGTAAACACTTTACTTATTCCCCATCTTTCTTCGTACATGATCTAAACAGTAGTATAGAAATTTAAGATTTGTTAAATATCTATATAATAATAATATTTATATACATATCAAAAATTTTGACTCATTCATAATTTCCAATTACCTAGTTATTAGTACTTCTCAACCGAAAACAAAATTTTTTTGGTAACTATTTTGTTTTCCATGCGTATACCAGTTCTGATATTCCATTATGTACACCTTTTTCAAAGATTAATCACTTATATACTCTTATTAATTTCATAAATATCAAAGTCATTTGTTATATAAACATTAAGGATGACCCATTTAATGTGGGTATGGAAAATTAATTTCATCACTTCATAGAAGTGGTAGTATGCACATACACACGAGTGAAGTATTCATTTTTGAATGGATGGTAGGATAAGAATTTAAAGAATAATGTATCGTTATAATTTCATAATTATATTTAAATTATCATATATATTAATTAGTTCAATAAATATAACTAGAAATGTGAGGCATTGATAAAGAACAAAATACATATCTTTATAAAGATGGTATTCTATATGAACGCATGAGAAACAAATCCATTTTACATTTTTTTGAAGGGAGAAAAAATAGGTCGATAAAGAAAATTAACTATTATTTAAATATATTACTTATTGTTTCAACATATTTCGATATAGGATGGTATTTTGGTGATAACATGTCTTGTTTTATATATATTGTATATTTTGAAAGAGATTTGGTTAGGGATGGGTTGAACAAGAGTTCTCAATCTGGTGTGGATAAATGGGTACATGAATTACTCTTTTTTAAGTGAGGTGTGTGACACCCTTATAAATATTCTTGTTTTTAAATAATATGAATTAATTTTCATGGGAAATTGGGAAACAATTCTTAAATTATGAGTGTTTGGATAATTAAGGGTCAATATTAACTCAAAAATAATATTTTTATTAGTTTTAGTTATAATTTATGTTTTATATCATAGTTTAACCCTCTCCCTAAAAATCTTAACCCTAACTGGGGTGAAATTATTTTTAACCTAGTAACAATTGATTGTGGAAAAAAATTGATATTAATATGTTACCTAATACTTACTATGATGATTAAAAATATTTAATCCTTTAATAAAAATTGAATTATTATAGCTGGATAATATTAATTGTAATATTAGCGAAACAATGTGTAAAAACAGTTTTTAGAAAAAATTAATATTCAACAATATAAATGATTTTAACCAAACCCAATTCATAATAAAAAAACTAGAAGAATTTTTATTTATCTAATCCTATATATTATTTAAAATATTAATTTAAAACATTCATAATATGTGGTTAATAATTAATTTTATGATATAAATACTTTAGGCACATAAAAAATATAGTTTCATTAAAATATTTTATTTTTACCTTGAAATAAATTTATTTTCATTTATAACCATTTAATAATCAGTGTATTAATGATAGCTAACTTTTTTAGATGTGTAAAAAATATTTTTATATCTTTTTAACAATATAAATAAAAAATAACAATTAAATAATGTATATAAAAAACATTTTGTAAATAATGTGTGTACATTTATCCATGTACTAGTAAGCTATCTTCCTATATTACTTCTTAACTTTTTCATAAATTTTATTAAATGAAATTATTACATTAATTTTATTAATTTCATTTATCTATAATTTTTTGTATTTTATGTTATTTATTTAATATATTATTATTCACTTATGTTATATGTTTCTTGTATCATAAGCTATCAACAACATCAAATTAATTAAAGGGAAATACATTATAAAATATCATGTAGTTACATTCCCCCTTATAATAATTAAAAATATCATAATTTTATCACATTGATGAAAGATAATGGTGATACATCTATCTCATTTTCTCCTTGGGTTCTCACACAAATCCTTCAAATTTTTGATTCCTCTAAAGAACCTTAATAATGTTTGTATCCTTATTCTATATCACATTACCTCTACAATTAAATATTTCTACTTGTTTTTTCTCATTAAAAATAACAATATCTTGTTATAAAACTTATGTCATTACTATATATAAAATACCATGTTTTTAATTATATAAAATAGACTCATAGAACACATCATGTAGTAGGAAGTGGTTTAATGTAATATAAAAGATATAATATTCTACCGGAACATAATCATGAATTTCATATGGACTGATATATATTGGTATTAGCTTCAACTTTTTATAAAAATCATAACATTATTCAATATATATTTACAAAAGAGTATCATCTCTCCAATGTGAGACTCATGATCCAATATGTTCTTGTCAACATAAATCTTACATCAATGTCATGATTCAAATACGGACTATTGAATTGATATAACATTATATTACATTTCATTATCTAGCAAATGTTGCAAGAGAATCCGTTCTCAAATTTCATCCCATTGTGATGGAGTTTTATACATCATTCAATAATGGGATTCATAATGATCCATCTAAATGCATGAGTAAATTGTATTATTATACAAAAAATCATCCATATGAATGTGTTAATGCTCTCTACCATTGAAATGATTTTAATATGACCTCAAAATATCTTATATGATTTTAATGGTCCTCTTTGATTTAAAATCTATCTGATAATGATACAATGTGTAAGGTTTATTTATGTATTATTTTCTTACTTAAGAATACTTGACAAATTTTTTGTAAATATATAATCTTGACCATAAAAATTATGGAATAGTACACCATGAAACCATAGTAATTCCATGTTACATATATTGAATGTATATGAGAATGAGAGATTTTCTCTAACAACATTTAAATTTTCTAACTTTTTATGGTAACTAACTCCAATACTAATAGTGTTATAGACCATAGATGTCTTGGGGATTTCTATAATGAAATACATAGTGATGATTTTCCATTTACATATAGGAATGGTTAATGGTTGCAACATCCCGTTAGATATATAAAAAAATATTTAACATACTTACAAACATGGATCAAGATTCATACTCAGAAATATATCTCCTCATTTTGTTCCAATAATAATTCTATTTGATATCTTTAAACTACTATGAAATCCTTAGATGAATAGTGAATAATGAGATACATGATTTTTATAGTAGATATTTCTCCAATTATATTATTAAATACAGATATATACAGTTCCTTAACATTGTTACTTCATCCCTCTCATTATTAAATTTAAGAACATTCTTTATCATCTTATACTTCTTCACTACCCCTTTCACACCTCATTAATCATCACAAGATTTGATTGTAACTCCATAACATTTTAAAAGAGGCACATTATGTACAATAGAATTTATGATATGAAACACCGATTTAGATGATTATATAACACTCAAGTACTTTATGATATATTTATTTTTAAATAAATTCAATCTCTTCGATAGTTTGTGATGCTTGATGCATCAAACTTACATGAAACCCGATACTCTATAAAAATATTTGCATGATAATTATAATCAAGAATTTATTTTAGTGAGTATGAATATGACTAATTAAATTATTAAATATCAATGGTTTACATTATTATAATGTAAATTTAGTGGTTATTTATTGATTAGAAAAAAATAAGAAAAATTTGAAAGGGAAAAAAATCTTTCTAAAAATTCTATTCTTCTGGTAGGAGTCTTATTCGTTCTTTGTGAACATTGATTAAAATTAATTATTTCCAATTTTATAGAATTTATATGATAAAATTAAAATTATTGTATGAATCATCATATTTTATGAAAAGGTTATTTTTTTAATAAATAGTGAAAATACATATTTTTATTGAAATATTACATTCCATTTTAAAAATAGAAAAAGTAAAATTTTATGGTAAATTGTATTCAATGTAATATTATTAATATAATTTTAAAATTATTCCGATTTTGGTCATTGTAATAAATTTAATTTTGAATTTTGATATTAAAACATTCTAAACATATGTGAATTTTGTCTTGGAAAAACCTACATTTTGTCAAGCCATCAATTTAATCTTAAATTTATTTCTACCGTTTATATGAATTTAATTTGAAAAAATGGACTTTATATTTGGTGTTAGAGTAACAAATATTATTTAATATCATAAAAATAACATTTGACCATAATGGATAGCGAAAATATTAAAAATTAATTACCACTCTTAACATAAAAATGAGTTTACCAAGGTGTAAAACTAAAAAGATAAGGGTTAAAAGAAACTAAAAACTTATTAAATTAATATTTTATAAACATATATCAACCATAATCTCTTTATGATCTACATTTATATTAAAATATATTTTATTAAATTATTTAAATTCCAAAAAATTATATCTTTTTCCATGTGATTCATAACTATTTGTAAATGTCAAATATTTTGATTTAATCGACCAGTTTTTAATTAAAAATTACTATTTCTACCCCTAAAGAGTAAAATCAGTGTTACCATGGTTAAAGTTAATGCATTGTTTTTACTTGCCACATGAACCCGTGTTAAAATAAATTATAAACACACATATGATTTTTATTTAATTAATTGGATTTTGTATTTGTAATCATTTTTATAAATTCTATAATATGGTTCCTTTTATTTTTGTCTTAAATGATAAATTAACAATGTTAAAAACACTAGTAATAGTAGTGAAAAATGAAATTATATAGGTAATGAAATTTAAAAGTTAAGGATCAAAATGTTTAATAATTTTGTTCTATTATGTTTATGAGGTGTGTCTCGACTATACAATCCATCAAGCCCTATATTAATCAATTTTTTAGAAACATGGGGGTATAATAACATACCATTATTGAATAAGTTTGGGTAGTTACAAAAATGATAGATCACATCAATTATAAAAGGGAACTTAATCCCCTCAGTTTTTTCACACATATCTATCAATTTGGATCATGAAAAACCTTAAAAAATACCTCTAAAAATCATTATCTAAATTATAGATCTTATTTGATTCCAAAAATACCAACAATTTTGAAATTAACAATAGATCCCATGGTGGTTTCTCTAAAATATGGTTATTGTCTTCACTAAGACCATTCTTATTACATTCTTATTTTAGAAACATTTAGTATTTTATAACACATAAAATATAATATAACCGTTATCTCCCATAAAATAATATTTTATTATGTTAATTTCATAAAAATTATCGATCTTTAATCCCAAAAATGGGACAGAAAATTATTAATTGTATGTACGGTGGACTACTACCTCACAAATTGATGTATGATTCATTCCATCAAAAGTTCTCATGATTGGATATAATGATTTATTTAATTTTTATATATAATATTTCATATATAATTATACTTATTGAGTTATGATATCATATATACCTTCTTAAATTCTATTCCTTTTAAAATACAATATTACATTTTCATGTACGGTGAACTACAACCTCCTAGAGTGATGTGATTATTTTTTTAAATACGATTTACATGGAACATAATAAAGATATATTTAATGAATATAAGTTATCTATATGACATGATATAAATTCTATAAAATTTATATATCATACAATTCATTACCCCTTTAACCATTAAGAAAATTATATCGTCACTCATGTGTATGAACGACCTACCATTTACCCAAAGCGATGCGATTCATTTTCAATGTACAATTATAATGAAATGTTATAAAAATATATGTAATAATAATTAAATAATAATTAAATAATAATTATAACATTAAGATCATTATATATATAATATAACTATTCACTATGTAAAATAAATGTATATTTAATGAGAAAACACTAATGAGAAAATAGGGCAATTATCACCCAAAACAATGAAAATAATGAAATATTATTAACAAATGGGTGGTAAAATTTTATAAGAGGATAATTTAAGGTATTATATATATGATTTTGGTTCTATAAAAGATTTATACTAATCATATATTTTTTATATTGGTGGTTCATACACATAATAATGAATTGATTCTATAGGTAATGGATTTTCATCTCACTTTTAATTTCATGAGACATATTACATATTCACCTATTATATATTTTGTGTGGTGTATATAATAAAACATTTATGTTTTATTTAATTAATATATTTATGCTTATTTTATTTAATGATTCATTTAATATTATTTATTTTATAGGTCTTATGATTCATAAATTAGGAATGTGGAAAGGGTGTATTCCAAAATTTCATTATTATTCGATATTGTTTTTGTATAAGTCTTAAATGGTGGATTTATTTTATATTTATATTTTAAAATAAATATATTTTCATATCATATGGTAATTTATGAACTTTTCCATTTAATAGTTACATTTTCCTACTCTATGATAATTAAAATGTCTGAGAAACATTTTTAAAGAAAATACGACTTTATTTTTTTCTTCGATGGAAAATAATTATTCATCAAAACCTATGGTTTTTAAAAAAAATAAAAAATACATTTTAAATTTTTAGAAAAATTAAATAATTTTTCTACATTTTTAATATTTAATAATTTTTTTCAAAGAAGATTATTTTGTTTTTAGAAGAAATATCTATTTGGATTTTATGAAAAATGTAAAAGAAATATTTATTGTAATGTCTGTGGAATGAACAAAAACTACGACTCTCATTACCAATAAATTTTTTTAAAAATATTTTATAAAAAATGAAGGTTATATAAAAATAAAATAATTTGTGATATTTTTATTTTATTAGATATTTTAAAAACCGATTGGTTATTTTACTCAATGATATTTTAAGGATCTTATTTATAGAATTTATTTTGATCAATTAAATCCACCCTTTATTGTACTTATTATATCCTTGGGATATGTTTTAATGATACTTGTTTTGTTATTTCTCTATATGGTTTATGATCAGTTTAAATGGGGATGAACTATTTTGATACAATTAATATTACCCTCGATGGTTTATAATTATGTTTAGTAATTGTGGTAATTTTAGAAATTTCATATTTTATTCAATACTACTGTTTATTTTGATTATGTTTTACTCATTTAACATGTAGAATGTATTGTATATAGTATGTTTTGGTAGGTCTTGATCATATATAATGCCTAGATTTATCAAAAACAATCATGAGACAAATCAGTTGGCTAAAATAGATAGGTTTCAACCCATATATTTTAACATTCACAAGGAAAATATTTAATGTTTTATATGCACGAAGTTATGAATCCCATAATTGTGCGATCAGTTATAGATATCCATGGGGTGATTCAATTAGTTAAAATATCCATTGATAAGTTTCAATCATATGTGATTATTTATATAGATTTATTTGAATATCACTTATTTCTTAAATATTATTCTAAACTTATTAATTAACTGAAATGTGCTTCATTTATTTACCATGGAATATTGATTATATCTATTTATTCAATATAATTTATTATATATTCTGATGCATTACCGAGCAATTGTTATCACTCAATTCTAATGTTTAATTTTCCCCAAGATACCAAAATGTGTTTTGTGGCTAATTTATAGGGATCCGATATATGGAATAGTTGGGTTCTCAAAGAAATATCTTTGTGTATTTTATGTTTTCAAATGTATGTTAAATTCAAGTATGTATCTAGTTTACTAATAATACTAAACTATTAGGACCTTCCAGATGCGATACCTTATTTCAACTAAAAACATAATAATGTAACCACTTACTCTGGAATATTGGGGTCAGTTTATTTATAGTTAGTATCATATGGATGCTAGTATATACCATGAGAATTATATTTAAAAAATCATAAAATAATGAACATAACCCTATGGTAGAATGTAATGATAATTATTAAAGACCATCTAAATCCTATCATAAGGAGGAGAATAAATATTTTTTTCCTATAAATACATCCCTATATTGGTACTTCACGTGGGTGTGGTTATAGAATAGGTGTACCTAGGGGTAATAACTCCCAAAGATGGGATTGGGATACACCTAATCTACACACAGTGCATGAAAATTGTCTTTATAGTGAACCTATTTTGATACTACTATGGTGATATTATTAGGATAATTTAGATTTTATTTAACAACCATTATGATGGATTTAAAAAAAATATCCCCAAAGAAACCATGTTTATGATTATTTTATAGAAATAGAACTTATAAGATGTAATGTGAATCATTTAAATTAATGTAATACAAAGAGTAAAAATGATTTTTTCATTTATGATTTTAAGACAATATTAAAAAGGAATCTAGACTCCCAAACATTCTCAATTATGTAGACATTGTATCATATTATATCACGATAGAGAAATAAATATCTAAGTATTATGGATTTTAAGGGAAGCTAGAAGTGAATTGTATGGTAGAAAAAAATGGACAATGGGAAGAAATAAAATATGGGGTTGTACACATGTGATAATTTTGGGAAGAAACACCTTGGTACTAGATTAATGGGAATGGGAGTTAGATAAATGTGTGGAGAGAATGTACACCATTTTTATAATTTCATGTACAATAACAGAATTTCCAATGTCCAATGCTTTGACTGAAAGGTGATTGGGAACCAACAAAATGAATTCCCCAAATGTCAATGAAATATACATCAACAGAATATTTGGGATGATTTGCCAAATTATGATATTACCATAGATGAACTGGAATGATTATTTTTCTTATGTATAGATTCATTATTTATTTTATAAGGAAATTTTATCAACAATATTCCAGATATAGGAATCATGAAATTTATAAGGATTGTACTACTGTACAACTTCAGAACGAATTTGAAACCATATATTGTATGGTACTGATGACCAATAAAAGTGATTTAATTAAATGTTGAACCTCTTAGAAGACACAATATTATGGATGGAGAACACTTAATATGTTTCTCGTTGTGAGATTATAATGACATGTTTATGGGATATTGTTAGTGACCATAAACCTGGATAGAGGTGTAATGGTTTGTGTTATATTTTCTAGAGTTTACTGGATGTTCTCATTTATAGATTATATTTGAAAACATGGGATTTTATATTTCGATTAATACATGTTTTAATTATGGTTTTTATATGTTTGTATTGTGACAATAACTGGAAAAATTAATTATTTATTAAATAAAATGATGATGCTGTAAAATTTTTCAAATTTTATTAACATTGAATTTAGAAATATTTGTGATTAGAATTAAGTTATTTATATATATAATGTATTTATTTTATCTTTTGGGTTTATTAGATAACTTTATCTAACCATTTTTGTTTTTTGAAATGTCTAGATATAGGAGGAATCATTATTCATTCAACTGATATGTAAAATGTAATCTGGGAATGAAAATTCATTTTTATAATTATATAATTGAGTGAGAAATGAAGTTCAAATTGATAAAATTAGAACCGGAGGAATAAATTGTGCATATGAAATATAAATATATCAAGTAATTATATTTTCATATATCATTATCATAGATTGTAATGAGATTCTTTAACTGTAGGAAAAGATCATGGGAAAAATATTCTAGTACCATTATTTAAAATAATTTATATGGTATCTTAAATCATAATAGACTTATAGTTTTGTAGTTAATGATTTTTTATTGATTATACATTTTCTTTTGATCATGTACCTCTGTCACCTTCCATCAGTGTTTGGGAATTATGATTTTCTTCAATGTCCATATCTTCACTTACTGCCTATGTTCTCCTACATGGAAATATTGTTATGTGATTATTATAGATAAAATTAACACTCCCCATTCCCTATTATTGATTGGTTATTTTATTTACCCTTTTTATGTTGTGTGATTTCATAAAGGGTATTTTCAAATGTTAAACCCTTAATTATTATGATTAATATTAAATTATAACGACACAATGTATTTATGGGAGTAAAATATAACACCTAAAGATTCTAACGGAAGAAGATCATGTTTGATTACTATTATAACATGTAATACAAATAAATGAATAGAATATCCCAATAATTTAATATATATTTATTTTTATATAAAATAAATATCTTCACTAGCATGCGATGCATGTAAAAATGGGATTAAATGAAATTTGATAATGTATTAAAATAATATCATGATTATTATAGCATATCTATTAAGTTACCAAGTATGAATAAAAATAAATAAATTATGAAATTTATATGGTTTAAACATGTATAATTTATACTCAATGGTTATTTATTTATTAGAGATAAAATTAGAACCACTAGAAAGGGAATGAAATATTTTATGAAAAAACTGTATTTTTTTAAAGAACTGATATTAAAGTTTGTGAAAATAATTTAAAATAATTTTATTTACAGCATTGAAAATTATATTTTTAAATTAAAATAAAATTTTAAATCACCATATAAAAAATATCTTATGGTGAATTATTGAAAATTTTATAAAAAGATTACTGTTTTTATGGATATGGGAGATACTGTTTTTTATTTTAAACTAACATTTTATTTAAATAATTTAAAATGATAAATTAATTTTAAATTTTTTTAAAGTAAAAAGAGTCAAATTATATTAAATTTTATGGAACATAGTTCATTTTAATCAATATAATTTTTAATTTTGATAATAAAACATTCCATGCCTATGGGAATGTTCTCTTTGGAAAACCACTCATTTGTCACATTTACGGTTTAATTTTAAAATAAATACTATATTATCTATGTATTGAATTTGAAAAAATAATATCATAATTAAGAATAAATATAATTTATATTATTTAATAAAATCAAATGAATTTATTACTATAATAAATAGTGAAGATATTAAAAATTATTTACCAAGGATACTGTAAAAAAGAGATTATTATGGGGTTAAAAAAGATGATATTGGTTAAAATGACATAAAAACATGTCCGATTTGTATAGTATGGAAATATTTAGAAATAAATATCCTTTAAATATATTTTTATTTCTTTTAGGTAACCATTACTTGAATGTGACCTATTTTATAATTTATGTAATGAAAAGACAGTTTTACCCTATTTCTTTAAAATCTAAATTTAGTTTTCACATATGAAAAAACATGTTGTGAAAGAATATGGATATTAATCTTGATAATATTAAGATAAATTTAATCTGGGTAATTTATTTTTAGTTTTTATTATTTTTTTATTAGTTTGAATTCCAAACCAATGCAAACACATTGATTATTTAATTAATATAAAAATAAAATAAATTATACCAAAAATATTAAAATTAAATTAAATTGAACAAGTTATTTCGGTCAATTAATTTTTAGATAAATATATCATTTTATAAAAGTTTATCCATATTATTCTAAAATTCTATAATTGTCTCGGTACTTTTAAATTAAAATAAAATGAATGATAACAAAGTTGAAATTAATGTTATTTAAAAAAAATTATAATTCATTAAATAATTTAAATTTTTTTAAAAAATATATTACTCCCAATGATTTTAAAATATTTATAAATACTAAAAATAACACATTCAACTAAAAATTTAAGATTTATAATGGATATGATGACCCTTAAATTGTAAAAACTTTTTTACCAAGGTAAAGGGTAATGAGGTGTTTTTTTCACACAACATGCTCTTTTTCAACAATTAGCATTAAACACACTAATGATTTTTATTTGATATATTTTATTTCATATTTAAAATCATTGGTTCCAAATTATTTAAGAAGTTCCAATTTATTTTAGGATTAAATAATAAATTAACTATATTAAAAAAACTGGTTACCAGAGAAAAACAAAAAGTGTAAAAGTAAAAACATATATGTTATAGAAAAACATGTTAAAAAAGTGTTTTATTCTTTATTGGATGTGTTCCTTGTAATATCATAGATTTAATCATTGTGTGGAATGTTTAGACTTTTATTCAATATCCTTAAAGTGAAAAATGGGGCATACCTGCGCACCATATTGCGGGTCTTAAACACCTATTAAATTATAAAAATTATTGCATAGGTTTTTTGTAAAATATTACATCATGCCTTAGTGCGATGTTCGAGTTAAAATTTATTAAAAAGGGATTACAAATAAATAAAAATAACTTTAAATAAAATGAAAGGGAAATAAAAAGTGATAAAAATAAATTTTAAATTAAAATAAAAAGTAGGTTACTAGAAAAATGAATATAATTAAAATGGGTATTATAACTTTTTTATTATTTTTATTTTTATTTAATTTTCCATCCTTTTATTTTCTTTTTATTTTATTTATTTTTAATTTTCACTTTTCTTTTTTTATATTTTTCCTTTTTCCTTTTTCTTTATTTTTAATATTTTTACTTTTTGTTTTTTCATTATTCCTTTATCTTTTACTTCTCTATCTTTCCTCTCTTCTTGTTGCATCACCCCCCTATAGTTCCACTTAATGTGCCCCCCCCTCCTCTGCTCTCCCTTTGAAAGCCCACTAAGACTCCATCTCTCATATGTTATCTTCAATTTATGATGTTCATTGAAGCCTTTGATATGGATAACCTCACATGTCAAGAATCATATGACTTCTTACACTATCCATCACACAATCTACTAGGGAAGGTTTTTTCATAAAATTGTTGTTTTTCTAAAATCATTTGATTTCTTTAGTTTTTAGGTCAAATCAATTTTTATTTCAGAGAGTATGATCCACTATGATTATAAGTTATGATTTTTACTCTCTTTCTTATCATTTTGTTTCATCTTTTAGATCACACATTTTGCTTTTTATTGGTTCCTACCAGAGATATTCAATTTTACCAATTCTAATTTATTTAAACTGCTTGGAATGACCATTAAAACCTTGTTTGAGATGAACCAGCTTTTTAAATTGTTAAAAAATCATTGGGAACCCATTTGTGTGTGACGATATAATCTATCTAAAATATTTTAGCCCCAATTAAATAATTTATTAATTTCATTCAGTGCATGAACCCTTTTCGGTTGAGTATTAAATCAAATGAATTATTTAAGATCATTATAAACCAAAAACATATCTATTTTTGTTAGTCTATTTATGCCTAATGTTTTACTTATCAAAATTCATACCATGATCGGATATTATAAAAGTAAAAAATGATATTTTCTTCTTTTTCAGATAATGTGTTTGGTCTTTGACTATTTAGATTGAATGATCCTAAAATACAAGGATCTTAGTTTCTTAAATAGTTCTGTTTCAATTATTAATGTATACTATGTGATATTTTCTTCCATGATATTTAATTAAATTTATGGTAGTGAGAGAATGTGGGTTCTATATTAAGGACCCACAAATGGACTCTCCATTCCTGATTGGTTTCACTATACGCTGGGGAGGTGATGAATTAAGATTTTCTAGACATGGGATTCCATGGTATTTATATATATTTATGTGTGATATTGATTCTAATAGGTATTATAGATGATTAAACTATTATAAATGTGGAAAAACCAATATTTGGTTGATACTTGACCCCTTATGTGTGATACAGGGATGGAAACAGGGTAAACCATTCTTCGAGCTATACATGGTCTTTCGGAAGATTTCATTGGACGAGATCAGTTGTTTTGAGTAAATTTAAAGATGTACCGTAGTAATACCTTCAGGAAATTCTCAGACTCAAAATCTAAACATTAATATAATAATATTTATAATGAGTTGAATGTTTTTATTGATGTATCTTTGGGTTTCTTTTTATGTGTAATAACTTTGGGTGCCTTGAAGCACAATTTTTTAAAACATAAATTAGATCCCATGCTAAAGCACAAGCTCGGGGGGTATGTTCCTTTTTTACCACCTTCTGTTTTCTATTATCTTATATAAATATATATACATCCTTCTTCTTACAGGTACCTTATTCATATTTCCTAATTATGAAAATGTAGGTGGTATGGGATGGGTTCTGTTGAGAACCCAAACAAAGTTATACTTGTTTTTATTTTTTTTATTTAATTTCTGAATTTCATTGTATATTGGCACACTTCTTTTTATTACTGTATGAAATGGAAATATCTAGACACTGTGGGTGTTGTCCTACTGAGATTGTATCTCTCACCCTGCTTGGATGCCATTTGATACCTGAGTAGAAATTATGCTCTCATGTATGGATAAATGAAGGTATGCTTCTTCCGATTCTTCAGTGTTTCTTGGTGATCAAAATGGAGATTGGGGGGGGGGACTGATCCTTTTCCCAAGATTCAATTGATGAATTTTTTGTTTTTTCCATTTCATTTTTGATAACATGTTTTTATTCATATTTTCATTAATTTTACTTTATCATAGATATCATAACATGACATCATTATGTATCGGATTTTATTTATCAACTTTTATACTTTTCCTTTATTCAGTTGGGATTATATACATTCTTCTATTGTTTTTTTATTTATATGCTTCGGATAATTTATAATATATTTTATTCATCCACTGTGAATTACTTATTAACTATGAGGGCATATACACCCCCATGGACACGTTAAAATGGTCATTGCTGATAGTCAGCATCCTCGAGAGTTTAGGGAGATTCCCTTGAGGATATGCGTCCCACCCATCTCGGAGAACCATTCTAGTGGCTCCCAGGTTGGGGATACTATAAATTGGTATCAGATGAACTTTTACTTTTTGCTTAATATTTGGGATAGATATGAGAATAGGATATTGTGATTTGGAACTTACCCTGTACTTAGACGTAGCTAACCCATTTACATTGGAAACCATAATTTCATGGGTTGGGATTTCAGTTATTGATTATACCTATTATTGTAGATATGACATCACCATTGGGTGATGCTCTTGATTTATGCTATTATTGATTTTTTTATTTTTGAGATAATCAGTTTTACTATTTATAACTGATGATACGAGGGTAATTCATTTATGTGAATCATGTTAGGCACCATAGGGATTAAAATGACATACATATTGTCTTTCCATATCTACTTTCAGCATGCATGTGCCCGTTTTCTTCTGGGTGATGTTGTGTATAGTTATAAATTATCGAAGTGCCTATTTGTTAAATATAAATCTATAATAGCTTTTTATATTTTAACTTTACATTAACTTGGAAATGTGTGGTAGGCATCATTTTAGTGATCCATTTATGTTTCCTCCTCCTTATATAAACTCAGCTCTTAGAGCAGTCTGTCTATTGTGTAGTGCTCAAGGGAAGGCCATGTACCTACCCTCTTTTTGCACCTTTACTTGTTTTCATCATCTGATATAAAATTGTGTCTAAAGGTGTTTTTCTGGATTTGGAATACTAATGGTGTCGTGACGCCTTCATTCAACACCTTAGGAGAGTGGTGATGAGCACATTCTTGAGATGGTGGGTTCTGAATGGCCCGAAGATCCCCGTGAGGTTCCCCCTATAGTGTTACCTATAGTACTACCTATAGGGCCTTCTATTGTACCACATACTACTGATATTGCGATGGGCCCTAATGATCTATTCTGGGATAGTCTCTTTAGGATTATGCAACCAATTCAGAATAATCCAAGATCTTCCGGTCTATATCAGGGCTTACACAAGAATTTCTACAACATCGCCCACCCACCTACTCAGGGAGTGGCTGACCTCATGGGGTAGATTAATGGATAGAATTTTTGAAGGCTATTTTAGACCATCTTTTGATGATTATAGATTGAAGGGTCAAAATAGCAGCAGCATGCTTCATGTCTCCGCCAAGCGTTATTGGTATGCCATTTCTTAAGCAGAGAAGACCAGAGACAGGCTTTAGGTAGAATCCCAAACAGATTTCTACGATAAATTCTTTCCAAAGACTCTAAGAGTTGATTGTGCTAGTGAATTCTTATATCTTCAATAGGTCTCTATGAGAGTGTTTGAGTATTCTACTTCATTCATAGTCATTCATAATTTGGCTCCATAACGGACTGGTGACAAACAAAAAACTACAAGACACTTTGATGAAGGACTCAAATATACCGTCCACTTGTCGGTCACTTCATATTTTTTGAAAACTATTATAGAGATCTTGAATCAAACCCTAATTTCAATACAAAATTCTAGGGAAGCTAAAACTATGAGCTAGGTTGGTTCACATTAAAGATAGTGTAATGGTTATTCAAGCAACAGAAAGTGCCATTTTGATAGTGTACATCGGAATAATTATATACAAGAAGCAGGTTTTGACAGTTCCTTCACATTTCACTAGTGTGGAAGAGTGGTCCATAAACAGCCTCAGTACCGAAGAGACCTAATGGAGGGACCATCTTTTGGCATGATGGGTCCCCTTCATTGCTTCTACCATTCATTCTCATCAGTATCCAGTGGAATAAGATCCTTTTTATAACCTCTATCGGGTATGGGATCTATGACTCCAAATCATAATAGGTGTTCATTTTCCACTGGTCGATCATGCTGAGCTAATGGCAGAGGTTGTGGTCGAGGAAATCAATATCTAGACTATCAGCAACAGCAGAGTGGACCTGCTCAAGCCAATCAGGAAGAATCTTATGGTTTTGGATCATATCTCATCAATGTAGTGAAACCAACCATATAGAAGTAGAGTGCATGGATATCTTTGGTTAGAGGCACTATTCTGGTAGTCTTTGATTTATTTTCTTCCCTTTTTTGATATTGGTGCATCACACTCCTTTTTATCTGCGGCTGTTGTTGAAAACCTTGGTTTTAAAATTGAGTACCTTTACGACATCATGTCTCTTGAAAATCTACTAGGGGTCAAGATAGAGGAAATATTCTAGTGCCAAGATTTCCCCTTGATATATATGTGTACTATTCCTTTTTGAATTTATAAATCCCCAATATGTTTAGCATCTATGTCATTCTTGGTATGAACGAGATCACTCTTTATTGTGCTCAAGTGCATTTTTATCACCATATGGTGTCCTTCACATCCCCTGTGGTCAATAAAAGTCTAAAAAAAGAAGAATTGGATATATAAGTATATCAATATAGACACAAACATGTAGGACTGGGCAGAGTGATAGCTTATATAGAATGTCACTTCATGAGAGACTAAAGAATGCAGCTAGTGGAATTCCCTCAAGTTGTGGATCCTTTCAAGGACGTCATCCCTAAAAATTTCTCTAGTTTACCTCCAATGAGGGACTTGGAGTTCATTATCAAGCATGTTCCTTATGTGGAACCTGTGTCTATTAATTCTTATAGGATGACTCCTACAGATCTACGTGAACACAAAAAAATCTTCAAGCCCTCGAGGCTAAGGGTTTTATTAGACCTAGAAAATCGCCATGTGGTTCACCGGTTCTGATCAATAGTAAGGTGAATGGTACCCTCATATTGTGCATGGATTATTGTCAACTCAAATATCATATAGTAAAGAATAAATATATGTTTCCTCATATAAAAGTCTTATTCAACCAACTCTAAGGAGAAATTTTTTTTCCATGATTAATGTGGTGTTGGGATAACGCCAGGTGGGTCTGCGACCATCTAACAGACAACATAAAGTGTTTTGGAGCATGTACAACTTATATGAGTATCTAGATATTCCATTAAGACCTACAAATGCACTGACAATCTTCATGGATATGATCGATCGGGTTTTCCCCCGTACCATGATTCCATTATGGTGGATTTTTTTGAGAACATATTGGTTTATTCATGCTCTCTACAGGACCATGAAACCCATCTGGAGATCATGATGAGTAAATTGAGAGGGCATCAACAATATGATATGATCCAAAAATTCCACTTATGGATCGATAAAGATTACTTCTTGTGTCATATTATACATGAGTTAGGCATTTCAGTTGACCCAGAAATGGTGAGCGCTATAGTTTCATGCAAACAAACTATGAATGTTTTCAACATATATAGTTTTTTGGGGATTACTGGCTATTATAGGAGTTTAATACAGTATTTCTCTTGCTTACAAGTTCTTTTTACGGACTTATCTAAGAATAGTGTATAGTTCCACTAGTCAGAATCTTATGAAAAAACTTTTCAAGAGTTTAAGGGAAGACTAAACTCAGCTTCAATCCTAATTCATCCTAATCCATGAAAAACTATAATATTTACTGTGATGCTTCAAGAATCAGACTTAGTGTAGATTTGAGGTATGGTGATCGAGTCACAGATTATAGTTCCTGCCAAATGAGACCTAATGAGATGAAATTTTTTAAACCCAACCATGAGTTAGTAATTGTGGTTCATGCTCTGCGCTACAGGAGAAAGTACATGTTGGGTGAGAGGTTCATTGTTTATATGGATCAAAAATGATTGAAGTAAATGTCACATAGTGATACTTGAATTAAAGGGAAAATAGGTGTGAAGAATACCTAACATATTTCTATTTTTATATTTTATACACCCTTGTTTAGGGTAAATCCATGGATGATGCTTTGAGCAATATGATGTAGAAACAAGACATCAAGGAAACTAGTTGTTAGTGGAATATGATGGATTTGTTTCCTAAGATGCATCTAGAGGTTCATAAATGTCATAGAAAACTAGTTCTAGTAGCTTTGGAAGTGTCATACCCTCTTGTGAAGCGATTCCATATGAATCATTGATCTAATACTAAGGGATTCATTTCGATGGATACCATCACTCGCGAGAACCCGACTCCAAGTTGGGTAGTTGATGGCAGCGATACTCTACTCTATTGTGGTCGTATAAGGTTACATTCAGATATAAAAGAATAAATGATGAAGGATTCTCATACATCTACTTACTTAGTTCATCCTAGAATTAGAAAAATGTAAAAATATAGTTGTCATCAGTACTAGTGGTTTGGTATGGAGAAATAGATAAAAAGTTTCTTCACTCGGTGGTCCACCGGTCAGAAGGTGAAGGAAGAGAACCAACTACTTGATAGACATCTACAACCTCTATCCATTCTTGAGTGGAAATGGAATGACATCACCATGGATTTAGTTACAGGACTTATAATATCTCCTTGAGTCAGTGATGTGGAATGGGTGATTTTCTATAGTTTGACCAAAGTCAGACACATCCTACCTATCCGAGAGACTATTTCTATTAACGAGTTTGGAAGGATGTATATCTGGGAGATAGTGCGACTTCATGTTGTACTTCATTCTATAGTTTTAGAAATATATTCCCTATTTACATCAAGGTTTTGGAAAGGGTTATATAAAGCACTGGATTTACATGTACTCTTGAGTACTGCATATCACCCACAGACTGATGGGTAGTCCAAGCAGACCATACAAGTGTTAGAGGATATTCTTCTGGCATGTACCTTTATTTTGGAGGTTCTTGTGAGAAACATATTCTTCTTATTGATTTTACTTATAATAAAATCTTAAATTTTATAGTTAAAATGGATTCGTATGAGGCCCTCTATGGTAGACCATGTCATTCCCCTTTATGTTGGGTCTAAGTAGGTGATTCAGCTCTTTTGGGTCCTCATATTGTTTAAGAGACTTTTGAAAATGGTCATATGATTTAGAACCGTATGAAAATAGATAAGTCTAGAAATAATTATCATACCGATCATCACAGTAGACCTATGGTGTTAAAAGTAAGAAATCGAGTATTTTGGCATGTTTTTGAAAGGTTGGGTTATAGGAGTATTAGGGGACATGGGAAGTTATCACCCAGTAATGTCGGTTCATTCAAAATAGTGGAAAGAGTTGGGCCGGTAGCCTATCTTTTACTGTTACCTTAGAGGTATTATTCCATGAATGACATATTCCATGTATATTATCTTTGATAGTATCATCCTTACCTGTGTCAATATTTTGAGACTGATTACATCAATCTTCAGGAAGACCCATCTTTAGAGGAGCATCCGATTCGTATTGTCGACCATATCACAACAATTCTTTGAGGTATGTCAGTTACTCTGGTCTAGGAGTTTTGGTAGCATTAATGAATTCATAATGAGACCTAGGAGAGGGAGACTGATGTATGTGCATAGTGGCTAGACCTTTTCTCAGATGACATTCCACTACCATTAGAATGGAAAATTGGGGATGAGTTATATTAAGGAGGGGATTTTTTAACATCCTGGATTTCAGAAAGGTACAAACCATTTAAATTTTTACTCTAAATCATTAAAGTGAACCAGGGAACATGCTTTAACACCTTATTATGTTTCCTAGACAACTATTAAATTATTAAATAATTGCACGAGTTTTATGAAAATTATTACATCACTTCCTAGAACGGTGTTCATGTTAAAAAAATATTAAAAAGGGATTAAAAAGGGAATTATTTTTTAAAGGAAATGAAATGAAAAAAGGTATGAAAAGAAATTTGAAAATGAAATATGAAGGGGGGTATGAGAAAAATGAAAATAATGAAAATAGGAAATAACCCCTTGTTATAATTTTTATTTTCTCTTTATTTTCCATCATTTTATTTTTTTTTATTTTTATTTTTTTTGATTTTATTTGTATTTATTATTTTTATGTTACTTTTTTTTATCCTGCTTACTTTTTGTCATCTCTCCCTCTCATCTTCCTTTGGTGTGTCACCCCCTATAGTTCGCCACCCTTTGGTGTGACTCCTCCTCCTCTCTTCTCCCTTCGGAAGCCCGCTGCGACTCCGTATACCCTATGTCTTTTTCACTATTTGAATCTTTGTGACGATATCACTAATACTAACCTCGTGCACTAGGAATAGAAGGATTTCATATGCTCTCTATCATGCAATCTATTGTGGAATATTTTTACCCAAATTTTGGTTTTTCTAAAAATCATATGATTTCTTCTTTTTTAGGTCAAATCGTTAGTTTCTATAGAGCATATGACGCACTACTAAAACTAGGTAGGGTGTCTACTATCTTTCCTAAATTTTTTTTGCATCTTTTAGATCACACATTATGCTGCTCGTCAGTGCCTATAAGTGATATTCAATTTTACCTATTATAATTTAATTAAACTACTTGTTTGACTATTGGAATCTTGTTTGAGATAAATTATCTTGTTTAAATGGTAAAAACATCATTGGATTCCCAATTAAGTGTGCCAATGTAATCAGTCTAAATTATATTATCCATGAACAATTAATTTTTGAATTCACATGTTTCATGACCCATCTATGGTTGAGTGTTATAAAAATAAATTATTTAGGATAATTATGAACCATGAAATTTGGGATTTTTGTTAGTCAATTTATGCCTAATGTTATCTTTGTTAAAATTATTACTGTTCTATGCTATTATAAAAGGCTAAAATTTATTTTTTTTAGTTTCACTGATAATCTGTTTTGCCTATGAATGTTTGGATTAAATGATTAGTTAAAAAATGACTCTTAGTCCCTTAAATTGTTTTGTAGAAATTATTAATGCCTAATATATGATATCTTATTATTTGAAATATAATTAAATTTAAGGAGGTGAAAGAATGTGGGTTTTATATTATGAACCCATACATGGTCTCTCCATTACTAATTGGTTACCAATATGCACTAGGTAGGCAATGTCTTACAATTTTCCAGACAACGGCTTCCCTGGGATGTAACACGCCCACCCCAGTTACCCAGAGTCAGAGAATTATTATATAAAGTTGGCATGATACACAGAATCATGTCCTGAAAGACCGATCAGTTTAGTATTATTGGAAACAAGATGTATACATAAGTTCAACAATACAACTTTAAAAGAAATACAACAATAATTTATTCCATTAGAAACATCCAATCCTCTATGATTATGCCTGAAAGTCACTCATAACTAACTTCTTCATATCATGGGAAAATGAAAAATAAGAAAGGGGTGTGCTCAAACACTCAGTAAGGGTAAGCAATATAGTGGAAGATAATATAAAGATTATTCATGATGAATTATTCAAAACACATACCTTTTCAAATAATAAACCTAAACACTTTATGGAAGGAATATGAGTTGAGTAAATAATTCCATAATAAAACATAGTCATGGGTATTCTACTAGTTGAATAACCACATGAACCATCATTATTATTTTCATAATGAGGTAATGTATAATTCCATACATTCTAAAACATTTTTTGAAGGCCTTAGACAAGACGTCTAAAAATGATTAAGGCCTCGACCAAAAATATATATCAAATTGGGAAATTCGTTGGCCTATTCCACGTCTAATTTTCGCATGAGACCCAACGATGCACCGAGGAGCTATAGCGGGTTCCACCCGTCACATACTAAGTCCAATACATTCCTCATATGAAAAGGTTGAAACATAACATAAACATTCATATTAAAACTAGAATATGAAATGTCAATAATTTAACCATAAACCATGAATGGTACAAAAAAAAACACATCCATATTCAAACATATCACAAAACCTTTAATACAATATGTAATTTTTTTATCATAACAAATCAACTTCGAACAAGTTGAAAATCCATCAATGGATGTTGACATAGATGAAATAAAAACTATTTCATATAAATACCTATATCTATTTTGAATCCATTTAAGAGTAAAATAATTATAAAAGAAAACATTTATTTTTAAAATATTCTTATAAGCTTGTAAGAGAAGCTTCAATGATGTTATAACGGCGGAAAATAACCGCACCCGCTGTATAATTTAAAAATACATTCTTACCTTAATTTTGTAAAAAAGGTCATAAAGTACCTTATTTGGAAAATGATGGAAAGATTACTTTCAAAACATATAAGGTAAAATAAGGGTATTAATGACTTTATACCGTATTCTAGTAAATAGTAAAAATGTTTTGAAATATATTTTTATGAAAACAATAATGTCGATGATAAATAGGTCCCAACAGATACTTACATAATAACAACCTCGGATAATAAAGAGATTGTGGAATTAACCATTAGCTTGTACTTTTCCTTAGTCAAAAGTATGTAAACCTCCTATATAATAGTTAGAAAATTGTTATTAAATTATAAATTAACTATATACATAAATATGATATCATATATGATCCTCTAATATTGCTTTGTTAATAATATTTCAGTAGTATCATCATTTCGACTGTTAACAGATTTATTTTCCTTTATATGATTTGTTATTTAAGCCATGTTTGATATGGATAGGATGTATTTTATTCATATACAAAATTATATTATGTTCATAAACATTATTTTTAATCAAAAAATGAAAATTATTCTTGAATGATTACGATGGGAATAAATCTCATCGCGTTTGTGGATACGGTAATCCGTACGTACGTACGAGCATCAATATCATTATATTAATGGTGAAATAGTATGTAATTAGATGGTATATCATATATACATAATAATTAAAATTTTTTATTTATTATTTACATCTGTTATACTCATTATTATACCCATCCAAATAATGAAGTGTTTGAATAACAAACTACACCACGACGTGGAGACGGTAAGTTGTACGTTCACACGTATGGCGACTTTGTCATTCATATGATGGATTTAATAATGAATATGGTTGTACCATTTTTATAATAAAATAATATTATATATAAGATACTGTATTTATTATTTTATAACAGACACAACAAAGAAAGAGGATGTGGAAGAAGAAAAAAACTTGAAAGAGGTGATGAGACATTTACCTCTTCTTCGGGTACTTTCTTTTGATTTGATCAAAAGGGCTCCATAGGTAGGCTTTATGAAAAAAGTAAGGCCTCTAGGATAAAGTTTAGAAAGTTGGTAGGATATTTGGGGATGGTTGGGCCGATAAAAAAAGGCTTTGGAGGTGTGAAATTAAGAGAAAGGGAAGTGCCCTTTTATAAGAGAGGTGAGGGGCACTTTAGGAAAAGCTTGAAATATTATTTTATAATTAAATCATTTTTGGTTTCTAAATGCTCCAAAATGAATTATTTCTAGGATAAGGTGGGTATGGATATCAAACCTCCAAAACAATAGGTTTTAGACAGGTTTTGTTCATCATTTTTACGAAATCATTTAGATTTAACTCTTAGTTAAACAGTTTGACATTTACCATGTCTCTTTGTATTTTTATATTATATGGTTAATAAACTTACTATAAACATCTAAGAGAACCCCAAGTGGTTCATTATTAAAATATATAACCTTATATAAGTTTTTTTGATGACCCATATATTTTTAGGAATATTATATCAATTAATAATACAGTATTTGTTTAAAAAACTCAATTATGTCAATTGTGACACTATTTAGTGTTTGATTTTTTTTGAAAGCCATAAAAACTTTATCACTTAGAATAAAATTTATTTAACCAACCCTAAAATTTCATATTAACCTATAAAATTAGAGGAATTTATCCTAATTATCAATTTACTTTTATTTGGATATTTATAATATCAATTATTTTAATATTTCCTTAATAAGGTAATTACTACATTATCATTGTGTCATAAATAAATTAAATTATTTAATGTCTAAAAATTATAAATTTTTTTTGATTACATTGGAAATATTTTTATCTTTCTAATTAATATTTATAATCGAATTTATATTTTGTGTAACCCTATATTAAAAATGGTTTAGTTATTAAACTTCGAATTTAACTCTTTTAACTCTTTTTTAAATAAAATAATAATAAATTTCCTATTCTAATCCAAGTGGTCCAAAGGGGATCATAATTTATTCCTATGGTTGTTTTTGGTAGAATTAAACTTATCCAATAGAATTAGTACATGTTTTATGATAATTATGACATCATTTTTACCCTTAATTACCATATTTACTTTTAACCGTGGTAAATAAAAGTCAAAAGTTTCTATTTATCAAAAAATATTTTTATCTTATTGAACCACATTTTACTTACTGATATTAACCATGAATCTCAAATTTTGGAAATTCAACTCATATAAGCGGTAAAACTAAATATTATGCAAATTTTCAAATGCTCATTGGAGGTGGGTAAAAGACGGTAAAAAGTTCAATAAAATTTTTTTATATCTAAACTTATTATAAAATGACTCCAATTAATTACATTGAACTTATATAGGTATTATGTATCTATTTTGACCAAAAATAAATTTAAATAAAATAAATAATTATTTAAATAAAAAGTTTACTTTAACCAATAACATAGTGTTTTTCACTATTCATCAAAAATTGAATGTTTTTAGAAAAAAATAAAAATTTCAACCTAAGTTAATTTCAATATTCCAAATTCAAAAATGAAGTCCATTTTGAAAAATAAAATTTATAAAATTTCAAAAAGTTGGTATTACTATTCATAACGCCTAGTTTGATTGGTTGTGGTGTGTTAGAATCTTGAAGTTGCGTACAATGCAAGCTATTGCATTATTTAAAGGGTAACTTACCGTGGAAGCTTGGGGTGTTACATTCTTCCCTACTTCAAAAAAGTTCTTCCTCCAATTTTGTAGAATACTAGCGCACAAAACGATTTGGGTGGTTCTTCATCATAAGTTCCTCTAGTTCCCACGTTGCATCTTCCATCTTATGGTTTCTCCATAGATCTTTTACTAGACGAGTCGTCCGGTTTCTCAACACTTGTTCTATGGTATCAAGAATCTTGACAGGCTCTTCACAATGAGACAAATCAGGATGAAGTTCAAATTCCTCATAGTTGAGTACATGCATTGGGTCAGGCATGTATTTTTTCAATAGTGATATGTGGAACACATCGTGAACTTTGGAGAGACTTGGTGGCATTGCCAAATGGTAAGCTACAACCCGAATTCATTCTATTATTTCGAATGGTCTGATGTACCTAAGACTTAATTTACCCTTCTTACCAAATCGTATAACTCCCTTCTGTGGAGGTTCCTTCAAGAAAAGATGATCTTTTACTCGAAATTCCAAATCCTTCCTTCAGTTATCGACGTAGCTCTTCTGCATACGTTGTGTTTCTTTGATGTGGGTTTGGACAGTATTCACATTTTATATTGTTTCCTCAACAAGTTCTGGGACGACGAGTTTTCTTTCACCAACATCATCCTAACAAGTTGGTCTGTGATATCCCTTTCTATATAATGGTTCATATGGTGCCCTCTGAATACTTGAATGGAAACTATTATTATAGGAATATTCTACCAAAGGTAAATATTTATACTACATACCCTGAAAGTCAAGTGATCAAGATCTCAACATGTATTCTAAGGTACGAATAGTCCATTCTGATTTTCCATCGGTTTGAGGGTGCTAGGTGGTGCTCAAATGAAGTTCAGTATCCAAGGATTTCTGAAGACTTTTCCAGAATCCTGATGTAAAATGGGGATCACGATCAGAAAAAATCAATAGGGGTACTCAATGAAGTCTTACAACATCATTAATATACAGTCTTTTTAAACGTTCAAGTTGTAAATATTCTCTTATAGAAGTAAAATGTGCTGACTTGGTAAGATAATCAACAATGACCCATATTACATCATTCCTTCTAGGAGTCTTTGGTAGCCCCATGACAAAGTCCGTCATAATTTCATCCCATTTCCACTCAGGTATGGGAAGAGGATGCATGACACCTCTAGGATGTTGTCTTCCAGCTTAAACTTGTTGGAAAACCATATATCTTGACACAAAATCTACAATCTCTCTTTCCATGTTGTCCCACCAAAAATGTTCCTTCAAATATATATAAATCTTGGTGCTCCTAGGGAGTATAGAGAAATTGGATCTATGAGCATCATCCAAGAATTCCCTTTTTAGATCAGGTATATTGGGAACACAAAATCTATTCCCAAATTTCAAAATTCCATCTTCACACAAAAAGTCACTCAATCTCCCATCATTCACAGCATTAATCTTCTTTTTAAATTCGTCATCATCGGCCTGAGAACTCTTTATCCTTTCTAGTAAAGATGGGTTGGCAAAAATTTGAAAAAGTATTCATGTTTCTCCTTCAATGGTGGTTCCCATATCCATATTTACTAGATCCATGAAAATAGGATCTCTTTCAACTCCCATTTTGTTCAAAACTCCATGATCCTTTCTGCTCAAAGCATCTGCCACCTTATTTTCCATCCCTAGGCGGCAGTGTATTGTGCAATCATAATCCTTGAGAGGTTCTAGCCATCTAATTTTCCTCATGTTTAGTTCTTTTTGTGAGAAAATATACTTCAAACTCTTGTGATCATTATAAATCTCACATTCCCCCCATAGAGATATTGTATCCATATCTTCAGAGCGAATATTACAATTTCAAACTCAAGATAATGAGTCGAATAATTTTTCT
The DNA here is from genome assembly GCA_963277665.1 of Viscum album. Classification (NCBI taxonomy): domain Eukaryota; kingdom Viridiplantae; phylum Streptophyta; class Magnoliopsida; order Santalales; family Viscaceae; genus Viscum; species Viscum album. The sequence goes on along the minus strand of OY728159.1, from coordinate 889,680,694 downwards.
AATTAAATTTTATCTTTTATGATGCATTGGAAATAACTCTATCAATTTACATACAGACAAAACCAAGTTCTTTCTTTGAAGCATCACTATAAATAAAAAACCATAGTTCCCTGATGGTAGAGTCAAGATAAGAGCATTAACTAATCTTAGCTTATATTTTTCAACACATTTTCACACTATTTTTCAAAAAAAAATTACCCCTTACGTGTGATCGTGGTTAATGGGTTAGAAAACTGGAAAAAGTCTGGACAAAACGTTGATAATAACCTACTAAACGAATAAAACTACGTACCTCAGTTATTCTCATCGGTGCGGGCCATTCTTGGATTGCCTTGGTATTTGAAGGATCAATTGAGATTCCATCCATAGAGACAATATGGCCAAGAAAAGAAATCTCTTGAATCAAGAATTCACACTTTTTAATCATCCCATATAATTCATTTCATCTAAGAGTCTCCAGAATAATGTGTAAGTGATTTTCATGATATTCGTAGCTTTTGGAGTATACCAACATATCATCAATAAATACCACAAAATATTTATCAGGATATTCCATGAAATCTCTATTCATTAGATATATGAAGACAGAGGGTGTATTATTCAATCCCAAAGGCATTATTGTAAACTCGTAATGCTCGTACTTGGTTTGAAATTCTATTTTCAGAATGGATTACTTTTCACACACAAATGATGATATCCAGATCGAAGGTCAATCATTGAAAAATATTGAGATCTATAAAGTGGGTCGAATAAATCATTAATGCTAGGTAGGGGATACTTGTTCTTTATTGTAATAGAATTTATCTCCCTGTAGTCAATGCACAACCTCATAGATCCATATTTCTTCTTAACAAAAAGGGAAGGGGATCCCCATAGAGAAACACTAGGGAGAATGAATCCCTTATTACTCAATTCCTCAAGTTATTTCTTTAGTTCCACTAATTCCACAGTTTCCATTCTATAATGGGTCTTCGATATGGGCATTGAACAAGGAATTAAATCAATGGAAAACACAATTTTTTGTTCTGGAGGATGTGCAGGTAAATCCTCTAGAAACAAATCTACATATTCTTTCACAATAGGTACATCCTCTATTCAAACATTATTTTCCTCACCCATAATGATTTCATTTTCACCCTCCCCCACAATTGAATTTAGTAGAGATACTAGTGGTGGATCTAGAGAAGAATCAGATGGAGATGTTTCTTCTCTAACGATAAGGTACTCCTTATCGTCATTGAGAAATGTAATCTTCTTCTTCTTAAAATAAATTTTCATATCATGGTCTGAATGAAAATCTATACCAAGGATTATATCCAATTCAATCATGGTTAGGGAAATTAGTTCAGCTGATAAATATCATTTATATACCTTAATGGGGACACATTCACAAAACATTGTAGCCATGATACTTCCCTTAGGGGTTTTGACTAACAACTCCCTTATTAAATTAAATGGGAAATATCTAATTTTCATATCAAACTGGGAAGATATGAAACAATGTGATGATCCAGAATCAAATAGATCATTGGCTAAACTTGAGAAAACCATTAAATTACCTACCACCATGTCTTTCAGAGCTTCAACCTCATCAGTAGTGATCACATAATCTTGGCCTTGATCCCTTGCCATTTTCTGAAGTAAATTTCTATGATGATTAAGAAATTCATTTGTATAATGTCCCATCTTCCTACAATTGTCGCATTGAAGATTGGTAGCTTCTTTCTTCCCCTTTCAATCACTGGTAAGAGGTCTTTCTATCCATATTTTTAGCATACTCTTTTTTCATTTTATATAGGCACCAGGGTGCTTCCTTCCTCAATTATCACATGGTGGAAATTCAACTCTTCCCTTCTTTCACGTTTCCTTTATTTTCTTTTCCAGAGTGTTAATCAGATATCTTCTTCTATTTCTTTTCTTTAAAGTTGTAAGACATAGATAACTCATTTTCTGTCTTGATAGAACATGAGACAATATATTCATATGATGAGAAGGATTGCGAGACTAATGCTTGACAGAGAAATATTTTTAACCCATCAAAGAAACGATCAATATTACTTCTGGGGTTACGTATATAATCTGCAGCATGCCATGCTATCATTTTAAAGTTAGCTTCATACTTTGAGACATTCTCATCCTCATTTTTTCTCAGATTCAGAAATTTCCTTTCCATATCCACTTGATGGTCACGAGGAAAGTATTTTTCTAAGAAAAACTCTTTAAAATCCATCCATTCTATACTTGATACATCTTCATCCTCTTTTGTGTTTTGAATTATTGACCACCATTGGTCTGCATCTTCAGTGAGGCGATAAACTACCATGAAAACTTTTTTCCTTTCGCTACTCCCCAAATCATGAAAAATTTTCTCTACGGAACTCATCAATTGTTCAGCTACAAAAAGACTTGTAGACCCATTGAATGTTGGTGGTTGTTGTCTCGTGAAGCTATCTAACATTGATCCTCTGCATTGTGGATCAAGGTTCTCCATACGGGTAAGGGTATTATTCTTAACCTGTGTGAGTTGTCCCAGTATTATGATAAGCTTATCCTCACCAATTGCATAAAAAACTCCGCTATAATTATCTTGAGCAGGAGGGAAATACCTACATGGATTATATGTGTTGATACACTTTCCATTTCTTCCACTAAGCTCCATTTCTAAACAATGGCATACAATAGATTAGTATTTCAACCACAATACATAATTCTGAACTTGTAAAACACTTAACATAAATTGAACAGTTTGTGGATGTAATCCATAATCATATAATTATATTCTTTGTGGAGGTATATACTTATAAATCCTTCATGATGGTTTTAATTAAAATGAGAATTATCCTATGTATATCCATTGGGAGTATCGTAACCAAGAGTGCAACAAGGCCTATTGTCGTGCACCGGTTCCCATTCGAGTCTACCTCAAAGCGGTGTTTTCGAGTCTTATCCCTAGGAACATCTATTCCAGAGCCACCTCTACTAGCTCGTATCCATAAAAGGGATGTATTTATTGTAAAACTCACAAAATCTCTACAATACCAAAATTCAAGGATGTTATTCTATACTAATCCTCAATGCTTATCTTAGGGTAATGTGCTCTAATCAGAGTTTTTCAAAATCTAGCATCCAAGGTTTGTATTAACCTTTCTCTGATACCAACTATAACGCCCCGACCCTAGTTACCTAGAGTCAGTTATTTATTACATAACATTGGCATGATACAAGAAATCATGTCCCGAAAGACCGATCAATTTAGTAATATTGGAAACAAGATACATTCATAAGTTCAACATTACAACTTGAAAAGAAATACAACACTAATTTATTCCATTAAAAACATCCAAGCCTTCGAGATTATGCCTGGAAGTTACTCATAACTAAATTATTCATATCATGGGGAAATGAATCATAAGAAAGGGGTGAGATCAAATTCTCACAATGGGTAAGCAATACAACGAAAGATAAAAAAACATTAGGCTTGATGAATAATTCAAAACACGTGACTTTACAAAAAATAAACATGAACACTTTTTGGAAGGAATATGAGTTGAGTAAATAATTCTCTAATAAAAAATATTCCTGGGTATTCTACTAGCTGTATAACCCCATGAACCATCATTATTATTTTTATAATGAGGGATTGTATAATGTCGGACATTCGAAAACATTTAGTCAAGGCCTCAGCCAAGACCTATAAAAATGATTAAGGCTTCGACCAAAACCATATATCAAATTGGTAAAGGCTGCATCCAATTCCATGTCTAATTGTCTGATGAGACCTACTGATGCACCGAGAAGCTATAGTGGGCTCCACCCATCACATAATAAGTCAAATACATTCTGCATATGAAAAGGTTGAAACAAAACATAAACATTTGTATTAAATCTAGCATAAGAACTATCAATACTTTAACCATAAAGCATGAATGGTATAAAAATAACACATCCATAGTAAAAAATATCACAAAACATTCAATAAAATATGAAGGATTTGTATCATAATAAATCAACATCAAACAAGTTTAAAATCCATCAAAGGATGTTGACCTAGATAAAATGAAAACTCATTGAAAGAAATACCTATTTCTATTTTGAAACCATTTAAGAGTCACATAATTATAAAAGTAAAATTTATTTTTAAATTATTCTTATAAACAGGTATGGGAAGCTTCGGTGATGTTATAATGGCGGAAAATAGCCGTACCCATTGTATATGTTAAAAAAACAACATTACCTTAATTTTGTCGAAAAGAACATAAACTACCTCATTTGGAAAATGATTAAATGATTCCTTTCCAAACATATAAGGTCAAATAAGGGTATAAATGACATTAACCCATAGTATAGTAAATAATAAAAATGTTTTGAAATACATTTTAAAGAAAACATGTATGTGGATGATAAGGAGGTCCCAATAGATACTTATGTAAAAACAATCTCAGATAATAAAGAGATTGTGAAATTGACCCTTACCTTGTAATTTTCTTTAGTCGATGGTATGATAACCTCTTGTATAATAGTTAAAACATTGTTGTTAAATTATATAATAACTATATACATAAATATGATATCATATATTATCCTATAATATTTATTTGTTCATAATATTTTAGTAGTATCATCATTTCAGGTGTTAACTGATTTGTATTCCATTATATAATTGGTTATGTAAGCCATGTTTTTCATGGATTGAATGTATTTGATTCATATACAGAATTATATTATGTACATAAAAATTATATTTAATCATAAAATAAAAATTACTATTGAATGATTACGATGGGGAATGAATCTCATCGTGTTCATGTTGACGGTAATCCCTACGTAAGCACGAGCGATAATATCATTATATTGATGGTGAAATCATATCTAATTGCATAGTATATCATGTATACAGAATAATTAAAATGTTATATTTATTATTTATATCATTTATACTCATTATTATACCCATCCAAATAATGATGTGTTTGAATAATAAACAACACCATGACGTGGAGACGGTACGCCGTACATATGCACGTATGGTGACTTTGTCAATCATATGATGGATAGAATAATGAATATGGTTGTAAAATTTTTATAATAACATCACAGTATATAGAAGATACTGGAATTATTATTTTATAATTGAAACAAAAAAAGAGGAAGTGGAAGAAGAAAATAACTTGAAAGAGGTGATAAAATATTTACCTCTTCTTCAGGTTCTTCTTTTTGATTTGATCAGAAAGGCTCCATAGGTAGGATTTCTGAACAAAGGAATGCATCTAAGATGAAGGGAGAAAATTTGGGAGGATATTTGGGAAGGGGTTGGATGAGACAAAAGGCTTTTGAGGTATGAAATAAAGAGATGGAGAAAGTGCCCTTTTATAAGAGAGGTGAGGCTCACTTTAGAAAAATATTGAAATATTATTTGATAATAAAATAATTTTCAGTTTCTAATGGCTCAAAAAATGATTTATTTCAAGGATAAGGTGTTTATGGGTATAAAAACACCAAACCAATAGGTTTTATATTGTTTTAGTTCATCATATTAACCATAACCTTTAAATTTAACTCTTAGTTAAATAGTTTGACATTTACCGTGTCTTTTTGTATTTTTATATTATATAGTTAATAAATATACTATAAACTACCAAAAGAACCCCAAGTGGTTAATTATTAATATATAGAACCTTATAAAAGTCTTTTTGTGGATCCTTAGAGTTTTAGGAAAATTATCAATAAATAATATAGTATTCGTTTTAAAAACTCAATTATGTCAATTTTGACACTATTTAGCATTTGAATTTTTTTGAATGCCATAAAAACATTTTAGATTTAAAAAAATTTAATTTAACAAACCCTAACATTTTATATTAACTTATAATATTAGTGGAATTAATCATAAGTCTCAATTTACATTTATTTGGTTATTTATAATATCAATTATTTTAATTTTTCATTAATTAGGTAACTACTGCATCATCATTGTGTCATAAATAATTTAAATTATTTAATGTCTAAAAATTTTAAATAAAATAAAATTATGTAGGAAGTATTTTTATCTTTCTAAATAATATTTATAGTCTAATTGATATTGTGTATAACCCTATATTAAAAATGGTTTAGTTATTAAACATTGAATTTAACTCTTTTAACTCTTCTTTAAATAAAATAATAATAAATGTTATAATCTAATCAAAGTTGACCCAAGGGGATCATATTTTATTCATAAGGTTTATTTTGGTGTAATTACACTTATCCAATAGAATTTGGGCATGTGTTCGGGTAATTATGTTTTCATTTGAACCTTTAATTACCCTATATACTTTTAACCGTGGTAAATAAAAGTCAAAAGCTACTATTCACCAAAAATTATTTTCAACTTATTGAACCACATATTACTTAATGATATTAACCGTGCCTCTAAGATTTTTAAAATTCAACTCACAAAAGTGGAAAAATTATGTTTTATTCAAATTTGTAAACTCTCCTAGGAGGTGGGTAAAATATGGTAAAAAAGTTCAATAAAATTTTTATACATCTAAAAATATTATAAAATGACTCTAATGAATAACATTGAATGTATATAGGTATTATGTATATATTTTTACATAAAATAAATTGAAATATAATAAATAATTGTTTAAATAAAAATTTAGTTTTAACCAATAACGTAGTGTTTTTCACTATTCATCAAAAAATAGAAAGTTTTCAGAAAAATACAAAAAATTCACTCTAAGATAATTTTGATATTATGAATTAAAAAACAAAGTCCATTTTAGAAAATAAAATTTATAAAATTTCAAAAAGTGGGTATTAATATTCTTAATGGCTAGTTTGATTGGTCGGAGTGTGTTAGAGTCTCGAAGTTGCGTACAATGCAAGCTAATACATTATTCAAAGGGAAACGTACTGTGGAAGCTTGGGGTGTTACATGGGATTTTTATATAATTATGGGTGATACCTCTTCCTAAAGGGAAAATAAAGGATGAAATCATTGTAAAAGTGGCTATGCCAAGCCTTAGTTGATAGTTGACCAAATATGTGTGATATCGAGATGGAATCAGGGGTAAACAATGTTTCGAGCAATACATGGTCTTTGATAATATTTCCTTAGGCAGACATAGCGGTATTGGGTAAATTGAAGAATGAAATGTAGTGATACATTTAGGGATGTCTCTGACTAAATATCTAGACATTACTATAATAAAAATGATAATGAATGTAAGGAGCATTCTCCACAGTATAAGCTAAATGGATTGCAATAATGAGAGGGTATGACACCTTCCATCGGGACAAGCCTGTGCATGCACAGGAATTTCTAGCCGAACAGCCATGCGAAGGTGGAGAGCTGATTTCATGATGAAGATACTGGGAAGGATCATTTCCAAGCAGTTAGTCTGGGTTGTATGTAATGCTTGAAGCCTACGGGAAAATGATTTCCTCTATGGCCTATGGGCCATGTAATACTTACGCCTACGGGCCTTGTAAGGGTTCCACCTCACCCCTTGGAAGGTGGATTATCAAAAATCAAAAAACAAATGAAGGCCTTCGGGCCATTGGATGGAATGTAAGGGTTTTATTGATGTAACTTTGGGTTCATTATGATGTGTGATACCTTCGGGTGCCTTGAAGCACACTTTTTGAGACATAAAATAGACCAAAAGATAAAGCACATGCTTGGGGGTATATTCCTTTTTCTATGACTTATATTTTTGAGCCTCTTATATATATATATACATACTTCATTATATGGGTACCTTATTTTGATATCTGGCTTTGGCCAAACCATGGGGTATGGGATGGGTGACGTTGAGAAAACAAAGCAATTTAATTTTATTATTTAATTGCTTAAATTTATCTTATATTGACTCAATTATTTTGATTACAACATAAAATGGAAAGGAAAAGACACCATGGTTGTCAGTCTACTGAGATTATATCTCACACCCAACTCAGGAACCATTTGGTACCTGACTAGACATTATGCTCATAGGTATAGATAAATAGAAGTGTGCTGCTTCCGAAGTGCGAGTGTTTCCTACTGTATAGGATAAATATTGGAGGCATATGACTGATCCTTTGCTTGAGATGAATTTGTTGAACTTTGTGTTGTTTTTATTAATGTTTTGATATCATTCTTTTATTATAGTATTCTATAGTTTCAATTTATAACAAAAATCATAGCTTGACATGACTATGTATCTGGTTTAATTTATTAGCTTCTACACTTTTAATTTATTTAGTTGGGATTATTTATTTTATTCTATTGAAATTGTTTTGGTATATGATTCCTCTAATTTATATAAACCAATTTTATTCTACTATATAATACATATTACATATTAGGGCATAGTCTCCCACTCAGTCACGTTAAAACAACCCCCATTGCAAGCATTCGAGGATATGCGCTTGAGGTTATATGGAAAACCCATCTCAGAGAACCTTTCTAGTGGCTCCCAGTAAATGGACGCTATATGTATGAACCATATATTACCTAAAACATTTTAATTGTAAATTTTTGTGCCACATTGTGTGATATTGACTTCCCATTATTGAATATTTTTTTGGTATTTGAAAAAATGGAACTCCTGCTCAATTATAACAGGTCACTTACTCCACCAACATACTGACACCTCTAAACATATTTTTATAAAGAAACCCATGAATATTTTCCATATAAATATCCAAATTACTGATCTTATCATTTTCCCAAAGTAACAATGCTAGGGTCATTAAGAAGAGATCCAAAGGTGGTTTCTCTAAGAGAAGGTAATTTTATTCACTACGCTCATTCTATTTCCTACTTCTTTTACAACATTAAATTATTTCATAACAATTAAAGTATTATAAAACATTTATATTAAATATAATTAGATGTCAATAAATTTATCAAATAATATTAATCCATTTCAGCTTCTATTAAATGGGAAACAAAGTCATCAACCATGTGTACGACATACTACCGCCTCACAAACTAATGTTACTAATTTTCCATCAAAACATTTTAAGGACGAATATTATGAATTATTTAATATAAAAAATATAATTTTATGATATAATTTAACTAATTTAGTTATAATTTCAATCAAAACATCTTAATTTCTATTATGTTTAAAATATGATAAGATTGCTCATGTGTATGTCGGACCACAACCTGACGTAGCTTTCTGACTTGTTTTTCAATTACGATTTACATGGAAATTAATAAGAATACATTCAGTGAATATATCTGATATATTTGACATTATTTAATATATATATAATTAATATATCGTACACTTACTTACCTTTTAACCCTTTTAGAAAATGATATCATCTCTTATGTGAACATTTTACCTACCGTCTCCCTAAAGCGATGTAGTTCATTTTATATATCCAATTTACAATAAAGGTTATAAGGATGTATATAATTAAGAAATAATATTTATATAATTTATATAATTCTAGATATTATGGAAACATATCCCATGTATATGAACTGGAATTTTAAAAAAAATATGCATGCAAAAAAAGAAAACTCACACCTGCAATAATGAAAATAATGAAATATTATTAAAACATTAGTGGTAAAATGTTATAAGTCGATCATATATGATATTATATATATTATTATGGTCAATTAATGTATTTATAGTAAACCAATATTAATTATATATGAGGTTTAGCCACATACAATTGAAGCTGAACTAGTGGTAAGGGTTTCTCGTAACACTTTTACTTCTGTGGGACATACGCAGTATTCACCAACTATTTATTTTATATAGTTTATATTTTTCCCATATTATATATTAAACCACAATTATATTTATCTTAATTTTATTTAGATATTCATTTTATGTTACATTCATTTTTGGGTTTACGATTTATAAGCTACCAAAGAGGTTAGGGAATATTTCACAATCTCATAATTATTCCGGATTGTTTTTCAATAAGTTTACCTTGGTGTAATTATGTTATATCAATATCATAAAATCAATATATATTATTTTTCTATGGTTATTCATTATATTCATTAATTAATAGTACCATTTTTCACTCTTTAGAATATAAAATTACTGAGAAAATGTCTTTATAAAAATTTGACTTTATTTATCTCTTTGATCGAACATCATTTTCCATCAAAACACATGTTTTATGAAAAAATATTTATTTTTTAATGTTTTAAAAATTATTTATTAAATATTTTTTTACAAAATTATATTTTTTATTTTTTTGACAGGATCCTTCATGTGACTTTTAAAACAATTATCGTATGGATTTTACTGAAACATTGAAATGAATCATTGTTCTAACGTGTATGGTATGAATGGAATATTCATCCATCTTGAAAACTAAATTATTTAAAATTTATTATATAGGTTTTCAAGGATATTTAAAAATAATTGTTTTCCAATATATTGTTGATATGTTTTTAAATATGATTTTCACATGATATTTTTTCCTCAAAAATGTTTTTATAGATATTGTTATGGTATTTATATTCATAAAAAACATGATCTATTTAATTAAACTATACTCCATTAAGGATATATTGTAATTATATAAAACTTATTATCCATATAGATATTTTATAATCATATTTTCTAGGGCTGTACCAATTTTTTCCATTCATATTAGCTAGATGGTTTCTTATTATGTTAATTAATTGGGGTGATTTTTTACATTTTGTATGAATGTTTTTCAATAGAAATATTTATGTTGATTTTTTTACTCATTTAATATGTCGAATTTATTATATGTAATATATTATGGGTGGGTCCTGATTATATATAACTTCTTAATTCATCCACAAGTTACATGAGACAAATATGATGACCCGATTAGATTGGTTTCTCTCCATATATTTAAACTATCATGTGGAAGGTTTTGACAGTTATAGATGAATAGAATTACGAATTCTCTCATCATGAGATCATTTATTGAGAAAAATTTTATTATTATATTAGATAAAATATACATGGATATGATTCATGATTATATGAGTATTTATATGGATTTATTTTACTGCATTTTATTTCTTCCATGTTATGATTAGTTTATTGATCAAATAGATTTTTTCAAGTTAATTAACTTTTTATATTGATTATTATTATTTATTCATGATACCTAAAAATGTATTCAAACCCTTATTGATTATATAGGCTCACATGTTTTTATGTCTATTTTCCCTAGGATACTCGGATGTGTTTTCAAATTGATATAATGTGATACAAAGTGAGGAATAATAGAAATATCATAGAGAACACTTTTTGGTATCTGATTTTTTAAAATGTATGTGAAATAAAATTAAATATATATTTTACCAATACTACTAAACTATTATGTCATTATAAATGTGATTCCTTGTATCTAGTGCCTATTTAATAATGTTAACATGTACTCCGGGATAATGGGGTCTAGGACATTACATGTATGGTCAAACATTCATTTACAAATTATGGGATGTATCCCATTCTATCAATATTTAAAGAACCACCCTATAAAAAATTCATAAATATTTATCACTTTTAATTTTTATAATTGAGAAGATATCATCATCAATTTGGTTCAAAGAATCAACCAGAATATACACTTTCTCTTGGTGGTAATGTATTGACCAGTCATAATCTGTAATCAACTCTGACAATATAATTTAGAAAATATTTAACTCAACCAATTTTAATATATTATTCAAATTTTTATTATCATTATATATATGAAAATGTTTTCTATAATTATAATCCATTTATATCTTCAAGGATAAAATTACCGATTCTAACTAAAAATCATTATTTAATTAAATTTTCTCTTAAACCATCAATTAGTTTCATCTATATGATATGAATATGTAATTCTATGTGAGAACACATCACCATCCCTTCTTTGATGCATCAATATAAATCTCAATCCCTTTAAAAATAGAGGTTAGTGGGATTACAGGTTCACTATCCAACGATATCATATATTCCTTGAAATTATCTTCACATTCATTGGTCTAAATGAAATTGACTCCCTTCTATGACTACATGGTTATTTAATTTGATAGCTATATGAAATTTCCCACAATGAATCAATATTATCCATCCCACATATGCCATCCTAGAAAAAACCTACATCACATTCATTTAATTAAATTTTGTCTTATCTTATATCCTAATATTAAACATGACTGAATCTCCAAAAATAACTAAAATCAACTCTGATACTAATTGTGGTGACCCAACTATTAGATACAAACCTGTTTCATTATTTTAGATGAAAGCTGAATATATTAAATAATAATTCCTGCATGAATCCATAAGGTTTTATTTTCATTGGTGACTATACATATAATCAAAATAATTCAAGAAATATCTTATATAAATCCCATAAATACATTCCCATATAGTAACTTCTTACACATATCCACAATAAAGTCTTTTTTCATAACTTTTTTTTAGGGAAACATAATGACGGGTGAGGTCAGATACTCAATAACTATAAACATTAGAGAGATGAGTAGATGAACATATATGAGAATAAGATAAGAATAGTGGAATTAAAAAATGATCATGGATTATGAAATTCATATCAAATTACTCAAATATCAGAAATCATTACCGACTGAACAAAAAATTATGAATTAAAGAATACATGTGTCAAAAGAGTATGGAGTCATTATTAACCAATAATGATCCATGAAAGAATATAATATTCATAAGAACATTTCAGAGTTGTGTGTGGTTTAATGAAAAAAATGTAAATCGTTTCATTATTCACGGATCGGTACCAAGACCATCATAAAATAATGGACAAATTGCTTTAGTGGATTAGGTTTACTCCCCATTCCCTTTTCATTCACGGTTGATAGAGTCCCACAATATTTTGGGTTCAGATCGTATTAAATATAATTTTACCTCATGAGATAGAAAATATTACACAATCCATTGGAGGGATATCTAATTTTTTTCACACCCACTACTTTATGAAAACCATACTTAAGATTCCCACAATATCATAAAAACATTCATAATTTCATCATAGAATAATTGATGAAAAGTGTGTTTAAAAATTATTTTATCATCATGTTTTAAATGGAAACTAGAAAAATAACCTTGTTGGAATCAGTAGATAATATCTCCCAAGAATGTGAATATTTATTGAATGACGTTCAGATAGATGAAAAATAATATTTTAAATGTAATGGAAATATTTTTTATAAGATAAAAATAAAAAGTATTTTCTACTAGATAATTAAAAAATAATCCTTAGAATAATATAAATATGATTTTATTTTTTGAAACATAAAAAATTAAATGGTTACATAAATATAATAGCTATCATAATTGTGGGAAATTTAGTTAATTAGGTACACATTTTAAAAAATTTAATTTTAATATTTTTTATAAAATCTAAATACATCCAATATAAAAAACATTATGAAAATTAATTTTTAATACATTGAAAATAACATAAATTATTATCGAAAATGAAATTATATGATCATTATTTAATAGGAATTCACATTCATGATTTAAATAATTTTAATGGAAGAAAATGATTGCCAACCAATAAAGTATAAATAATGTTATTATTTCTTAAAACATTCATTTAATTTTTTTAGAAACAAGGAGGGGGAAAATAGAAATAAAAATTAAACAAATTAGAAATAAAAAAATAATATGAAAATATATATTATTTAACAAAGATATGGAGTGAAATTTTTCCAATGGATATTTAAACTTGAATAATCACAATTAAAAATGAAATCATAAGATAAAACCTTACATTAAGTGATGACTTGTTTTTTATGTGATCTAACCTAATATATAAAAAAATTTGATTTATTAAACATATATATCATAATTTTATTAATATTTATACTTCCATATATGATTCATTTATAATTTCAAATATCACATTTATTAAATATACTCCACTTAAATCAATATTTTTCTATTTAATCTCTCTTATTTCATTGATATTTTTTTTATTTAGAAATTCAGGTAAATTTACTTTTTTGGTATACTATTTTAAATAATAAGGGGAATAAAAAAAATTCAGGGTCCCCTATGGTCACGAGACCTTCATTTCCCATGTCTTCTCTAGAATCTATGCCTTCCCTACAGGGGTCTCTTTAACCTCCCCCCCCCCAACACGCCCTTCTTATCCCACCAGTGTGTACCATCTTACTTGACCAAACTTCTGTGATCACCCCCTAGGGTATTCCAATAAATATATCCTATGGTTACCACATATTTCAAAAAAAAAATCTACATTTGTAATAGAGATAAATTATCCCCATGAAGATTCTGTAAGGCCACCCAAACCTCTCTTAAGTATCCCTCCACAACATTGGTCTTGAGAAAATAAACATTATTAGTGATACGTGGTGATCCAAATACATACCATGCATAACTAACCACCCAAGATCCCTCACATGGATGACCAATCACTGGGGGTTCCTCTCTTGGGTGTCTACTAGCCCAAGGAACCTCACATAGGTGACCGATTTCCTGGTGACCCTCACATTGGCGAAGAACCACATGAGAAACCAAAATTGAGATAACTATATTGTACGTAGTCCTACTTAAGTAAAAAATTTCTATGGGTAACATAAATAATATAACAACCACTTAGGGTAGCCCACATAAGAGACTAGTAGACAATGGTTTCCCAACTAAGAGACTGACCATCTATATATACCTACCCAAGGGACCATTTTCCTATAGTAGTTTCTTCTTTAAAATTAAAATTTTATTTTCCTGGTTCTCCTATTTGAGAAGAATTCCAATGTTTCCCTCCCCATAGTGACCATATTTTTTATGGATGGAGTAGGGGAACAGCAGCGTGCGTCATATTTGATCATTAATTCTCTTATTAATAAATTCCACACACTTATCCTCCCTCAAAAATAGGGATCATAGGATATTTTAAATAATTCATTTATATATTATCATGGACCAAAATCATGGATGCAGTATTGGGAATCTTCTTAGTTCGGTGAGTCGTGCTTACTTCTGAAATTCTAGGTTTTTTCCTTTTATTTACTAATTTTTTGATGGTAAAAAATTGGGTTTTTAAACAAGTATAAATATAGAAAAATGAATCCATCCTCAATTAATCCCCTAATATTTATTTCTCTATATCCCCCATAGACCCTCAAACATTCATAAATAGATGGGGAGTGAGTTTGTGAAGGGAATACATACAAGAGTAATCCCCTAGCCATCACCAAATGAAATAATATTTTTTGAACATTCTATATGAACTCCTTCCATAATTGGATGAGGGAGTGTTGGTATGGATTCTATATTTGGTGCATGTACCCTCAAAAACATATAATTCAATGCGGATGATCTTCTATATTCTCTTTTTTCAAACATATTGAATGACTCATGTGGGCTTAGAGATCTTAAATGAACATTCTAATAGAAAACTTTTAAGGGAAACCTTTGGGCCTCCAACTATATTAGAACCCCAACCCATTTCCTTGGGTAGATCAGTCATTTATTCCATATTCTATCCACTATTTTCATTCATTTCAAAACATATAAGTCATTATTGTATGCTGTTAAACTACATGGATAGTTCAAATTCACAAAATGTTAAAAATAACTCCATACCCTACTAAGTGGTACCAGACTATATGGGTTATGATTCATTTTTCATGCATATATAAGAAGGCCTATTACGATCTTGATCCTAACACCAAATTCATCACCATATTCCTAGATGAATACCAAATCTTGAATTCCTAATTTTTTGGATTTCAACTAGAGTTAATTTAAACGAGGTATCAACAAGTAATAAAAAACATGATGGATAACATATGATATATACAAATGGTATAAAGGAGAGGGAATATATGATATATACATGTGTTCTAATTATGGATACAACTATTACACTCAATTTTATTCACATTGACATATGATAATAACTAATTTCTAACATAGAGAGTTTTAATCCTATACTAGAATTTGGAACGGACTATTGAACATGACATGAATCTATAATCATGTCCTAGAGTAGGAAATAATCACCACCCCCACACCCCTCCCCGCCATGTTGGTGTAATGATCCCATCCTCTTATCCCCTTGAAAAATTTGTGTACCTATACATGATTCACAGAACGTATCGATTACTGTCATTATTTGGATAGTAGGTATATATAAATTAAAAGATTTATCTATCATTGAGTGTTTTTCATTTCTAAGATAAACACCATTTGAGAAATGTAAAATAAATTTTAACCAGATATGAGACATTCCTTTGCAATAACATGTATGTATTCGGAAAATCATGAAAATTTTCATGTGTATTCTATGATTTAGAAAATAATTCAATATTGGATCATTCAATTAAATCACTAATCCATTTAGTTTTTATTTGTGATCATAATATGATGGGTTTTGTTGTTTTTTTATTGTTTCTCAATATTTCATCTACCAAAAGGCACACCAATCAAACTAGAATACTGAAAATTCTGAATAACTTGTAAATATAATGTCATGCATGATTGAACCTTATAAAATGATAATAAACTACTACCCACCCATTAATTTCAATGATAAATGGATAATTAACTAATTTCAGTAAAACATAAAAACTTGAATATAAAAACATTTGAGGTTTCAGGTGACACACTCTAGGATATAAATCCCCACAAATCATCTACCCAACAACAGGATGTTGTGATGAAGAAAATGATACCAATTAAATTTTTCAATGGTTCTAGGATCCCCTCCCTTGAATTAAATATAAGGTACCTCTATTATCATTGGGATTTTGATTAATAGGTCTATATCAGCCTCACTACAACATAGTAGTCACCCAAAAGGGGTTCTATCAATAATTGGCATCACTAATGTCATGTAACCCCATGAATTCTTCCATATCGGGGTGCTACCTTACAGGTACCAGCTTAGGTCACCCTAACATGAGCACCCATGAAATACCATAAGGGGTGGAAGTCCATAAAAAACTATACGGAGCCCCATTTACATTTTTTTGAAAAATATTTTTTCTAATATACTATAGGGAAGCCAATGAGAAGACACAAATTTTTCCTTGCACCCATTGATCTCTATAACACATTCTCATAGGACTTTGAGAAAATTTTTGGAATATAAAAAAATAGAAAGAAACACATTTCATTATCTTCACTGGAAACCTAGAGATATATTTTGATGATAACTAGTGAGGAGGATATGGAAGAAGATTCTCATTATAATTAAGAAATGATCATACAATCCCATTCCACCCACGAAATCCCATCAAAACATCATAGTGGAAATAAGGGATAATGTAAACATACCTTCCCACAATATACAACAGTTTTAACATATCATGGATGAATAAATTTTTATGGGAATACACACATTCCTATACCCACAACTAGAGAAGGAAATCAATACCATACAATGTTACTCAAGAGTGGGAACAAATTTATTCTATAATCTACGAGGGTCATCAACACACTCCAATTGTAAATGGTCGATGAGATCATTCAATCATACCAATTCCAATTAGAGTTAATCATCCCATTCCAATGTCCATATTAATGTAGTTTTACATTCCTGAAAAAATCAATAGAAATCATCAGATTCCATAAAAAATGCTGGAGTCATCCAGGTGATTTTCCACACTCAACATTAGTTGGTCACAACAAGAAAAACCAGCCGCCTGATAAGAACATATATATATAGAAACTCAATATGGTAAATATAAATTGTATAAGTATCCTTACACTCCTTCTATGCTTGATACTTCTATTCTTAAGTCCATCAAAATTTTATTGATGGTGGTTCATGATCCTGATAAATAATTACAAGACCATGGATGTTGCAGTTGTAATTGTAAGGTTCCTACTTAGAATCTTACTAACAGTATCTCTAGAGGTCCAATAAATATCTTTTACCATAAATTATTCTATTGTGGCCATTCGATGATTGATCATGATAACTTTTCTTATGATGATTACCATGGAATCCCCACTCAGGATCATCAGATCAAATAACATGAAATTCCTCCGCTTACTATTTTCCACCATGATGGTCCTCTAATGGTATATTCTACCAAATACATCCTTATAGTTAATTGTTAATCCTTTATGATAGTTCCCCTATAATGGTAATAGTTGTGAAGGTACTCCTTATATACATATTTCAATTTAATAACAATATCCCCCTTATGAAATGAGATATGAGTGAGACATGATATTTAATGCAATTGAGAAGTTGAGTGCAACTACACTTGATGTCTAGTCTTTGACATGAACTATTATTTCTTCACTGAATAGCAACCTATTGAAATAATCATTCTCTAAATCACCCTTTTCTTAATGGACATGCACAATAACATAGAAAATTTTTATTAACCCTGTTTTCTAAAATAGTGCATCAGGGGGATAAAAACAAAAGTCATAGAATAAAAAAGATCATATAATAGATGACAGAGAGTGTATATTGATCATGAGTAAAAAACTAGATGATTAAAATATGTCATTCATGATTTATACCACAAACACCCGTCATTATAGTCTTCCAAAAATACGGATAGATTATGGTATACATCATATTCAACTAAATATATAGATTACAATTCAAAATTTAAATGAAAATTTCTTTTATTGTGAATGATATGTAAATCACATCAATTACAAAGAATATTTTCACCAAGATACAGATTTAGATTACTATTAATTTGTAAAATAATAAAAATTGTGAAATCATAGTGAAAGAATTCAGTCACCAGTGGTAATTTGTTATAAAAACTATCTCAGTTGATCACCGATGTTCAACCCACTGTAAATATAAAATTATGTTGAGAGCATGGGTTGTTTCATTTACCATCTCTCTAGGTCCTTAAAACCCCTCTAAATGTTACATCAATAAATTCAATTTCTTTTGGATGAATCTCGTAATCGATCTCTTCACATAAGTGATAGTACACTTAGTATGGATCTACCATGACTGAATCTCAAAATAATTGGACCTGATGATACTATAATATATAAATAATATTAATTCTATAATATTATAATATTTAGTAAGTTTATTTTTTTGGTAGAGAAGTACCTTGGGTGGAATAATTACTTATGGCATCAAGTATCTCAAATTTAGCACTCGAATTTCACCTGGATGATGCTCGAACAATGATTCACAATATTAAGTGAGTAGAAGTAATAAATACATTAATAATTTTCTGAGAGAAAACCCATCCCATTTTCTGGGGTAATTTTTACCATAGAAGTCTTCCTCAAGATCATTAGAACTCTAACAGGTTCTAAATGACAAAAAAAATACAATAACACTAATTGAATCCTATAGGGATGGATGCCTTTTAACCTCAACCACACTTATTATTATAGAATTTTATTTAATATCGATTGAGAGGTAAGTCACAATATGAATCTATATGGTTTATATCATCAAGTGACCCATAATTCCCCATAGTAACATCTATACCAAGGTTTTATGGATACTCTCCAGATTACTCTTCAAAACATACTTCCTATAGAATCCTTAAGTGGAAAAATGCTACCCTATAAATTCCATTGGTCAAAGATACCAATAAATAGATAAACTTATCCATAATATCATGAAATATTATTCAATAGATATTCTGTGGGAGATAATCCCTCATATCATTCTGATGTGATGTTATAAAGTATCTCACTATATAGTGATAAATACCAAAAATATTGACCATGTGAAAGATATTAATCCTAAAGAATGTGTAAGGAAATAGGATGAGGATTATTCTATTCAATATATTTTCCACAATGAATTGAATAAATAAAGATTTTGTATAATAAATCAATGGGAAGAGAAAAATTTGGGAGATTGATGAAATTACTAGCTACCACCTCACTACTAGTATCCAAAATTTAATGAATTGAATCGAATGAGTACTGAGTTTCTTTAGGGAAATGTACCAGTAGGGTATGTTATTTAGGTTCGACAACACAATGCTCTTTCAACAATGCACCCACAATAAGAAGATCATATCCCAACATTAAAAGAATATATTAGTCATCTTATCAATCTAGGATTAATAAAAATGATATAGATATATCCATTGGTGTATGGAAGTTTAGGTTTCCCTCCATTAGGATAGTAATTTGACCATATCAATTGAAGTACCTTAAGATTTTCTATGCTGTTGATCAACTAAATGCACATACAATCAAACTATGAATATATCCCTCTATTTCTCCTCTTATCCCGGCTATAACCATGCATTTCCAATCAACTATCCCATTAAAAATCAATGTCACCATTGAGTCTCTAAAAATTATATTGAGGCTATTTAAGTATAGACGAAACTAGTTCAGTTGAAGTGGAATCCTTAAACCAAACTGTTTAATTTAACATATCCCCCTCCAAATTTTGGCAATCCTACAATCTAAATATTTAAATGTATTTGTGGTCCAGAGTTTCACTTGACAGTTTTATGTCTCATTATTCTATATGATAGGGAACCTTTAGAATAAATAATCAATTAAACTCATATGATTCATTTAGATTCTAGAGGGGAAATGTATTTTTAATTACATTAATTTTCTTTCCAAATCCATCACAGGAAGGGAATATCACTAATAGAAATTTGTTTTTCTATTCTTCTTTATTCCTCAAATGATAAAATTAGATAATATCTTAAATTTAATTCAACATTAGAATGAAATATTCTTATATATAATCACTATAATAACCATATTTTCTTTTTCATATATATTGAAATATATTAAAAATACTCATAGATCCATAAACATAGATGAAATGAGATTTTGAGATCTGGTGAGCCTAGAGTTAATATTATAAAATTATTAAATATATTAATGTCACACAAGGTTTATTTATCCTAAATAATGGGTTATCTTTTGTGTTTATACACATATCATAAATCTACTACCATGGATGAATTTGGAACATGATGTTTACCAATGGTATGAACAAAAAGTGGTCAGTTTCAATCTTTTTTATTAATAAGTCATTGGTGGGTATGTTAAGTGAGTTAATTAATTAAATTACTTAATTTATTTATTTAATATTCATAAAAGAAAATTATTTTTAAATACCCACTTATTTAAAATCATGATGTTTAGATACATAATACTGGTAGGATTTTAAATGAGCTTTATAGCATTCTTTTTTGGATGATTAGGATGGGATGATGAAACAAATCACATCGAGGTGGATTAGGAAGCTGTGTACATAGTGGGTCTTCCACATCACTTCAGAATGTGTTCTTTACTAATGATGCATCCAAAATCTAGGGAGGTATCATCCATTATAATACCATCCCCATTGATTAATTTTTTTAATAAAAATATTTTCTTCTTTTGATATAGGCTAATTATTCATCACATGAGTCCAATAATTTATTGATTATATTGATCTTATATAAATCTTACACTATGTCACATGTCATCTTTCCTAGAAATCCTGAATTTATAATTATTGGAAAATTATTAATGGCTAGTCCTTGCTTTTTTTCATTTATGTGTTTCATACACTTTCATTCTATTATCCTGTGGGGTCGTATTTTTAATTATTTCGAGCAGGATCATGCATGTTAGAACCCTAACATTCATGATTGTTGTTCATGTTATTAAAATATCAAAAAAAATGTCAAATTAATATAGAGAAGGTTTTGGATGATGATGATGTTATCTGGATCAATGTTCAAGAGTAGTAATGATATCAATTGGTTAACGGTATCAGGTGGAATGTGGGATTCATGAGAATGAACCATTTATCATTTTCAACCACTAGAAATACAATATCAATCTTTAGAAGCAAGTCCAATCGATTTATGGGTTTCAAATGGTGGTAATCATGGAAATTATCCTATATTTGGATTAAGACATGATGATCTCGAGATTGTATGGAAAAGTCAACTACATGAATTTTAGTTAAATAACACACACTATGTAGCCCAACCAAGATGTGATGGATAGGGTTTCATGGTTATTAAGGATCAAAAAGTGTGTTACTGGAGCCACACACCATGTGACCTACCCCAAGTGGCTAATCCATGAAATAGATAGGACCTCATGTGGGAGGACATCCCATGATCTTTGGGAGAACACTAGCATGTACTAGTACCCAAATATGGCCCTGTACATGGAACCCTATCTATCACAACATATGGGACACCTACATGATGTGTTTGGTGACATAGCCTCTGGTCATGTAAAAAGGAGAACAAAAACATATAGCTTGGTGGGACATCATTTTTTGTGGATTCTATAGACTTCATGTACCATTTTTAGAAAATTCTACCTTGCATAAAACCTTCATCAGGACTTATATTTTATCTCTAAAATAGCTATACTGGGTGTGGGCAACGCTTAATCCTTACCCCACTATATGGACCCCATTTATAGACTAGATAAGATGTCTTAGACCAACTTAGAAGAACCCCTAGTTGAAATTGGTCATGTGTCCTCTATATACTGAGTGATGCCCCACCACAATAGACTAGGTAATGAGACCTCATCATTCTAAGTATAACCCCCCTAATTGAATAGGATGTGGAATATTTACCCAATTTGTGGAAGCCCATGATGGATTATCATATGGGAGCTCTACATAATATGTGGAACCCTCTAGTGTACATTGTCATTGGTCCTCTACCAACTGATTGGAACCCCACGAACATTATAGGTTGTGGGTCCACTACCTACTAAGTGTCACCCCTTGAAAAACTAGGGTGTGGGTCCTCTACCTCTTGAGTGGAACTATCCTAATTCCCTGGGGCCTAGGCCCCCTATAAGATATTTTCCCCATATATTATGTGGCACAATGACATGGTTTGCGTCTTCTAGGTAGCTATATCAATGGATAAATGAGATTTTGGGCACTAGAGACATACCCATTTTTACCCGTTGGTATACTCATTGGCCTACTATTAGTTTTTATATGTATATAAAATTTCTCTCTTATAAAGGTTTTTTTAATGAGGATATATATACATATATGTTTGTGGGTTTTTGGGTTTTTGTTTCCCTCCTGATCTTGGTTGATCCGAACACTTCTATTGTATATTATATTAATTCCATTTGATTTTTGAGGAATCCTATAGGGTATTCATATGCTCACCCCTTCAAGGGATTTTCCCACACACACATATATATACATTATCATATAATATGGTATGCATTGATCTCTTTTTGGATTCTTTTGTGATGATTGATATTTGTATTATCAATTTAAGATCCTGATAATGATTTTATGAGTGATTAGGGATCAATTCATGGGCCATATCATAATAAATTTCTTCTACATATGGTTATTTTATCACCCTAACCTATATAGTAGAATATGTTTCTAGAATAGTATGATGAGAATAAATGCATGCGTATCACACCCAATGAGTTCCATTGCCACATGAAGATGATGTTCGATGATGAGCTAGATACCTAGGAAGCATATAGATTTCCTGATTTAGTGATCTAATATCTAAGATCATGCATACCTCGACTAATCAGATGGTTTCATTGTAATCCAGTCATCTCCATGGAGTACTAGGGTGTTTCTAGTGTATAGTCTTGCATTGGAATGACGAATAAACACTCTAATGGAACAGATTTGTGTATCTATATCTCAAAGAAAATTACCACTTTTATTTGTACTATATTTTGATTTAGGAGGTTATGGATATTTATTAGGTTAGTATAAATTTTGTTGAGTATGTTATGAGCATTAATATATTATTTGTAACTCTCATGACTTGGTACATGAATGTTACTTTATGGAGAATATGTTAGAGTAGGATCTCCATGGTGACATTAATTATAGTGTGGTTCCATGTGCATCCCCACATATTCTAAAGTATTAGATTGTGTGATAGTGTTTTGGAGATTCATTTTTCTGGGAATACATTCAGTTGTTGATGGAATTTGGAATCATGCAACCGATTCATATTCAGTAGCTAATAGGTGCATGCTGTTAGGATCTCATCGTACAAAATCATCCCATAGATGGTCTCTGTCACATAGAATTACAACATTGGGGTAGTGTAGTAGACCAGGTTTTCTCGAAGATACGTGATGATAAACATGTGACATATATGGTCACATGGAATGTTATTTCCCATCCCAACATAAGAAGTTTAGAAGGAAGGAAGTATATGTATGGACATAACAGAGGAAATATCATGATTAGAGATATCCTAGGAGAGTCCAAGGTGGTCCTTAGGGAGGAAATGGAAGAATATGAGTGGGTGGATATACTTGAGTAGGATACATGGTTGGAGGGTGACTCTATGAGATACATCCACCACCACTAGCAAGAATCCCACACTAGTCTTATGTAGAATGAGTTTGGGGTCATAGTAATATGCAGGCCAAAGAGTCTTATAACCATATAGGCCACAAAAAATACAAGGTATGATATATTATTATTAAAAAAATTCTCATGTACATTTAGACATAGATTCCAGTGAATAATTTTTTAATTTATCATTTTTTAAGATATAGATATCCATATTGATACCTAATCACAATAGATTTTCTAGAGTTTATGACTGAATTGAATTCATTGATATATCTTATCTTCTTATAGTACAATCTATGATTTAGTGGTGAGAGTTTTATGTGAGAATTAATGTTCATCACAAAAAAAACATTCTAACACTATTATGGGTATTAAATGTTTATCCATGGTTCGATCCCAGGTTGACTATTTTCATAGGACAGTCAGATGCCTTCAAAATGATGGGATTAGATTCTCTTCTATGGTAGAGAGTGTAATTATGGATGAGGGATGATGCCATGTGATTATGAGTCTACAAACCATAACCCAATATATGTTGATTTTATCACATGGTTCAATAGGTTCTTCATTAATTTGGACTCTTATGGTAGTTGGGTACATTATGAACATCTTCCCTGAGGATGTTCTAGGACTATATCCATGGTGGGAGCTAGAAATCTGCATTGATTTCCACCACAAGATCACACTGATATAGTATACTTCATTTTAGATATCCCTTACCAAGGTTCAATAGATGATGGTGTTTTTATATGTCCTTTGAGAGAAGTTTTTTATTAGATGAAGTGTGTCCCCATGGGAACCTCTGGTTTTGTTCACAAAAAATGCATGAAAAGATCTTATGGATTTGTATTGGATATTATAACCTAAACATGGTGATGATAAAAAAATTAATCATTTCTATGCATTTTATACTTCTTTATTAATAGTGATGCTTGAGTTGGTTCTTCAGTATCAATCTCTAGTCTAGTGAAAATTGGTTTATGGTTCTTGAGGAAGATATTCTAAATCTAGCTTTACGATGTTGGTAAAAACAACTGTGAGTTCATTTTGACTCCTTTTGCTGTGATGAATTACCCTAATGTGATTATGAATCTGAATAACTTGATATTCCAACTATTCGTCAAATGATTTGTGGTTGTCTTGATTAATGACATATTCATCCAGTCAACGTCATAGGAGGAGCATGAACAGAACTTGTGGAAGGACCTATAATTACTCTTCTAGTACCATCCATAGAGAAAGATGATAAAGTGACTGTTTTGGATATATGAGGTTAAAATTTTAGGGAATGCTAGTTCAGATCATGGTTTTCCCATGGACACATTAAATAATGAAGAAGTGATATCTTTGGATCCATCCAATATTGTGTTAGGGGTGTGGAGTTTTCGTGGTTTTGTGAAGTACTACAGGATGTTAATGGTGAAATTATCTAGGATTTCAACCCCTTTAACAACACTCATTTAGAATGGCCATCCATTTACATTGACTGAACAAGGTTAGTGATCCTTCAACCAATTAAAAATGAGGATGACTAGTGATCCTATGTTAAGATCGATGAATAGTTTAACAAAAGAGATCAAATAATTCTCTTTAGCATTCCATGGGTACCAGATGCAGGCCCTGACCATCTCTTCTGAATCAATGACCTCTCGGGCGACTACACGGTGAGATACGGCTATAGACTTGATCTTGGAATCCACTCAGTCGGTTTGGATGAGGGACCGCGACAATTGATCTGGATGCTCAACGTCCCCCAAAAAATCTGTCAATTTTGGTGGCAGGTTTGTACGGGCACTCCCCCAATAATGAACCTGCTTGTTTACCGACATATGGACAGCTCCATTTTTCCCCTTTCTACCCGAGCATTCTAGAAACCCCTCTGCACGATATCATTGACTGCCCAGGAGCTAAGGAAATTTGGAATATATGGGGATCGTCTTCTGTTGCTTCACTGGCATTGTCCTCTGACCTTCCCGATCTCCTTATGCATTGGTGCTCCTCTCTCCCTTCGGAAAATGTTGTTTCACTCTGCACATTGTCTTGGATTATTTGGGTCCGGCGCAATGATGCTGTTTTTTATCAAGCTCAGAGACCCCCCATTTACTGTATTGATCGGGCCACATCTTGGATTGAAGATTGGAAAATCAACAATGAAAATTCTATGTCAGGTGTTTCCCCCTCCCCTCCTTCTCATTGGAATCCCCCAGTGGAAGGAGTTCTTAAGATTAATGTGGATACATATCTTCAAAAGGATGGGCTTATTTCCCTCGGCCTCCTTGCCCGAAATCATCTAGGGCAAATCCTTGCTGGTAAATATGAACAACATCAGGCATTATGGGAACCGGCAGTTGCAGAATCCACGATAATCCTTGCTAGTATGATGCTCGATGTTGACTGTGTATGGGGTGATATCATCATTGAGTCTGATTGTCTTACCGTTATCGAGGCTATTAATCACAATGACGGTGGGCTCCAGTCATTTGGCATCATAATCAGGATAATATTCTAACATTGCCAATGTTTCTCATTATGCACCTTCTCCTTCACCAAAAGGGAAGGAAACAACATGGGCCAACAGCTGGCAGCTTCAGACCCATTTGATACCAACTAGTTCTTGTTGGAAAATTTCCCTTCATGGCTTTTCCCATATACTTCTGCTGATCATCATAATTAATGATATTTTATTTTAATCAAAAAAATTATTAAGAAAAATTAAATAGATTATAGAATATATATTGTATTTCAATTCCACTACTAATGATTTTATGGGAATGTTGATGAAATGGTATGAAATGAATACATATTGTTTGAGGAAGTTAGGACCCCATGAGATGAAATACATTTCTCAGGACAAGAATTATTTGATGTAGTCCTTTTTATGAAGACGTGGAGGAAATATCTTCAGGGAGACGTCTTTATTGTGTTCTCAATATATCAAGTTTATAGGTATATCTTCACATAGAGTGATATGAACTTGATAAAGAGGCACTAGTTGGAGATTATATGGTAATAAAAATTTTAGATAGTGTATACTTTTGGTAAGGGGAACATTTTGGATGATACCATTAATTACAAGTCTCATTATTTGACGGTGGATGAGGCATATGAGTAGTTGGATGCATTACATATTGCTCCACTAGAGTATAGGGGAGAAGTTTTTCTTTAGTCGATGGTGTTGACACATCCACTTCTCCAGTGTAAATGAGATTCTTAGTTAAAATAAATTGACTATGAGGTACTTAGTGAAGTGATATCATCAAGAGATTTATCAGATGGATTTTTCGAAGGAGGGGAACATGTCATCATTTTCGAGGGATACATAGTGGTTCTAGTCATACAGTGAGAGGTTATAGTGAGGTATTTTCAAACATTAAATTTTTTTGAACATATTTATTTGGGGACGATTTATAGGTACTTTTAATGATAGTTTTTGTGGCTATAATGAGATGGAGTGTGCCTAATTTATCCTCTTGGTGTCTCACATGTCCGTAAGTGAGGACCATGTACCATGTTCTAGTAGGTTTGAAACAACCTATTATGTTCCTAATGTTAAAAGGGTATTTCATATCTGTAGACATTGGGATATGAAATCTATAGAACATGAGACAACTTGATACCAATGAAGTGAATGTTGAATGACTCACAAAGTTAGAATACTTCCATTCCTTTAGGTATTAGAGTTCAGTGGATTGTTTGGGACTGTTTTACAAGAAGTAGATCCTCCAACCCCATTAGGTACCCGAAATTATAATCTCCAAACCTAATGCATGATTTATTTCATCACTATGTAGATAATTACATGAGGAATTTAGGAACCATTTTCTGATGAGTATGGAATTTCACCCCGAAATGGATGGGTAGAATGAGCACACTATCTAGTTGCAGTGGGAGCCTGACATCTTCACTGTGTCATAACCAAACATATATAAGCATGATCCTATGATCTTAATATATTGAGAGAATCTAGAAATAATGGATTGATCCATATTAGTGTAGTATGTGGTGGGGATCAACGATCGATAAGAGATGATCCAGGTAGGATAGACAATTCCATTGGTTTGTGTGTTGTGGTAGCACGAGAGCATGATGGGGAGATTCATAAAGCGATATATATTTATGAAGGACCTGTATTATTCATTTATTGAAGAAATTACTTGAATGGTTATAATAATGTAGTTACCTTTCCCCAAATAATACTTTAAAATATATAAATAAAATTTTTTTGGGTCAAGAACTGACACTGCTTGAGAGCCCATGGCCTAGTAATCACGAAATTGATATTACGAAAATATTAATCATATTAACATCTCAAAAATGATGGTTTTAAGAAATAATGTTTTATCTTTCTAGAAATGTATTATATTAGAAATAAAAGACCATAGTTGAATCTAGAACATGGTATTTAATCAAGGGATCACCAAAACATGACTAGCATTAAACATTATGATTAATAATCCATTAAAAAGAATATTAAATTAATTAATTAATTAAATTGTTTAATAAATTAATTTAATACACGTAACATATAATCCTCAATAAGTACCCTTTTTTAAAAATAACAATGTTTAGATAGTTTACCCAAGGAGGATTTGATAGGTGGTTTAGAGAATTATTCTTTTGAAAATAGTGATAAGACAATGAATAATGATAACATCAATGTAGTTTGAGAGGAAGAAAATAAGATAGGTATTCATCATTTATGGAAAACATGTTACTAAATGAAAATTAATCTGAAATTAAGGGATCGTTAATTGTTTTTAACCTCTTTAATTAATTGTTTATGAATGGATTTTTCTTCTAATTTTGATCTTTAATATATTTTCATTACATAAGACCCACAATTTATTGATTATATTGATCCAGTATAATTCATCTCTATTTCACAAGTTATCACCCATGTTATTCCCTAAATTATGATCATTAGAAAATAGTATTTGAAAATTGATATATTTACTTTATTTATGTACATCATCACTCTTAATTCATTTAATTTTTTTACCTTTGGCCTATGGGGTCATATATCGACTTCTCCCAGGTAAGTTCGAGAATGATCAAATTGATAGATTCACGGATATTTCACATGTGAAAACTAGATTGAAAAATTGAGGATGAATGATTATGGATCG
Organism: Viscum album; assembly: GCA_963277665.1. NCBI lineage: Eukaryota > Viridiplantae > Streptophyta > Magnoliopsida > Santalales > Viscaceae > Viscum > Viscum album. The sequence goes on along the minus strand of OY728159.1, from coordinate 889,651,334 downwards.
TAGGTATTAGGTAGTTACCTATGGTTCTGGGATATAAAGTAATATTCTCTATTAAAGACCTCCCATAGACATTGGATATATAGAGTTATGTATCTTCCATATGCCCAATAAAGAACATAATAGAAGTCCATTAACTCAAAAAGGTAGGTTTATGAGTCATCCTTATCACTCATTCCAGGGCAGTTTTCCCTATTAATTCTTTTTATCATAAGGCTACACCAATAGTGATGTATAATACAATACCCTCATTGAAGTCTGTAAATTAGAGTAATAAATAATGATATTCCACCTTATAGAAAAATCTTATTAAGAGATTGTAATAATGAAAAATAATGTTGAGTATTCTATGAAAAATAAGGATCTTATAACGCTTTACTATCTATATATAATTATTGATGGAAACATCATCTCATATAAAATACTAACCCTGGACAGGTATTCATAATATTCAATGGTAGATTCACTGGTTAATGAAAATTAAAATATAGAACATCCAAATTAAGATGAAACAATGAACAATATAAAACATCGTATGTTGGTTTAACTATTAATTAATAACATGGAAGAGGTCAATGTGATTAATTATACCACTAAAGAAGTTGATTTACTGATCTTATAGATTTCTCCCATATTATACTATGTCGAAAATAGGATTCTACCATTAGGTTGAGTATGAAAAGAGAAAATGAAATGACACGATGTAAAATTTCCCCATTTATTGTGGACAAAGATATTAGAATTCCTTCTATAAATGAATTTTTGAAAGATTAATCCAAAGAGTCTATTATGGATGAGAAACTCCAACATTCAAGAAAGAAGTCCATATAGGTGCCTATGGAGCTCATCCCTCAGCGGCCAAGAATTTTTATTAGATCAAGAGGTTGAGATATTTATGGTCGTCAATTACATAGTATTATATAGAGTACACAAAGAGAATTATTTCATACTATACACAAGAAAACATCATTAATAGACACATTTAATTGTTTTATATATCATCATATTCATATAAATTTTCTATAAGGGGAATAGATTTAGTGAGGATATATCCCCCAACAAAAAATTATTGTTGAAGTATATCCTTACTACCACCAAATTCTTCTCTGAGTGGAAAAAGCATATATCCACAAAATAAGTAATGAAAAATACTATCATAAGTTTTTTTAAAATATTATATTTATACCATGTGTCTTTCACACAATACTAATTGATAATGGAACCATATTCTTCTCTTATAACAATAGAGGTCTTAATCAGCAATACTGTATTTAACCCACTTAGTCACCCTACTACCATATATTATAAAATGGGTAGATAAAGGCTTTGAACAAAACTATATCCAACATTCTGTAGAACATGATGGATAAAGATGCAAAATATTGGATATAAAAACATCTTGATGCTTTGTGGGTTTATCTCTCCAATTCCTGTATAACGACAAAAGAAACCCTTTATTCACTTATACAAAGTATAAAATTTTGTCTTCCCATTAAGGTACAATGACATTTTTCATAAAAATGATTTAAAAATTATGAATAATGTTTTAAGATAATTTTAATATATTGATATATATGTAACCATTTTTTAGTAAACTCTTCTTATGTTTCAAAAATAAAATTTCCGTAAAAAAAGTATTTTTTAAAAGCCATTATTAAATAATAAATTAAAATTTTAAACTTTTTAAAAATGTATTTGGAAAAGTGAACTTAAATTTTTATGTTTTTTTGAATGAATTATCATAGAGAAATATTTTTATAATATTATGAGGAAAATAATTATTCAATGAATAGTGAAAAATACTAAATTTTATGGACTATTGTATTTTCATTTATTTTTTTTAAAAAGTCACATAATTTTATAAATTGGTTTTAAAATAAAATTAGATCATTTATATTATGAATAATACACATATAGTATTTTTAATTATTATTTTTTAATTTTTTATAAAAACATTGTATACTTATAATAGTTTTTTCACTAAAACATATTTTTCTTCACATTATATCTTATTAGTTTAATATTAACCTCATCCACTATTAGATAATGAATATAATAAAATTGATTCCACATTTGGAATAAAAATTTCCCAAAAAATTATTGTGGACAATTTTATTTTTGTCCACATTGTATATGATAAATATTAATAATTTGTCATCATAGTTAAGGTTTAAATATGTTTCATGGGGGTAAATCAAAATATATGTGTAAATTTTCCAATTAAATGAATATAAATAACATTACATGTACATATATATATATTAATATTCTAAATTATAATCCTTTTCTATTGGAATTTACTTTTCATAAATGAAATTATTTTATTTTAATCATTTAATAAATTCCATGTGTGTCCTCTCCCCCACTTATAAAAGGACAGTACTCCCTTCCTTTCATCAATTCACTTTTAACCATTTAACTCAACATAAATATTACCAAATAACTTATTAATTTAACTATCCATAATTTATTACTCCATTACATCATAAAATACAATTCCAATGATCATTAAAAATGATACAACTATGGCCAACTAAAGGATAGTTAATCTTCCAACCCTAAGAATTTCTATTTATATCATCTTCTATAACCAATAAATATGTGGTATTCATAATTTAATAAGAAATTAAATATCCTAAAAATAATGAAATTTTATTTTTATTATATAACTAATAACATCAACCTCTATTCCATAAAATTTGATGTGAAAGTATCACTCTTGTGTATGTGTAGACTACCTATTATACATAGCAATACAATTCAGATTACATCACTATATTATATAGATGGTTACTATGATGTGTTTAATTTTTATATATAGAAATTATGAAGAAATTATTATTCTATAATTATAACACCGTATCTACCTTTTAACATTCCAATCTATTGAAAAATGATAACATCACTCATGTGTATATGTGTACTACCACTTCAATGAAAATATGTAATTTTTTTCATTTATTGTTAACATTGATGATAATACGGATTTATTTAATGAATATATATATATATATATATATATATATAAGAAATTATAATGATTTGGGTTTCTTAATTATATTTTATCTTTCTTTTTCCATCCATCTTATAGTGAAAATTGAGTTCATAAATATGTTCAGCTTAACATTTAAATGAAAAATAAAATACATTTTTCATTCTATATCCTTTTGGGATGAATATAAATATATATATATATATAATGAATATATATTAAAATTTTTCCGTGATTAATATTATGAAGATGATGAAACCATGACACAAGGACTAGAACTACAAAATCAAGAGCATCATGAAAAGTGGCATAGTTAACCATCTTAGAGGATGATTTTAAGAGGTAGTTTTCAATAAATTGATATTTAAATATTATCAATGGTTCATATATTATATTATAATTATGTAAATTATTGTTTTATAGAATTGTAAGAAATTTAAATTTATAATTCATGATTTTAAATTATTTTTTGAAATGAAAAAATGAGGCAAGGGATTCATGTTTTAAACTCATTTAAACCAGGATTTTTTATGATTGAATTTCTATAGATGGAAATTATATGATTCATTTATAATAAATCCCTTTAATTTTATTATTTACTAGTTATTTTTTTTGAATAAGTTTTTTCATATCATTTTTTTCTATTGAAGAACTCAAGAGAATGAATGAATTTTATGAAAAAATGACAATATATCTCTCATCGGTTGACAAAACTATTTATTTCGTATCCATGTATTGTAAAAATGTTACCAAAAATATTTTTTCAATTATATTATTATTTTATAAATTCATTTTTACACCTGATTAAATTTTTAAAAAATTGTTTCAATGGAACAATTTTTTTCCAAATGATGTACTTTTGAATTTTTTTGAAAATGTGAATGAAATAATTCTATATATGCATAGCATTAAAATAATTTTCCTACATAATTAACACTTAATATTTTGAATATTACTTTTTCATGCATAAATGTTTGTTTTTATATAAATATTTACCTCATATTTTTGATTTTTGTGGATTTTAAATAAGTTATTTCATTTCGGAATGTTTATTTTTCTTTAGAAGTGTTCTAATGATATTTTAAAGGAATTTCTCATATATGACAACAACCATTATTTTTAGTTATGATATATTGGGGTTTTTTTCTAGATAAAACATATATGCTATTTATTTGGATGGATCAAGACATTGAGGATTATCTTTTGTGAATCAAAATTATGTTTCATGGATTATGCTATAATGATATGTTGAAATGATTATGAAAACTATTTATTTTCCTCAAGTTATTATATATGATGAATGATTTTTGATATTTTTCAACACATATAAATGGATTATGATTAATTGATGGATGGATCCAAAATTATATACCTCTTTAATGCATTAGGAAATGATGATTATATAATCAGATAATATGGACTGGAATGGGGAGTGAACCAGTTCTATAAGATAATATTCACACTTTGATACTCTTGGGATATAACCTTGACAAAGGATGTGATGTAATTGGGAGTGAGCCCAATCCACTAATAGTTTCATGGTTGAGATTGTTGGGAAAGGAATTTTTTTTAAAAAAAATATATGTATTGAAAAAACGTATTCCTTATGTGAATTTTATGCTCTCATGGAAAATGTTATGTGATTAAGTAATGAATTAGGTCTTATAAAATATCAATATTTTCCACATGACTCAATATTTTGTTCTATGATATATATGGCATGGTTTTAATATATGAATTTCATGTTTTAATACCATTATTATCTTGTTATGATTATGTTTTCTTTGATACCTCCATTATCTACCCTTACCGAGCTTCTGAGATCCCTATTTATTACATTTTCATTGCTATTTTCTAAAGAATGGATTTATCTGTGATATATTTATAAAGGGTGTAGTTATGAAATACACAGTTGGAGATGATTTAGATATCATTGGAACATGTTTTTTTATGATTATTTGTTTCCAAAAACAATAGACCTATATGATGTTATTGTGGATTGTAATATCATGTATGAAATATTCAACTAATAGGTTGTGTGTGTGTGTATATATATAAATATAAATAATGGAGAACTCTAGTTTCTGTCAAAGAATGATATAGACACCATTTTAAAACAGGGATAGCTTACTTTATTGATTACCCTTAGGATAATACTATATATAAAATAATTCCCTATGTCAAGGTAATGAAATGAGTGTATTTTTCATTGAAAAAATCCCAATATAGATACTACATGTGGATGTGGTTTTATAAAAGATGTATATAGGAATTATAATATCAAAAATAGTTGGTTTTGTTTATATTTTATATCATTTTTGGGAACAGTGAGTGTTACATTACTACTCATTTATTTTGACACACTTGGGGGATATTCTTTGATAACTTATATATTATTTATGAACAATTATGATGGATTTTAATGGATTATTACCATGAATAACATAGCTTAAATCTATTATATCATATACTTTAAAGTATGTGTTATGATTTAAACATCCTATAAATGATTTTTCCAGATTATATTATTTTACAGTATGACTATATTTTTCTCACACTATATTCTATGGTTTTAGTCAATGGATGGAACCAGAATGAACTATGTTATTGGAAAATGTGATAGAGAATGCAATTATTTTATTCCTTAGAAACCAAATGTTCTGGGAGTTTTAATAAAAAATCATTCTACTAGGATTATGAAATTTTTTCAGTATGTGAATTATGATGACCTTATAATCAACATAAAGAGGGAACAATGTTCTATTTTGGGCTTCAGGAGGTATAATCAATAGTATTTTAGTGGATATGTTGTTACACTTTTATCCATGTAATGAAACATTACAACTGAAAAACATTTTAATTTCTCTACTGTTTGAACAAGAAAATTTTATTTTAAATATTCATCATTTGGATAAAAAATAAGATCAATGGTGGAATATTACAAAAAAACGTAATAGGAAAAAATTGAATCTATAGAGTGGGATGTGATTAGAAACTAATTTTTCAGTAATTAATTTCCTCATATATTTCAATTAAAAATGGATAATGTATTCCATGACCAATAAGAGAATAATGAGAAATCTATTAGTATCCATGATGTTGATTTTTAATTAATTTGTAGGTATGATTCTTATATTTTCCTTAAAAAAGTGCAATGTTGATGAATTCATTAGTGCCTTAAAACTAAATATCCAAAGGGAGTTACCTATAATGGATTTTAGTAGCTATAATGAAATCCATTTATGTGTTTTCATTGTTGGAATTGATATCGGAGTTACACATCATTCTCATAGTTTTGATAACAAATGAAAAATAAAATTCAAAGGAAATTATAAACTAACTATATATAGGATGATGATATTGATATGATACTTTCTATGTGGAAGAAAACAGAGCGGAAATTGACCTAAGTAAAATGGTAAATGTTTTATTTGTGGATCTAAGTTCATTGGATAATATAATTACATTATAATGTGAATATGTTAGCCAATGATGAAAATTTGTAGAAACCTCAAAATAATATACAAAAAACACTCTAGTGTTTTAAATGTAAGGTGTATCAATTTTACTCTATCATGTTACTAAATTTTAATGTTATTAATGATGATCAACATCAAAAAACGCATTATCCTAAATGAAAGGGGAAATTTTGTTAGATCACTATTAATGATATTGGGTATGATAAAAATGTTGAGAAAGGTAAACCTAACTTCTACAATAGAATTGGTAATTTATTATTATATCTAGGATATACCCAATTTATTATATATAAACAATATTATAATGGTATGACAAGACTAACCCAATTATTAGATGTGGAATTAGTATTGAATATCCATAATTTTATGATGATTACACATCATGTTTTTTATTCATCTCTAGTTGTTGTTTGTGTGAATATTCTTCTTGAAATTTTTTTATTCAAATTTTTATTAATTTTTTTATCCAAGGTATGGATTGATTTTCCTTAAATAAATACAACATCAATTACAAAGGAAGGGAAGTTACCATGGATCTTCTGAACCACCCTAGCATCATCTATCATTACGAAGATAAATAGAAGCATACAATAAATTAAAATCATTTATATAATTATTGATTTATATTACAAAGGGGTAGTTATATTATATGGTTAGGGAGAAAATAAAATAAAACAATATTCTTATTTTGTGGGAGTTCATTTATGTCTTTCCAGAAGAGTTTCATAGTCTTCCATTGAATCCGGAAGTCATATTTTCAATTAAAATCAATCACACTGATAAACTATTACCATTAATATATAAATAAATAAATATAAATATATATAACATACCTAATTTAATTTTAGTAATTGAAGAATAAACATTAGGAGAATCTTGAAAAGGGGTTTATTTTTCAATTTGTGTCAGATTGGGGTGAACCTATTATTTTTTATAAAAATCAATATGAATTATTTCAACTCAACATTGATTATCAGAAATGTAACATAATCTATATCAAGAAAAAGTAACATCTACATTATATTAGTGACTTTTTGATCAATTATGTAGATCTCAACACTAAAATAAGTTTAAACATCATTCATGATATGAAAAATTAAGTTTAAATAAGGTCAATATACCCATGAAAACATTACATACAAGGAATTGATACTATGAATTTATAGAAATTCCATTTGGTAATAATTATTCCACTTTTATCTTCATGGATTTAATGAATAGAGTCTTTATAGATTACCCTGATTTGTTTTTTGTAGTCTTGATAGATGATATAATTATATATTAAATGAGAAATCAAGAGCATGAAGATCATTTTAAGATTATACTAAGGACATTAAAAAGGATAGTCTATATGAAAAATTACATTTATTTAATATTAGGAAAAAGTTTCCCTATTGTTTATATAATATAAAGTGATTCTTTATATATAGATCTATCAAATAAAAAAGTTATTAAATATTGTTCTTCAAAAACCACAGTGACTGATATCCTCAGTTCTCTTGGGTTTTCTCGATATTATCAAATCTCTACATGAATTATTTTTCTAGTTTTCTAATACATTCAACAAGTTAACACATAATTGATCCATGTTACATTTCAATGAATAATGTGTGGAAAATTTCTAGTAATTGAAAATAATTTTAGTGAAAATAACTTTTATTACTATATTACATAATATGTAATGGTTTGTGATCTATATTAATAAATAAAATAAGGGACTAGGATGTTTCCTAATGTATAATTATATGGTGTTTGCTTATTCCACATGAAAATTTATAGATCAGGAGAAAAACTACCCAACATTTGATTTAAAGTTAGGTGCAAATTGTTTTCATTAATGGCATGGAGAAATTATATTTTTCAAAAAAATGATTGATATATATTATGATAAAAAATGTTTTAGAATATATTCACTCATACAAAACTAAATATCCACAAGAGAAAATGGTTGAAGTTGATAAATAATAATAATTTTCAATTCCTTACTATACTAAGAAAGTGAAAAAGGTGTATAATGTATTGAGTTGAAAGTATCATGTTAGATTATCTCCAATTAGGTTTTCAAAATATCTAATATTTCTACTTACTCAATATAGGGATCTTGAGAACTTGAATGAAGGGGGAAAATATTTTATTTCTCAAATTATTATTCAAAAAACTATAGATGTAATGATTAATCCGGATCCAAAAGAATATTTCGAATGGTAAAGAAGGTTAGAAATGTTCTTGATTTAAACATTGATTGTGATGGTATGATAATTTTAATGAATCATGTTTCTGTCTCATCAATACTTGAGTTGAATAATGGGTTATTAGATTAATATCATTGCTCTTTATTATTTATTCATACTAGAATTATGAATATTTATATAGATCTAAAAGAGTATTTCGATTTGAGGAACATGAAGAGATATATCATAAAGTATACATCACTGTTCTTCTTATGTCATTAATTTAATTATTATTGATAGATTTATATGGGGTTGTTAGAACAATTACCAATATAGTAATAGAAATTGGAAAATATCACTACATTTTTTTGTTAGATTTTGAAAAATTTATAAGGTCCATTATAAAATCTGAGATAGAGTTGATCACTCTAAAAATTCGGAACACTTCATTACAATATGAAATTTCTATTATTTTGATCATCTTGATAGAATATACATTATCGTTGTGGTAATAATTAATAGATTACAACATTATATTCTATATGAACGATATTTTAGGTAAACCTAGATGTTCTAGAAAAGTCTTTAATAAGATCATGATTCAAAGATGTGAATTCAAACTTTTTATCATTCTTGTATAGATAAATAGTCTTAGATATAAATTCAAATAGTAGAGAATATGGGGAGATCATTTTTATGGATTTCTAAGTTATTTGGGACTAACACATTCCACTTAAAAAATTATTATATAAAAATATCCATCATTAGAGAATTAATATTGATACTTAGGAATACCTCTATTTAAATTAGTGTAGAACTAAAACATGAAAGGATGATGTTGGAGAATGAAATCTATTTGGACCTGAGCTAGTTGAAAAAATTGTATCGTATTTTATATCCATTTATAAACACATTATTGAATCATAGATTTGAGAAGTGTTATGATGAAAATCATTGGTGAAAATTGAAAATAAATGTGGGTGAGAAGTTACTCCTATGAATTTATCTAAGGTTGAATGTGATGGGATTAAAAAACAATTTAAATATGAGCATTGGGTCTATTATCCATTTCTGGATTCCGGACTGGGTAGGAATGGATGATTCTGACATTGGGTTTCTATCAAAACCCTCTAAAGATTATTTTTTTAAATGAATACATCTTGAGGAAGTATATACCTGATCCTGCACATGTATCGAACTCAATGGTCATACCACTAGATCATGATCATTCATATGAGAAACAAACAATGTAAATCTTGTATCATATAGATAATGTGATATGAAACAAGATTACTCATTTAACGTATTTAGTAAAAATAAAAAATTATTAGAAGCTACATGGGATGTCAATGATTTGATGAAATAGATATATCCAATTTTTTTATTGGATCAGTGGTATTTTGAGAAATAAATATTTCCAATTTTGGTAGAATGTAATACCCTGGGATTTTAAGATATATAGTTTTAAAATAAATTTAATTTCAGTAATTTACTATGATACACACAACATTGATTATAAATGAAACATAAGAAAATATTACATTATAACCAAGGAATTAAATTTTCCGATTGAATATGAATAGAAAAATTTTACGAGTTATATATATATATAGATAATGAAAATGAATTTGTAAATAGGTACTCAATTTTTATTAAAGACTAGATAATCCTAAAAAGTAATTTCTCCCAAGAATATTATTTTTATTTATTTTTGGGTGAAAAAATAATAATTTTATCCATATTAAAAAAATTATTTTCCAAAATGAAATATTGTTTTTAAACTAGTATGACAAAATATGTTTACAGAGTATTTTTTTGAATTTAATAACAGGGTTAATTTTTTGATAGATAGTAGAAATTATATATTTTTACAGAAAATAGTAATTTAATTTAATGAATTTAAATAGATAAATTAATAAATGGTACCAAAATTTACAATCAGATCATATTTTTATTAATAATCTAATTATGGTAAATATAATTATTGTTATGTGGGTTTTGGTAAAAAACTATTATATACATAATTCTTTTTTCTTGAAAACTGTTTTTCATCATGTTGTTCAAGTATATTTTAAAAATAATTTATTAAAATTTTAGAGATCACTTATGATAGAAGTGAATATATATTTTAAATAAGAATTTGCAATTTTTTTAATTATTATAGTTCGCTTTTTTATAATAATTATTTTAAAAATAATAATCATTTTCACCACTGGTAAATGTTAAAATGAGTTTACATGGGTTAAACAAAAATATGAGGATAAATTTTCCAATAAAACAAGTAGAAAAACTATTTTATGGCAATATTTTTTGAAAATACTATAAAAATTTGAATATAGTTCATTTAAGAAGATTTTGGGTTAATAATGTATTTATTATATTTTAATATTTTCATATATTCAAAGTGTGTCCTACCCCATACTTTTAATTATCATTTCACTTCATCATAACACATTGACCCTTTTTGATTGACCAAAATATGACCATGTTTCTTAAAAAAATCTCTATATAGAAGCTATAGGTTCTATTATTCTTAAAATACAACAAATGGATACTTAAGAAGGTATCTAAGCAAGGATAACCAAAGGATAAGAAATCAATTGACCCAAACTCTTTCAATTTATTTATTCTTGTACCTCATTTAATTTTTTGGTATAAATCATAAAATAAAACAATAGTACCATAAATATATATAAATCTTATGATGATAATTACATTCTCAATATCCACCTATGTTCCATGATGTGGGAAGTGAAAGTATATCTCATGCGTACATCCGGACTACCACCTCCGTATGTAGACAAAATTAATTTTACATCACCATCATTCATCAATGACTATTAATACTGCTATAAATTTTAAATATTATATTTATGAAATAATCATTCATTAATAATTATAATATTATATATTCTTTATTACCTCTTAATCTACTAGAAAATAATAACACTGCTCGCGTGTACATGTGGACTACCACCTATACAAATACATAGGATTCCTTTTTTCATTTCATAATTATAAGAATTTTAATTAAATTAGAATTTATAAATATATATGAGTTATAGAATAAAATAATCTTTATTGTGGTGAAACATTATTCACTATTTTTCTCTCCATCTGTTAGAATGTGATAAAAATATTCATGTGTACTTACGATTTACCATCCCTGTGAATGTGGTAATTCATGTGTAAATATCAATCATTTATAAATGGGTATAAATATTTTTTATAAATAATATATTAAATATATATATATATATATTAAAATTTTAGGTATTATGGATCCAATATCAAAGTACATGGACTAGATGTACTAAACCAAAATTCTCAGAAAAATGAAATTGTTAATACCCAAAATCAAGGATTTCAATAAGGAATTAATTATAGATGGGTGTCAAAATATTATAAATGGATTATATATGATATTATTTTTTTTTATATTAATCTAATATAGTTATATAATTAATTTATATTTATTACATATTAGTTGAATGAACATTTTAAATAAGCCAAATTCAACAAAAGTGATTTATGTTTAAATATTGTATTAATCTAGATTATTTATGATTAAATTTACTTTGAATTATATTATATAATAAATTACTAGTATATAACTTTATTTTTATAATCCAATTGTTATTTCTTATTATTATATACATTCCTTTCATTTTTCTCGCTTTATGTTGGTAAGATACCTATATAATGTTTTCACCCAAAAAAATACATTATTTCCTTCATGTGTAGAAAATATTTTTTTTTCAATTTATATGTGTGATAATAAATTTTTTAAAAATATTTTTATTATTATATAATGATGGATCAAATTCACTATTACCCATTATTTATTTAAACACATATTTAAAATAAATCATCTTGTAATTTTTAGAACAAGGCACTTTAGAATTTTTACAAATTATGTGAAAGGAGTCTTTATTTTTTACATTAATGATCTGAATGATATGTTTATCCATCATGGACACTCAATGATTTTAGGATTACATTAAAGGATTCAATGTTTATTTTGAAATAAAAAAAATCCTTTATATTTTTTTTCATTTTAAATAAGTGATTTCAATGTGAAAAGAAAATTTCCCTCAAGAAATGATCTGGGGAACTACTAAATGAAATTTTCATCTATGAAAATATAATTTGATGTAACTTATTATTTAATTGAATTATAATACAAGGATAAAGACCCTATTATTTATCTTTATGTTTTAAGATTTTGGTGGTGTGATGTTTATGAAACTGGTTTATTTTCTATGGGTTAAGAAATATTGAAATGATGGAATATTTATGTAACCCACTTCAATTCCAAAATTTTTGATATACGATCATTAAATTATGATCCTGAAAAACACATATTAATGGATTATGATTAGATTATGACTAGGAATTGAATTATATTTCCCTCAAATGCATTGTGTAATGATGAATATTTCATGAGTTAAGAATGTCTTAAATTGGATGTGAGACCAATTCAGTAATGGGATTTGTTTTCACAATAATATTCATGGTAGGGAACCTTGAATAAGTATATGATGGATTTAGGTTTGAAATAAATACAATATGATGGTCTTGGAAGGTATCCTTGACCTAGGAAGTTATTTTCCTTACTTATGTGTATTCTAAGAACTTATTTTTAATGAAAATGTTTTTATTTCATGGTTCATTTTCATTGATTCCTTTATGAATCATGTATTATAAAAAACATGATTTTTTCCATGAATCAATATTCTAATGTATGATATATAGGATATGGTTTTCAAATAATATTCCCCAATTCTGATATCCTTATGGTCATGTTATGTTTATTATTCATTGAGATATACTTTCTTTACCCTTTATAAGAATCTAAGTTCACCCTTTCATAGGTTTCGTTCCCTAGGTTATGAAGAATTCTATTAAGTATGATATATCTTATAAGTTCTCCTGTAATGTTAAAAAAAGTGGGTGATTATCTAAATCTATTATGAACAATTTATTTATGTAACCATGTTTCAAAAGACAAAAGACCTATAAAAATCACTAATGGATCAGAATTTTATGTGTAGAATATTCATCTAATAATATATTTTATTTATATATTATATCAAGGGTTTAAATAATACATGTGAAAAAATCCTCTGAAAAATTAAACAATGTGAGATATACCTTATAAAATACACAAGATATAATCTGATTGAGAGTATTTGTTGATCACAATTGACAGAAACAATATCACACCCCTAAATATTATAGGTTTCTCAAGATATACATTTCATAATTAACACATAAAGAAGAAAGTCCCTGAAGTAATAATTAAAACATCATAACACAATTTTGTAGGATATATGATGTTAAAATACATAGCATGTGTCTTGTTTTCATAGAGTAAAACTACATTATAATTTCGGAGTAATAAAATGATAAACTACATTAAACAATACTATCATATGATGTTGAACTTCATGGTTACCATCCCATCCACATGGATAAAACTATTATGTGAATGTAGTTCCCAAATAGCATTAAATTTCCCAAGGTGGCCCATTTCTTATTACCTCATTCTCACATACATTATATTTCCATCATTATTAAAGTATTTGTAACAGAACCCCTCAATGCCTTAGATAATTTATTCCCCATACAATATATGAGATTGATTTTCATAAGAGATTTGAACACATGTTTTATCATTTATAGACCATTTCTTGGAAGAAAGTCCCCTTCCTCTTTATATGAGTAATATATTTGTGGGGGGGGGTGATTTTTCTCTTATAACTATATATGCCTTTTTTCAGTTAGTCATAGAGAGATGTTGAGAACCCCTATTCTGGGCTCAACTAAAAATTTAAAAAAATCCCGACCTCTTCCATATGATTTAGATTTATGCGGGGAGTATCTTATAGTAAACTATATGGATATTTATTCTTGTATTTGTAAAATACCTAGTGATTCTTAAATCCATTATCCTAGGTTCAAACATAAATAAAATAACATTCACCTTTCATTTTAAATGAACTGGATCATCTCAAGGATAAACTTAAAAGAGACACGTGGAGTTTTATCATTCCTCGTAATATGATCATGATCACTAAGTCATTGAATTCACAAGTCTGGATTCCTCCATAATGCATTATGAATAACTTCTTCTCATAAACCAAAATTCATTTCACTAGAAACATTGATAAATGGAAACCATTATTGGCTATCATTTTCAATAGAATCTATATCCAAATGAAATTTCTATTTTGACTATGCTTACTACACCTTCAATTTGGCTCTTCATATATTCCCAAAACATGTCCTATTTACTAAAATAATAATCATACTTGGGATAAAATCCTCTTACCCATGTATGCAAAAAATACGATGAAATGGAAGTCTCATTTTGAACATAGTCCATGATCATTACTTACATATCTATCCCACAAGATCTTTTGGTATTTGAGAGCCTTAATTTATGATTTAGAACGTGTCTAATCATTTTAATTTTTTTTGGAGCATACTTGGCCTCTAATCTCTATTTAGTTACATCCTTCAATTTTATTGATCTTGGTCCTATAACGTTAAACTATATTCACACCTTCCCAATAAGATAATATCTTATACACATAATGATGTATTAACTACGGTGTTTGAGACTCTTCTTTAATATTAATGTTCTATAGAAACCCACATAATATCTATAATTTTCAATTCAAAAAAATGAATTAAAAGAGTCAATGTAATCCCTTTTTAGTCCCAAAAACACGATTTTATAAGTTCTCTTGTTCATCCATTCAAGTATTTTGTTTTAATAGGATTGATTAATTTGAAGGGAACCTACTAAGATTTGATTTTGATTTTTATAGTTTACCCATGATTCCATGAACAAACCCCTAGGGGTATTTTTGATCCCAGAAAAATGTACACTTAAACATCAATGTGTTATCCCTATAGTAATTGATTTATCGGCCAACCAAATCCACCTAGTTTAAATATAATTACTACGGAATAAGTTAGATTCCATTAATAATGGTCATTATACTCACTCTTGTCTCTCATTATAATTGATTTAGAGATTTATATGTATTGAGTTTCACATTCCATAGTTCAACTATTTTTAGAGAGTAAATATACATGTTTTTTACAGAGTTTTTTTTCATAACCATTTATATGAAAATACATTTTCCAATGTTATATGACATGGAACAACATAAATCATCAGTTAATGCTTTATGACCATAGAAGAAAACAAAAATTGGTTAATTATATATGAGAATAAATAGAAACAACCATAATTCTAACTGAATGAACATAAAATTCATAAATAATGAGACATAGTACTTGAAAATTTTCAAAAAAAAGAAGTGAGTTCTCGAAAAATGTTGAGTCCCAAATTTGTAGATATACACCTTTCATGGTCTTGAAAAAAATGAGCACCTAAAATTGAAAAACAGAATAAAATGTTAGGTTGAAAACTAAAAATTGGTATTCTATGTAATGTCCATGTATTACCCTCTATTGATTATTTTTAAAAGACTTAGTAAAATGTTAGAAAATGGATGAAATTACATTATGCTTGATGGTCCCACCACACAGTCGTAACAAAATTTAAGCGATAATTGAATGGCCTCTTGATAGAGGAAAATGTTATACCATACATATTTTCATAAAATTATACTTTATATAATTAAATACATTAAATAATATGTGGGATATGAGATCATCTCTCAAAATGGAAAAAATCTAGTGTTATAGTGATGGAAGATTATAACAATCTCCATATCAAAGTGATGCACAAGAAAAGATTATACTAACTCGAGTATTCAAGAACTATGATTGATGTAGTTATTCATATTTCACCTAGTGTAATCATATGATATATCATGGAATTAATTTTCAAGGAATTAAAAATTATTATTGAATAAGAATATATATTATAAAATGTATGGATTTATGAGAGTAAAATATGTTTTAATTTATTCATAAAAAATGAGATTATAATCCATTGGATTTATATTTTCACTATTAAAAATGTTTCATTATATAAGACACACCACAAAAACCTAATTATCATCAAGGGATAGATGGTCCTCCAAAATGACGCAACATGAATCATCAATCATTGTAGTCTCAATTTATTCATCTAGGGAAGTCTCTCTAATATAGTTATTTCTTTTTTTCTTCTCAACTTGTTCATCCTAAGTAAATAAATTATTCAATTGTTTCATTAACCTAGAACATAAAATATTCTATTCATTTTTTCTTTTTTGGGAAGATGAATTTTTGGGAGTTTGTTTTCCTGATTCCATGGATTAATAATGGGATGTTGTTTGAAGTGTTATATAATGATGTCTGTCAAATTTTTTATGTACTTAATATAGGTAATGGATACATCTGACTATAACTCCCAAATCTATCTCCCAAATAAAATCTTTTATAATGTAATAGAGTCTTTGATAATTTAATTACACTCTAACTTGGTGTAGGAGGTAGCATTGAAGGCAATGTATATTTGTGTAATGTTCTTCCAACGAGTTGCTGGAGATCAGCTTCAATACACTCTAATTTTCATTCAAACCATGGGCCTAATAAAAATAAAGGTTTTTAGTATATATTTGACCCATTCCAAGAAAACGATATATAATCACGAATTATGTCACTCAGATAGTCAAGGGTTCCATCCACTGGGGATAATGATGTAGCAAGCTGAGCCTCCACACTGGGGACCTCTGTTTGTGATGGTAATTTAAAAAAATGAATTTCATAAATAAAGAAATATATTTATATTAGTTCTATATTATATTATACATATACAACCTAACAATTAGAAAAATATATAATGGATTATGCGGTGCATTTGACCTAGGAAAAAACAACCTCATCATTTAATCAAGAATGTTCCTATTTATCATGGGTGGTGGAGGCATCAACTATCGATGTAGTCTCATATATAGGAACCTATGGGGATGTTTCATCCTATTATATAAAAAAGTTAAACAATAGACTGTGTTTTACCTCCATGGTTTTCACCATTTGAATAGGGTAAATGAAATACTCTATAAGCGATGGGCCACTTGAAAGTGATGCAAGTTTACCCCTTGGCCACTATATCTCCTCAAAAATGCCTCTAGGTTCGTTTGATTGGGTGGACATATCGATGGACACCAAAAATGTCCTCCATGGTGTGTGGGGACTTTAATAATAGAAAGGAAATTAATATTTTTTATAAATCCCCGAGGTTTTATGAAATATATTTTAATTGAATATATTTAATTTTTTTGATTGCTTGCATTACACAGAACACTGAATTTTAACGAATCATGGAAAAATATAAATACTATCATTTAAACATGGTTATTATTATCTAAATGTAAAAATTGGTTGAAATAATATGAATAATTCTTTTTGAAAAATTAATTATAGTGTTATTATATAATGAAAACAAATTTATTAAAAAATTTATTAATTATTTGTAAAGCGTTTTTATATTTTGAAAATAATAATTTATCAAAAAAATTATGAGAAAATAAGTAAAATTGTATTTTAGATTTTTAGACAATTTATTTGAAAACATCATTTTTTAA
Source organism: Viscum album (assembly GCA_963277665.1). Classification (NCBI taxonomy): domain Eukaryota; kingdom Viridiplantae; phylum Streptophyta; class Magnoliopsida; order Santalales; family Viscaceae; genus Viscum; species Viscum album. The sequence continues at coordinate 889,633,141 of OY728159.1, read as the reverse complement.
ATATATATTTTTAAAAAAATTATTTTAATTATTTTTTGAATTTTCTGAAAAGATTAATTCTTCATCGAATGTTTAAAAATATTGAGTTTTTATTGAAAAAATTATTTTCATTTTTAGGATGTATAAGTTTAAATTTTGATAAAATTTTATAAGAAGTACAACATGGTTAATTGTATATTTATTAATCCAATTTAGTTTATTGCAGTCACTTACTTGTTTATTTATAATATATAAACATTTTAAACTTATGAATATTTTATCTTCGGAACACCGCATCCTCAACGCATAAGAAGGTTTATTTTTAAATTAAAATTTCCCCTTTCTATGAATATACTTTGTAAATATTTATTAAAAATTCTTAATAGAAAAAACATATATTGTATAACATCTTCAAATTAATTTTTTACCATAATAAAATGTAAATCTAGAAAAAACTAATTACCACCATTAAGGTGAAAATTGGTTTACCATTGATTTTAAATATAGAGATAAGTGGTAAAATTAAATATAAAGATTTCCTAATTTTTTATTAAAATATTATGATATTATGTCTTCTAATGTTATATAATGTCCCATTTTGGATCTTTTTTTAATGTAAAGACATTGGTATACATTATTATTTTCAAATATTCTATGTGTGTCCTCTCCCCCACATATTAATGGACACACGACATCCTCACCAATTCATAATTAATATATCCTTTGGATATTCTAATACCTTACCAAATATATTATTTAAATACCTAACCAACTTCAAGATTACTTTTTGAGATCAGAATTATAATATTAGAAGGATTTAAATTTAACCCAATGAGGTTGTTTGAAAAAAGAAAAAGCTTCAAAATAGGTTTTTATGTTTTATTCCTTTCATTAACTCCTTAAAATATTATCCCAAATATACAAATATGTTATTATCTTTATGGTTTAACTTATATTAATCTCAAATTCTAAAAAATGAGAAATGAACTCTTCGATCATGTGTATAAAGGACTACCACCTTGCAAACTGATGTTATTCAATTTATATCACCACCTCTCACGTAACACTCCAAGCTTCCATGGTACATTTCCCTTTGAATAATGCAGTAGCCTGTGTTGTACGCAACATGGAGTTTTAACACACCACGACCAATCAAACTAACCGTTATAAATATTAAAAGCCACTTTTTGAAATTTTATAATTATTATTTTTCTATATGGACATAATTTTTGAATTTGGAATATCTAAATTAGCTTAGGGGGATATTTTGGTATTTTTCGGAAAAGTTTCAATTTTTTATAAATAGTAAAAACACTGCATTATTGTTTAAAAATGAATTTCTATTAAAGTAATTAGTTATTTTATTTTAAATTATTTTAGGTCCAAACAGATACATAATACCTAAATCTGTTCAATTTAATTCTTTGGTGTCATTTTATAATAAGTTTAGATATATAAAATTTTATTGAACTTTTTACCGTATTTTACCCACCTTCAAAGAGCATTTAAAAATTTTCATAAAACATAATTTTACAGCTTTTGTGAGTGGAATTTCAAAAATCTGAGAGACACGGTTGACATTAGTAAGTAAAATGAGGTTCAATATGATGAAATAATTTTTGTTGAATAGTAATTTTCAACTTTTATTTACCACAGTTAAAAGTAAATAGGGTAATTAAGGGAAAAATGATATTATAATTACCCTAACACATGTACTAATTCTATTGGATAACATTAATTCGACCAAAAAAACCTTAGGAATAAAATATTATCCTTTTGGTCCACTTGGATTAGATTAGGACATTTATTATTATTTTATTTAAAGAAGAGATAAAGTGTTAAATTCAAAGTTTAATAACTAAAGAATTTTTAATATAGGGTTATACATAAGATAAATTTGACGATAAATTTTCAATAGAAAGATAAAAATATTTTACACAAAATTTTATTTTATTTATAATTCATAGACATTAAATAATTAAATTTATTTATGACACAATGATGATGCAATAATTACCTTATTAGTGAAAGATTAAAATAATTGATATTATAGATATCCAAATAATTGTAAATTGATACTTATGATTAATTAAACTAATTTTATAGGTTAATATTACATTCTAGGGTTAATAAAATAAATTTTACATGAAGTTATAATGTTTTTATGGCTTCCAAAAAAATCAAATACTAAATAGTGTTAAAATTTATATAATTGAGTTTTTAAAACAAATAATATATTATTAATTGACATAATATTAAAAAAATCTATGTTTTGGATAAAGGACTTATATAATGTTATATATTAATAATGATCCACTTTTTTTCTCTTGTATTGTTATTGTAAGTTTAATAACCATATAGTATAAAAATACAAAGAGACACGGTGAATGTCGAACTGTTTAACAATGAGTTAAATCTAAATGATACAGTTAATACGGTGACCAAAACCTGTAAAAAACCTATTGGTTGAGAGTTTTTTGACCCATACCATCCTTATACTCGAAATAAATCATTTTGGGGACATTAGAAACCGAAAATAATTTTATTATAAAATAATATTTCAAGCTTTTCCTAAAGTGGCCCTCACCTATCTAATAAAAGGGCACTTCCCCTTCTCTCCAAATCACACCTCCAAAGCAATTTGGCTCAGCCAAACCCTATCTAAAAATCTTCTTAACTTCCCTAAATTTTTCCTAGAGGCATTACTTTGATAAAAAAATCCAACCTAAGGAGCCTTTTGATCAACTCAAATGGAAACTCCCGAATAAGAGGTAATAATTTCACCACCCTCTTCCAAGTTCTTTTCTTCTTGCACTTCCTCTTTATTTGATTTTTTCATAACAAAATAATAAATTCATTAACATATATGTAATGTGATGTTATTATAAATATGGTACCACCATATTCATTATTCTATCCATCCTATAAATGAAAGTGTCACCATGCATGCATACGTACGACTTACCATCCCCAAGTTGTGGTGTAGTTTGTTATTCAAACACTTAATTGTTTGGATGGGTATAATAATGAAAATAATGGATGTAAATAATAAATATAACATGTTAATTATTCTGTATATATGATATACCATCCAATTACATAAGATTTCACCATCAATATAATGATATTGTCGCTAATGCGTACGTATGGATTACCATCTCCATGAACGCGATGAGATTCATTCTCCATCGTAATCATTCAAGAATAGTTTCCATTTAATGATTAAAAATAATTTTTAAGAACATAATATCATTCTCTATTTGAATCAAATACATTATCTCCATGAAAAACATGTCTTACGTAACCAAGCAAATAAAGGAAAATGAATCAATTAGCACCCGAAACGAGGATACTATTGAAATATTATTAACAAAAAAATATTAGAGGATTATATATGATATTATATTTTGATATATATTTAATTTATAATTTCATAACAATGTCTTAACTATTATACAAGAGGTTATCATACCATCAACTAAGGAAAATAATAAGGTAAGGGTTAATTCGACAATATCTTCATTATTTGAGGGTGTTTATACATGAGCATCTACTGGGACCTATTTATCAACAGAAAATGTGTTTCTTAAAAATATATTTCAAATTTTTTTACTATTTCCTAGACTATTGGTTAATGTAATTTATACCCTTTTCTGAATTTTTATAAAGGAATCTTTCCATCATTTTCCAAACAAGGACCTTTACGACCTTTTCGAAAAAATTAAGGAATGAATGTTTTTTAACATATATGGCGGGTGCAGCTATTTTATACCATTATAACACCTTCAAAAATTCCCTTACAATATTTTAAGCATATAAATGTTTATTTTTATATTTACATGACTTATAAATGATTTAAAATTTGAGAGAGGTATCTCTCTCAAAAAGTTTCAATTTCATCTATGTCAACATCCTTTGATGGATTTTAAACTTGTTTGAAGTTGATTTATTATGATACGAATCTTCCATATTTTATTGAAGCTTTTGTGATATAATTGATTGTAGATGTGTTATTTTTATAAAATTTATGGTTTATGGTTAAATTATTGACATTTCATATGCATGTTTTAATATGAATGTTTATGTTATGTTTCAACCATTTCATATAAAGAATGCATTGGACTTAGTAAGTGATTGGTGGAGCCTGCTATAGCTCATCAATGCATCGGTAGGTCTGATGAGAAAATTAAACATGGAATTGTACGAGGACTATCCCAATTTGGATATATGGTTTTGGCCGAGGCTTTAATCATTTTTAGACGTCTTGGGCGAGCCCTTGACAAACTATTTCAGAATGACTCGCATTATACATTCCCTCATTATGAAAATTTTATTGATGGTTCATGTGGTTATTAGACTAGTATAATACCCACAACTATGTTTTATTATGAAATTATTTACTCATCTCATATTCCTACCAGAAAGTGTTCATGTTTATTAATTTTAAAGGCATGTGTTTTCAACTATTCACCATGACTAATGTTCATTTTATTGTCTGTTGTTTTTCTTACCATTATTGATAATTTTATCTCACCCCTTCTTATGTTTTATTTTTCCAGTATATGAAAAAGTTAGTTATGAGTGACTTTTAGGTATAATCTAGGAGTCATGTATGTTTCTAATGGAATAAATTAGTGTTGTTTCCCCTTTCAAGTTGTAATGTTGAACTTATGTATGTATGTTGTTTCCAATAATACTAAACTGATCGTCCTTTCAGGACATGATTTCTTATATTTTGGAAGTGTTATGTAATAATGCACCGACTATGGGTAACTAGGTTAGGGTCATTATAGTTGGTCTCAGATGAATTTTAGTACAAACCTTGAAAACTAGAATTAGGTAAACTCTTATTAGAGCACATTACCATAATATAGACTTGATGATTAGTATAGAAGAACTTCCTATAATTTTGGTAATGTGGATATTTTGTGTATTTTCCAAGGAATACATCATTTTATAGATATGACCAGGTAGAAGCGACTCTGGAACGGATGTACCAAGATGTGAAAACTTTGAACAGGTGTTTCGGGCTTGACCCAGGGTATCCTTGTATACGACAATGATCCTTGAAGCACTTATGGTTACGACACTCCCGGGGGATATTCTTAGGATAATTCACATTTTCATTACAAACCATTTTGAAAGATTTATGAGTATATACCTCCTCAATGAATTTTTTTTATGATTATGGATTATATCTATAAACACATTAATTTATGTTAAGTGGTTTACTAGTTTGGAATTATGTATTGTGATTCATAAACTAATCTTCTGTATGCCATTGTTTAGATAAGGAGCATAGTGGAAGGAATAAAATCTTTATGAACAAACGTAATCCATGTAGGGACTACCCTCCAACTCAAGATAATTATAGTGGAGCTGGTGATGCAACTAGTCCTAATCAACTTATCACCATACTGAGACAACTCACTAAGGTTATGAATAATAACCTTACCCGTATGGAGCACTCTGATCCACAACATGGAAGATCAATGTTAGAGTGATTCATGAGGAAACAACCACCAACATTCAATGGTACTATAAATCCATTTGTATCTGATAAATGGATAAGTTCTATAGGGAAAATATTTCATCCTTTGGGGAGTAGCGAAAGAGAAAATGTTGTCATGGCAGTTTACCACCTCATGAGAGATTCAGATCAATGGTGGCCATTAAACCAAAACAAAAAGGAGGATGAATATGTATCAATTATGGAATGGAGTGAGTTTAAAGATATTTTCTTAGAAAATACATTCCTCATGACCATCAAGTGGATATGGAAAAGAAATTTGAATGTCTAAGGAAAAAAGAGGATGATAATGTTGTAAATAATGAGGCTAACTTTACAAGGTTATCAAGGCATGCAGTAGATTATATACATAACCCAAGGAGTAAGATTGACTGGTTAATTGATGGGTTAAAACCATTTCTCTATCGAGCATTACAGTCACAATCCTTCTCATCATACAAATATAATGTCTTATGTGCTTTCAAGACAGAAAATAAATTCTCTAAGTCTTATGACTTTAATGAAAAGAAAGTGAGGAAGTGTTCAGCTGAACACTCTAGGAAATGAAATAAGGAAACATGGAAGAAGGGAAGAGTTGAATTTACACCATGTGATAATTGTGGATGGAAGCACACTGGTGCCCGCCTAAAAGGAAAATGAGTGTGCTATAAACGTGGAATGAAATTCCATCTTGCTGGAGATTGTAAGGGGAAGAAAGAAGCTACCAATGTTCAATGCTACAATTACCGGGAGATGGGACATTATGCCCATGAATTTCTTATTCACCATGGAAACATAACATTGAAAAGGCCAAGGGAGAAAGGCCAAGATTACGGGATCACTACTGCAGAGGTTGAAGCTACGAAAGATGTGGTGGTGGGTAATTTAAGGGTTTCCTCATGTTTAGTCAATGATTTATTTGATTTTAGGTAATTTTATTATTTCATATCTTCCCATTTTTCTAATAAAATTAGATATTTCAAATTTTATTTAACAAAGGATTTTTTAATCAAAACTCCTAAGGAAAGAATCATCACTACAATGATTTGTGAATCAGTTCCCATTAGAGCATATATATGTTCTTTATCCACTGATCTCATTGTCATACCCATTATTTAACTTGATATAATCCTCAGTATAGATTGGCTTTTGGATCATGATGCAAAAATTTATTGTAAGAAGAAGAAGGTTACATTTTTTTATGATGATAAATAGTACCTTATCTTTAGAGCATAAAAGTCACCATTTGATTCTTATCTAGATCCACCCCCAGTAGGTCTACTAAATTCAATTATTGGGGAGGATGAGAATAAAATAACTGTGGGTGAGTAAAGGAATGTTCAAATAGAGGATGTACCTATTTTGCAAGAATATATTGATGTGTTTCCCGAGGATTTATCGGGACATCCTCCAGTACAAGAATTTGAGTTTTCCATTGACTTAATTCCTAGATGAAGGACTATATCAAATACCCCTTATAAAATGGACACTGTATAATTAGGATAACTAAATAATGAATTTGAATAACTGAGTAATAATGGATTTTTTCCCAAGTGCTTCTCCATGGGAAGCCCCTGTCCATTATGTGAAGAAGAAAGAATGATCAATGAGGTTATGCAATAAATGCAAGGAGATCAATGCTTTAATAATAAATAACAAGTATCCCCTTCCACTAATTGATGATTTTTTTGATCAAATTCATGGAGATAATTTTTTTCAAAGATTGACCTTTGATCTAGATATCATCAGTTGTGTGTGAAGAAGGAAGATATTCTAAAAACCGCATTTTGAACTAGGTACGAGCATTATGAGTTTACAGTAATGCCTTTGGGACTGACTAATGAACCCACTGTTATCATGGATATAATGAATAGACTTTCAAGGAATATCTTGATGAATTTGTAGTGGTATTTATTGATGGTATCAGGGTTTAATCAGAAATCTATGAAGATCGTGAAAATCACTTGCGCAATATTTTGAAAACCCTCAGAAGAAATGAATTATATGGGAAGTTTAGAATGTGTGGGTTCTGGCATCAAGAGAATTATTTTCTTGGCCATATTTTCTCTAAGTATTGAATAGCTATTGATACTTCAAAGACCATGGAAATCCAAGAATGGCCAGCACCGACGAGTATAACTAAGGTACACAGTTTTATTTGTTTAGCAGGTTATTATCGATGTTTCGTCCAGAATATTTCCTGGTTAGCTAACCTATTAACCATGCTCATATGTAAAAGGGGTTAAATTTGTTGGGAAAAAAGAGTGAGAATAATGTTTTGAATAACTAAAGATAATATTTGTCACTGCTCTTATATTGACTCTACCATCGGGGAAAGATGGGTTTTTTTATAGTGATGCATCAAATCAAGGACTTTGTTGTGTACTTATGCATAATGATAAAGTTGTTGCCTATTCATCAAAACATCTAATAATTCATTAGAAAAACCATCCCACTCATGATATTGAGTTAGAAGCTGTAATCATTGCTCTGAAAATATGGATTCACTATCTCTATGGTGAAAAATGGTATATTTATACTGATCAAAAGAGTTTGAAGTATATTTTCTCAGATAATGAACACAACATGAGGCCAAAATGATGGCTTGATCTACTAAAGGATTATTATTTCACTATACACTACCACCCGTGGAATTCAAATAAGGTGTAATATGCTTTCAGTAGAAAGTATCATTGAGTTTTGAACAAGATGAGAGGTGAAAGGGGTCCTATTTTCATGGATCTAGTAAATATGGATATGGGAATAACCATGGATGGTGGAACATCAATACTCTTTCAAATGGTTTCCAAACCATCATTACTTGAAAGGATAAAAAGTTCTCAGACTAATGTTAATGAGTTTCAAAATAAGATTAAAGAAGTGAATGATGAAAGATTGAGTAACTTTTTATATGAAGATTGAATTTTGAAATTTGGGAAGAGACATTGTGTTCCCAATATACCTGATCTAAAAAGAGAATTTTTTGATGATTCTCATAGATCCAATTTTTCTATACACCCTGGGAGCACAATGATATATAGATAGTTGAAGGATCATTTTGGTGGGACAACGTAAAGAGATAGATTACTGATTATGTGTCGAGATGTATGGTTTTTCAACAAGTGAAAGCTGGAAGACAACATCCTAGATGATTCATGAAACATATTCCCATACCTGAGTGGAAATGGGACGATATTACGATGGAAATTTTCATCTGACTACCAAAGACTCCCAGAAGGAATGATGCAATATGGGTCATTGTTGATCATCTTACCAAGTCATCAAATTTTATTACTATAATAGAATATTCACCACTTGATTGTCTAGAAATACTATATATTAATGATGGTTTAAGGCTTTATGGAATGCCATTATCTATTTTTTCTAACCGTGTTCCCTGTTTTACATCAAGATTCTGTAATAGTCTTCTAAAGGGCATGTATAATGAACTTCATTTGAGCACAACCTTCCACCCTCAAACCGATGGACAATCAAAATGGACTATTCAATCCTTAGAAGACATGTTATGATCTTTCTCACTTGACATTCAAGGTATGTGGGATCAATATTTACCTCTGGTAAAATTTTCTTATAACAATAGTTTCCATTCCAGTATTCAGATGAAACCATATGATGCTTTATATGGAAAGATATTTCACACACCAACTTCTTGAGATGATATTTGTGAATGAATATTCATAGGCCCATAACTTGTTGTGGAAACAAGGGAAAAGTTGAAGATTATCCAAACCCACATCAAAGCATCCCAAAGTAGTTAAAAGAGCTATGAAGATATCCAAAGGAAGGATGTTGAATTTCAAGTAGGAGAACATGTTTTTATGAAGGTATCTCTATGGTAGGGTGTTATAACTTTTGGTAAGAAGGGTAAATTGAGTCCCTGGTACATCAAACCTTTCGAAATTATAGAATGAATAGCTATTGTAACATATTGTTTGGCACTTTATCAAAGTCTCTCCAATGTTCATGATGTGTTCCACATATCACTATTGAGAAAATACATGCCAGACCCAATGCATGTACTCACCTATGAAGAATTAGAACTGTAACTCGATCTGTCTTATTGTGAAGAGCCTATTAGAATTCTAGATACTATAGAACAAGTGTTGAGAAACCGTACGACACGTTTGGTGGAAGTTCTATGGAGAAATCATAAGATGGAGGAGGAAACATGGGGAACCGAGAAACATATGATGAAGAACCAACCTAATATTTTTATGCAGTAATATTCTAGAAAATTCAAGGATGAAATTATTTTAATGAGGGGAGAATGTAACACCCCATGATTCCACTGTACGTTTCACTTTGAATAATGCAGTAGCTTGCGTTGTACACAACTTAGAGTTTTAACACACCACAACCAATCAAACTAGACACTATGAATATTAATACCCACTTTTTAAAATATTATAAATTATATTTTTCAATATGGAATTAATTTTATTATTCGGAATATCGAAATTATCTTAGGGTGATTTTTTTGGTTTTTTTCTGAAAAATTTCAATTCATGATTAATAGTGAAAAACACTACTTTATTGTTTAAATACGACTGTAAATTTAAATAATTACTTATTTTATTGTAATTTATTTTAGGTAGAAATAGAAACATAATACCTATATATGTTCAATTTAATACAATGGATTCATTTTATAATAAACTGAGATATATAAAATTTTATTGAGCTTTTTACCTTCTTTTACCCAACTTCTAGGAGCATTTACAAATTTTCATAAAACATAATTTTACCACTTCCGTGAGTTGAATTTCAAAACTCCAAGAGACACGACTGACATCATTAAGTAAATTTTGGTTCAATAAGATGAAAATAATTTTTGTTGAATAGAAACTTTTGACTTTTATTTTCCACGGTTAAAAGTAAATTGGGAAATTAAGGGTAAAAATGATATTATAATTACCCTAACACATGTAATAATTCTATTGGATAATTTTAATTCGACCAAAATCAACCATAGAAATAAAATATGATACTTTTTTTCCACTTGGATTAGATTTGTACATTTGTTATTATTCTATTTAAAGAAGAGTTAAAAGTGTTAAATACAACAATTAATAACTAAACAATTTTTAATACTGGGTTATACATAAGAAAAATTCGACTATAAATATTCATTAGAAATATAAAAATAATTTCTACATAATCATATTTTATTTATATTATTTAGACGTTAAATATTTAAATTTATTTTTGACACAATGATGATGGAGTAATTACCTTATCAATGAATGATTAAAATAATTGATATTATAAATATCAAAATAAATGTAAATTGAGACTTATGATGAATTAAATTAATTTTATAGGTTAATAAAACATGTTAGGGTGGATTAAATAAATTTTATTCTAAGTTATAAAGTTTTTAGGGCTTTTAAAAAATCAAATAGCAAATAGTGTCAAAATTGACATAATTTAGTTTTTAAAACAAATATTATATTATTGATTGACATAATATTCATAAAAATATAATTTTAGGCCATAAGATGTATATAAGGTTATATATATTAATAATGAACCACTTGGGGTTTTCTAGGCATATTATGGTATGTTTATTAACCATATAATATAAAAATTCAAAGAGACATGGTGAATGTCAAACTATTTAACAAAGAGATAAATCTAAAGGATAAGGTTAATATGGTGACCTAAACCTATCCAAAACCTATTTTTGAGATGTTTTATACCTATACCCACATTATCCTCGAACAAAATCATTTTGGGGAAATTAAAAAACGAGAATGAGTTTATTATAAAATAATATTTGATGCTTTTCCTAAAGTGATCCTCACCTCTCTAATAAAAGGGAACTTTCCCTTCTCCCAAAATCACACCTCCAAATCCGTTTGGTTGGGCCCAAACCCTACGAAAATATCATACCAACATCCCTCAATTCATTTTAGTGTACTTACTTTGATCATAAATCTAACCTAGGTAGCCCTTTTGATCAACTAAAAAGGAAACACCCGGAGAAAAGGTAATAATTTCACCACCCTCTTTCAAGTTCTTTTCTTTTCCACTTCCTCTTTCTTTTTTGTTTCCATAACAAAATAATAAATACAGTACCCTATACATAATATGATGTTATTATAAATATGGTACAACCATATTCGTTATTCTATCCATCTTATAAATGAAAAAATCACCATACGTGCGTACGTACAGCTTACCATCTCCACGTCGCGGTGTAGTTTTTTTATACAAACACATAATTATTTAGATGGTTATATTAATGAGTTTAAATAATGTAAATAATAAATATAACATGTTTATGATTCTTACATATGATATAACATCAAATTACACAATATTTCTTCATCAATATATTGATATTTTCGCTTGTGTGTACATATGGATTACCGTCTCTTCGAACGTGATGAGATTTATTCCCCATCGTAATCTTTCAAGAATAATTTTCATTTTATTATTAAAAATAATGTTTTAGAACATAATATCATTATGTTTGTGAATAAAATATATCATAACATTAAAAAACATGGGTTACATAAGCAAGCATATAAAATAAAATGAATCAGTTAACAACCGCAACGATGATAATACTGAAATATTATTAACAAAAACAATATTTGAGGATCATATATGATATCATATTTATATATATTGTTATTTTATAATTTAATAACAATTTTTTAACTATTATTCCTCATTATAACATACCATAGACTAAGGAAAAGTACAAGGTAAGTGTTAATTACATAATCTCGTCATTATCAAAGGTTGTTTATATGTGAGAATCTACTGGGACCTCTTTATCATTCACATCCGTGTTTCTCAAAAATATATTTCAAAATATTTTTACTATATCCAAGACTATGGGTTAAAGTAATTTATACCCTTGTCTGAATTTTTATAAATTTATCTTTCCATCGTTTTCCAAACAAGGACCTTAATGACCTTTTCGACAAAATTAAGGAAAGAATGTTTACGATGGGTGCAGCTATTTTCCATCGTTATAACACCTTCGAAGCTTCCATTACAAGATTAGAATAATATAAATGATTTATTTTATAATTATATTACTTATATATGTTTTCAAAATAGAGAGATACATCTCTCTCAAAATTTTTTGATTTCATCTGTGTCAACATCCTTTGATAGATTTTAATCTTGTTTGAAGTTGATTTATTATGATACAAATCATCCATATTTCATTGAAGGTTTTGTGATATATTAGAATGTGGATGTGTTATTTTTATACCATGCATTTTTTATTGTTAAATTATTTACATTTCGTATGCTAGTTTTAATACAAATATTTATGTTTTGTTTCGACCTTTTCATATGAAGAATGCATTGGACTTAGTAACTGATGTGGGGAGCAACTATAAATACTTACTATATCGGTAGGTCTCATGATAAAATTAGACGTGGAATTGGTCGATGCCTTTCCCAATTTTGATATATGGTTTTGGTCAATTCCTTAATCATTTTTTGATGTCTTGGCCAAGGCCTTGACAAAATGTTTCAGAATGTCATGTATTATACATTCCCTCATTATGAAAATATTATTAATGGTTCATGTGGTTATTCAACTAGTAGAATACCCATGACTATGTTTTATTATGGAATTATTTACTCACCTCATATTCCTGCTAAAAAGTGTTCATGTTTATTATTTATAAAGGCATATGTTTTCAATTATTCACCACACATAATGTTTATGTTATCTTCCACTATATTTCTTACCCTTACTACGAATTTGATCTCACCCCTTCCATATGATTCATTTTCATAGGACATGAAGTAGTTAGTTATGAGTGACATACAAGCATAATCTATGAGGCTTGGATGCTTCTAATAGAATAAAATAGGGTTCTATTTCTTTTCAAGTTGTAGTGTTGAACTTATGTATGTATCTTGTATCTAATAATACTAAACTGATCTGTCTTTCCGGAAATGATTCCTTGTATCATGACAATGTTATATAATAATGCACCGACTCTAGGTATCTGGGGTTGGGGTGTTACATCACATGGATATATATAACTGTTGATTTTTTTTATATATACTATTTTTATTATAATATTAGAAATATATAATTATAATATAACATCCACCTTCTTACCTACAAAAACTTTGGAAAATAATAACATCAGTCATGTGTATTCTCGAAAACCGCCTCACGAATCAATATAATGTGTCTTGAATTTCAATTTTACATATAAGATAATAAGGATATGATAAATGAATATATATTATATATATAACATAATTATACATATGGAACTATGATATGATATATACATTTTTAATTTTCATTCAGTGGGGGATATTATAACTTCATTTATGTGTCTGGAGGACTATAGCTTTAAAAAGAAATGAGATTTTTTTTCACTAACACTTTTCATTGAAGGTAACTAGGGTAAATTTAATGAATATATGTGATATATTAAAAACTTTATTATTAAATGGTAATATATTATTTACCTTTATTTCATTTCATCCATCGAGAAAATGGAAACAGCCTTCGTGCGTATGTACGACCTACAGTTTCTATGAATGATTTATTTCATTTCCAATCTCTAATATTCATGGATTACACTAAATAAATATATAACGAAAATATATGAAATTTATATCATTTATAATATTTTTGGCACTATGTTACTGTGATCCATGTAATGGGAATTAAAATAGAAAACTAAAATATACAAGAAAAATAATACATTTATTACCCAGAATGTGAATTTGACAATGTATTGTTGATAAATATGTAACCAAATGTATCTGAAAATAATATATGGTTTGATATATATAATAATGTTAACATAATAGATTTATAATCAACTAATATATATTATAAATGAGTTTCAAACATGTATGAAGGAGGTTAGTACGTTTTTTCATGGATATTTAGTCTAAATGTTCATTCTATGAGACTTATGAAAAAGTTACCACTTATTTCATTGGTCTGGTGAATATACGCCAACTTGGAAATGTTATATCACAAGTATCATAAATTTCATATTATTAAATGTTTCATTTGTTGTTAGGATATATTTGGGCTTATGTATCAAAGAATTACACAAGTGATAATGGTTTCATGAGACAATCTAAATATTTATCAAGACTATTTATGTTTATGCTCTTGATGATGAATTATTATGACATATATCTCCAAGAAAATAATTATTTTCATTTTCTTATTATTATTTCATTATAATAAATATCATCTTGCATTTTCATTTTTTATGTATTTATGATACCAAATAAAAATAACGAAAACATGACTTTATTTATCTCTTCATTGAAAATCACTTTTTTCATCTATATCCATGTTTTCTAAAAATTAAAATCCAAACGGTTTTAATGATACTCTAGTATTTTTAAATTTCATCTTTACCGTTGACTGATATTTTGAATAATATTTTAAAATGATTCATCATGTGATTTTTCATAATAAGACCCATTTGGATATTAACACAAAATTAGAAATGAATTCTTATTTTAATGCGTATAGAATTGACCACTATTATATCCATTGAATTTATTAATTATTAAATTATAAATATCAAGCTATATTTTTAAATAAAATTAGTTTGAAAATGTTTTATGTTTAATTTTTTTTCAAAGTGGAAATGATAATTCCCTCATGATATTTATTAAATTATTTTTAAATATTATATTGTTGGTTGTCATGGTAATTTTATTAGAAAAGTATTTGGAAAATGAGTTATATTTTAAAAAAATAATGATTATTTTTCTATAAATACATTTTTAATTTTTAAATTATATTTTTAGTTTTTAATGTTTATTTTAAATGAAAATTATTTATACAACATTTTATGAATTGCTAGTTTTTAAAAGGTTATTTTCAAAGAAATGTTATTTTTCACAAGAAATGTTCCATGTGTTTTTTTTTTCAAAATCATTTTCAGTATAAGATGACATAATTTGATGCTATTTAATCATTATAGTGGATGTGATCTGGTGATTCCATTATCATTATTTTCTGTGTGGTTTATACTTATAATGATGATATGTTTATGAAACCCATTCATTTTCTATGAGTTAAGATATAATTAATTGATGAGATAATTATGAGACCCATTTCTTATCATTTGGTTGTTCTATGATGTAATTTTTCTGAATACCATTTATTTTCATCAGATCTAATGCATTGAATGTTTTATTTTTTTATAACACACCAATGTATGGTTTTCATTACATGATAGTGGTTATGTTATAAAAAATTATGGTTGTCACATTATAACCAATTAATAGTGGTACTTATAATTACCCATACTGAATTGGGTAGTTATTAATATTCTATGATCTCAGATTGTAAACATTAGGTTACCCCAAGCTTTAAAATAGGGTACTTAAGAGGTTATCCCAAACCTATATACGATACATGGTTTTTATCCAAATACATATATGTTATGAATGTGTTGGTGGGTAGCACTAACATAATGTTTTAAATGATTGTAGATTTGATAAAATCTATTTATTATCATAATGTTATTCTATATTGTCCGTTTTTCATTGATTCTTTAATTATTCATGCCTAATAAAATTACATGTTTTATTCCATGTGTCAATTTTATGATTTATGATATTCATTATATGTTATTGAAATATTATTCTCATATTCTCATACCCTTATGATCATGATATGTTGATATCTCCCTAAATAACACTTATTGGGCATCCGATCTCACCCATTCTCATTTTTTCTTTTCAACATGTTATGATGAAATATATTATGTATGATATTACTGATAAGGGGTTTTATTATAAAGAATGTAGTGGGAGATGTCATAACTCACCTATGAACTAGTTGTTTATGTCTACATGTTTCCTAGAGACTTTATACTTAAATTATTATTGTGTGGATCACTATGTTATGTAGTGAATAATCATCTATTTATAGGTAATATTTTTGTATGTGATGTTAGGTTCTTTATAATTAGTTTTATATAATGGTTTAGTTAAACCATTAAAATAAGGGATGAAAATATTTTGTGATATCCATATGGATAAGTCTATATAGGATAATAAAATCGATTTGTTTTGAAGGATAAATATTGGTGTCTTTATGAAATTTCATCACTATCATGATCCTACAAGTTGATGTGTCTCTGGAACAGATGTATATAGGAATAATAGTTTAGAAAATAAAATATTGAATTGTACTTGATCTTCCCCTGGTTCATGATAATGACCCTTATTTCACACTTGGTTTGACACTCTCGATTGATATGATTTGGATAATCACAATTAACTTATGAACCATCCCGAAGAATTTACATAGAAAAATACCACGAATGGACACTGTAAAACCTGATTTGTTATATATTGAATATGACGTGTCATAATTTATTCATACTATAAATGAATTTTCATGATTATTTGGGTTCCTCAAAATTATTATTATTGATAAAACTATGAATTTAATTTTCAGTCAATAGATAAAGACCGAATGAACAATGATACAATTGAATGAAAGGGAACTTGATATGATATTCCTCCTAAAAAATATTTTATGGGAGCTAGAATGAAAAATCCTAATGTTATTGTCACAAAACATTCTCATTATATGAATTATGCTAAACATTTAAATGATAATCAGTGAGAAAAATATTCTATTAAATCTGTTATGATGAACCATCCACTATATTTTAGTGGTTCTAATGAAACACTCTTTTAAAATAAATGGATAATTACTACTGAATTATATTTTTTCAGTATCTAGTGTTTTCTGCATTATTAATTAATTATGTCCATTTTTATTTGGATAGGTCTTATAGCTCTAACATTATGCGGGGAAAGGTATTTTTCATAACTCTTTCAGATCTATGATATTCACCTTTAGTTCATCTTATGGGGAAGGTGATTTCCTTTTAGCTGATACTTGTGTCATTCATAGTGGTCCAGAATAATGTTGAAGGAAGAATATTTATCTCACTTCCATTGAAACATATTAAATGGTCATACAACACTCACTTCAAAATTTAATTATTGTCCCATGGTCCATTATTTATCACATCCCCATGTGTAAAGGACTCATCAAAAACCACACTACCCTACATAACACCTATAGAAAATATAACCAAGCTATAGAATTTCTGGATTCATTGGTCTACACTAATGGTATGAGTTCCTTTTCAAGATTTGTTTCTCTCCCACTTGGATATATGGATATTATCAAGGATGATGCTCTCAGATCCCACCATTTTAGACCCCCATGACCTTGATCCCCCTTTTTGATATCTTGAGTTTTTTGACATGTGTATTTTTTTGGATTATTGACAAGAAATTTATTGTTTGTTTCAAAAAATGGAAAAAAGAAAAAAAAATAATTTTGGGAGACATTTAAGGCAATACAACCCTCAGGTTTTCAATATGTTTTATGGGAATATTTTATTTGAGGATGAATGCCTTTAAATTATTGAGGAATAATATTAAATTTATTGGTAATCATTAGGGTTTTTATTATATTTTATTTGGAGGTAAATATGGGTTATTTCAATTTTAGAGTTATGTTAATATTGTTTTGGAAAATGGAAAAACACATGTCTGGTGAATACCTATCACATTCAACAAGGATGAGGGGTTTGAACCCTCAACCAAAGGATGAAAAGGGTATGTTGACTACCATTGGGATACATGGAAGAGTATTTCTGCTGAAGAAACATGAAGGGAGATATTTATATGTATGTATATTAGTACATGGTATTTAGTAGGTTATGTTTGAGAGAATAAAGTATTAGGGGATGCTAAAATCATTATCCATATAATAATGGAAATGGGAAAACATCACTATGGATTTTTCCATTTGACTAGAAAAAACTTCTTAAAGTTATAATAATATATAGGTTTTATTCAATCACATTAAAAATTCATCACACTTTATCTCTATCAATATGAACATATCTATTTAAAAGCTTTCCATAATATATATTATGTTTGTGGTATGTTTATTTGGAGTACCACACTTGATTATATCGGATTGGGAACAAACGTTTACCTCTACATTCTGGAAAATTTATAGAAATGTATTGATACAATGTTGATTTTTGGCACTATGTATCATCTATAGATAGATGTCCAGTATGAGATAATAATTAAAATCCTAGAAGATATTTTTTGATCTTGTTCTATGGATTTTAAAGGTGGATGAGATAACACATTCTTTTAGTCTAGTTTTAATATCAAAATATATTTCACATGATCATTTAGATGGATCCATATATTTTTCTATATGGGAATGGGTTTGTAACTAGATTTTAATAGAATGAGCATTCAGAATAAAAAATATTGGGACATACGATAAATGAAAAAATGACTGTTATGTTTAGATATATTTAGTATCACATAGGGGTGGCAATTTTTAGATAAAAAATTTATACAGATAATAATCACTACAATCTATAATTTTTGGTTTTTGAGATGGTGTTTCTATAAATTTATATATGTATCAAAGAAAGGGAAAAAATCATGTAGGTATAGTAGTACCATTTAAATTCTTGATCGTATTGGGATGATATCTTATCATTTTTGTCTTCCATCGAACCACTCTCATGTTCAAGATGTTTTCTTTGTGTCTCTTATGAAGAATTTCATCCTTGATCCATCACATTTAATGAAAATAGTGGTCATGAAATTAGATCTTATTATTTATTTTTAAGAATAACCAATGGAGATTCTAGGATTTAGAAACAATGTTCTTCAAAAAAAGACTAACTCACCTTATCAATGTTTTGTGTTGAAAAAACCAATTTGAGGAAGCTATAAGGGAACCTGAGGATGTAGTAATGAAAATTTAAACATATTTATTTATACCAAAGTGAAGTATTTTGTGATATAATTTCATTTTAAGAGGGTTAGAATGTAACACACAATGATATTTTTTAAATTTATTCATAAAATTTAATTTCTTCATAGCATGAGTTAAATGAAACATCATGTTTTAATAATCCATGGAATAATATTTATTTTATTATCTAAACATGTCCATTTTTACCAAGACCATAAACATGGATTAATTAATAGGATACAAAATGTATTAAATATTGAGTAATTATTTTATATAATGATATCATCTTGATAAAAATGTAATCTATTTTTGGTAAAGTCTCTATATTTTTCAAGAATAATATTTTCAAAAATAAAATATTTTATTTATTTATATTAAAAAATATTCAAAATCATTTTGAAATATTTATAAAATATATTTTTAAAAAATAAAAATCATTTTTTATAACAAGATGTAAAAATTATATTTGGGTCAATTTTATGAGATTTTTCTGAAAAGATTTTTTTTAATTCATAGTAAAAAATAATGATTTTATAGAAAATTACCTTTTAATTTAAAGAATGTATATGGGTAATTTTTTTTAAAAAACATTGGTTATTAAATTAACATTAGTAAAATTATATATTTATTAAAAAAAATTAGTCCATTAGAATTAATATTATATTGATTTTTTATAAAAAAATATTTTAAGACCTTTGAACATTTTCCCTTCAAAAAGAATATTTCTCATTGTGTCTAGCGGTTTGATTTTAAATTTCAGTTTTATAATTTTTTATATTGAAATAGGAAAAATGGATTTCATATTTGGAATAATAAAAATTCATATTTTATAATATGTTGAACATAATTTTTTTCTATAATGAATAGTGAAAAATTATAAAATTTATTTATGTCTCTTAAGATTAAAACGAGTTTATTAGGTGTTTAACTAAAACAATTAGGGCTAAAATGAAGTCGAAACTTGATAACAACCAATTTTATGGTCATTTTTAGTAACTATAACCTTTAAGTCTCTATATTTACCCATTTTGGATCATTATTCACGTTAAAAATGTTGGTACACTATATTCTTTAAAAATATTACATTTGTGTCTTCTCGGCCATATATAAAAAGACACCCTCTCCCCTTCTCTTCACAAAAAAAAATAAATATCTGCCAATAACTAACTAAATATCATCCATGAATACATTTGAAAATTTTATAGGCCTTTTTAGATCCTAAATCTAATCTAGGAAGGATTTATGTTAAACTTATAGAGGTTATCTGAAGAAGTGGTAATGTTATAAACTATGAATTTTTGTTTTAATTATTATTATAAACAATAAAATTATTATACAATTAGTTTGATATAATAGAAAAGGGAAATATTTTATTAGTTCTTATTATTATAATTTAATAAATTACATCATTAACCTATTTTATAAAATGGGAAACTACACCATCGATCTTTTATACGGTGGACTACTGTGTCACAAATCAATGTTCTCTATTCTCAATATCAACATCTCATAGGATGCATGAAATAATCGGTTTTTTATTTATATATTATAAATATATATACGAGATTATTATTCCTCTATATTTATAACACCACATGTAACTTCTTACTACCCAACCCATTGAAAGACAATAATGTCAGTCGAGTGTACAATGAACTACTACCTTGCGAACTGATGTGAAGTGGTTTTCATTTATTTTTTAAATGAATAGTAATAATTATATATTAAAGGAATATAAATGATATTTTTAACATAATTATAAAATTTGAATTATGATATCACATATACAGTCATAATTTTTATTTTGTGGTGGACACTACAATATCGTTGGTGTGTATGGATGATTACCGCCTCATTAAGCGATGTGACTCATTTTTCACTACCATTTCAAATGTTAGGTAATTTATATAAATTGGATTAATAAATGTGAAATATACGACATAAATGTTTTGTTATTATGGTGAAATATTATTAACCATTGTTTCATTTTATCCATTTAAAAAATTGAATCAATGTTCTTGTGTATGTTCGGCCTCCCCTCTTTATAAAGAGTTCATTCCATTTCATATCTTTAAATTTTATGTATTATTATAAATAAATAAATATATATTATATTTAAATCATTTTTAAAACTCCATATATGATATAACTATGATCAATGAAATTTTAATGAAATTAATAAATAAATGAAAAAATGAAAACTAAAGAAGTTATTTCATGAAATGTGATTTTAAAATGGTGTTGTTGATATAAAATTAATAAAAGGTCATAATAAAATCATATATATTATGATATTCATTATTATGGTTATTTAAAATATTTATAAGATACTTATTTTAAATATGTATGATATTTGAACATGTAAAAAAGATATAGAGACTTATGGTAAGGGATTTGTAGTCTCACTTTTATTTATGACAGACTTATACCAAATTCACCACTCTTATATTTTTGGTGGTGTATATACTATCAATATGAAATGTTATATCATTCATATCCTTACTTACATGATAAATAATGTTTAGATTGATTATATTATTTATTTTTTATTACTATGCAATGGATTACCCATTAGATAATGGTTTTAAGATATAATCTTAAAATTTATCAAGATTATTTATGTTTATGCTTCTGAAGAGGAAATATTATATTATATATTTCAAAAAACTATTTAATTTTCTTGTTATATAGTATAGTATTTATAATACATGTTTTCCCTTTATTTTCTGATATTTATGAACATAATAATTGAAAATATTTTTGAATGGAAAACTAACATTTTTTCTCATTTTGGTTGAAAATCCTTTTTTATTACATACCCATTATTTTTAAAAAATATTTTTAAAAAATATTTTTAAAAATGATTTAATTTTCATCAAGTATTTTATAACTACATTTATCAATTTTTTTAATTTTTTGATTTTTTTTAAAAGTAACTGTCATGATGTTTTGAAAATAAGGCCTCTTTTTATTGTACAGAAAATATGAAAGAATCATTGTTGTATTGTGTATGAAATTTCAGTCTATCATTATAGTGACCCTAAATTCTCATACATAAATATTATATCATTTTCAAGATATATAATATAATAAATATACAAATCTAGGATCAAAAGTTATAATGTATGGGGAAGATCATGCTATTAAATAACATGTTTATAATAATGGATAAGAATTTACTATTATCATTCTTCCTTATCTATCTAAAATCTCACGTTGTCCTTAGTGCATATTATCACCATAGGGAATACATAAAATAAATTAGTGAGCTCAAATCTCAGTAAGAGGGTGAATAAGGTAAAAAATAAATATATCACGGGAGAGTGTAATAATCATCACCATTTCATCAGAGTAGGATCATCATAATAATCATGAGGGAAAACATGTGAAAAAGGCATGATATTTTGAAATAAATAAAAATGAAACACCATGTCATAGTGTTCAAATACTTGACATAGTTTTTAATAAAGATAACATCATGTTCATGTAAAACATACGTTCAAAGGCATATCATCATCTTTTTCAAAAAAAGGGAATATAATTTTCAAGCTTAATATGAATTATATAATGAGATTAATAAAAATTAAAAATATATTACAGGGATATATAATTTTGGTCCCACACATGACATCATAATATTTACATAATCATGCATGCCATGTTGAACATATAATAGTCATAGTAAAAAAATAAGCCATAGAATATAATGGATTTAATAATGATTAAATCAAAAATAATTCCATGAATAAATTTGGGGATTCAAAAAGAATAATTTAAACCATTTTTGGAATAATAATAATTATTATTTAGTTTTTAATAAATGGTTCAATGAGAGTAAAATATGTGTTTTGTAAAGGAATTCCTTCTTGGAAAATCATTGTATTTTGCTTATAATTCAATGTGGATCCATGTATATCCTAGAAAAGAATAGGGAAGAATTGTGAAATGATATTTAAGGAACTATTTAGAAATATAAATAATTAATATATCATGAAAATTGGATAACCCAAAAAAAAGCAATTGGTTTTATGAATCGCCCTACTACAAATGCCTCTTTATTTCGCCGATTTGGCACCCCATGAATAATAGGCATAGATTTATTGAAAATTTATAAAAAAAATATCATTATTATACTTTTGACCACTATTTTTCAATTAAATTCATTTGATTATATTTATTAATTTCCTTGGTTATAGGGATGTCATTTTAATATAATTTTTTACTAAAAAGTTTTAATTTTCATTGATTTAGTAATTTGGTTACTTGTAATTTATCCATTACTATAATTAATTATAAAAGATTATACTACATATAATTACAGATTTATATGTTATATATAATTATTAATATCCATACATGTTGATAGATATAAGGGTTGACATGGAAATGTATTCATAGGTGGTCAACTGAACATTGACGAGATCTTTGCATGAGAGCGGGAAACGAAAGATTGAAATTTTTATATATCCTAAATATCATATATACAATAGGTTAATATATTTAATATAATGTTAACATACATCCTAATTAATTTTATAAGTTTTTTTATGAAGGGTGGTGGAAAAAGAATAAATAAAATAAGTTGAATAAATAAAAAAATTACAGTGATCGAAACTTACATAATCCTCACTACAGATTCTCTTAAACGACAGTATAACTTCCTTGTTGTTTGAAAGTGAATTACACCTTAAAATACCTAAGTATTATAAGAGATATGGGATGATGTATTCTAGTATATTATTTTACTTAGTAAGATAGAGATTAATTATTTTCCAATGGGAGGGAGAGGGGTTATTTATACTTGACGAGAGGGGATGTTTTAGAATAAAATGTAGAATGAAATATTACATCAATAGTAAAACAGGTATTATTGAATTTTTGATTGAATAAATCATATTAAAATTTAATTTAAGACGTTTTAGAATTTAAATCTATTTTATTATTTAAATTATGTATTTTAATGTAATGTAAAAATAAATTACAAAATATTATTTTAATAATTAATTATGACTTTGTGTTTTGGAGAATTCTTTTTAGGTTTGGAATTTAAGTTTATTTTATTTTGAACAATTATTTATGAAATTAAATATATCATGGGAGATCATAAATTTATATTAAATATTAGGTCAATATTACATTATGAATGATGTATTTTAAAATATGGTGTTTATATGGAAAACTATATCATAACTATTCACCCAAAAATCGAAGTATTATAGGAAATTTCCAAAATAGCCCCCGTGAAACATTTAGACATAATGATTTAACAAATGGTAATAATTTTATCAATATAATGTTCCAAAATTTTTGTTTTTTATCTGAAATATAAAAATAATTTTATGAAATACTTAAAAATAAAGTCTATTAAAAAGGTCATTATATTTTCATTGAGTTAATTATTCAAGATATTTCTTTGGGATTACAATATTTACAATTACACAAATTAATAATAATAAATTTTATTTATATCAAAATTTATTGTTTTTAGGTAGAATTAATATTCCAAAGGTCCTTTTACTATTCTCAATTGTCTAGAAACTCTTCCCAATGGTTAGGTTACTATTCTACTAGTCTTATTACAATTCTATTAGTCACAATATCTTCAATAAATACCTCTAATTACATACATTTATTATTAATCAACATTTTTCTCTAGGTTTTATATTAACATTTTCTAAAATGATTATTTTTTACTAAATTTTTTTTTCTTTTCTATAGTGTTGGTAGTGGGGTGTTGATTGTAATTGATTGGGTAGATCCATATTTTCCTATTGAATATTTTCTTTTTAATATTTTTGGTCCAATTTTAATGTATGGGATTTTAATCGGTTTCATTTATGATCAATTTAATGGTGTTTATTAACAATTTTTTTATTGATTTCTTTTTATGTATAATACTATAAAGTATATTATAATGAAAATTTATTTCTAGATTCATATATCATTTATAAACTTTTGGTTGTTACAATATTCCACCCATTATAAATTTTGATGTCGGAATGTAAACTCATATTCCAAATTGATTTTATGTAAGGGAACATATATTTCATTTTTTAGGGTTCCCATGTCACATCTTCATACTACTCATAAATCCACAAAATTAATTCGTTGTGAGTTTTATTATTGTGTTTAATTTTCCCTCTACGATTTAATATCTTCGCTGGTTACAAATCATTTGAGTGGTCGTTCTCCAATTGTACAACCTCTGCATGTAATACATGTGAGATATCGGGTATGTACTTCTTTTGGAGTGATATAGGGAACACATCATGATCATCATCAATACTTGGTGGAAGTGAAATTATATGGCCCACTCCTCCTATTGGATCAATGATCTCAAATGTGGAAATGTACATTTGGATAATCTACCCTTTCTTCCACAACCACACAACTCTATTCCATGGTGATATTCAAAGGAAAAATTTATCTCCAAATTCAAATTGAAATTTACTTCTATGGTTTTTAGATTAGCTATTTTTATGAATTTGAGAATATTTTATATCTTATTGGATGGGTTGAACCTTCTTTTTCATGTTTTGTATGAGATCCATTCCAAGCAACCTTTGTTCAACAACTTTATCACAACAAATTGGTGCCCTACATCACTTCCCATATAGATATTTATATAGATCCATTTAAATACTCTATTGGAAACTATCTATCTATGAAAAATCAACTAATGGGAGATTCTAATCCCATCCATCTTAAAATTTCATTGGATAGGATCATATAATATCCTCAAGATTTTGAATAGTCCTTTCATATTATCCATCAGTTTGTGGGTAATATAACATGATAATATTAAATTCAATAATCAAATCGTGTTGAATAATTATAAAACATTTATAGATAATCCATAGACCATGATATCAAAAGTTGAACCCATTAAAGGCTCACTACTTCCTATATATATAAATAATGGCATGTTTTTCAAGACAAAAATCTTCCAAAATAGTAATAATGTCGGAAGACTTGGTGAGTAGATACACCACAATCAATATCACATTATTTCCATTGGATGTACATGAGAGACTATTGAATAATTCCATGGTCACATTATTCCATTTCCAAATGGGTATAGGAAATTGTTTCATTATCCCTTCCTTTACATATTTCACCATATTTTGTATCTCATGATCATCCATTTTTTCATCCTTGATCATAAATTAGATATAATGTTGGGGAATTATTTGGTTAAGTTTCGATGTATTTCTTATTGTTATGATTTATAATTCCATAATTTGAATATACTGGAAGATAAGATATTTCTCAATCTGTATCATCGATAGAGTAGCAATTTATTTTTTTCATATTATATCTTCTACCTTATTCATCTTTCTTGGATGTTAGTTAATAAAGAAATCTTTTCCCATGATCATATCTAACCATATTATTTGACGCATGTTGAGATTATTTTGTGTGAATATAATCTTTAGATTCTTACGATCAGTATAAATATCACAATTTTCACCATAGATATTGTGCCACCAAATATTAAGAGTGAATTTCATATATGATAACTCTATATCATGGATTGGTTTTATCAAATAAGGGATCGTTATCATTCTTGAGGCATATAAGATTTGTTTATCATTCATTATGAGTAATATATCTATGAAATTCTTTGATTCATTATTTTATATCACAAAACGATATACACTTATTAGTAGTATGATTATAGGAATAATAATTAGAATATTCTTGAGCTCCATAATATTTACTATGCTTCATCCATCAAGACATACATTAACCCTTTCAATGTCAAAATAGTTAGTATTCTATAAAATAATGACAAATTTCTCAAAAAACGCGACAATAGTACCCAACAAAGGCAAGAAAACTAAGAGTTTCTTTGACCCTAGTGGATCATGTAAAATCATCAATTTTATTTGTCTTTTAAGGGTCAAGAAAAATTCCATCAGTTGTGATCATATCCCACACATATGAGACTTGCTGCATCCAAAACTCACACCTATAGAACATAGAATACATTTTATTCCATTATTTAGGTTGTATTAAGAATTCTTAGAAGCCCGTAATGTTCCTATACTCTATTGGAGTAAATGATTTTATAAACAATAAACAAGAAATTTTTTTTTTGACAAGGTAGTATATAAATAATTAATTCATCAAACCCACGTAAATTATAGGGGAATCAATAAGTCCGTAGGGAATAAATATGAAATAATAGTTCCCATAACATGTAAATAAAGATTTATTTTGAATATATTCGTCATTAACCTTCACTTGATGATATCCAGAATAAATATCCACCCTTGATAAGTACTGAACATCTCATAGTTGATTGAAGAAGTCATCATTCGTTGGTAGATGGAACATTTTCTTTATAGTGATCTTGTTGATACCCTAATAGTTGATACAAAACTATATGAATCCATCATTTTTATTTTCAAAGAGATCTACACCTCCCTATAGCGATGAACTAGGGTATATGAACCATTTGTCCAATTTCTTCGGCAGCTGCTTCTTTAACTCCTCTGGTGTGATTGGGGAAATCAGATAGGGGAATTTTGAGATTAGAGTATATTCTGGTATGATAAATATTGGGAACTATACCCCAATATCATATTTATGTTATGGTAACTCATTAAGAAATGAATTAGGGTATTCCAAAACATTTTTCATTTTATCTAGGTTGATGTCTTCCGTTGACTCAAGCATTTGGGAAAGGTATGCTTCTTCCCATGGTATCAACACCCACAAAATTTATGCATTTTTCAAAGAATTTTCATAATTATTTTTATTCATATAAGATCATTGAATGGTATGAAATATGAAAATATATGTCCCTTTTCCAAATATTGTATTTACACTTTATATAATGGGAGAAAATCCAATCCTAGTGTGGTGTCAAATTCAACCAAAGAATGTATTATGAGTTTCACTAGAATAATCATCCGATAGACACGTATTAGAGAAGAGTCTAGTGCTTAGGATGAACTAATTTCCTGATTAAGTTTCATTTCATATATCTCTATATCATAGTATTAGGTATTCAATTCAACATTTC
Source organism: Viscum album (assembly GCA_963277665.1). Lineage (NCBI taxonomy): Eukaryota > Viridiplantae > Streptophyta > Magnoliopsida > Santalales > Viscaceae > Viscum > Viscum album. The sequence goes on along the minus strand of OY728159.1, from coordinate 889,604,809 downwards.
CAATATACATGAAGGATATGAATGAAATTAGAAAACTAGAATCCAATATATTTTTTTCCATTCTCGAGTGAATAGGAAGTGTACCTTGTTTGACATAATTTTTATTCCCAAAGTTATTAGTAGTGATTTCATAATAATTCCATTTATCCTTTGGCTTTGGTTGTTTAACATGTTGATTACCCTGAAGGACCCTTGGTTTAGAGCACTAGCATGCATAGTTCCCTTTCTATACATTGTTGAACAAATGAACCATGGGTGGGTCGTTTGGAGGTTCCATCCTTTCCACCTTCATTTCATCCATCTTCTTCATGAATCATAAATGTTCATGAGTTTTTTAGTCTTATCCCTCTACACTTTAAGTATTTTTCCATACCTTTTTGTTATTTCAAATAATTATTCTTCCCAAATTTTTTACATGTAGGCGGTTGAATCATCCTTATTCATTTTCATTTGTCCCAATAGCTTTAAAATCCATTATTCCCTTTTTATCTCCATCATAATGTGTCCATTGTACAAAATCCATCTCAAATTTGAAATCACATTGAAAAACTTCTTCATAAGTTTTAAAATGTCATATAGCTAGATCGTTTTGAAGGTGCAATTTTAAACCACTAAATAATCTACCTATTTTTCTGTCATTATTGATAAATAACATGAGTAATATCTTGAAAGAATTGTGGCTTCTGCCTTATAATCCATGAAACATTCACATTCTTTTTTAATTTTCTATATGAATTCTTTTTCAATCATTAATTGAGGAGTTCGTGTGAAATACATAGTAATAAAATTTTCATAAAGTCTTCCCACTATATATCCATAATTTCATTCATTATATTGAAGTTATTTTTTCAATTAAAACTATTTATCATCTTCACCATCTAAGTAATATATTCCCAAAGTTACCACCCAATTTTAGAATAACGGATTATAGAAAAGTTCTTATCAATTGTTTCAACCCATTGTTTTAGGAAAATTGGAACATAAGTTAAACTAGATATCAGTGGTTGATCCAATATAATGGACTCGATGGATAATTAATCATTTTGGATGAACGTAGATATTCCATATGGTCCAGGTAATTATTCATAACCTATAAAATTTGGTTAATCATTTCAATGATTTTTTGAGCTCCACGTCCCCTGAAATTGGGGATGTTGTTAGGAAGATAATAATATTTTACCCAAATGGGTAGTTATCTTGGATTCCCATGGCTTCCACCATTATTTAAAATAGAAATGGTTTGAACAATTGTTAGTCGGTAAAGAGTTACTAATTTTTTATTTTATGAAATTGACACTTATGGCATATCATATTAGATCCCAATGTTTATCCATCTCTAAAAATATTCTTTAAACACGTTTTACACATGGTCTTACACATATGGTTTTTAATAATTATTTTTACTCCCAAAGCACAAATTAAATAAACCATGCACTAATACCATCCAGTGAATCCTTAAATTTTTTTAGAAGAGAATTATATCATTTTAATGATAAATAACATCATAGAGATTCAAATCAAGGATAAAAATATTTAATGTCTTTGTGAAATTAGGATCTTAAATAACATGTACCTAATAAAGTATAAAAATTTATTTAAATCCTTCTTAATTATCCTTCTAAAATCTCAAAATATCTTTATTAATTTTAATCACAAGAGAACATATATAAAATAAATGGGTGAGCTAAAATCTATGTTAGAGTATTAATAAGAGACATAAATCAATATTACATGGGAGAGAATAATCATTATCATCAATTAATAAGAATATGAACATAATCAATATCATGATGGATTTTTTTTATTAAGGCACGTAATGTGTTAATGAATAAAAATGAAACATCATGTTCCTATATAATCTATTTGAATAATTATAACATCTTCTTTATGACCAAATATAGAGTCATATTCATTCAGAATACACATTATCGCTTGAGATACATCAAACTACAAAATTCATTGGAGGGATATATAATTATGGGCCCACCTATCACATTATAATATCAACATAATCATTAATTACTCATAGAATATATAACAATATAATTCATTAAATAACTCATGGAGTGGAATGAGTTTCATATGGATTTTATCAAAAACATTTTCTAGATAAACATGTGGTTCCAAATTGAATATTGGAAAACATTTTTGGCATTTTAATCAAAATTCTATATTGAATAAGAAACCATTAAAGCAGAGTAAAGGATGTATTTTTAAAGGATTCCTCTTTGGATATTCTATATATTTGGATTATAAGTCTAGGTAGAAATATGTATATCCCCGAAATGAAAAATAGAGATTTTTGAAATGATATTTGAGAAAAAAATATAAGAATATTCATACCAAAGTTATCAACAAAGTGGGATAACTGAATGAAAATGAGTTGGGTTTGAGAATACATTTACATTAATTCCCAATTTATTTTTTCGCTATTGTGGCTCAAGAATAATAATCATAGATTTATCAATTCAATAATAGAGAAGAAAAATATTTTAAATTTTGTAACTATTTATTAATTAAAGTCACTTGATTATATTTCTTAATTTCCTTATTTATATTTTAGTAATTTGTTTGTCATATTTTACTTAAATATTTCCCATTTACCCTCCATTTCTCTATTTTGTTAAATGAAATTTATAAATTACTATAATAAATTCCAAAATCCTACAATAAATATAATTAAAAGATAATATATTATTTTTAATTCATTATATAAATCAAAGATGATGGTTATATGTCTGTACGTGGAAATTTATACATAGGTGGTTAACTAACCATTAACAGGACATTGTAAGGAGAGCAGTAAAGAGATGTTTGAAATTTATATATTTCATAAATATGATACTTCTAGTAGAAAAAAAATATTTATATAATGTTAAAATAATATTTAATTAATTTTAAATTTTTGATTTATGAAATTGGGTGGTGAAAAAAATGAGAATTATAATATGAAATAAAAAATAAAGAAGAGTTGATTGAAAAATAATTAATCCTCAATGTATATTCTCTTGTAGACATTATAAATTCCTTGATGTTTGAAGTTTTATTACTTAAAAACTTCCTTATGGATTATATGTGGATTTAGGGGGGGATTGGGTATGATTGGTCATGGTAATGATGGATGAGTGTTTTTTCAAGGGGGGTTTATTGGGTTCATTTATACTTGAGAAGAGTGGTATTTTAATAATAAAATAATAAATAAAATATTATATTAAATTTAAAACATGTAATAGTGAATTTTTTAGAATAAAATGACATAAAAATATAATTTATATGTTTTGAGACTTTAAATCTTTTTTTATAATTCAGATGCATGAGTTTATTAAAAATTAAAGTGGAAAGAATTTTTTTTATTTTTACAAATGTGTTTTGACTTTTGGTTTTGGTAAATTATTTTATGGTTTAGAATTTAATTTTATGTTATTTTAATGACTAATTTATGAAATTAAATATATAATGTTTGAACAGAAGGTTCAACATATGAATATATCATTTTTACATTGCGAATAATGTATTTAATGATATGCCGGTATTGTGAAAAAAATGTATTTTTAACATTCACCCAAAAAACTAATGTATTTTAAAAAATTGAAAAAATTTATTTGGGGAAAATATAGATATGATGATCTTAAAAAGTATATTTATTTTATAAAAATAGATTTCTATAACATGAATTCTCTTTTCAAATATAAAAATTATTATTATTGTGAAATACTTAAATATAAAATTTATTAAAAATGTTCTTATATTTTCATATAGTTTTTAATAAAAATATTTATTTTTGGGAAATAATATTTACATTTACCTAAATTAATCATTTCAAATGTAATTTATAACATGATTTATAATTTTGAGATAACATTATTATTCCAACTGCAATGTTACTTTTCCCAACAATGAGGTTTCTGTTTCCAATGATCAAGTTACATTTCTAATTGTAAAATTACTATTAAAATAGTTAGATTACGTCCTATATATACATATACCGTCCTTATTTCATTATTCCACTAAATTAAACTCATGGTTCTATATTTCTATTTTCTACAAATTCTTTTGGTTTACATTCTTTTTCTTTATTTTCAATACTGTTGGAAGTGTGGTATATGATTCTGGTGGATTGGAGGGATCTATATTTCCCCATTTTAGATTTTCTATTTTATATTTTTTTCCAATTTTAATGTTTGGAATTGTAGTTTATTTTATTTCTGATTAATGTATCATTTATTATTAATGAAATATTTTTTATCTCAGTTTCATTATGTGTATAATTATATATATTATATTATAAAATAAAATTGTTTTAAGAGAAAAATATAATTTATAATCACTTTTTTGTTACAGTCATGATCAGTAAATGTTTCCAACCATCATTTATAAGTATCAATTGTAATTTTGAATAGTAATTTTAACATTTTTAATTTTTCATTACAAAAATTAAATGTAGAATGGATATTTTCCTCAAGAAATGTTTTAAATGATTGTAATGCATCTTCTATATGTTATTAAAGATATTTTAGAAGAAATTTATTTTCAATGTTTTTAGTTTTTTTGAAAATAGTTTTCAATGTGGAATATATATTTTCTTCAAGGAATATATTAAATGATTTTAAGGGTTATTATATGTATTAAAATTTATTCTCAATGAAAAGTATTTATCTAATTTTAAATGAATTTAAATTTTTAAAAGCTAAATTTCAATGAATGTTTTCCCTAAAAAACTATTCTATTTGATTTTTCATTCAAAATCATTTTCCATCTTGGATGTCATAATATTTACTAGGGTTATGGTCAAATTTTACCACATTTATTTTTTATTTGGACTATTAGGTTTATGATGATATTATTATTATGAAACACATTCCTTTTATATGGGTTATGTTATGATGAATTAACGAGATAGTTATGAGACCTATTTTCTTTCCATGAGTTATTCTATGATGGAATGTATTATGTATCCCATTTATTTTTTTGGGTTATAAAGTAATAAATGTTTTTATTATTTGGTGAAATGCCTATGAAATGTTTTCAATATTTGATAGTGGTTACATTATAACTAAGTAATATGGTTACAATACAACCAAAAACGGATGGGACCTAAATCTCCATCAAATTCAATGGGTCAAGATTAATTTTCACTATGATTTGAGGGTACATAAGAGGTTAAACCAAGAATAAAAAGAGTTTATAGAGGAGATTATCCCATTCCAAAATCATGTACATGGGTGGTTATCCCAAGATTAAAATGTAATGAATGTCTTATTGGATAGCCTTGAAATAGTTTTTTCTATGCATATCTATTTTCAAAAAATATATGTATTATTCCTATATTATTATCCCATGGTCTATCTAATTTTATTTCTTTATATTTAATTTATTCATCACTACAATTATTTATTCCATGCAACATTTTTATGATCTGTGATATTTTGGGTATGGTTTTCAAATGTTCTTATCAGGTTCTCATAGCCTTATTCTCATGATCTTTTTCTATCAACCTTCTTTATTATTAATGAGAATCTAAGAAGACCTTCTCTTGTGTTTCATTTCCCCATGTTATGATGAAAGGTATTTTAAAGATATTTATAAAAAGGATGTTATTTATATTGAACATGTTAAGAGGTTACATAACATATATTTGAACCAGTTGATTAGGATTCCATGTTTTCAAAGGCATCTGAAACAAATGAATCTAGTACGAATCATTATGTTATAAAATAAATATTCATCTATTAAAATGTAATATTAATATATGAGATTATATGGTGTCTAAAATTCCCCCTCCATTGATATACATATGTCACCCAAAGGAATTCTTTCTCCAATGATGGGTCCTCAACTTCTAGCATAACCTCCATGGGAAACATGGTCATTCTGATGGATGGAATTTGAGGTTCCCCTAGGGAACCTATACCAACAATATCGGGCCCCAATCATCCTTGAAGAGTGGGATTAAATAGTCTAAAACCATGGTGTTATGTATAAAAATCATCATGTGTAATGAATATAGATTTACTAGATTCCTAAAACTCTCACTCTAAAAATATTTTTCCCACTATCATGGATCATTGATTAATTTTTATCTCATACAATTGTTGGTCAACCTCCACCACCACTAATTTAAGAACCCATTAAGGGAGAATGGAAGAAATACATCTACATATTAATTTATGTGACCTCTATTTTCCAAGTGTGGTTTTCCATCCTAAATTCCCTCATCAAGGTTGTCACTAGGGGTGATCCAGACCACATACACAATGGAGTTGATTTCTACTGATATTTTCCCCACTACATCTTACTATTATTATTGAAAAAAATATGTGTATGATAAAATACACCATGAGGAATTTCTATAATGTATGATTAAGTGAACATAAATCCTTGAGGTTAACAAGTTTTTCATAAAAATCTTCTGTAGATTGGTTATCTTTTTCCTCATGGGTTCCTCAATCATTCATGGCTTCTACTACGTAATATCAACTCTAAGACTGGGGGAACTAATTAGAATATCATATTGTATAACATTCACGGATACTTATATGGGGTTGGAATTATAATGAAATTCAAGAGGCGGATTTATATTTTCTTTATGAGTATTCATGATTCTACATTGAACAAGGTATTATATACACAAAATAGTTGTTGAGGAGAAAAATACATGCCAACATTTTTGTCACTTCAGACATATTTCTTCAAAATCATCTTCCAAAATATCATGTGGACTAGAATAGGATGCAAGTCTCTTCCAATAATGTATCTTTCCCATATTTTTTACCACAATTTGGGTCTAATTTTCTCAATACATGTTATAATACCTTAGAATAATCTCTTGATAAACATGAAAGAACATATGCAGTGAGTAAGATGGGTGATTTGGGAGATTAATGTCTTAAGAAACTCAATAAGGAAATGTGTCCTAGTATATTTATTGGTAATTCAGTTCCATAAAATGGTAGGAGATTGAATGGTCACTCAACAAAAGGCCTTGTTTATTATCACTAATTTGTATAATGACATCCATATAAAGGAATTATTATTGAATATCGTGACAATTTATACATATGAGTAAGATTATTCGTGACACATATCCCCTACAGGTTTATCATCACCTTGAGTTATCATGAAGCCATAGGGACTTTCAAATGGATCACATCTAATTGAGGTGATTCCATCACATATTGAATTCATCTATATTTATGTACAAAGGGATTGGGTCTATAATATTCACAATTTATTTCATAGTAAATATGAGTGGAAAGCACCCTATATAACCAACTAACATAGTTCTCCCTCTGAACTGATGCATAAACCATCCCACCAAATACCCGAGGAGTTTTTTCCATCCACCTAGGATGATGATACAAATCATGAGTATTTGAAATAATCATTGGGTATGGTTTGACAATTAACAAGTCAAATGAACACAACATCCAAACAAGGAATATCATAAAAATTAACCACATACCAAAAAGAGAAAATCAAATAAAAAACCAATTAATACAGATCCATAAAACTATAATCAGAGATAAAAGAAACTAAACATAAGAAAAATGTGTACAAAATAATCATCATCCAACTCATTATACCGAATGAAGGTCAACCACTATATCTTTATAACACTTATGTCACCAACATGATCCAAATAGACATCCCCTTCCAAGGAAGATAGAACTGAGTAAAACATGAATGAAAATACATGAGAATATATGTATAATACATGAACAATAAATACCCACCAACGTGTGTATGTTGGGTTGAAGATGAATCTAGTAGGATAAAACAAAGAGTCAATTTCAATAATATTGAATAAGAAACCAATTATTCTTGTTTGAAAAAATTCCTTTAAAAATATGTTTTTATTTCAATTTTTTGAAAATGGGATAAAAACTAGTTTTAAACTTTCACTTCCTAAAAGTTCTCATTGGTAAAATCATTTTATAAAATTGTTAAAATTCAAAAATAAATCTATCTATAGGGGGAAACATTTTCTCAAACACAAAAAATTTGTAAATAAACCCACAAAATGTTTAAAATATTTCAACGAAATATTTTTAATCCAACATTTCTATTTGAAAACCATTTCCCATTTTCCATTGAAGCATTAAAAATACCCCACTTAAGGAAACACAAAGAAATAATAAAAATAGTGTTATAAATATGAACAAAAAAGGGTTATAATGAAATCCATTAAATATATGGAATAAAAAACGTCAACAAGATGACTAATCCATAACATTTTACCAATGAAAAAAGTCCATCCAAGACACTATTTAGCACATAACAATATATAAATGAATGAATCATATCATTGATATATAAAATGGGTAAACAAGGACTAATAGAACCACACTAGACATGAAAACATTGACCTAACTACCAATTGGGTAATAGGTACACATCTTTTCACTAAATCTCTATGAGTTATATTCATGGTGACAAACCCAAAATATAGGGATTACATACTACTAGCGAGATAGATAGTGGAAAACCTAAAATATAATAGAAATGTACCACTAAATCCCACATAGAGACCTCCGTTACCTCATGGAATAATATTGGAGGTGTTCCGTGAATATAAAAAATACTCTAGGGATAACACCACAATCACTTGTTTCCAACCATCCCCACTACCCTCAAATTGATCCCCAATATTGATGAACAACACAAGTCACATAACCAAGCATCCATGATATGGATTAGCATAATATCAAAAAAATAATTGGGTGATCAACAAGGGAATAATAAAAAATTTAAACATCAAAAGGTTCCAAAAATACCTACAATTTTATACTTATAACATAGACCATTGGAAATACCCTTTTTCAAAAAAAACATTGAATACAAAAAAAATTCAAAAGGAAAAATTATTCACCAACATTTATAACCATATAATTCAAGGGGAAAGAACCATAAAAAACACCTAGGTTCTGTCAAAGTGGATATAGGATTGCGGATAAATCCCTATGGAACATTTTTTGGTATTTTAAGTCGAATGGGGGCATATTAATATAGAATTATCAAATAAAAATAAGTAAAAGAGACCAAAATACTCTAACCTAGGTCCGGTGCATGATTTTCCCGAATAGTTTTCCAAACTGTGTGGTAACAACATGGATAACACATTTTAAGAGGAGTGTTGTCTGCACACATGGGGCATAAGAACACTTATTTTTGAACTCTATTCATGATGTCTTCATAGAACCACAACTTCAGGTTATTTCTTTTCCATAGGGAACTTGCATGGTTTATAAAACATGCATCATTACCATGAATCCCTATAAAATATTAAACAAAACTCTAAATTTCAACCAACAACACACCTGTATTCAAGAGAAATACATACCAAAAAATTAGTACCAAGTATGTGGCACCTTAGAATGCCAGAAAATCCCCACCATTCCACATTATAAACCAATAATATACATGAAAACATGTATTTAATTTAATTATAATACCAACTCTACTCTAGCACGGACTTGATTACCAACAACCTCCCATGCCTCAAAACCAAGGATTCAGGGATAGAATCCGGTGGTTCGATAAAAAAAAGAAAATATAGTATATTACCATAGTGGATTATTTTTCTTGATATTTACGAAACACATGGATACCAGGCACAAGTCTCTACACGTTTTCGAATTTCTCTACCACTGGCGAAACATAATATACGATCACCAAAGGGAAAGATAATATCTATATAGACAAAACTCTACTCCACAAAACAAGTAGCTCAAGTAGCATAATAGAGCGAACCTCTAAGAAATGGTGACTATACATCGACCTTCACATCATTTATAACTAATATAATATAGTGAATAAAACAATGAACTCTTCCCAAAAAATAATAGAAAGGAACATAGAAACAAAATTCTTGAAATATTCAAAGGAAATTCACAAATCTCCACCAACCAAGGATAAAAAACCAATTCTATAAAAACAAATATGAAGATAAGAACATGATCACTAAAAATCCTGAAGGATTACAAGTTGGATCATTGAATTTCATTGTATTTGAAGACTGGTAGTTAGTATATCAATAGTCATACCACACTATAAATGATATTGTTCTCACATAGGGGTCATGACATGCATATAATGATGCTCAAATTCAACAAATATAAACAACATTACCTCCCAATTAATATAGATAGATATAGTACAGTATAATCTTAATCCAAAATTCCACTACAAAATAATTAGCTTTTTTCAACAGGGGTATATCTATTGGTAAAAGAACATTATCTGTTGGTAAAACTTTTTACCAAAAAAATTGTCTTGTCACTAAACTGTTGGTAAAACCATTGTCGCTAAATGTTATTGCGACAGATAAAATAATTCTGTTGCAATTATAATAATACCAACAGATAATATAAATGTTAGTCAAAATGCTTAGAAACAGATTTCTATGACAAATCTATCTATTGGTAATATTATTACCAAGATATAATATATATTTATAACTTACATTTAAATAAAAATTATAAAAAAATATAATAAAATTTCATTATATATATATATTAATTTATTATATATAATACACATGTTTTAATTATCAAACCGAAAACACTTTTCATACATGCTCAAACTTTAAAAAAAGATTAGTTATATTTGATACAAAATGAATCAATACATAGTTGAAGTTTCTTGATATGTAAAAACATCCTAAAAACATGAAAACCATGATCCATATATCTCACCTCCTCCACCCCCACCCCCATGATAAAAGGACATTTCATCACATGACTGCAACCCCCAAATGAAAAAAGGGTATGTCATCTTGATTCTTCCAGCACCCACCATGGTAGAACAGTTACTCCCACCAAAACTCTTTAATCACCCCTCAACTAAGCCACTAGAAGAAAGAAACCACATCAACTCAAGTAGTTGCTATGCCACATCAGCTCAAGCCACTATTATTCCACATCATTCAGCTCCAAGATCTACACCACACACAATCAATGAGCATATCAATAAATTAGTGAAAAATATACGCCTTAATTAAAACAAAAACAAAAATAAATGAAATTATTTGCCTAAAATTAACATTTTTCATCATACTTCTTGACATATTAAGAAATGGTAGTCCAAATGAATGCCACACCCAGCTCCATGATCTACAAAACACTCCAAAAATAACTCAATGATTATTGTAATGGCCCAGACCTCTCCGCCCCATTCCTTTGTCAAAAAGAAGGTCAAGAAGTGTTCTGGAGGGTAAAATGGACTTTTCTCACACTTTCCATAATTTTGAAACTACACGCTGTGTAGTTTGAGTACATGCTGTGTACTCCCTTCCCAGGTATACCCTGTGTTGCAGGCTGTGTCCTTGCTGTGTGGAGTAATGGGTGCACGCCATGTGTCTAGTTCTACACACCGTGTAGTCCTTCCCCACGTACGCGTTACCAGTCAACGACCGTGTACCGTGTTGGATCCACGTACTTTCCGTGTGAAATAAATGAGTACATGTCGTGTGTCTAAACTACATTCCATGCAGTCCTTCCTCGCGTATGTGTTACCCTCAAACCGTGTGTTGACCAGTCAACGGTCGCGGAGCCATGTTGGAAGCTGCGGGGGGACCGTGTGAATGAACCAAGTACACACCGTGTACCATAAACTACACACCATGTACTTTTTCTTTTCATGCCTATAAAAGGAGGGGTCCTCTCCTCCTTACAACTCACCCCTCTCCTCTCCTCTCCTCTCCTCTGAGCAGAGCTCTCTCAAGAGACTCAAATGCTCTTCTTTCCATAACTTCTTCATCGGAGCTCCGGTTTGCGATCCGTCAGAGGCCACAGGATCATAACGACGAGGCGTAGCTTCCGAGCTTGGATCCGTTGTCTTTACTTTGGCCTTATCTTTCCGACTTCCACCTGAGTAGGTTTTTCCGGGTCCCGATAGAAGTGATGGACGCCAACAGACGTCTTCTAAGGTCGATCTGGGGGAGCGTTGCGACCAGGAACCTATTCAGGTAGGGATATTACCTTCGTCTCTTTAAATTGTGCATCATGTGGGGTGGGTGTTCTATTGTTTACGTGAAACACTTTTGAACCGGTTTAATAAAGATAATAATTGGCTTATATAACGGGGATGGGAATTTGTGATTGCTGTTACTTTATATCATGTGATATTATGTTGTGAACTGAATGAGCTTCAGCCTACGGAAAATAACGGTCATTGGGGGCCTTTTCATACACAATTAAATGTTTCTCTCTCCTTCTGGATTTTCTTATGGGTGGAAGCCTTGTGGAATGTGGAAATTGGTTAATCACGTAAAGTTGGCTGGTTAAAATATGGAACCCTTGTGTGATCACCCTGGTTAAACAAAATGGAATAATGAACATGTGGGTGTTGGCTTGGTTACAAGGCATGTGTTGGGGGTGTTTTGTGGGTTGTTGTGGATCGGGTGAATAGAAGGGCTGTGGTTGACTTGGTTGTGGGTTGATGTGAATGTTATGATGGTGATGGGCCGCGGGGCTGCAATAAATGGTATTGAATGGATAATGATGATGTGCGGGTTTGGTGTGGTTGTGGTTATAGTGGTTGGTAGCGGGGCTGCATGGATGTGTTTGAATGTGAACGGTCTATGGTCTGTAAATAATAAATAAAAGGTTGAAGAGTTAATAAATGGTGGGGAATGGTAATATAACTGAAATAATAATCAATAAGGTTGGTTGTTTATTAAGAAGGACTTTTTTGTGTTGCTCGTGTTTTTACTGACTTGATTTGTGGTTGGAAGGGATATGTTTTACGAACGTTTGATGTGGTTGGTTGTGGATAGTTGCCTAGTAGTTAAGGAAGTAAATAAACTATTTTTACTAAAACGTGAAAACCTAAAGGGGGTTGGGTTTGTTTGTTATATGCATGCTTCGTAGTAACAGTGCCGAGGCACGTGCTCAGTTTCTCTTTTTAGAAGCCATAGGTTGGGCTGTGTGGCTGGTATATTTATATATATATCTATATCTTTTGTGTTTTATCTCACCCCACCCATGTTGAGAAGTTAGTGCCGAACACTACCATTTCATGGGAGAGGGTGTTTTCCACTTAGTTACTAGCTCTTTCCTGCTCCTTATCCCCTAGGCTGTGATGGATTGAGGCGACCGTACACATAAGACTCTTGGGGTAGGTTTCGATTGGGGTGATTTTAGGCCAAGACTCTTCGGGAAGGTTCTATTTATTTACCAAGAATCTTCAGCATAAGGCCCAGGTGTGTGCGGGCGGGATACGTGGTTGTGAGGCCCAGGTGTGTGCGGACGGGGAGAGTGTGGCAGCGTCAGGACGTTCTTCATTACGAAGAGAATCTAACTAAAGGGAAATGGTGGGGGTACCCAATACTCTTGTTCTTATATACTACTACTACCTGTTGTGATTGTGTTTTGGTGAGTGTGGCTGGTGAGGTTGGGTGGATAGAATTCCTTGCTAGGTTTCTTCTGTTGTTCTCACGGGACATTAGGACGTCTCTCCACTTGTGCATGAGAGATTTTGTTTTCCCTACTAAGTATACTTCTATGCTCACCCTACGTTTACTTTCAGGTTTCCAGGAAGACTACCAGGGCCATGCGAGACCATACTAGTCGGACAGTTGGAGTTTTTGCTATTGTTGTACCTTTTTTTCTTTTGGTATTGTACTTTGAGATTTCTTGTAATTGTACCTTGTTATAAATTTGTTTAAACATGAATTTGGGCTTGGTTTGGGTTTATTTCTATACACTTGTTCTTTTTCCTTTTTGGTGGTTGACTTGTCCTATTTCCCGATCTTAAATAATAAAAAGGGTAATGCCTCCCATATTTGTGAAAACTCATACCCTTGGTGCTAGTCGCCACCCAGGGGCCTACTGGAGGCAGGACTCGGGTGTCATTATCTCCCTTTCACCATTTCCAGCTCAGGAGGGGCATCTATGGTGGGAGGGGGTTGTGATAGAATGGTATCAGAGGTGATGGTTGAGAGATAGGATAGAGTCTGAAGTTTGGAACAGTAAGGATTGCATGTGATGGTAGGGAGACAATGTTTGTTAATATTTTTGCGTGACACAGGCCAGGGAAGACCGGCTAGGACACAGGATTTTAGGGCCCCCCGTGATCCGATGCATGGAATCTGAGCCTACCGAACAACCAAGTGAAACTACATTTATTGTAGGGTAGAGACCCTAGGGAAGGTACATGCATCATCATGATTGTGTTTTACTTGATTTGGGTGTTCTAGGAAAGAAATATAAATAAAATGATAAACATAAAACCTTGAGTTTTCTTACTACTTGAGCTTAGGAGATCCTTGTTTATCGTACAGCTATGGCACCTGGACGTCGTCCCTAGGTGGCTCAGACGGCTGAGGCCCAACAGATTCAGGTGGTCGATCAGCTGAGGATTGACCGAGAGGAGGAAGATAGACAGTGGTAGAAGACTCTCCCTTCTTTCCAGCGGCAGAACCTCAAGATGTACGAGGGTAGTACTTCAGATACGAAGATGGAGGGGTGGATTGAGGAGCTAGGGATCTCTTTTACCTTGATCCGTGATCTGAGGGAGTACTAGGTTCCTCTAGCAGTCAGTCAGCTAAGAGGTGCGGCGCGACAGTGGTGGACACTCTACCTCGGAGAGAGGATAGAGGCAGAGGTTCCATGGGCTGACTTTGAGAAGGAATTCCAAGAAGAATTCCTTTCTTCCATGATCAAGGTGGAGAAGCGGTAGGATTTACTCTCCCTTCAGCAGGGGAGTATGTCAGTACGAGAGTTGGGGATCAAGTTCAAAGATCTCCTCTGCTTTGCTCCGGATCTCTTTCCGGATGAGGAGTCTCAGGCAAGACGTTTGGAGGAGGCGCTTTGTCCTTCGCTCCAGTAAGCTATCTCTCCCTTCACCCTTACGACGTACATGGCAGTGCAGAAGAAGGCATAGGTTGTAGAGAGGATGCACTTGCTGGGAGGTTCACCCCGTGAGGGGAACTAGCAGGGCTCATCGAAGGGGAAATCAGTCAGCAACATGTCTCTTGCGACGGGACCTTCCTGGTTCAGGACAGTGGAGAGCAGGCCCCAGCAGTTCCAGTTCAGATATTCGGGTCCTCGTCCCTTTTTCATGATCCCAAGACCGAGGTGTTTTTCTTGTGGAGGTTTCGTGCACATTCAGAGTCGGTGCCCAACCCAAGCTCAGTACGGTTCAAGTGGGCAGGTTCAGGGCCCGCCTTAGTAGCACCAGTTGTCGGCAAGGCCCTTCCAGGAGCATCATGACCATGCTCCTCTAAGGGAAGACTTTGCGGGAGGGAGCCGACCTCATGGTACTCCTTAGGGACCTCGACTAGAGAATGGTTAGGGAGGTGGACGACAACAGAGAGGCAGAGGAGCTGGGCGTGGACAGTTGCACGCAACAGAGTTGGCAGCTTCAGCGGGACCAGAGGTGGTACGAGGTACGATTTGTTTGTTCAGCACTCTTGTTTCTGCTTTGTTCGATTCGGGAGCCTCGCACTCCTTTGTTGCACCTAGTCTATCCCATGCTTTGGGAATAGACGTAGAGAGACTTTCCGTACCACTGGTACTGAGTACACCAGTTGGGGGCCAGGCCAACGGATCTTGTGTTTGTCGGGGATGTGGGCTGACGTTGGGACGACATCGATCTAGTGGGGACCTTCTTCTGTTACAGATGCAGCCATACGATGTCATCCTAGGAATCGACTGGTTGTTTTTTGTTAGTTCCGTTATCGACTGCTTCTGGAGAAGAGTCGTGTTCTCCGACGTGGATGGGAAGCGTGTAGATTTTGTTGGCGAGAGGAGCTATCAGTTGGTAATCTGGCGTGTGGAGCCCCTCCTTTCCTTGTTAGGTGGGTATCAGTGGTTCCAGCTGATACGAATATGATGGATGTCCTAGAGGTTGTTGGGGAGTTCCTCGATGTTTTTCCTGAGGAGTTTGTGACTCTACCCCCCCCCCCCCAACATAACGTTGAGTTTGGGATAGACTTATAGCCTGGTGCCCGTCCGACTTCGATGGACCCTTATCGGATGGCACCTTCGGAGTTGTGGGAGTTGCGGATTCAGATTGACGATCTGATGGAGAAAGGTTTTGTTCGACCCAGCGTGTCACTATGGGGTGCTCCAGTTTTGTTCGTGAATAAGGAAGATGGTGGTCTCAGGCTATGCATAGACTACCGAAGGTTGAACCAGGTAACGGTCAGGAACCGCTACCCCCTTCCAAGGATAGATGATCTCTTCGACCAGCTGAGGCAAGTAGGTTGGTTCTCTAATATTGATCTACGATTGGGATATCATCAGCTGATGGTGAAGGATAGTGACATCTCGAAGACGGATTTCAGGTGCAAGTATGGGAACTTCGAGTTTGTAGTGATGCCGTTTGGAGTTACGAATGCACCAGCTGTGTTCATGGGACTTATGAACTTTGTCTTCTGGGAGTTTCTGGACCGGTTCGTCATTGTGTGTATCGACGACATCCTGATCTACTCAAGATCAGAGGAGGAGCATGTTGAGAATCTCAGGGCAGTCTTGGAAGTCCTTCGACACCACCAGCATTATGGGAAATTGTCAAAGTGTAAGTTCTTGACACAAGAAGTACACTTCCATGGGCACGTGGTGTCTCAGCATGGAGTGTCAGTGGACCCGTCAAAGGTGGAGGCAATTGTTTCTTGGGCAGCACCCAAAAGCATGGCAGAAGTTCGTAGTTTCCTGGGGTTAGTAAGTTACTATCGGAGGTTCGTTTTGGACTTCTCTCGAGTTGCTGCTACATTGACAGCTTTGACTTGGAAGAACCAGGTCTTCCTATGGAGCGAGCAGTGCCAGAAAGCTTTTGACTACCTAAAGGAGAATTTGGTCAGTGCTCCCGTACTCAGGTTTCTAGAGGAAGGGGTGTGGTATGAAGTGTTTTGTGATGCTTCTGGCCTTGGTCTCGGGTGCGGACTAATGCAGAAGAAGGGTGTGATTTGTTATGGGTCTAGGGAGTTGCGCCCTCACGAGCGTAACTATGCCACCCATGACCTGGAGCATGCAGCAGTAGTGTTCACACTTAAGTTATGTCGACATTACCTCTTTGGGGAGCACTTTGTGGTCTTCTTAGATCACAAGAGCCTACGTTATATCTTCTCCCAGCGTGACCAGAACTTACGGCAGTGGAGATGGGTCGATTTTCTATAGGACTGTGACTTTGAGATCTATTACACTGAAGGTAAGGGCAATGTTGTGGCTGATTCCCTGAGCAGGAAGTCGCATCAGGAAGTTGTTCGGGAATCTGCTGATGCTTGGAAGGCAATGGGAGATTTGGCTACCTTACACTTGGATGCCAAGGTAGATGGTGTTAGAGGCTGTTTGTTTTAGATGACGGTGCAGCCCTCCTTGATGAAGCAGGTGGAAGAGTCTCAGTGGGGGGACTCTGAGGCGGAAGTGATGTGGGATCGTGTCGATTAGGGGAACTCTCTAGAAGGATGGTCAGAGGACAGCCGACATCAGATGATTTTCCATGGAAGGTTGTTTGTTCTGGAGGCGATGCGTGAGGGAGTTCTCCGTGAGTCCATAGATCAGCCTTAGCGGTACATCCAGGAGTTTCAAAAATGTATCGAGGCCTGAGGGAACAGTTTTGGTGTCTAGGGGTGAAACGGGCAGTGGCGGAGTTTTTGGCTAGATGCCTAGTGTGTCAGCAAGTGAAGGATGAACACCGTGTTCACAGTGGTTTGTTTCATCCTTTATATGTCCCCAAGTGGAAGTGGGATGAAATATCGATGGACATCGTCATAGGACTACCCAGAGCTCAGGGTGGTTATGATGCTATCTAGGTAGTGGTGGATCATCTGACGAAATCAGCTCACTTCATAGAAATCAAGGAGTCAGGCCCGGTGATTACCTTAGCAGATAGGTACGTAGACGAGGTGGTGCATTTGCATGGGGTCCCGAAGAATATCGCCTCAGATCGGGATACTCGGTTTACCTCACGAGTCTAGGGGGAAACAACATGTTTTGGCACCCAGATACGCCTTATCACTGCTTTCCACCCCCAGACCGATGGGCAGACAGAGCGGACTATCCATACGTTAGAGGACATGCTGCGAGTATGCATTCTGGATTTCAGAGGATCATGGGTACGCCATTTGCCTTTAGTAGAGTTGGCCTACAACAACAGCTTTCACTCTACTATTGGCATGGAACCATTTGAGGCTTTTTATGGAAGGCCATGTCGTTCAACCATTTTCTGGGCAGATGTTGGTGAGATAGGTGAACATGGGCCAGAGGTAGTGCATAGCACCACAGAGAAAGTCCAACTTGTACATGAGAGGATGAAAGAGGCTCAGGACCGACATAAGTCTTATGCTGATCATCAGAGGAGGCCTTTGGAGTTCGAGTAGGGGGATCATGTGTTCTTGAAGGTTTCCCCTCGACGGGGGCAGTGGAGGTTTGGGAAGGGGAGAAAGCTCTCACCTAGGTTCATCGGAACTTTTTAGGTGCTGAGGCG
Source organism: Viscum album (assembly GCA_963277665.1). NCBI lineage: Eukaryota > Viridiplantae > Streptophyta > Magnoliopsida > Santalales > Viscaceae > Viscum > Viscum album. The sequence goes on along the minus strand of OY728159.1, from coordinate 889,586,380 downwards.
AGTCGGTGAGGTGGGATATCAGCTGGCCCTACCACCTCAGTTGAAGAAGGTTCATGACGTCTTCCACGTCTCCCAGCTTCGTCGGTACTTACACGACGACTCCCACATTATCAAATGGGGAGAGTTAGATATGGGAGATGACGCAACCTTCGAGGAACAACCAGTCAGAATCAAAGATCGTAAAGAGAAGGTGCTTTGTGGATGAACCATTCCCTTGGTTCGTGTGTTGTGGAGGCATGGCGGCCTCGAGGAGAGCACTTGGGAGCAGGAGACATAGATGCATGCTCAGTACCCGGAGTTGTTTTGATTTGTGTTTTTTCCCTTGTTCTTCTGAAATTTGTGTTGATATTGTACTCTGTACCATTGATATATAGAATCATTTTCTTGTCATTTGTGAGACCTTTTGTTTCCTTGTTCCCTGGTAATGTGTAACATGTACGGATGTGTGGGAAAGGGAAAAACCTAACCCTTAATCGAGACGCATTAATGTGGATGCGATTGAACCCGTGCGGGCGAGTCAGGGCCGCCTAAAGCAGATAATATCCCGACATAGGTGAAGGAATTTCCCAAACCCACGTGTTCGGGTAGTGTGTTGGTTGTGTGGTGTTGGGGTTAGTGCGAGTTGAAAATCCTTATGTATGAAAGTGGGAAGACCCAATTATTAATCGATACGCATTAATGAGGATGCGATTAAACCCGTGTAGGCGAGTCAGTGCCCCCTAAAGCGGATAATATCTCGACCTAGGAGAAGGAATTCCTAAAACATATGATTAGGGTTGTTGGTTGGGTTCCTGGTATAACGAGAACCCTATGAGGTGTCTTGTTGGGTTCCTCTGGGTTGGTTTTTGAATTCTCGGGGACGAGAATGTTTTAAGAGGTATCTGATGTAACGGCCCAGACCTCTCAGGCCCATTCCTTTGTCAAAAAGAAGGTCAAGAAGTGTTTTGGAGGGTAAAATGGACTTTTCCCACACTTTCCAGAATTTTGAAACTACAAGTCGTGTAGTTTGAGTACACGTCGCGTACTCCCTTCCAAGGTATACCCCGTGTTGCAGGCCGTGTCCTTGTTGTGTGGAGTAATGGGTGCACGCCGTGTGTCCAGTTCAACACGCCGTGTAGTCCTTCCCCACGTACGTGTTTCCAGTCGACGGTCGTGTACCATGTTGGAGTCATGTCCTTGCCATGTTCAATAAATGAGTACCCGTCGTGTGTCTAAACTACACTCCGTGAAGTCCTTCCCTGCGTATGCGTTACCCTCAAACCGTGTGTTGACCAGTCAACGGCCGCAGAGCCATGTTGGAAGCTGCGTGGAGACCGTGTGAAAGAACTGAGTACATGCCATGTACCATAAATTACACACCGTGTGCTTTTTCTTTTCACTCCTATAAAATGAGGGGTCCCCTCCTCCTTTCAACTCATGCCTCTCCTCTCCTCTCCTCTCCTCTGAGCAGAGCTCTCTCAAGAGACTCTAAGGCTCTTCCTTCCATAACTTCTTCGTCCGAGCTCCGATTTACGATCCGTCAGTGGCCACAGGATCGTAACGATGAGTCAGAGCTTCAGAGCTTGGTTCTGTTATCTTTCCTTAATCCTTTTCTTTCTGAATTCCACCCGAGGAGGTTTTTCCAGGACCCGCCAAAAGTGACGGACGCCAACAGACGTCTTCTAAGGTTGATCTGAGGGAGCGTTACGATCAGGAACCTGTTGAGGTAGGGATCTTACCTTCTTCTATTTAATTTCTTCATCATGCGGGGTGGGTGTTCTATTGTTTACGTGAAACAATTTTGAACCATATTAATAAAGATAATAACTGGCTTATATAACAGGGATGAGAAGTTGGGATTGCTGTTACTTTATATCCTGTGATATTATGTTGTGAACTGAATGATCTTCTGCCTACAGAAAATCATGGTCGTTGGGGGCCTTTGCTTATGCAATTAAATTTTTCCATCTCCTTCTGGATTTTCTTATGGGTGGAAACCTTGTGGAATGTGGAAATTGGTGAATCACGTAAAGTTGGCTTGTTAAAATCTGGAACCCTTGTGTGATCACCCCGGTTAAACAAAATGGAATAATGAACATGTGGGTGTTGGCTTGGTTACAAGGCATGTGTTGGGGGTGTTTTGTGGGTTGTTGTGGATCAGGTGAATAGCAGGGCTATAGTTGACTTGGTTGTGGGTTGGTGTGAATGTTATGATGGTGATGGGAAGCGGGGATACAATAAATGGTATTAAAGGGATAATGATGATGTGCGGGTTCAGTGTGGTTGTGGTTATGGTGGTTGGCAGCGGGGCTGCAGGGATGTGTTTGAATGTGAACAGGCTATGGGATGTAAATAATAAATAAAAGGTGGAAGAGTTAATAAATGGTGGGGAATGGTAATTGAATAGAAATAATAATCAATGAGGTTGGTTGTTTGATAAGAAGGGATTTTTTGTGTTGCTCGTGTTTTTCCTGACTTGATTTGTGGATGGAATGGATATGTTTTACGAACATTTGATGTGGTTGGTTGTGGATAGTTTCCTAGTAGTTAAGGAACTAAATAAACTATTTCTACTGAAACGTGAAAACCTAAAGGGGGTTGGGATTGTTTGTTGTATGCATGCTTCATAGTAGCAGTGCTGAGGCACGTGCTCAGTTTCTCTTTTTAGAAGCCATAGGTTGGGCTGTGTGGTTGGTATAATTATATATATCTGTATCTTTGGTGTTTTATCGCACCCCACCCATGTTGAGCACTAAGTGTCGAACACTCCCATTTCATGGGAGAGGGTGTTTTCCCATAATTACTAGCTCTTTCCTACTCCTTCTCCCCTAGGTTGTGATGGCTTGAGGCGACCTTACACATAAGCCTCTTCGGGTAGGTTTCAATTGGGGTGATTTTAGCCCAAGACTCTTCAGGCAGGTTCTACTTTTTTCCCAAGAATCATCGGGATGAGGCCTAGGTGTGTGCGGGCAGGATACGTGGTTGTGAGGCCCAGGTGTGTGTGGGCGGGATACGTGGTTGTGAGGCCCAGGTGTGTGCGGGTGGGATACGTGGTTGTGAGGTCTAGGTGTGTGCGGGCGGGGAGAGTGTGGTAGCGTCAGGATGTTCATCGTTAGGAAGAACAACTAACTAAATGGAAATGGTGTGGGGTACCCAATACTCTTGTTCTTATATACTACTACTACCTGTTGTGATTGTGTTTTGGTGAGTGTGGCTGGTGAGGTTGGGTGGATAGAATTCCTTGCTAGGTTTCTTCTATTGTTCTCACGGGAGATTAGGATGTCTCCCCACTTATGCACGAGAGCATTAGGTTTCCCTACTGAGTATACTTGTATGCTCACCCTACGTTTACTTTTAGGTTTCCAGGAAGACTACCCGGGTCATGCGGGACCCTACTAGTCGGACGGTTGGAGTTGTTGTTGTTGTTGTACCTTTTTTTTCTTTTGGTATTGTACTTTGAGATTTCTTGTACTTATACCTTGTTATAAATTTGTTTAAAAATACAGGTGGGCTTGGTTTGGGTTTATTTCGATACACTTGTTCTTTTTCCTTTTTGGTGGTTGACTTGTCTTATTTCCCGATCCTAAATAATAAAAAGGGTAATGCCTCCCATATTTGTGAAAACTCAACCCCTTGGTGCTAGTCGCCACCCAGGGGCCTACTGGAGGCGGGACTCGGGGGTCATTATCTCCCTTTCACCATTTCCAGCTCAGGGGGGGAATCTTTGGTTGGAGGGGGTCATGACAATTATAAATTTCACAATTAGTTAGGTTTGACCCCAGGTCCATGTGGGTGGTTTAGAGTAGTCTAGCACAATATCAATACTTTACAATAAAAAAGAAAAAATAGAGCAATGAATTCATAACAAATTCATGAAAGCACCCAATTCAAACCTTGTGGTACTTGTACTTCTAGATGAGGTTATACCTGGTGATGCTGGTGTCAAACCCATTAATCACCAGGTTCCTCACAACATTTTGGGAAAGGCAGTCAATCATCTCAAAACCAACATTATGCCTGGTTCCGGGCAACATGTTCCCCAGATTTCCCAAGCCAACAATCAGCTAAGGGGTATACTCCAATTTAGGCCCATTCGTATTGGAGGATGAAGTGTTCATGGAGAGAGTCTGAGGGGACGGATCCAAGTTCTTATGATGAAAAAGTGGGATCCTAGGGTGGTCTACTCAATTTTTAGGGGCATAAACTGCATACAACCAAAGATTATACCCTCAATACAATGCAAAAAAGTTGCATGATTTGAAACAAAAATATAAATAAATGAAAGTGTAAAAAAATGCTCGTAACAAGATTCAAAATAGTCACCCAACATCATAAAATAGACTACAAGTGTGCAAATGAAGAAAAAATCCCACAATTTTACCTGCCTCGTCCTATCCAGTATGGATGAATCAACAATATAATGCCTGATATATGATGGTAGGCCTCCATAAAATCCCATACCATCCCTGGCTACTGCAGGGAGAGAAGATGCAAACTACGAGCCCGTCTAAAATCCCAGGTATTCCCCTAATCCTTGCAAAGCATCCTGAGAAACATAGTTACCAATCATGTTAGGACCGAAACTCTTAATCCCCATTTGTGCACTAAATCCTGCACTTAAGAAAATAGAATTACTGACACCCCTTCTAATATGTTGCGACATTCCGCCTGGAAGTGATGGTTACAATGCTGTCTGAGGCAACAACCCAACCATACCCGTCATTGGACTCAGAACATTCTGCCCAAGATTCTGATTAACCAGGACTGTACCTTGTTTTGGATTCTGCCCAATCAACCCCCGGTTCAAACCCAAAGGATATGTGGGTAGCACAATACTACTTGGGGCAAATGCTGTAACCACATTTTCATAGGATTATAATTTTTCATAATTCTTGTTGACATATCAAGGATTGGTAGTTCACATGAATGAAACCTAGGCATCAGTGAGGAACCTCAAGTACCACACCCTTCATCTCAAAGATCTACAACACACAACCAAAAGAGTATACTCACAAATCAGTGCAAAATATCTGTATGAATTGAACCCAAAATTGAAAAAAATTAAAGTGTAAAAAATTTGATCTGCATAGAATGATCATTTTTCATCATCCTTGTTGACATCTAATAGATTGGAAGTCTAGATAACTGAAATCTACGAATGATTTCTCCAAAAACATTCCATGATCCCTAACACTATATTGTCTTAAAATATCATTTCCACCTTGACTATGTAGTGATGGAATTGATTATAAAATGTTTTACATAATATCATTAACCAAAGAGTCACAATTTAAAAAATATCCCATAGAATAAAATCCATGCTCAGTTATACCGTTCGGATGTATATGGGCCTTGGAACCACCATATCATCCCCAAAATAGCACTCTATCTTGTATAGGTTGAGAGGGACAACAAGCAAGCCAAAGTAGATGAGTGAGTCCAATAACAAAGAAATCATGTAAACTGATGCATGGAACATGTGTAAAAAGAAAATAATGATTCTCAAAAAAAAAAGAAAAAAACAAATTATGGGTAAACAGAAACCCGACATTCCCATTAATCCACCTCAATAAGGAAATCAGGAAACCAACATGCCAATTTTAGCTTAACATTCCCATTAATCCACCTTAAACCCATTCCAATTTCGGCTTAACATTTAACAAACCTAACACTAATTTTTTAACCAAACAACCTCTTCTGAGTAGTTTTCAGAAATTCCATCACTTAATCCACCTTAGTGAGGAAACTAGCAACCCAAAATGCCAATTTCATCTTAACATTCCCATCAACCCACCTTAAACACATGCCCATTTCAGATAAACATGTAACAAACCAAACACTCTAATTTTTTAACCAAACGACCCCTTATAAGTAGTTTTTAGAAATTCCAGCACTTATTACAACCAATTATTTGTTTATAATAGTATCAAATTCAATATGATCATTAATAAAACTTTACGAAGGCTTTGAACAACTCTAACAATGTATTTTAACACATATGAATGTTTAAATACATAACAGTTTTCATGTTTTTCATAATAAGAAACATGTTACTTTCAATAACAAATAACCACCCATTCTGAGTAGTTTTCAGAAATTCCAGCACTTATTACAACCAATTATTTGATTAAAATTGTTTAAAATTCAATATAATCATAAAGAAAACATTACCCAAGGATTTGAATGAATCTAACATAGTATTTAACCACATATCAAAGTCTAAATACATAAAAGTTTTCATGTTTTTCATAACGGGAATCATGTTACTTTCGATAACAAATAACTACCCCTTCTGACTAGTTTTTAGAAATTCCAGGACATATTACAACCAATTATTTGTTTAAAATAGTTTAAAATTCAATATTATCATCAAAAAAACATTACCAAGGCTTTGAACAAACTCTAACATAGTATTTATACACATATCAAAGATTAAATACAAAACAGTTTTCATGTTTTTCATAACAGGAATCATGTGACTTTCAATAACAAATAAACACCTCCATGGAGACAAAAAGATAATGCTTGAATATAAATACATCTGAATTGCAACCCCAAAATTCAAAAAATATGTTCTTAAGCCCTGATGGGGAAGCTGCTATTACTAAAATTCTTATATAATGAAATGCTTCACATGCACCCCTATTGTAATTGAATAATTGATCTGCTAAATAGGCTTGTATTTCTTGTTTTTAGTGTCATGTGGTGGATACTGTAGGTAGAGTGGAAGCATTTGGAACTGAGAATATCAGTTGATAGAGTTAGGTCATGATAATTATATAATCTGGCAAGTCATGATGGGTTTCTTTGAATAACATTGGTAGGGGGTTGGCTGGTAATGGAATAGTGGTGTATTGATGAGGAATCACAGTGTATATGGGTGTGTCGTAGTGCGTGGGGTTCCAAGTGAGTATTTTGGAAAAGGGATAATCATATGTATTGTTTACAACCCTTAAATAAATAATAATTAAATACTTGTTTCTTCCATTAAAAATTTAATTGTTATGGAATGAATGGTTTTGATCATCGTATATAAGAGGTTCCAAGAAATGTGCATATTTTCCAGTATTTTGAAGCCAATGTGTTGAGGTTGGTTCATGGGGAAAGGGTGACCTAGGGAGTTTTGGTGTATTTTATAAAATTGTCTTCACTGCATGGTAAGGGATGATGTTCCATGGAGACCTGAGTTGAGATTATAGATTATATCCAACTATATGTTATCACACTGTCATATTTTGGTTGTGACAGGTTCCTCTCTTCTATATTCTAATTATTTTTATTTCTTTTTTGGTCACAATACAACTATGTCCATCATAACATGAGCCCTGGGGGGTCTGTTCTAGGAGATCACAACATTAGTTTTATTGAATTCTTATTATACTCGATCTAACACAATGATCATTGAAGAACATAATTTAAAAGAGGATCCAAGAGCTCTCCCTTCTTTATTTATATAAATCATTTATGATTTGTGCCTACGTTTTTATTTTCAAAATGTTGAGGGTCAGAATGTTATGAATAGTTTGAATGTAATCTTCATATTCTCTTAAATAATATACACATATTGTATAAAAAATAGTTTAAACTAACATTACTACAATGCATTGAAACTACATGTACCCACATAAATATATAGTGAATGGAGTCTATGTAAATGTGTTTTTAATATAAATTTAATCATACAAGAAATAAATTGTTACATACCATTGGATGTGAAAATGACAGTGTTGTAGAACATGATACAGTTCGACGAGAGGTTGCATCATAAGGAAAAACCTCTAAGGAAATGAACAGTAAAGAATTCTAATTGATAAATAACTGTATATGTTATGTGAAAGATGTATCAAAGTCGTACCTTGAATTCATATGTAGAGTTCTCAAAATCTATGGTTTGTTCCACATTATCTGTTATAAAGACAACTTTAGAAGAATTATGTTATAATGATGAGTTGGTCTTGTGCTGATGTGCACTAATGGCATGTGAAACTATGTTGCCTCCCTTCATCGCAAGTTCAAACCTCAGGTATCCCTCAAGTAGGACCGAACTCAGGTAAATATCCCTTGCATGAATATAAGATCATTGGACCCAAGCCAACCTGTCAAAAATAGAAACTAGGAAGTAACTTGAAAACAAAAATGGACTTACTTACAATACAGTAGTTCCATGGACCACTTCAACAGTAGTTCGCCAACCTGGTTTTCATTGATCCCCTTGGAAGCCTCAACTGGACTCTTTGGAATTGAAAATGACCGACGTGATGAACGAAAGAGACCCAAATCTAAATCCATCATCTTTGAATGAATCTGTAGTGAATAGATGGTCAATACAGTAATTAAAATCAAGGAGCACTTGAAATATATAACACCACAACCCGCCTTTGAATAGCCCTAATCTGGACCAGTCATGGCAGCAACATGACCCTCAGTCAGATCCCACCATCATGTAGTCAGGCACCTCTGGTTTCAGAAAACATTTCATCACCAGCATCAATTCCACCATGGGCCTCTATAAAAAAGTCACCAAATCCACAAGGAAGTAGTGGTGACCAAACCATGGAAGCCCTGCATTGCGAACAATAACGCCGTTTTTGTAGCATCTCCTTGTGATTTTAGCTGCATATAAGAACCTATGGGAAACAATATTTTACACCCAACTGGACCTGCTTCTTAAAAAAGGCCTCCTAAACATGCAACTCGGACTGGAAATTGAAGCGACCTAGCATAGCAGTGTCTCGGCACCTTCCAGGTTACAGCGGGCAACACCTGAACCCACTGGTACATTGTTACAGTGATGCCCAACTCTCGCAGTAGTGGTACATATTCCAAAATCCTCCATGTATAAGAAAGATCTCCTCTGCGAGACTACCAACTACAGACCCACATGAACCCTCGAAGCCATAAGTCACGGACCACCCAGCTGTGATTGGCCCACCTCATCGCGCAAGTATGCAGATGGGGACATGGGGGGGGGGGCTCGTGCGATGGTGTCAAAGAGGGATGCTAGTCGGGAATAGGGAGGAGGTTCGCAAGATGATGTCGGAGGAGGACAACAGCTGGGAATAGGGAGGGTCCGACAGGGAACAGGGTGGTAGGGTGTGGGGAACGGGGTCGCGGGGAACGAGGGTAGGGTTTGGGGGAGGGGGTCGCGGGGAATGTGTGGGGTGATTAGGGGTGAACATATGAATTTTTTTGTGCATATATATATAATGAAAAACTTTATAAATTTATATAAAAATATATTGTATAATGATTATGTTTATATATATATATATATTATCAATAAATATAAATAAATTATGGATATTTTAATTAATCATATATAATATATCATTTTTTTGTAAAATGTTTGATATTATTGAATAATTTATTGATAACATATTTTTCTAATGGTAAATGATTTTTTTGATAATAATAATTAATAACAACATATTCATTTATCGGTAAATCTATTATTGGTATTAATATGATAAAGTGATGGATTTAAATGTTTGTAAAAAAAATTTGGTATAAAACTAATAATATAAACAGACATATCTGTTGGTAAAAGTAATTGTTGGTACCTATAGTGAATATCAATGTAATTTAATATCTATTGGAATTAATCATCTTTACCAATAGATATATTATCTGTCGGTAATTTTCTATTGGTAAATGTCAGTTTTTTTGTAGTGTTCAAATTGAACCACACCCCTAAGAATCCATGAACGCACACTAGGTCACTCTCAGGACCATTCAAAAAATAGAAATACATTGTGGTTTACATTATACAAGGGTAACATAAAATTAATGATGAATGAAAATATCAAAAGATAAAAAATTTGCATCAAAATATACTATTATATTGAACAAAAAGTATGCTATGAACTCAAAATATGGTACAAGCTGCAAATCCCAAAAGACAATTAACAAAACAAGAAGCTACCAAAACAACGCAAAATATCTATCTGTCTAGTGTAGGTGACAATATAAAAAAAATGATTAAATTCATGTTATGGTCAGGACTTCTTCTAATGATGCCCAACCATCTCACATGTCCTCTAGAATAGTCTAGGGAATTTGAAATTCTCTGTTATGGTTTCTCTGAAATTATGCGTTGTTCTTTTTTTAATTATGTGCAATAGAATGGTTGACTATAGTAATCCTTAAAAAGGGAAAATTTTAAAACAACATCATAAATGTATAAAAGAAATTAAAATAAATAGAACACATACAATAGAAGGAAGGGTGTTGTATTTTTTATTTTTTGTGAAACTATAAAATGTATATTGGAAGGTAATTGTAATTTTTTGAAATTTAAGTAATAAAATTTAATAAGAAGATGTACTTGTAAAAAATTATTTTTATAAGGAGTAATAAATATAAATCAAATCATCACATAAATATTAATAGTGATTATTTAAATTAACATGATCATAATTATGGTCTTCAAATTTTTTAACACCCAAACCCCATTATAATTAACATTACAGTAAGTATGAAATGATGAAACCCTAGGAAATCTTTGGAACATGAAAGCGTAGAACACTACAATATTATTTTTTGATACAAGATTATCATTTTTGGTAAATTAAAACATAAATGCATTCTTGAAATAACAATTACTTGTGTTTTTATATTATATATAAAATCTAAAAATTGAAATGATTTTGTTTTTTATAAAAAAGGATCGCACTATCAAAATTGACACATTACTCAACCCCACATGACTTATAATAATTTTTAAATGTCATTTTTAGTTTATTTTATGGTAAAAAATCAATTCATTAGACATATATAGTGAATTAAAAAAATAATTTATTAAAAAAAGCGAATAATGTGATATTTATATTGAATAAGAAGAAAATTTACTCTTCAATGGGTGGTGTAGTCATTGTAGAAAAATGTTTCATTTTCTACATCATAGAAAGATTTTAACAAAATAACATTTCTATTATTTATTTCAAACCCAATTAAATTAATTAATGAATAAGATAATATGAAAAAAATAAAAAACTGTAGTGAAACTAAGATTTTTATTATGCAAACACTAGTAATACAATCAGTATACGAAGAATATAATGTCTTCAATGAAGTGATCGTGTTTTCAAGGGAAGTACCTTTTGAAATTTTTTTGGAAATTGAGTGAAACCACACCTCGTATATTAAAAACAACCTAATTAATGAGAAACAAAATTTAAACGTAGAAAAATAAACATATATATTGGGGAGGGGAGACTAGGGTTATAAAAGATTCAAAGTGTGAATGGAAAAATTCAGAAAAATATATAATTCAAATTTTTTCCAGCTGGGTGAACAAAAAAAACCCAAGAGACAAATATTCTTCAAGAATTATTTTCTCTGGAATTTATTTCTCTATCTTCTATCAAAATTTAAGAGAAATACATTTTCTTATGGTGATGTAATGTCCCAAATTGTGAAGTTGTGTCCAATATAGTGATTCCATCAGAATTTTAAATTCATTGCCCATTTTCTCATGGAAGTCTCAAGATCCATCTTGGATGTCCTAAATAAAAGTATTCTCCCATTGAGTGGGAAACCCTATTAAAAACTTTTTTGTTCAAATAATTCATAGAGATATATTTATAGATGAAAAAATACTGTAAAATATAAAGGGTCAGAATTGGAATTTCCATAAAATATGGAAATTAATTTTCTAATCCTAAATATTCCATAAATAAATAAATCTACCATGATGAAATTGAATTATTTAGTTAATTTGATGTAAAATATTCATTAAAAATTTATTTTATTTACTTTTCTACACATATCCTTCTACACTTTTGGGAAAAGTGACATTTCATGAATTCCAAAAATATTGACAAGATACATATTTTCATATTTTCCAATCAAAATTGGAAATATAGGAAGAGTAAAAATATCATAAACCATTAATATTAATAAATTATTGATGAAATATAACTAATATTATATAAAAATAAAATATTGTGATTTTAATGAATGCTATCATAGAAAAACTACATATGGGTCTACAATGCTACAAATTCCCCAAGTGCATGTGTGCTAACAATTTAAATCTCATATATCCATTATTTATGGACATGTAAAATAACTCTAAATACAAATATTATTTATACTCAATATATTATACATTCCTTTGTAATAAAATTTCAGGACACACTCACATTATACTTCTATAAAGTCAAAAATTATCCCCCGGACCTGGATATTTCCATGAGTTTCACATTTACTCACTCCACTCATTTTTATGATTATGTTTTATTTTGATTTCATTGATGGTGTACAAATTATAGATATGAGGTACACAAGACTGGGTCAATTTAGCATAGTAATTAAATCAATCATAAGGGAAACCAACTTATATGTAAACCATTGAGGTAAGATGAAAATTGATAGCTACCATGGATATTCAATTAATTGAGTAGGAAGTGTTTTTGAAGTCATTATTGCTTGAAAATTCCTATAGGGAAATCAATGACATGAATTACCATAAAAAAATATCTGAAATTGTGGTGTTATAAAATAAATGTTTTTATAATGAAACATCCAATCATATCATTGATGACTTCTATTTTTATAAAAATTATCAATTTATTAAATATCACGCATTCATAAAATAATACCAATAATTTTTCAAGTCACAAATTTTTTGTATGCTACAAATGTAAATTACCATGTTACTTGTACTGTGTTTTTTGTTAAATTATTTTGAAACGCACACAAATGAAAATCTTAAATAGGCTACCCAAAAATGTTTCCCCTCCACCAGATTCAAAATATTTCAGTATCCTTAATGGGAATCTTTGAAATAATATATTCACATGAAATGAAGAATTAAAATTTGGACAAATAACATAAATGTGGGAGGGTAAAAGATAGCCTACTAATTTTAAATGGAGATGGTATCATGGAATGTGATTCCATCAAATTCATGTGTGGGGAATCCTTCATTATACTACTTCAACTTCTACACATTTACTATAAATATCCATCCCGTATAAACTTGATTGACCTCCAGTTCACCATATTGAAAAATATGAGAAAAAAATATGTTTCCAAGCATATAAAACACAAATTACTAGGAATCAGCTTCAAATGTGAACTGTAGAGAAAGAATTTTTAACAAAAATTAATCTCCATATTTGATCATTTAATCTTGAGATGATTTGGATCATTCATTATAGAGCCTTGACATCTCATATGAATAAAATTGAATCTCCCAAAAATCATCAATTTTAGCTTTCTTTGATCACAAACTTGGTTTAAATCCATATTTTATTTATTTATATCCCAATATACATATTTCCCGACCACTATATGAATATCATATGTGTTTTTAAAAATTATCCTAAATGTTTATACACCAATGAGAATCTTAAATGTTTCCCTTTATGGCTATAGTGTATCATCTAATAACTTAATACAATCATCTCTATATGGATACAATATTTTCTCCAATATTATTTTCTACCCAAAATATGAAACATTGTCCTTAAAATTTGTATAGTGGGTGGTATTGTGTTGATATTTATTCAACCCATTATTTTGGATTAGGGAAGAAATATTTCTGTTGAAAAAGTGTGTCCCGGGGTCATTGATGATATCATTTTGTACTCCAAACTAATAAAAAATTTGTTCATTAACCTAACCCACTAAAATTGAAGAGTCATCATTCATGGTGGTGTTTACCTACATAAATTTACATACATTATCAAAATAAAAAAAATATTTTAATAGAAAAGACATGATTTTGGAAACAGACCCATAAGATCAAATCTACAGACATAAGTTATCTATCTAATGAATATGAGCTTTTAGGGGATTTGTAGTCCCCTCGAGATGTTTCCAGTGTGCTGGGAATGATATGATCACTTAAAAAATCCATTTTTATCATGAATCAATCTAGGCTATTATAATATATATTCTAATAACTTTGGATCCATCTGTTTTGGTCAATAGTTTTCACCATAATAATTTATTTGCAAAAAATTAAAAAGATAACCGAATATATGAATATGAACACATCTTGTAATGACTAGTTCACTCAAAATGCACCAAAATTATAGATGTGCCCACACAAAAACACTATATTAACTCCTCAATTTATAATTATTTTGTTTATTTACGTTTTCATAAATTTTAAAGTCAAAATTTTAATTAACTGAAGCTAAAAACTAAGAATTCTAACTTATGATGACATAGATACTCTCATTACGGAATGTATCCTTAAGTGGTATCTAGGTTTGCGTATCACACTCTAATGTTTGATTAATCCTGGTCATGAGGATATCCACCAATATATCTAAAAACTTCATATCATTTATCTCAATATCTATATATTGATGAAGGAGCATCCTATTGATAAGTATGGTCTTTGCATCTCCCGTAATTTAGAGGAACATCAAAGATTCATGATCAAAAAAAATCAATACATTACAACCTAATAAATAATAATTGAATTTATCTAAATAAAAAATGATAGAATGATTTTTTTTCTATTTGTGTAGTTTTATAGGGTATAATCCGATTTACATGATGCATAAACAATCACATATGAACATCCTTTCACCCTCTATGATAAGATTGCTCCAAATGTGAAGTTTGAAGAATAAAAAATAATAACAAATGGATGCTCCCAATATATAGAATGAATGATTTATAGAGTTTTTATATTATTATTTTCCTAATAAAATGTCTCAATTTATGAATCATCAAAAAATAAAATTCAATATCCTTTTTAAAAAAACAATTATTTGGGTAGAGAGTCCTTATTAAAGTCTCTAAAGAAGTGTCGATAAAAAAACATGTCCAAGGGATGATTGAACATCACACTGACATATAAGATATTTAATTTATGAAATAATGTCTACCTTTTATTTATCAACATCAAATTCCTTGTTGTAATTTTGTATCACCTATAAAAATTTCCTTACCTTTTAGGAAATTCCATTTCTCAATTTTCAAAAATAAACCTTTCTCAATGAAAAGATGTAACACATTACCCAAAATCAAGAGACCCTTATCAAATGGGGCACCATACATTGTAAAATAAAACATAAATTGCTTCTTGTAAGTATCATATAAATTAAATAATATGCTCAAAATGCATATTTGGAAGGTACATGGGTTATTACAAAGTCAAAATGGAAGCTTTAATAATCAAATGTACAAAACAGACAAGTTGATATCATTGTCATTTTGTCATCTCCTATAATGGGAACCCAAAATATTGAAAGGGAAACCATACATGAATAAATAGTGAATTCTTTCATTACATATCTCAATAAACTATTCAATCAATTAAAGGAAGAACTATTCCATACGAATGGACTGTTTTAGTTTCCTAAAATCAATGTATACTCACAAATTATGTTGTTCTATCATAGGAACTAAATCAGCATTTTAATTATTTATAACATTTTACTCATTCTTCTTTGGAACGAACATGATTTTATTAAACCAATTAGAGTAAAAAATATGGTGAATTATACCCACATTAATAAATTTCGCTACATCTTTCTTTAAAAGTTATAATAATGTGTTGTTATGTATCTGTTGTGTCTATCAAATGAGTTTAGCCCAATATTCTAAGAGACTCAAATGAATACAAGTGGATTGTATAATACTCTGTATATCTTCAAATATCATATAAATTTCCCTACTATTATACATTAAATTATTTAATTGTTAATCCCTTGTTTCTTTAAAAGGATGGGACAGAAGCCTTGATTTATTATTTAAAGCAATGACCACCTTAAACTGGGCTCCCATTACATAGCCCGAAGGCCCAAAGCCAAGTGTCTTGAATACAAGGCTTGGGAGCCCATTTTTTTTGCCCAAAGGACCCCTCGGTGAACAGTACTGCTATAGTGCCCCTACAGCTAAAATTCCTTCTATAGTATAGTCGCCGCTACAGTTCCTGCTACAGTCCATCCACCGCTATAGTGTCGCCGCTGCTTCAATTCCACCACTGCTACAGTACTGCTACAGTGACCTGCTATAGTACTGCTATAGTACCTAGGAAATTTTCCTCTACCCATATTTGATCCTGGGTCTTTTGGATGCTATGAAGGAGCCTGTACCACTAGGGTATTGGTTTGTTGGCTTTATCCCTTATTAATAATGGATATTATTAGAAAAAAATATAGTATTGTTTTCATAGTTTATCATGGATGAATATTTCCAATTTTAGGGAAATGGATGATGTTCTAGTTTGGGTGAGTTTTTTATTGATAGGAATGATATGGGAGTTTATATATCTTCATAATTAATGTTGGGGTTTGAATATTAACCATAAAGATCAATGAATAGTTAATCAAGTCCATTTTATCAATTAGCATCCATGTAAAAATAAGAAAGTACTTGATCAAAATAAGAATATGAGTCCAAAATAGAATTTGAAATAATTTTAAGTTGATTATGAGAAATATGTGTGGACATATTTTGAAATATCAATATAAAAAAATTCTCAATATGTCTCCAAAAATGGAATGGTTAAAAATATTAAAATATTGAAATTCATTATTTGGAGATTCATCATAAAATTTTTAATACTGGGAGAATAGGAGAGTAGGATTGTTTTATGGGATGTATTTAAAGGAGTCTAAAATATTAAAATTTATGATATCTTAACCAAAATCCATTGAAATGGAACCTTCATGGACTTTTAGGATTGTATTTGATGTTTATAGGAAGGTTATTCCAAGAATGATGGAAAATTTGAACTTAATTTATCATCCTACCTATTCGGCATGTAGAAACCTATAGGAAATATCATGTCCCTTACATGAAAAAGTATATTTTCATGGAATATTACTGGATATTCCCTACAACTATTTTCCAACTAAACCACCTAAATTTTCACCATTAAATAACCAATGTATAATGATGATAAAAAATATGGAAGAATTATAATTATGGAGGACCCAAAATCCCATAATTCATAAAATGTGAAACTCCAAAATAGTGTTAAAAGTGATGAAAATCTCATGGTACTTTCACATTTTTGGGATCACCATGGTTTTATTAATGATAACATATACATAAATCCTAGGTTTTATCTTTATATTTCTATTTATACCTCTTCTATTTTTACAAATTTCATTCAAAAAAATATCATACCTTGTAATTCTATTGATTTCTTCACTTACAGGGATATGGATCTCAACTTTCTTGAATACATCCAAAAACTATTTTTTCATCACCTCATTATCTATATTCTAGGATAGTATAACTATCCATGTAAATATAATTGTTTTAGAAGGAACATCATCAATATTTTTTATACAATTATCTTTATCCTATGGATTCTCATTAGTTGTTCTTGTATTGGATTCACTGGAGTTGTAGTGAATCCCAATGGAGTGATAAGAGTAGATGTATAACCCGTATTGATTCCACTTATCTGTGTGATGAACCTAACATTACCCTTGGTATTTGTAGTAGTTATTGAAGGTATATTTTCTAGTTCAATCTTACGAGTTCTTGCAGTGTAGCGGTAATCTAGCTCACTATCATCCTCAAATTCCTCAACTCTAAACCATGACTCTTGAGCTTATAATTTTGATTATGAATTAATTGTTTATAATGTTAACTAGTGTTAAAATCTACCTTTGGGTTGGAATAACCTTTTTTAGTTGAATAATTTATTCATGGGATTCATAACTCCTTTGAGATTGTTGGAAACCATGTTTTGTAAGGCACATACTAGTGATTTTTTAAAAGGGGGATTTTATTATTGTCCTTGGAAAACCAAATGACCAAATAATCCTTCCACCCATCGATTTATATTTGAGAAAGGTAAAATTACTTCTTATTAGGTTGTTTTTTTTGTAAATACTGATATGGAATCCTAGGGAATAATGAATCACAATCCTATATCACTTATAATAATGGGAAACAATAAGTTGGGTGTTCTGTTTTAGTAAAAATTCCACAATGCCTTCATTGTGATGATTGAGATGTATTTTGATCCATAAAAATATGTCTCATTATAGAGGTTAATTAAAAAATAATTATATCAATTAAATTAATAACATGGGAATAAGTAATTACCTTATGTACTCCACAAACATGTATTGTACCTCGATCAAAAATGTTTCAGGAGTTTTATGATGTTGTGTTAAATAATGATCAGCCAAAAAATGATGTTTTGTAAAAAGATTCCCCTATTACTGCAACATCCAACATGATCCTCTCCATTGCTTTTATCCCATCCTACAATTATTGGATGATGATTTTCTCGTTGATTTTTTTATTAGGAAATCTTACACACAACTTCTTAAATCACTACAAGTACTTACAAATTGATTCTGACTATGATTTCTTGATAATTATGTACCCATTTTGAATGGAAGTGATCCTTGATGATAGAAAAAATATATCTAGAATAATATGCTTCAAATAATTCCAATCTAGTCAAAACTATTATGTATTCATGGTCTAGGAAATACATCAAATCATTAGAAGGTCCATCAAATTATAATGGGAATACTCATATTTTGATTTGTTCATCAGATAAATTTCACGGTTTTAGGGTTGAGTGATCCATGATAAATTATTTTAGATATTTTTTGGGGTATTTTGGAAGTAGTCTATGAAATTTTTGAATAAGGTGTATTAATATAGATTTCAATTCAATATCTATTTCATTGTTTTTGTTTTCAATACAATTTTGTGTATAGTAAATTTATAGAGGAACTAAATATATAATTATTCTATAATGTTCATTGGTATTATTTGTGTCCCATGGTTTATGTTTTAAGGTTGATTTAGATGTGCTTACATTATTAATTTTCCAATAATTTAATAATTCCCCAACTAAGTGAATTTTGAAAATATACATATGCATGTACTGTGGGATTTAACCCATAAGGATATGTTAAATCTCAACATCAATATCTACGTGATCCTAAGGATTAGTTCATTTCATAAATAAATAAAAAATGAAGAGTAAATGGAACTATTTTTACCATAATATGAAATTATAAAATAAAAATAATGAAGGAAAATTGAAATTAATATATCTAAATTTAATATAGGTGATAATAAATAAAATGTTATAAAAATATACAGAGAAGAAGTTTGAAAATATAGTTTAATAAAATAAGGAAAAAAATTATGGAAGAGGAAAGATTGAAAAATAAAAATATAAAAATATAATACAATTCAATTCAAAAAATACCTCTAATTAGTTGTGTAATGTACTTACGTCAATGAAAACAGTTCCAATTTGAAAGATGTTGTTTTGGGAACACTCAGATTATCTGTTGTTATTTTTTTACTTAGGTGCAGTACAGTGAATTAATATGGTCTATCAAATGGAGGAAATACATAGATAAAAAATGTAAAGGTATTAAGAAAACTATCATAATAGAAATATGCAACATATAATGATAGTGGGGGTATTGTTTATTTTATTTAAAACAATAAAAAGTATATTGGAATAATATATTTTTTTAATTTATGTAACAAAAAAATAATAATATTATTTATTACGAAATATTTTTTATAAGGAATAATTAGTCTAACTCTTATTATTAAATTAAATTTTAATCATGACTATTAGAATTAATATACACACAGTTATAATCCCTTAATTTTTACCCCCTGAACCACTTAAGAATTAATATAACCACAAATAAGAAATTAATAAATCTATATGTAATCTTAGAAACACAAAATCATAAAATTCTACTTTGATTTTTGTTCTAATACAAGATTATGGTATGTGTTAAATTAGGTAATATATCAATTCAATAAATGGAGATGTTTTTTAGGGATTATATTTTAACTCTATTAATTGATCCAATGTAGTTTTTTTACCGATTAATATTAAACTCTCATAAGTCAAACATTAATCAACACCACTATTTTATGTAAATTTTTCAATTACATGATTATTTTATTTTAAGTTAAAAACTCAATAAATAAATCATATTATGTGAATTTGAGTATCTCATAAACCCAAAAAAATTAAGTGAAGATGGTTTCAATTTGAAAAATTACTATGAAAAATTACTCTTTTATGGGTGGTATATTCATTTTAGAAACGTTTTTCATATGAAATTGATTTGAAAGGGTATGAAAAATAACATTTTTTACAAATAAATTCTAGCATAAATAAGTGAATTCATAAATAATCAAATATAAAAAATAATAAATGGAAAATAAAATAAGTATTTTTTTTATTCAAAATAGAAAATTAAAACATGAAGAAGAAGAATGAGGAGGCTTCATTGAAGGGGACATGTTTTCAAGATCTATCCCTATTAAAATTATTCAAGAATCTAAATAAAAAAACTACCCCTAATCCATTAATATTTTAATTTATGTCCATACCCTTTAAAAGAGTAAAAATAAACATTTATATAGGGGAGGGGAGGCTACTATTAGATGTGGTTAATAATGTGAATGACAAAATTCAAAAAAATATTTTTAGAAAATTACATTTAATGGTTGAAAACAAAACAAAATTATATCACTTTCCTTGTAAAATGATTATTTGTTCAAAATTGGGCCCTCTAACATATATTTTAATAACCTAGATTTTTTCTAGGCCCTTTTTTTATAAAAATCTAGTGTTGAGGTTTTCCTTAGGCTCTTGGTGGATCATTTCAAGAGTTTTCCAAAATTCTAGTTTTCTATTGGAATATCAGGGCATCAGCATGAAAGTGTGTCAATATGATAGTGTGTCAGAATGTTCATGCATCAGTGAGATAAGGGGGTCTCAACATTGGTGATTCATGGGGCATCATCATCGACGAGTCACGGGGCATCGACATTAGTGAGTCAATGGGTGTCAGTATTAGTGAGTGTAGGGGCGTTGGAATAGGTGAGTTAGGGGCATCAACATCAGTGAGTTGGGGGCATCGATACTGGTATTTCAAGGTATCAGTTGGTCGAGGAATCGGTAGGTCACATCAGTAGCTCACATGTCACTAGCTTAGTGTTGGTGTCTCAGCGTCGGTGACTCACTCATTAGTCACTCATTTCCATTTTTCCCAATTTTACTAGTTTCTCCCCCAGAAAATGTTTTTTTTCATCGTTTAAATTTAATTTATCAACTCACATTTTTTCATTGTTCTATATACACTATTGTCAAGGGTAATTATTAAATCTCAAATAATTCCATGCGAAACTTCCAATCCTTGTGATTGAGCCACAATATGACTTCCAATTACTTCTAAATAGTCCCCCAGATTATAGGATCTGGTCTCTTCTTAAGACAAGATCATCTTTTTATTCTTCCTTTTTCATTTCTCTTGGTGTTTCTAGAGACTTCCTCCCAAGAGGAGTCGTGGAACCATAATAGAGCCCTTCCTGCTCATCTTTGGAGTTTTTCCTACAAGTCACACAATCCCCTACTCTTGGAGAAAGAAGGATTTTTGATCTTTTATCATCGAATTAGGGATTTCATTTTGATTCTCTTTAATTTTGAATCATTCAAGGGTGGTATATGAATGTTTTATTCTAATTAATGATTAGATACTCTTTTTGAAATGAGAATTAAACAATAATTTAATTTTATCAAAAGATAAATTGCATAACTAAAATAATGGGAAAGGATTTTCTTGATGTTTGATCTCTTATTTAATTTATTATATTTGATTATTTTATGAATTTTTTTGGGTATATGTCTTTAGAAAATCTCAACAATTGGTGTTATTTGCTTGCGCACCGGTGATACTCTATCATTCATGTGGTGATTTGAAAAATGGTAGAAACCTGAAAACTATCAAATCACATACACCCAGTTAAATAAATAGATTTATTGATCGTTGAATGGATAAAATTTTAGGCAGTGGGACTATCCTTTGTGTCTGTTGTCACAATACAAGAGATTGATTATGGAATTGATGAACTTTTAGCCAACATAACTGCCTTTATGTTGTGTCATGGTTGTGAAGCAGCATCGAGAAGTGGGACTACAGTGTTGTTGTGGACTCATTATGCAGTTGGACTGCATTAGAGATTTGTTTGGGTAGTAGGGCTATAGGTATGGGTTGTGAGAGGATGAATGAGAAATTTTTACCTTGAAGAATGATAGTTGGTATTTATGTTTAATCTTCTGAAGATGAAATATTATGATATATATCACAAAAAACTCTTGAATTTTCTTGTTCACTACTACAGTCTTGATAATACATGTTTTACCATTATTTTCATATAATTATGAACAGAATAATTGGAAATGATGTTTTTTATTATGAACTAACTTTATTTCACACTTAGATTAAAAATAACTTTTTATTACAAATCCCTGATTTTTAAAAATATTTTTAAAAATGATTTAATATTCCTTATGTATTTCTTAACAAAATTTTTCAATATTTTTTATTTTTTCAATTTTTTTAAAAGGATCGTCATGATGTTTTCAAAATAATCCCTCTTCAAATTTTACAAAAAATGTAAAAGTAATAATTGTTGTATTATGTTTGACATTCCACTATATAATTTTAGTGACCACACATTTTCTTACATATATATTATATAATTTTCCAGATAAATAAAACAATAAAGATACAAATATTTGTTCAAAAGGAATAATGTATGAGGAAAATCATGCTATTAAATAACTTTTATATAATAATGCTTACAAATTTATAAATATCAATATTCTTTATCCATCTAAAATCTCACATTCTCTATAGTATATATAATTAACTTACAATATACATCAAATAAATTAGTGAGCTCAAATCTAAGTAAGAGGATAAATAAGGTAAAGATATAAATATATCAGGGGAGAGTGAAATAATAATCACTATTTCATAAGAGTTGGATCATCATTAAAATAAATAGGTAAAACATGTGAAAAAGAAATGAAATATGGAAATTCGTAAAAATGAAAGACCATGTCATAGTGTTCAAACACCACACTAACTGAAAATTAACTTTTTTATTATCATAACACTTTTTAGGAAAAGTGTGAAACCACAAAATAAAAACACTACAACAAATAAAACCATGAAATATGATAACCAATATCAACACTACATGATCCACTCCTCCCTAGTGACTGCATCCTGATGAAAAGTTCAAACACTACACATAGTTTTGAATAAAGATAACATATTTTCATCTATAACATATGTTCATAATCATAATATCATAGTTTTGAAAAATTATAACATCATTTTCAAGATTAATATGAATTATATCATGAGATACATCAATATTAACAATATATTAGTGGGACATAAAATTTTGGGCCCACCCATGACATCATAATATTTACATAATCATGCATACACATTGAACATATAATAATCATAGTCATGAAATAACCTATAAAATAGAATGAATTTTATAATGATTTAATAAAAAATAATTCTATGAATAAATTTGAGGATACCAAATGAATATGAAAAACATTATTTGGAATAATCATCATCATTATTGAGTGATGAAGAAACAATTCAATGGTAGTAAAATATGTGTTTTGTAAAGGAATCCTTTTTGGAAATTCATATTATATTGCTTATAAGTTAATGTGGATCCATGTATATCCTAGAAAATAGTAGGTAATAATTGTGAAATTATATTTATGGAATAATATAGAAATATTAATAATGAATATATCATGAAATTGGGATAACCAAAAGAAACTAAATTAGGTTTGAGAATCCCCCTACCCAAATTTCCCCTTTAATTCGTCGATTTTGCGCCTCCTGAATAATAAATAGATTTTTTGAAACACATATAAAAATATTTCATTAATATAAATTTTACCACAATTTAAAAGATATATAAATTTGATAATATTTTTTAATTTCCTTGGTTATGGGGAAATCATTTTTGTATAATGTTATACTAAAAAAGTTTCCATTTTCCTTGATTTCGCAATTTGGTTACATGTAATTTATCCATTACTATATATAATTCCGGAATATTATAATACATATAATTACATGTTTATATGTTATATATAATTCTTAATATCTTTACATGTGGATGGTTCTAAGGGTTGACAAAGAAAGTTATTCATAAGTGGTAAACTGAACATTGATGGGACATTTTCATTAGAGTGGGAATGTGAAAATTGAAATTTATATATGTCATAAATATGGTACATAATATAGGTAAATATCATTAATATAATGT
The DNA here is from genome assembly GCA_963277665.1 of Viscum album. Taxonomy (NCBI): domain Eukaryota; kingdom Viridiplantae; phylum Streptophyta; class Magnoliopsida; order Santalales; family Viscaceae; genus Viscum; species Viscum album. Next base: position 889,562,317 of record OY728159.1, on the reverse strand, counting down.
TCTTATACAACCTAATTAATTTTATAAGGTTTTAAGGGGTTGGGAAAAGAATATAGAGAAGAAGTTGAAGAAATAAAAAAAGGTATTGTGATCATAACATACATAATCCCCACTATATATTTTCTTAAATTACACAATAACTTATTTATTGTATGGATGTTAATTAGACCTTAATATCCCGATCTATTTTATTAGGTTTGGTATGGGGTGTATTGGAAGAGTATTTTACTTAGTAAGAGTGTGATAAATTATTTTCCAAGGGGAGGGAGAGGGGTATTTTTAAAATAAAATATAGAATGAAATATTAAATCAACTGTAAAACATGCAGTATTGAATTTATGACTGTATAAATCATATTTAAATATAATTTAATAGGTTTTAGAATTTTAATCTACCTTATAATACAAATTATGTTTTTAATGAAAATTAGAAAGAAATAAAAATTATTATTTTAAAGAATTAATTATGACTTTATGTTTTGGAGAATTATTTTTAGTGTTGGAATTTATGATTATTTTATTTTAATGAATTATGTATTAAATTAAATATTCCATGGGAGAACCTCAATTTATAGAATTCATTAGGCCAATATTACATCATGAATGATGTATTTTAAAAAAAATTGTTTATATGAAACACTATATCATTACTATTCAATCAAAAATTGAATTGTTTTATAAATTTCCAAAACATCCCTCATGAAACATTTAGACATAATTATTTAACAAATGGTAATAATTTTATCAATATAATGTTCGAAAATATTTTTTTTAATTTGAAATATAAAATCAATTACTTGAAATACTATAACTTGTAGTCTATTAAAAATTTTCTTATATTTTCATCAAGATAATTATTCAGGATATTTAATTTTTTGGAATTACAATATTTATATTCAATAAAATAATAATGATAAATGTTAATTATATCACAATTTATTGTTTTTAAGAATAATTACTATTCAAATGGTCAGGTTACAATTCCCAATGGTCAAGACACTCTTCCCAACTACAAGGATACTATTCTAATAGTCTCATTACAATTTTAATGGGTACAATATCTCCTATAAATACCTAAAACATTCCAAATTTTGTATTCATCAAAAATGCCTCTCAAGGTTTTATATTACCATTTTATAATTTTTTTTAACTAACAATGTTTTATTTTCTATAGTGTTGGTAGTGGGGTGATGATTCTATTGGATTGGGGAGATCCATATTTTCCCATTGATTATTATCTTTTTGATATTGTTGGTCCAATTTTAATTTAAGGAATTTTAATCTGTTTCATTTCAGATTAATGTAACTATGTTTATTAATAATTTTTTTTGTTTTATTTTTATGTATAATACTATAAAGTATATTATAAACAAAATTTATTTCAAGATACATATATCCTATATAATATCATGGTTGTTACATTCTTCCATCCCTTATAAATTTATACATTGAAATTTAAACTCATATTCTCAGTTGATATAATGTGAGGGTACTTATAATTTATTTTCCCTCCTATGGTCCACATGTTGCATCTTCATACTTATCAAATATCGACAAAAATCATTCAAGATGAGTTGTCTTGGTGTTTTGATGATTTCCTCTACAGTTTAATATCTTCCCTGTTAAATAATCATATGAGTGGTTTTTATCTAGTTTTACCACCTCAATATGTTGTACATGTGGCAAATCGAGTATGTACTTATTTAGGAGTGATACATGGAAGACAAAATTAGCATGAGAAATACTTGGTGGAAGTGCAAGCCAATGGGTTGTTTCACCTATGGGATCAATGATCTCAAATGGGGAAATGTACCTTGGGATGATCATCCATTTCATTCACAACTACAAAATTATATTCCATGGTGATTAATAAGGAAAAATTTATCTCCAAATTCCAATTGAATTTACCATCTATGTTTGTAAGCATAACTATTTTTATGTATCTGGGCATATTCTATATGTTATATGATGGGTTGAACCTTATTTTACATATCTTGTAAAAGATATAGTCTATGTAACGTTTATTCAACAACTTCATCATAATAAGTTGGTGCCCTACATCACTTCACATTTAGATATTAATATAGAACATTTTAAATACTCGAGTGGAAACTGTTTTTGTATGAGAAATGAACTTATAAGAGATTCTAAACCCATCCATCTTCAAATACCATTGTCTAGGATCATATAATATCCTCATGATTAGGAATATTCCATTCATATTATCCATCAGTTGGGGGTGATATACCCTGATAAAATTAAGTTCAATAACAAAATCATGTGGAATAATTATCCAAAATTTATAGTCAAACATTTTTTCATGATCACGTATGATCAAAAGTATACCCCTATGCAGCCTCACCACATCATGTACATATATAATGGCCAGTTTTTCAGGAGGGAAATCTTCCCAAATAAAAATAAAGTGGGAAGTCTTGGTGAGTCCTTCCACAACAACCAATATCACATTATTTACATTCGATGTATATGAGGGACTATTGAAAAATTCCATGGGGGACATTCTCCCATTTCAACATGGATATAAGAAATGGTTTTATCATTCCTTCCTTTACTTCTTTAACCTTATTTTTTATTTCAAGATCATCCATTTTTTGAATCCTTTATCATCAATTAGATATAATGTTTTGAAATTATTTTGTAAAGTTTGGATGTATTTTATATTGTTATGATTTCTAAATCATTCTTTTGAATATCATTGAAGATATGGTATTACTAAATCTATATCATGGATATAGTGTCAATTAATTTTATTCATATAGTATCTGCTACCATATTCCCCTTTATTGGATGGTAGTGAATAGAGAATTATTTTCAAATGATTATCTCTTACCATATTCTTTAACACATGTTTAGATTCTTTTGTCTGAAAATATACATTAGACTCTTATGATCAGTATATATATCAGAATTTTCAACTTAGATGTTGTGCCACAAAATATTTAGAGTGAATATCATAGCTGATAACCCTATATACTGTATTGGTTTATTCAAATTAGGGATCTTTAATATTATTGAGGCATATATGATTAGTTTATAATTCATTATGAGTATGATAAATACAAAATTCTTTGAGTCATTATTTTATACCAAAAAACCATATCAACTTAGTGGTATTGTGAGTATAGGTATAGTGATTAGAAACTTCTTGAGCTCCATAATATTTCCTCTCCTTTATTCATTGTGACATACATTACCCCTTTCAATGTTAACATAGCTAGAATGATAAAAAATCATGCAAAAGTTCTTAAAAAACTGAAAATAGTACCCAGAAAAGGAAATAAAACAACAAGTTTTTGTGACACTATTGGGTCAAGTACATTCATCAATTTCCTCTGTCTTTGAAGGGTCACCAAAAATTCCCTCACTTGTGATCTTGTATAATACATGTGAGACTTTTTGCATCCAAAACTCACACCCACTGAACATCGAATACATTTTATTCCATCATTAATATCATATTTACAATCCTTAGATGCCCCTATTGTTCATCCAATCACTTGAAGTAAATGAGATTATCATCAATAAACAAGCCCAAAAAATTAAAAGTTAGTATATAAAGAATTAATTTATTGAACTTATTTAGATTATAGAGGAATTAGTAAGTCTGTAGGGAATAAATATGAAATTAAAGATCCCATAACATATACAAAACTATTTATTTTGAATATATTCATTTATCACCATCATTTGATGATATACAGAATAAATATCCACCCTTAATAAGTACTTATCTTTTCATAGTTGATTGAAGAAGTCATCATTCATTGGTAGATAATACTTTTTCATTATGGTGATCTGGTTGATCCCATAGTAGTTCATACACAACTATACTAATCCATCATTTTTATTTTCCAAGAAAACTAGCCCTCCTTATGGTGATAAACTGGGGTATATAAACCATTTGTCCAAATGATTTGGCAGCTTCTTCTTTAACTCCTCTAGTGTGATTGGGAAAATCCTATAGGGGAATTTTGAGATTGAAGTATATTCAGGTGTGATAAATATTTAGAACTCTAACACAGTATCTAATTCATTTTTTGGTAACTCATTAATAAATAAATTAGTGTATTCCCAAACATTTTTTATTTCCTCCAGGTCGATGTGTTCCATTAATTCATGCATTTAGTGAATGTATGCTTCTTCCCATGGTATCAATAGCCACAAATTTTATGGAATTTTCCAAGGATATTCATGATATTTTTGTAATTATTAAAGGATCATAGGATGGTATGGAACATGAAATTATATTTCATTTTCCCAATAGTTTATGTATACTCTATATAATAGGATAAATTTCATTCCTAGTGTTGTGTCGAATTATACTAAAGGATTTATTATAAGATTCACCAGTATAATCATACCATAGATGAATATTAGAGAAGAATCTAGTTCTTAGGATGCACTAATTTCATGAAAATGTTTATTTTCATATATCCCTATATCTGGCTATTAAGTCTACATTTCCACCATACATGAAGTATATGATGGAAATTAGAAAACCAGAATCCAATTATTTTGCATTCCTGAGTGAATAATATGTGTACCTCGTATGACATCATTTTTATTCCCAACATCAGATATTGTGATTGCATAATAATTCCACTTATCTTTTGTCTTTGGTTGTTGCTGATGTTGATTACCATAAAGGAATCTTGGTTTAGTACACCATCATTCATAGTTCCCTTTCTCTGTATAGTTGAACAATTGGACCATGGGTGGCTCATTTGAAGGTTCCTTCTATTCCTCCATCATGTCATTCATATTCTTCAGGAATATTCAATATTCATGAGTTTGGTGGTCCTCTCTCTCTGCAAATTTATCATTTCCCCATACCTTTTTGGTAATTCACAAAATATTCTACCCACATTTTTGACATGTGGGTTGTTGTATCCTACTTACTAATTTTCATTTGACCCACAAGCTTTAAACTCCATTTTTCTCTTCTTATCTCCATAATAATGTGTCAATTGCGCAAAATACCTCTCTAATTTGATATCACATCGAAAAACTTCTCCATAAGTCCTAAAATATCAGATATATATTGCATTTTGAAGGTAAAATTTTAAACCACTAAATAATCTACCTATTTTTCTATAATTATTGAAAAAAATACTTGAGGCATATCTTGAAATCTTTGTGATGTCTGCTTTATAATACATGAAACATTAACAATATTTTTTATTTATCACTATGAATTCACTCTCAATCATTTTTTGAAGATTTTGAGGGAATTAAATAGTAATAAAATATTCATAAATTCATCCCACTATATATCCAACATTTTATTCATTATCTTGGTGTTATTTGTCAATTACAACCATTTATCATCTTTTCCATCTAAATGAAAAATTTCCAAATTCGTCATCCCTATTTTAGAATAATCGATTACAGAAAATAACAAATACATTGAGTCAACCCATTGTTCCATGACAATTAGAACATAATTTCCACTAGATACCGGTGGTTAATCCTATATAATGGACTCAATGGCTAATTTCTCTCTCTTAGGTGAATGTGGATATTCCATATGGTTCAGTTTATTATTCATATCCTAATAAAATTGGTTAATAATTTCAATGATATATTGGGTTCTACATCATATGAAATTTTGGATGTTGTTTGGAAAATCATTAAATTTTCCCCCATATAGGGTTTTGTCTAGGTTTCCTCTATTTTCTAAAATAGAAATGGTTTGATCGAATGTTAGTCAATAAAGATTTAATAATAAAATTTTTAATGAAATTAACACTCAAAAAATATATTTTTGGATCCCAATGTTTAACCATTTATAAATGATTAAATAAAATTTTTTTACGCATGTGATTACACATATTGTTTTTGATATTATTTTTTTACTCCTAATTCCAATATTAAATAAACCATGCACTGATAAAAAACAGCAACCCTAAATTCTCTTACAAGACTATTATATCATTTTTATGAAAAATAACATAATATAGATACAATTCAAGGATAAAAATATTTAGTGTATTTGTGAAATTACCCTTTTAAATAACATGGTCCTAATAAAACATAAAAATTTATTTTAATCATTATTCATTATCCTAATATAATCTCACAATATACTTATTACATTTAATCACATGGGGATACACATCAATTAAAGGGGTGATCAAAAATCTAAATTAGAGTATGAATAAGGGACATAAATCTATATTACATGGGTGAAAATAATACTCTTCATCAATTAATAAGAATATGACCATCATCAATATCATAATGAAAAACATTTGACTATGGTATGTAATGTGGTAATGAATAAAAATGAAAAATCAAAGTCATATTGGTCAAATACAAAACATATTTGGGAATAAATATAGCATCATGTTTATACATAAGCTATTTGAATAATCATAACATTTTTTGTGACTAAATATAGAGTCAGGTTCATTCATAATACACATTATATCATGAGATGCATCAAATTACCCAATTCGTTTTAAGGGTATATAATTATGGGTCTGACTATCACATCATAATATTAACACAATCATTTATTCCACATAGAACATATAACCATCATAGTCATGAAATAACTCATGTAATGGAATGGGATTTATAAGGATTTTATAAAACACATTTCCAAGATTAACATGGGTTACCAAATTGAATATTGGAAAAAAATGGCATTCTCATCATCATTCTAGATTGAATAAGAATCTATTATAGGAGAGTAAATGATGTATTTTTTAAGGATTCCTCTTTGGAAAATCTATATATTTGGATTATAAGTCAAGGTGGAAATTTTTATATCCCCAAAATGAAAAAAAAATTAGTGGAATAATGATTAATGGAAAATATTGGAATATCCATACTAAAGTTGTCAATAAATTAGGATAACTGAATTAAAATGAGTTTGGTTTGAGAATCCATTTATATTAATTCCTACTTTATTTTTTCTCTTCGGCCCCACCGGAATAATAATAAAATATTTATTAAAACACTAATACAGAAGTAAATTATTTTAAATTTTTCCACTATTTATTAATTATAGTGCCTTGATTATGTTTTAAATTTCTTTATTTATAATGTAGTAATTTGGTTGTCATGTTTTACATAAAAATTTCCCATTTTTCCTCGATTTCACTATTTTGTAAAATATAATTTATACATTACTATAATTAATTCCAAAATCCTATAATACATATAATTAAATGTTCATATATTATTTAAAGTTCATTATATCCATCCATGATGATGGTTATAAATATGTACATAGAATGTTCTCCATAGGTGATTAACTAACCACTGATAGGACATTGTCAGGAGAGCAGGAAAGGGAAGTTTGAAATTTATATATATTTTAAATATGAAACTTCCAGAAGATCAAAAAATTTAAGGTAATGTTAAAACAATATTTATTTAATTTAATATTGTTTATTTATGGAATGTTATGGAAGAAAAAATGAAAATAAGTTGAAGACATAAAAAATGAAGAAGAGTTGATTGAAACATAATTAATCTTTGGTGTATATTCTTTTGTAAGACACTATAAAATCCTTGATGTTTAAAGTTATATTACTCAAAAATGTCCATAATGATTTTATATGGATTTAGAGGGGGTATTTTTGATCAGATTTTTCATAGTAATGATGGATTATTGATTTTATAAGGGGTGGATATGTTTATTTATACTTGGGGAGAGTGGTATTTTCATAATAAAAATTTTTATTAATGGTAAATATTTTTGTAGTTATTTTTTATAATATAAATTATATATGAATATAATATATTGGTTCTGAGACATTAACTCGCATTTATAATTCATATGCTTGAGTTTATTAAAAAGAAAAGTGGAATGAAATATATTTTTTATTTTAACCAAAAATGGTTGACTTTTGGTTTTGGAAAGTTAATTTGTGGTTTGGAATTAATGTTTATGTTATTTTAATTACTCATTTTTGGATTTAAATATATCATCTCTGAAAATCATATACTACATATAAATAGGTCATTATTACATTGTAAATTATGAAATTAATGACATACCGATTGTGTGAAAAAATGTATTTTTACTATTAAAAAAATGAAGTATTTCCAAAAAATGGAAAAAGTAATATTAGGAAAATATTGATGTTACGATCATTAATATTATATTCATTTTATCAAAATAAATTTTTATCATAGTAATTTGGTTTTAAATATATATTTTTTATTTTCGTGAAATACATACAAATGGAATTTATTAATAATGTGCTTATATTTTCATGGAGTTTTTTAATCACGATATTTATCTTTTTGAAATAGTATTTATATTTAACTAAATTAATAATTGAAAATGTGATTTATATAAAAATTTATAATTTTGAGTTAAAATTAATATTCCAACTGTAATGCTACTATTCCCAATGATGAGGTTACTATTGTCTATAATTAGGTTACAATTACAACAGTCACTTTACAATTACAATAGTACGATTAACTCATTTATATATACCTCTACATTCTTTTATTCATTATTCAACCCAATTACACTCATGGTCCTATGATTCTATTTTCTATAATTGTTTTGGTTTCCTTTCATTTTATTTATTTTCTATACTTTTGGATGTGGGTAGAAGATTATGGTGGATTGGAGGGATATATATTTTCTCAATTTTTATTTCTATTATATATATATATATATATGTTATATTTTAGTGTTTGGAATTTTTATTGATTTTATTGATGATTAATGTACCATTTCTTATTAATAAAATTTAATTTTTTCTCTCAGTTTTTTATGTGTGTAATTATAAATATTAACTTATAAAACAAATTTATTTCAAGAGAAAAATATCATTTATAATCTCTTGGATGTTACAATCACAAGCATTCAATGTTTCAAAGCATCATTTATAAGTTTCAATGGTAATTTTGAATAGGATTTTTCATATCATTAAATTTTTGGAAAAAAATTAAATATGGATTGGATATTTTACTCAAGAAATGTTTTAAATTATTTTTAATGCATATTTTATTGGTTTTAAAGATATTTTTGATGAAATCGATTTTTAATGTTTTTAATTTTTTGAAAAATAGTTTTCAAAGTGGAATTAATATTTTCATTAAAGAATGTCATAAATGATTTTTATAATTCCTGTATAAGTTTTAGAAAAATTTCTCAATGAAAATTATTTATCTAATATGTAATGAATTTATATCTCTAAAAGGTGAATTTAAATGAATTTGATCTCTACAAAACTTTTCCAAGTGATTTTTCATTTAAAATCATTTTTCACCATAGATGAAATAATCTTTACTCGGGTTATGATCAAATTGTACCCTATTTATTGTTTATTTAGACTGTTTTTGTTTATTGTGAAGTGATTTTTATGAAACACATTCCTTATATATCGGTTATGCTATGATGAATTACCGAGATAGTTATGAGACCTATTTTCTTTTTGTGAGTTATTCTATGTTGGAATGTATTATAAATCCCAATTCTTTTTATGGGTTATAATGTAAAAAATGTTTTTATTATTATGTGGAATTAATTTGAATTGCTTTCATTATGTGATAGTGGTTACATTATAACCAAGGAAGATGGTTACATTATAACCAAAGATGGGTGGGACCAAAATCTCCATCAAATTCAACGAGTAAAGATTAATTTTCAATGAGTTTAGAGGGTACATAAGAGGTTTAACCAAGACTAAAAAGAGGATACAAAAGAGCTTATATCATTCTCATATCATGTACATGGTTGTCTATCAGAAGTTCAAAATGCAATGAATCTCTTATTGGATAACCTTGACATAGTTTTTTCTATGATTGTGAGTTTTCAACGAATCTCTATATTATTCCAATATTATGATCTTAAGGATTATGTTCTTTGATTCCTTTATAATTAATGGATTCTTCACTATAATTATTTTTTCAATGAAACATTTTTTTGATCTATTATATGTAGGGTATGGGTTTCAAAGGTTATTATAATGTTCCCTTACACTTATGCTCATGATCCGTACTATCTCTCTTTTTACCTCTTAATGAAAATCTAAGAAGGCCCTTTTATATGTTTTCTTTCCCCGTGTTATGATTAACGGTATCTGTCAAGACATTTATAATAAGGATTTTAGTAATATTGAACATGTTAAGAGATGAAATAACTTACCTATGAACCAGTTGAATAGGATTCCATGTTTCTAAAGGCACCTGACACAAATGAATCTGGTATGGATTATTATTTTATATAAGTATTAATCATATATTAAAATGTAATATTATTATATCAGATGTTTGGGGGTCTAAAATGTCCCCTCCATTGATATACATATGTCACCCAAAGGTAGTTATTTCTTCAATGATGTGTCCTCCACTACTAGCATCAACTCCATGGAAACCGTGGTCATTCTGATGGTTGGAATTTATGCATTCCATAGGGAACCTATACCAATGTTCTTGGGCCCCAAATATCCTTGAAGAGTGGGATTCAACAGTCTAGAAACCATGGTGTTATGAAAAATAATCTTAAAGTGTAATGAATATTGAAGTACCATATTTCTATAACTGTATTCCTGAAAATATGTTTCCTACTATCTTTTATCATTGAAGAATTTTGATATCATAAAATTATAGGTCAACTTCCACTACCACTAAAAGAAGAACCAATTTTGGGAAAATAGAAGAAATACATCTACATATTAATTTATGTCTCCTCTATTGTCCATGTGAGGTTATCCATCCAAAGTTCCCTTCTCATGTCCATCCCTAGAGGCAACAAAGACCACATTCTCAATGGATTTGATTTCTAATGTTTTTTCCACACTACATATTCCTATTAATATTGGAAAAAACATAGATATGATTGATAAAAGACACCATCAATAATTCATAAAAAGTTTGATTAAGTGAACCTAAATCATTGAGGTCAACATGTTTTTTCCCAAATCGTCAATAGATTGGTTATTTGTTTCCTCATGGGTTCCACAATCATTCATGGATCCCCCAACGTAAGATCAACTCTAATATTTGGGGAAATAATTAAAATATCCTATTGTAGAATATTCATGAATAATTATATGGGGTTTATATTATAATCAAATTAAAGGGGAGTATTTCTATTTTATATGTGAGAAATACTAATTATACATTGAAGAATGTTTAATAAACACATAATATTTTTTGATGAGGAAATGAAAAACCAACATTTAAGTCACTTCATATATATTTCTTCAAAATCATCTACCAAAATATCTTGTTGAATGGAATTAGACACAAGTCTCTTCCAATAATGTCTATTTTCCATAATTTTAACCACAACTAAGGACACATTTTCTTGATACTTGTTAGAATAACATGAAAAAATATATTGATAAACTTGTTTGAATCTCTACGATGAGGAAGATGGGTGCTCCAGGTGCTTTGATGTCTAAGGAAACTCAATAATGAAATGTATCCTAGAATATTTCTTGGTAATTTAGTTCCAAAAAATGGTAGGAGATTCAATGGTTACTCAAAAAAAGGCCTTGGATATTATCACTATTTTGTATAATGACATCCATATAAAGGAATAACTATATAATATCAGGATAATTCATCTATAAGTGTTATATTTTCATGACACATGTCCCCTCCATGTTTATCATCTCCCAAAGTTATCATGAACTTATAGGGATTTCATAATGTATCATATCTGATTGAGGTGATAACATCTCTTATTGAATTTATAAATATTTATGTGAAAAGTATTTTGGTCTCTAATCTTCACAATTGATGTCATAGTAAATTCGAGTAACCAACACACTATATAACCAACTCACATAGTTCTCCAACTAAACGGAACCCCGAACCAACCCACCACATACCCGAGGAGTGTCTTTTATCCACCTTGTATGATAATATTAATCATGGGTATTTGATATAATCATTGTGTATGGTTCCAACCATAAGAAGAGAAAAACCACAACCTCTAAATAAATAATATCATAAATAAACAACAAAATACCAAGACGGGAATATAAAATAACTCACCAATTAATATAGATACATTAAACTATAATCTAAGATAAAAGAAACTAAATAGAAGAACAATTTGTAAAAAATAATAATATTCCAACTTGTTGTACAAAAAAAGACCAAACCACCATATCTTCATAACACTTAAGTCACCACCATGATCCAAATAACCATCCACTTCCCAGGAAGATAGAACTGAATAAAACCTGAATGAAAAGACATAAAAATAAATGTATAAGACATGAAGATGACATACCCACCCACATGAGTGTGTTATGTGTAAGATGATTCTAAAAGTATTTCACTATGAGTCAATTTCACAGATCTTGAATAAGAAACCAATTATTCTTGTTTGAAAAAAAATCCCTTAAAATAGGTTTTTATTTAAATTTTTAAAAATGCAAAAAAGTAGTTTTAAAAATTCTCTTAACAAAATATACCATGTTAAAATAATTTCATTAAATTGTTATAATTCCAAATCAAATCCAACGATAGGGGTAAATTTGTTTCTCAAAAACAAAACATTTGTAAATAAACCCACATAAGGTTTCAATCATTTCAAAGGAATCTTTTTAAACCAATAATTCCATTTGAATTACCATTCATATTTTTCCTTCGAAACATTAAAAATACCCTACACATATAAAAAGATAAAAATACTGAAAAAATGATATAAATAAGGAAAAAAGGTTATAATCAAATACATTAAATATATAGAATAAAAAAAGTAAACAAGATTAATAATCCATAGAGGTTTAAACACGAAGCCAGTCCATATAAGAAATTATCTATACACAATACAATATATAAATGAAAGAATAATATCATTGATATATAAAATGGGGAAAAAGAACTAAGAGGACCACACAAGTCATAGAAACATTGACCTAAATACCCATTAGTTAATAGTTATACATCTATCCACTAAATCTCTCTAAGATATATCCATGGTGACAAACCCCAAATCTAGGTGTTATATACAACTAGTGGGATAGATAGTGGAAAACATCAAGTAGTCTAGAAATATACCACTACATCCTATAAAGAGACCTCAGTCACCTCATGGAATAATATATGAGGTGTTACATGAATATTAAAATACTCTAGGGATAACAAGAATCATGTGTTTCCAACCTTCCCTATTACCCTCAATGTGATCCCAAACATGGATGAACAACATGAGTCACATAACCAAGAATCCATTATAAGGATAATCAAAAAATCAAAAAAATCATGGGGTGATAAACAAGGAAAAAATCAACAATTGAAACATCCAAAGGTTCCAAAAATACCTTCACATATATAATTATAACATATACCATTGGGAAAAACCTTTTTCAAAAAAAACATGGAATACAAACACAATACAAAAAAAAATTGTTTTCCAAATTGTATAATAATATTATTCAAGGGAAAAGAACCATGAAAAACTCCTAGATTATTTTAAAGAGGATTTTGGATTATGGATAAAGACCCATGGAAGGTTTTTTGGTCATTGGAGTTGAATTTGGGTTTCATAAGAGAGAAGTATCAAATAAATATATACCAGAGACCAAAATACTCCAACCTAGGTCCCGTGCATGAATACCCTGAATAATGTTTCAAATTGTGTGGTAACCATGTGGATCACATATTTAAGAAGGAGTATTGTCTGCACCCATGGGGCATAAGAATACATATATGTTAACTCTATTCATGATGTCCCAATAGAACCAATACATATGGTTATTTTTTCTCCTAGGGAACTATAAAGGGTTATAAACCATGCACTGTTACCATGTATCCATCTAAATGATTAATAAAAACTCTAACTTTCAACCAAAAACACCCCTATATTCAAGATAAATAAAAACCATAAAATTATTACATAGATTGTGGCACCATGGAATGCCAGAATATCCCCACCATTCCACATTATAAACGAAGAATATACCTTGAAACTCTGTAAAAAGGTTAATTACAATACCAAATCTACCCTAGAAAATACATGATTACCACCGACCTCCCATGCCTGAAAACCAAAGATTCAGGGATAGAATCCAATGGTTCAAGAATCAGAAAATAGAAAATATAGTATATTACCTATGTGGATTATTTTTCTTACAATTTAAGAAACACATGTATAACGGGCACAAGTCTCACCACCTTTTCTAATTTCATTAGAACTGATGAAACATAATACAAGATTACCCAAGGGAAATATAATATCTATGGAGACACAACTCTACTAACAAAAACAAGTCTCTCAAGTAGAAAAATAGAGTGAATATAAATGAAATGGAGACCATAAATTGACGATCACATCATTTATAACCAATATAATATCATTAATGAACCAATGAACTCTTAAAAAATATAATAAAATGGAACATAGAAACAAAATTATTGAAATATCCAAATAAAATTCACAAATCTACACTAACTAAGGATAAAAAACTAATTCTATGAAAACCAATACCAAGATAAGGACATGATCACTAAATATCATGGAGGATTATAAGATGGATCACTGAATTTCATGGCATTCGAAGACTGATTGTTAGTATATCAAAAGTCATTCCTCACTATAAATGATATTTTTCATACCTAGGGGTAATCAAAAGCATACAATAGTGCTCAAATACAACACCTATGAACACCGTTACCTACTAATTATGATTGATATATAGAATAGTGTAATCCAAATCCCAACATCAAATAAAACCACACCCCCAAGAATCCATGAATTCACACTAGGTCACTCTCAGGACCATTCAACAAATAGAAAATACCATGTGGTTTACACTATACAAGGGTAACATGAAAACAATGATAAATGAAAATCTCAAAAGATAAAAAATTAGTATCAAAATGTATTATTCTATTGAAAAAAAAGATCTTAGGAAAAATATATAGTACATTCCCCAAATCCCAAAAGAAATATTACAAAAAAAAAGAAACCACTAAAACAATATCAATTATATATCTCTCCATTAAAAGTGAAAATATATAAAAAATGATTACATTCAAGATAGGGTCATGATTTCTTCTTCCGATAACCAACCATCTCACATATCCTCTAGAAGTGACTAGGGAATTTTAAATTCTTTATTATGGTTTCTCTCAAACTGTGTGTTGTTCTTTTTTATATAGGTGCAATAGAGTGGTTGATGATAGTCATCCCTCAAAGGAGAAATTTTCAAAACAACATTATAAATATATAATATAAATCCTAAATAAATAGATCACATAACATTGAACGATGGGTGTTGGATTTTTTTATTTTTTTTTTGAAACTAAAAAATATATATTAGAAGGTAATTGTTTTTTTAAAATTTAAGTAAAAGAATATAATGAAAAGGTATTATTTTAAAAAATTATTTTTTTAGAAGGAGTAAAAATCTAAATCTACACCATCACATAAATATTAAAAATGATAATTTAAATTAACATGCATATAATTATGGTCTCTCAAATTTTTAAACCCCAAATCCCATTATAATTAAAATAAAGATAAATATGAAAAGAATAAAACCTAGAGTATCTTTGGATCATGAATGAGTATCACAATAAATTTATTATTTTTTGAGACTTTATTATGGTGAGTGGTAAATTAAAAAAAACTATTCTTGAAATGATAATGACTTGTGTTATGATGTTATATATTAACTCTAAAAATTGAAACCATGTTATATTTTTGTTCAAAAAGGATCACACTATTACAATTCAAACATTACTCAACCTCACATAACTTTCGATAATTTTTAAATTTCTTGTTTAGTTTATTTTAAGGTAAAAAATGAATTCATTGGTCATATTAAGTGAATTAAAAAATTTAATTTGTTAAAAAAGGTAAATAATATGATATTTATATTGATTAAGAAGAAAAATTACTCTTCCATGGGTGGTGTAGTCATCATAGAACAATTTTTCATGTTCAATTTCATTGAAAGAGTTTAAAAAATCACAATTATACTCCTCATTTCAAACAAAATTAATTTAATGAAAAAATAAGATAATAGGAAAAAATAATAAATTTACAAGAAACTAATATGTTTACTATGAAAACACATACATTACAATCAATAGAAGAAGAATAATTCTTCAATGAAGTGATCATTTATTCAAGAGAACTCCCTTTTTAAATTATAAGGTAAATTTCGTGAAACCACATTTCATATATAAAAAATATTATAATTCTTGAGAAAATAGTTTAAAAGGTAGAAAAATAAACATATGTACAGGGGTGGGGAGGATAGGTTTATAAGTTATTACATGTGTGAATGGGAAAATTACGAAAAATATTTGCAGCCAATTTTTACTAGCTAGATGGCTATAGAATCCCAAGAACCAAATATCCTTAGAGAAGTATTTTCTCTTGAATTTATGTCTCTATCTTTAATCAAAATTTTAGAAAAATCCATTTCCTTATGATGATGTAATGTCCCAAATTGTGATTTGATGTCCAATCTAGTAAGTCCATCATTGTTTTATATTCATGGCCCATTTTCTCATCGAAGACTCAAGATCCATCTTGGGTTTTCTATATATATGTTTTCTTCCATTGAGTGAGAAACCCCATAAAAACCTTTATGTTAAAATAATTCATAGAGATATATTTATTGATGAAATACTACTGTGAAATTTAAAGGGTCATAATTTTTATTTTCATCAAATCATCAAATGTATGTTCTAATCCAAAAAATTCCATAAATTAATACATTTATCACAAAGAAAGTAAATTATGTCACTTATTCATAGTAAAATGTTCAATAAAAAATTTGTTATATTAAATCCCCTATACATATCCTTTCGCACCTTCAGAAAATGACTCATGTCATGTATTCTAAAAAAAGTGACAAGATATAGATTTTCATATTCCCCTATCAATTGTGGAAATATATGAAGAGTATGAATCTCATAAAGAGTTAATATTATTAAAATAATGATCAATTATCTCCAATATTATGTAATAACAATATATAGTGATTTTAATGAAAGTTATCTTAGAAAAACAACATATGGGTCTACAATGATATAATTTCTCAAAGTGCATGTTCGTTAACCATTTAAAGCTCATATATCAATCATTTTTTCTGTATATTCAGGTCATGTAAAATAACTCTATATACCAATTTTAATTCTACTCAACATATTTACATTCCTTTGTAAAAAAATTTGAGGACCCACTAACATTATTATTCTATAATGTCAAAAAAATTCATCATGACCATGATATCCCAACAGGTTTTACATTTAATCACTCTATTTATTTTTATGATATTTTTTTCATTGATGGTTTAATACTCCTAGATATGAGGTTCAATGGAATAGGTCAATTTAGTATAGTAATTAAATCGATCAGAAGGGAAGCCAACTTATATGTCAACCATTGAGGTAATATGAAAAGGGTTAGCTAACATGGATATGTCATTAATTGAGTAGGAAGTGTTTCCGAAGTCAACATTTTGTGGAAATTTCTATAGGGAAATCAATGACAAAAATTACCATGAAAAAATATGCCAAATTAGTGTGTTATAATATAAATGTTTTTGTAATGAGAAATCCAATCATATCATTGATGACTTATATTTTTATAAAAATTATAAACTTATAAAATCTGGTGCATTGATAAAATGATACAAATTAATTTTCAAAACAAACATTTTTCTTATTCTGCACATGTAAATTACCATATTACTTGTTGTGTTTTTTTTGGTAAATTAATAGAAAATAAAAAAATTAATATCTTAAATAAGCTCCCCAAAAATGTTTCCCCTCTTCCAGATTTAAAATATTTCATTATCCATAACGAGACTTTAAGAAATAATAGATTCTTTTGAAATGAAGAATTTAAATTATGACAAATAACATAAATGTGAGAGGGTAAGGGATAAACCAATAATTTTAAATGGTTATGGTATCATACAACGTCATTCCATCAAATTAATTTGTGTGTAATTCCTCAATGTATTACTTCAACTGCTACCCATTTATTATAAATATCCATCCCGTAGAAACATGAGTGTCATCCAGAACCCCATAATGAAAAATAAGAGAAAAAAAATATGTTCCCAAATATATAGAACACAAATTACTAGGAATCAGCTTCAACCATGAACTATATAGAATGAATTTGAAACACACATGAATCCATATTTTGGATAATTTTATCGTGGGATGATTAGAATCTTTCATTATAGATCCTTGACCTTTATATGATGAAAACTGAATCTCCCCAAAATCATCATTTTGTCGCTTCCTTTGGTCACCGGCTTGGAAAAAATCCATGTTTTATTTATTTATATGCCCATATACATGTTTACTAAACACTATAAGAATATCATATGAGTTCATAAAAATGATACTGAAGGGGTATACACCAATGATAGTTTTTAATGTTTCCTTCATTTCTGTAGTGTATCATCTAATCACTTACTATAATTATATCTAACTGGCTGAATTATTTTGTCCAATATCATCATTGACCCAAAATTTGTAACATTGGACTTACAATTTTTTTGGTGGATGTAATAGTAATGATTTTTTATTCAACCCATTATTTTAGAGTACAGAAGAAATATTTAAGTTAAAAATGTGTTTCCCATGGTCATTGATTTTAGCATTTAGTACTCCCTACATATAAAACATTTTTTCATTAACCAAACCCACTAAAACTGAAGTCTCATCATTCCTGGTGGTTTTTCCCTACCCCAATTTACAAAAATTGTCAAAATAAAAAATATTTTACTAGAAACAACATTATTTTGTAAATAGATGCATTAGATCAATTCTATAGACATCAATTATCTATCAAAATAATATGGGATTTTAGGGGATGTCTTGTCTCCTCGAGATTTTCCCAGTGTGCTGGGAATGAGATGATCACTTAAAAAATACATGATAATCATTAAACATGTAAAGATATTATAATACAGATTATTATACTGTTATATCCATACATTTTAGTTTATAGTGTCCAACATAAGAATGTTTATGAAAAAAATGAAAATGATAACCAAACATATGAATACAAAAACATCTCATAATGACTAAGTCACTAAAAATGCACCAAAATTAAGGATGTTACCATACAAAAACCATATATTTGTTCCTAAATTTATAAACATGGTGTTTATTTATGTTTTAAAAAATTTCAAAGTGAACATTATAATTCACTAAATCTAAATTCCATGATATCCAACCAATGATTACCAAGAGATTCTCATTAGGGAATGTATCCTTAATTGGTACCTGGGTTGGGGTATCAAGCCCTAATATTTGATTAATCATGGTGATGTGGCTATCCACTAACATATTTAAAACCGTCATATATTTTATCTAAATATCTTTTTATTGATGAAGGTGAATCCAATAGATAAGTATGGGTCTTGTATCTTTCATCTTTAAGGGGAACATCAAAGATTCATGATCAAGAAAACCAACACATTAAAACATAATAAATACTAATGGATTTTTTCTAAAGAAAACATGATAGAATGAAATTTTTAATCTGGTTGTGTAGTTTTATATGGTAGATTCAAATTTCCATCAATCATAGGCAATCACATATGAATGCCCCTCCACCTTCTGTGATAAGAGTGCTCCAACTGTGAAGTTAGATGCATGCCACATAATAATGAATGAGTTCTCCCCACATATATACTGTATGATTTATTGAGCGGTTATATTCTTTTTTATCTCATAAAATAACCCAAAGCATGAAATATAAAAAAATTAAGTCAATATAATTTTTAAGAAAACATGATATGTGTAGAGAGGCCTTATTAAAATTTATAAAGAAGTTTCAATAAAAACCAATATTTTCATGGGATGAATGAACGTCACACTAAAATTTTGGATATGGAAAATATGAAAAAATGTCTACCATTTATTTATCGAAATTAAATTTGACGTTGTCACACTCGATCACCTAGGAAAATTCCTTTTCATTTTAGGAAATTTCATTTTTCAATTTTCAAAAATAGACCATTCTTATTGAAAAGATGTAACACATTACCCAAACTCCAGATACCCTCACCAAATGAGGAATAATACATAGTAAAATAAACCACAAATACCCTCTTATATGTATTATTAAAATTTTAAAATATACTCACCATGTATATTTGGAAGGTACCTGGGGTGTTACAAAGTCAAAATGTAACCTTCAGTAAGAAAATGTACAAAACAGACAATTTAATATCAATATCTTTTGGTCCCCTCCTATAATGGTAACCCAAAATATAAAAAAGGAAACCATACATGAAGAAATAGAGTAACCTTTTTATAATTATTTTAATAAAGTAATCAATCAGTTAAAGAAGGAACCATTCCTTAAGAATGGATTGTTTTAGTTTCCTAAAATCAATGTATACATGAAAACTATTTTATACTCTCACAAGAACTAAATCATCATTTTCCTTCTTTATAACAGTTAACTCTTGATTTTTTAGAATGAATGTGATAGTTTTAAACCAGTCAGAGTAAAAAATGTAGTGATTTATACCCACATAATGAAATTCCCCCTTTCTTTAAAACATATAATAATGTGTGGTTATGTATCGATCGTGTCTATCTTACTAGTTTAGCCTTATTATCTAATAGAAGAGAATTAATACAAGTGAATAGGCTAATACTATGTATTTCTTTTAAGATCAACCAAATTTTCCTATTATTAACCCCTAAATTATTTAAAAGTTTTTTTTGGTAATAATGGTTATTATTAGAATTTATTATTGTAATGTTTTCATTATTTATCATAGATGAATATTTCAAATTTTTTGGAAATGGATTATGTTCTAATTTGGGTGAGTTCTGTAATGATAAAAATGATATGGGTGTTTATATATCTTCATATTGAATGTTGGGGTTTGAATAATAAGAAAAAAAATCATTTAATTGTGTATCAATTCAATTTGAATAATGAATATCCATGTAAAAATATGAAAGTACAAGATAAGAATTTGAAAATAAATCCAAAAAAGAATTAGAAATAAGTTTAGGTTGATTTTGAGAAATTTGTGTAGACGTATTTTAAAATCTCACAACAAAACCGATTATCAATATTTATCTAAAAATGGAATGATTAAAATTTTAAAAATATTAAAAATTATTTTTGGAAGAATCAACATAAGATTTTTAATAATGGGAGAAAAAGAGTGTATAATGGTATTCTGAGGGGTATTTAAAGTAGTATAAAATTATAAATCCTATGATATCATCACCAAACTCCATATAAATGGAACCCTCTTGGACTTTTAGAATTTTATTTAATGTTTATAGGAAAGTTATTCCTAGAATAGTGGAACATTTGAACTTAATCTTTCATCCTACCAATTCAACATGTAGAAATTTGTATTAAATATCATGTCCCTTACATGAAAAAGTACATTTTCATGGACTCCTTCAATATATTCCCTTGTTATATTTTCAAAATACACCAGCACTATTTTCACCTTTAAACTAACAATCTTTAATGATGATTAAACATAATTAATATTTATATTTATTAAGGACCCCATATCACATAATTCATAAAATGTGAAAATCCAAAATAGTGTGTGGAGTGATGAATTTCTCGAGGTTCTTTCACATTTTCGGCATCACCATGGTTTGTGTGATGAGATCATATACATTAATCCTAGTTTTAATCATTATATTTCCATTTATAACTCTTTTATTTATACATATTTCATTCAAAAAATATGATACCTTGTAATTCTCTTGATTTCTTCATGTAGAGGGATGTGGATATCAACATGATTGAATACATGCAAAACCTAATTTTTCATCACCTCATTAGATATATTATTAGTTGGTTAAACTCTCCTTGGATATATCAGGGGTTTATAAAGAAGATCATAAAATGTTTTCTTACAATTATCTTTCTCATATTGTTACTCATTACTTTTTTTTATATTGGATTTTCGGGAGTTGTTGTGAATCCCAATGGAATGATAGCTGTAGATGTATAACCCATATTCATACCACTTCTCAGTGTGACGGACCTGCCATTCCCCTTGGGATTTGGATTGTTTTATGAATGAATATTTTATAGTTTTTTCTTCCCATTTCATGGATAATAGTGGGAATCTAGCTCTCTATCATCTTTAACTCCCTCTACTCGGAACCACGACTCTTCACCTTATTAATTTGATTATGAATGAATTGTTTCTAAAGTTCACTAGTGTTACAATATTCCTTTGCTCATGAAAAAAAAAATTTAGGTGAATATTTTATTCAATGGATTCAAATCTCCTTTGAGGTTGTTGGAAACAATGTGTGGTAAGGCACATATTGGTGATTTTTTTTGAAAAGGGGTATTTTTTTTATTGTCCCAGGCCAAACCAAATGACCAATTAATCCTTCCACCCATATATTTATATTGGTTAAAACAAATATTACTTATTATTAGGTTGTGTTTTTTTGTAGATACTGATATTTAATCCTATGGAATAAGGATTCATAATCCAATATCTCTTGTAATAAGGGGAAATAATTAGTTGAGTGGTCTGTTTTAGTGAAAATTACACATTGCCTTCATTATGTGTATTGGGATGTATTTGGAGCCAAATGAATATGTCTCATTATAGAGGTTAATTAATAAATCATTTTATCAATTAAATTATATATTGGGAAAAAATAATTACTTTATGTACTCCACAAACTTGTATTATACCATAGCTAAAAATTTCCCAGGAGTTTCATGATATCGTGTTGAATAATGATCAGGAAACAAATGATATTTTGTAAAAAAATCCCCTCATTCTAAACAA
Organism: Viscum album; assembly: GCA_963277665.1. NCBI lineage: Eukaryota > Viridiplantae > Streptophyta > Magnoliopsida > Santalales > Viscaceae > Viscum > Viscum album. Next base: position 889,539,576 of record OY728159.1, on the reverse strand, counting down.
TCCAGCATGATTCTCTCCATTAGTTTTATCCCATTATATAATTATTGGATGTCAAGTTTCCCATTGATTTTTTTGATGTGGGAATCATACACATAACATCAAAAATCACTACTAGTACTTACAAATTGACTCCTCCTGTGATTTATTGATAATTATGTTTTATTTTAGAATGGAAGTGATACTTGATGCTAGAAAAAATATATATTGGAAAATATTCTTCAAATAATTGTAATCTATTCCAATCTATTGTGTATTCATGTTTTAGGAAATACATCAAATCATTAGAAGGTCTATCATGTGATAATGGGAATACAAATTTTTTGATTTGATATTAAGAAACATTTCGTGGTTTTAGGGTTGAGGGGCCAATGATTAATTCTTTTTTATGTATTTTTGGGATCCTTTCTATAAATTCTGTGATATTTTTTAAGAATTTGTATTAATATATATTTTAATTCAATGTCTATTTCAGGGTTTCTGTTTTCAATACAATTTGTTTTATAGTAAATTTATAGTGGAGCTAATTATGTAATTTTTCATTAGTGTTAAATGATATTTTTTTATTCATTGGTTTAGGTTTTAAGGTTGATTCAGATGTGCTTCCAATTTTAATTTTCCCATAATGGTATAATTTCCCAACTAATTAATTGTTGAAACTATACATATACTCATAATGTGCGATTTGATCCATAAGGATATGTTAAATCTCAACATCAATATATAAGTGATCCTCAGGATTAGTTCTTTTCATAAATCAATGAAAAATGAAAAATAAATGGAAACCAACTGACAAAAATATAAAATCAGAATTTAAAAATAGGTAATGAAAACTGAAATTAATATATATAAATTTAATATAAGTGAAAATAAATAAAATGATATAAAAATAAAAATGGAAGAAGTTTGAATGATGGTTTAAAAAAGGATGATAAAAACAAAAATTAAAGAAATGGAAAGATGGAAAAATAAAAATACAATAAAAGAATATAATTAAATTAAAAAAATACCTCTAATTAGGTGAGTAATTTACTTTCCTCCATGGTAACAGTTCCAATTTAAAAGATGTTGTTTTGGTAACTCTCAAATGATGTGTTGTTCTTTTGTACTTAGGTGCGCTAGAGTGTATGAATATGGTCTATTAGAAGGAGGAATTACATAGATCAAATTTTTAAAGGTATTGTGAGAATTAACATAAAATAAATACACAATATAGAATGATAGTGGTGGGTTTTGTTTATTTTTTATTAAAATAGAAGAACTATGTTGGAATAATATTTTTGTGAAATTTATATTAAAAAATGAGAATATGTTTTATTAGAGAATTTTTATTATAATGTATAATGAATTTAACAATTCCTGTTAAATTAACTTGTAATAACGATCATTATAATTATTATACAATTAATTATATTCCACTAATTGTTTAATCCAAGAACCACTTGATAACTAAAATAACCACAAATATTAAATTAATTAACTTATAGGCTTTATTTGAAACATAAAATCATAGAACCCTACTTTAATTATTATTCTAATACAATATTATTGTATGTCTTTAATTTGTGAAGATATTGATTCTATAAATGATAATGATTTAATTTTTGGGATTATATTTTAATTCAATGAATTGATACATTGTGGGTTTGGTTTAAAAATTAATATTTCACCCTCACAATTCAAACAGTAATCAACCTCACTATTTTATGTTAATTGTTCTATTACATCATTTTTTTAATTTTATGTTAAAAAATCAATTTACAGAACATATTATGTGAATTAAATTTGATCATAAATCCAAAATAATTATGAAAATATGGTTTTAATTTTACTAATTACTCTAAAAAATACACCTCTATGGGTGGTGTAGTCATTGTAGAAACGTTTTTAATATAAAATGGTTTAGAAATGGTATGAAAAAATCACAGTTTTACATTTAATTTCTAGATTAAATAAGTGAATTCTAGAATAATAAAAAAAACATAATAAATTGGAGAGAAACTAATAATATTTTTATGCAAATGAAAAAATTAAAATTGTAAAGAATAATAATGAGGCTTCATTTAAAAGATCATATCATCAAGATCTATCCCTATAAAAATGAGTCGATAAGTGGAATAAAAAAACATCCCCCAATCCATAAATATCATAATTAATGGTCATCCTCTTTTAAAGTTTAAAAATACAAATTTATATAGTGGAGGTGAGGGTACTGTTATAAATGTTTACAAATTTGAATGACAAAATTCAAAAAAAATATTTTAATAAAATTTCATTGAATGTTGTAAATTAAAAAATGATCTTTATTTCCATATTGAAGGATTATTTTTTTGAACTTGTCCCCTCTATCATCTATTTTAACAACACGAATTTTCCCCAAGTCCTTTTTGAAAATATAGTGTTGAGGTGTTCTAAGGTCTCTAGGTGGATCATTTCAAGAGTTTTCCAAAATTCTTGTTTTTTCAACAGTATATTAATGTGTCGGTATGATAGTGCGTCAGAATGTCAGTGCATCGATGAGTCAGGGGGGAGTCAACATGGGTGAGTAAAGGGGTATCGACATCAATGAGTCAAGGGGCATCGACATCGGTTAGTCAAGGGTGTCAGCATCGATGGGTCAACGGTCTCAGTGTCAGTAGGTCAGGGCATCGGTAGGTCAAGTCATTGGCAGGTTGTGTCGGTGGCTCACTCGTCCGGGGATCATCATCAGTGTCTTAGAATCAGTGACACAGCCATTGGTGAATCATTTCCAATTTTTCCTAGTTTTTCTAGTTTTTCCATTATGATGTGTTTTTTTATCCTTTTAAATTTAATTTATCAACTCACAGTTGTTCACTGGTTTATCTCAACTATTACCGAGGGGAATTATTATATCTCAATTAATTCCAACATGTGAAACTACCAAGTCGTCTGATCGAGCCACTGTCCCACATTTATGTACATATAAATGGTCTCCCTGATTTTAGGATCTAGCCTCATCTTAAGCCTAGATCATCTATTTATTATACCATTTCATTTCTCTTGGTGTGTCTGTAGACTTCCTCCTGATACGAGTCATGAAACCATGTTGGAGCCCTTCCCACTCAGCCTCGGTGTTTTTTGAACCAGTTTTTCCATCCCCTGTTCTTGGAATAAGAATGAACCTCGATCTTTGATCATCTAGGCTAGGATTTTATTTAGTTTCTATTTAATTTTTCATCATGTGGTGTGGGTAATTGAATGTGTTATGTTAAGGAATGATCTGATACTCTTCTTGAAATGGGGTGTAAAAAAGAATTTAATATGATCAAATGATTACACACACAACTAAAATAATGGGCACGGTGCGGTTTGATGTTTGATCTCCTATTTTATTTGTTATATTTGATTCTTTTATGGATTTTCGTGGTTTTCTACCTTCTCAAAATATCAACTGTTGGTGGTATTTTCTTTCACACCGGTGATATTATATCTTTCTTATGGTGATTTGAAAAATGATAATAACATGAAAAAAATCTAATCATGTAAACCTATTAAAATAAAGAGATTGATTTATTCCGAAATGGATATACTTATAAAAGTGGGAATATCCTTTGTGTGTGGTTTCTCAGTCCTATAGAATGATTGATTGTGGAATTGATCAACTTGTAGGTAGCTGAACTGCAGTTTATGTTGTACTGTTGTCGCGAAGCTACATCAAGAAGTGCGACTATAGTGTGGTTTTGGACTCATTTTGCAGTGGGACTACATTAGGGATTTTTTGGGAAGTAGGGATATATGTATGGGTTGTGAGAGATGTAATTGTATGTTTTTACCAAGAATAATGATATATGGTAGTATTAATTCAGGGATATGAAGTGGGACTGCAAGTCTAGTTTTGTGATGTTGTGCAGTGGGATTGCATTTCGGTTTTGTTTGTTTCTTAGTGTGGTCATGGTTGTAGTTTCTTGATAGTTACAAATTAATTTAAAGTGAATACCCTTAAATAAATAAATTTAATTTGGACAAAAGGGGGTTGGTTTTGTTCTTGTAAGTGGATGATATGTGGTTATGCGTGTAGGGGTAGCAAGAAAAGCGGTGCTAGTATGGGCTTGTTGTATGTTCTTGTGAAACCTATCAGTTGGGGCTGAGTTCTGGTACACCTATATATATATTTTGGTTCCTTATAATTTCTATACAAACCCAAAACTTGTTGATAACTATATGCCAAACACCTCCATCTCATGGGCGTGGGTGTCTTTCCAAGCATCCCAGTTAGAGGATGGATGGCTAGTTACTGCTTTTTTGCCTTGCACCCTCTTCCAGATCTTACTGGTCAGAAATTTCTGGGAAATATTTAATGGATTAAGTCTTACCATAGTCCAATATTGTTTATTCAAGGGTTTGTTTTGGACTAAGGTCTCATGTGTTTTGCGATCCATGTATGTTTTCTCAAGTATCTTTGGGATGAGGCCCAGGTGTTTTCGGGCATGGTGTGTGGTTGTCGAGGCCCATGTGTCTTCAGGCGTGGTCATGGTTGTTGTGAACCAAGTGTATACATGTGTGGATGTGTGAAGTTTGAGGACCATGTGTGTGTGGGAAGGATGCGGTAGTATGACTATGTCTGGGAAGTGTGGTAGCATTAAGACATCAGATCATTAGGAATGAGTAGTTAACTATTAGGAAAGTGGTGTGTGGGGTACCAAAATGTTGATGTGCTTATACTATAACATTAATTGACTTGTGTTACTTGGGTGAATGTGTGTTGGTGAGTATGGTATGGTTAGTTTTTCTTGGTAGGTGCTTGAGGATCTACTATTTTAGCATAGGTTAAATAGTATATTCACTCACTTGTGCATGAGTAGCTTCAGTTTCCCTACTGAGTATACATGTATTCATACCCTGCGTATGTAAAAAAAATTAAGGTATCTAGGAGGACATTGATGGTAATTCTAGACATTATTATCATGGCATTGAGATAGATGCTATTTTTATTTAGATATCTTCTTTTGGTACATGTTTTGAGAGTTATGTCTTACCATGTATCAATTTCACTATTGAACATGCATTTGGGATTGGATTCTTGGATTTAATTTTACCTTTTTTATTTTGTGTTTCTGTGATTTACCATATTATCTCCTTGTATTTTTCTATAAAAAGGGAAATTCCTTCCTTTTAGGTGAGATTCTACACCCTTGGAGAATGCATCCATGCCGGGGCCTACTAAAAGCGGGACATGTGGGTCATTATATTTTCTTCACATTGAGGAAGGAAGGGAAATGCACTTTTCCATGCCTTCCCTCATCTTGGATATGGAGGGTCATGACAGAATGGTATCATTGGTGATGGTTGAGATATAGGATGGTGTTTTGGGTTATGCACACAAAAGATTTCATGGATTGGTAGGTAAATCGTGTTACGAACTCTTGGTGCATGAAATAGGCCAGGGAAGACCAACTAGGACATGGGATTTTAGGGCCCCCATGGTCTGATGGAAGGACTTTAGACCTACTGAACGACTAGGTGATGCTACATTGATGGTAAGGTAGCGACCCTATTGAAGAAACATGCATCATAATGACTTGGTTTATTGTGTTTCTTGGATGTTTTTTGATTTTAAAATAAATAAATATTTCAAAAAATTAAATTTCACTACTCATACATAGGAATTCCTTGGTTCTCTTGTTTAGCTATAGAACCCCGATGTTGTCCACGAGTAGTACACGCAGTCGAGGCCTATTATGCCGATATGGTTGATCAGCGAATGTCTGATCAAGAGGAGGAGGATGAACAATGGTAGAAGATGATTCATTCCTTCTAGAAGTAGACTCTGGGGAAATATGAGGGTAGCGTCTTAGACATGGAGACGGAGAGACGGCTTGATGAGCTGGTGATCACTTTCAGCCTAATCTGGGATCTGATAGAGTACTGGGTTCTACTAGAAGTGAGCCAAATGTGAGGACCGACATGTTAGTGGTGGACGCATTTTATCAGGAAGAGGAAGTGAGCTGAGGTTTCTTGGATTGACTTTGAGAAGGCGTTATGGGTGGAATACATTTCTTCTATGAAGAAGGATGAGAAGAGGCATGAGTTTCTTTACCTTCAACAATGGAGTATATTGGTTAAGGAGTTAGGGATCAAGTTTAATGATGTACTCTATTTTCTCTATATCCCATTCCAAATGAGGAGTCGTGGGAAATATGCTTGGAGGATGCACTCCTACAATCTCTTCAATATTTTGGTACAAACTTCACTCTACCGATGTTATTAGATGTAAGAACATGGTTTTTTCCAAAAAAAAAGTCTTTGGAAATTTTTGATGTTATTCCGGAGCAGCGCCTTCAGACGGCGTGCGATTCCGAGCCCCAGTGTGGATGGAATTAAATTTTCAGTGCCTTCACACTGGGTACGTCAAATAAATGGGATAACTCTTAAATGGTTGCTGGGTTAGGAAAACCAAGTGCACCATTGAGTCCGGAGCGTGCCGCTTACCCTATCAGGGGTGTAATTTTCACGGGTGCTGGACTCCTGTAAAAAATGGCACCATGGGAGTTTTTGTAATTTACCGGCCTCAGATGTTACGTTTTATAACTTTTGAACGGGGCCTAGGATTAAAATTCTGAGACTGTTGTTGTGCTCGGGATGTGGTGTTTACCCTAGGAGAGGCTTAACCTCGACCCCATCGAGAGTTTCATATGCGGGTTAATTTGGGGGATTAAAATTAATTAAAAATATTAATTTAAAATTTTCATTACATAAGCCAAAAACACCCCTCCTCCCCTTGGTTCTTCCTCTGGTGAAACCTTCTCAAGGAGAGCTCTCCCTCAAGGTCAAGTTCCTCTACCCTCCTTAAGAAGGCGGTTGCAAATCCAGCGGATCCCTCGTGATGATTCGGGCTACGCCCAAAGAGGTAGGGGTTCTTTGTTTCGTGTTTTAATTTCGAACCTCCACTTTGAACCTAAATCATAGCGTCAAATATCCATTGTTTTTTCAGGAGAATCCCATTGTCACATAGTACTTGTTCTGAGCCTTACGATGCATATTTCGAATTTGAATTCAGAGTCCCAAGGCGTCCGCAATTGACCGGCGAGGATTTCGACCATTTTCAAGGTTTTCCGGTGGTCCGGAAGAATTCCAGTGGTGGTCCGGTGGGCTCCAGTGGTGGTGGCGGGCACCAGGCGGTGGCAGTGCGGGCTCCATCGGCTGCGGAGTGGTGGGTTGACCGGGTAGTAGTGGTTGGCCGGGTGGACCGGGGTCGCGTCGCGCAACCCCGCGGGAGTAACCAAGACCCAATAGAAGTGGGTCTCCGCGTGGACCAAAGACTAGCCACGAGGGCCGGTCGGCAGAGCGGTGGACCGCGGGTCCATGGCCGGCCGACGCGGCCGAACCGCGGGCCGCCGCTGCGAGCCGGTCCGGCCGGCCGGTCCAGCCTAAGGGGCTTCGTCCCCTCCGGCTTCGGACACGTGTAAATTTTTCTATGGGTGTCTGGATGGCATATTGTCTGTGGAAGTGCAATCCTCAGCCCGAGACGAATGTTTTGAGATGGTTTCAAGGATTTTTATTTGCTATTACGGGAGCTCGGTGGAGCAAGAGGCTCGTTAAGTACTACGCCAGGATTCTTCTTTTGGATGGCGCAGACACATCTGATGTCCGTTTTCAGCGCCATCAGCAGCGTTGAGACCCTGGCATCAAGGAGGAGATTTCTAGAGGGTTTTCAGGCATTGAATCCTCAGTTGAGGTGTGGGCCCCACATCCTGTCCTTTAAGATACGTGCAGCGTTTAGCGACATTTTCATCAATTGCCCGTTCGGGGTGTGCGAGCAGTCGATTTTGGGTTATTTTCTGAGGGCATTGCAATGAGTCAATCTGCTCGCTTTAATTCTGCACGATGCTGCGGGGCCCACAAGGGCCGTTTTGGGAGTTGGTGGTGATTTCTATATTTATCATAGGGTGTCCGTTTCGGAAAAGTGGTTAGTCAATCGTGTGTACATTTTTGAGAGGATCACAACAGTGTGATCCATTCGTAGCATTTCGGGACTGGGATGCGGGTCCCACATAGCACTGCTCGTGTGCGTTATGGTAATATGCATCTTTTTTTTTCTGGATATCTGTTACACTCAAGTGAGCAATCAATTGGACGTGTTTTCCCGAGGGGATCGCAATGGTGCGATGCACCGGACTGTTTTCGGGACCGAGGCTGGGGACCACGGGACGCCGATCGGGCGTAAAGTAGTGTTGGATGTCTTTTCCGTCGGATATCCATTGGAGGAGAGTAAATAGTATATCTCACATATTTTTCTGTGAGGATTACAATTCTATAATCTGTTTGGATGTATAGAGACTCATTCGATATCTCATTTAATGTGGAAGCATGAAAGGTTTACCAGTGGTTGTTCTTCCTACGGTGTTTGTAGAGAACCCTTAACGTGTGATCGCGTTCACTCTTGGGAGTGTGAAGTGAATGCATAAAGAGATGTGGTTGGCTATGATAGGGCCATGGAGGAAGCAGGTTGGCGAAGTTGCATTTACGCATTTTTTCATTGACATTGGGTGTCGTGTGCAAGATAACCTTGGGCTGGCAATGTGGCATACTCTGGGAGTGTACGGGAATGCTAGGAGGTACATATTGTAGTTTGTACCTGAGAATGTTTGTAAAATTGGTATAGAGATGAGTTTGGCCGACATGTTGTGTGGGACCCCTGTGTGCGTCGTGTTCTTCTTTACGTTCATTTGACCTCTTACAACGTAGATATCCCTTCTATTAGCAGTGTTTAGACCAGCAGGGTTGAGTGGGTCCCCCTGGTCCTGTTCTCGATGGTTTGTCTAGCAGAGTTTTTTTGGTTCCCCTATTCTTTCAGCTGAGGGGGTTTTCAGTGTTGTGTCCCTTTCACTGGACTGCGACATCATTTATGGCTATGTCCATTCCTAAAGTGTGGGTGTGCTCCCACTTTCTGGAGTGAGTTGTCTCAGTCTGCTTCGATAGTAGACTGAGCAGATTGCAACATGTATAACCCCGAGAGGCTTGGGGATATCCTCACATCCCTTCGTGTTCCCTGGTAGGGTTATTTGGGCATCGGTGTGACCAACACATTATTCAGGCACTGATCCTCTACCTAAGAGGTTGTTTCTAGCAGGGTATGGAGCCCCAATGATCCCTGGGCCCAGAATCCCTAGCTGTGTATCGAGATCATATCTTCTATCCGTGATCTATCGTGACGTGTTTCCCACTACATGTTCCGGTTACCAATTCTGTACCATCCAGCAAGGATGGCCAGTGTGGTACCATCCACCAGGGATGGCCAGTGGTGTACCATCCAGGCAGGGATGGACAGTGCGGTACCGTCCAACAGGGATGGCCACTAGGGTAACATCCGGAAGGGATGGCCAGAACAGATCTGGGTTTACCTTCAGTGGGGCTTATAAGTGGTCCCTTATGATGGTTCCGTGACTCCCTCCAGCGGATCACCCTTTTATAGGGCTGGGCATTGGGACCCATCGACGCATTTTTCTGTGTCTCCCTCCAGCAGATTACCCTTTCTCGGGGCTGGGAAATGGGATCCCATTGAATTTGAGAAGACCACACGACTATGTGACAGTGAAGAGGTGTTTCTTGACACTCATCCAGAACTCTCAAGAATGAGGGGCGCTTTCCCACTGAGACGCATCCTTGTGACACGACCTAAAACCGTGTGGGCGAGTCAGTGCCGCCCAAAGAGGATAGTGTCAAGGTACGGTGATTTGAGCCCCTTGACTTGCAGTTTTGGGCAGACGTACAGATACTGGGCATCGATGGTGTTTACTTCGGGGACTGTTGGCTACTAACTTTCTTAGGCTGAGCTGTGAGATGGAGATCCACTTACGATCTTGTTCGGGATTCCTGATTGAGCATAAGGATCTGTATATACCTTGTTCCAGTACCCACTCCTTGGGTTTTGGTTACTCTCCTTCCAGGAGAAGTGAAGACGCACCAGGTATGCCACATGATTTTCATGTCTATCTTCTCGTGGATGGACATGTCTACTCTCCTGCTCTAGGTACGGACGACTTGATGAGAATTTCATCTTCTCACCACTTCTAGCTCCTTTTTTTGGACAAGTCTACTTCCTTCCTATTTTTGGGTTGAGCTGTACTCTTTACTGCACTATCGGTTATACTCCTTTACTTTTCCATGTTCGATCTACTGCTTACCTCTTTAGTACCTTCTTTATTTCTCCCTCGAGTCTTCGGGTCATACTAATGAGTATTTTTATACTCATCCCTTCTTGGTCTTTGCGCGCACTTGGTGTGCCCTTGAAGACGACAGACATGTTAGTCGTAACTTCAGCAGAGCTTAGGATTTCGGGATCTTGGAACACGTTTCGTGGTCATAGTCGGCTTCTAGGTGTCGTCTAATGAAGATACGCGGGTTTTTGGAGGTTTTCTGGCGGTTCGGGCTGGTCCGGCAGTGGGCGACTAGGTTTAGGCGGCGGGCGGCTTCGACTCAGGTGGCGGCGGCTCGGCCCTCATGCGGGAGGTGTAGCGGGCGTCGACGAGGGGATTCCCTTGTGCGGGTGTTTATAGCAGTTAGTAATTTAATTTTCCTTTTTTACTCTACACTTCTGTATTGAGTGTGATGTGTGTGTGTGTGTGCAGGTGCTTAGGCAAATGCATCCCTGAGTTTTTTAGCCTTCGGCGCTTGTCACCACCCCATGGCCTATGGAGGCGGGCTTGGGGTAGTTGCGGCTCGAGTCCAAGAAGGGTCGGGTCATGAGAAAGTGGTATCAGATGTGGTTCTCTCATTGGGATGTTGTTCGGACGTCCCTAAAAAATAATTGGTTGGGATCTAGGGAAACAATTTCCATGTGTCTCGAGAGCAGCTCTCACACCAGGGAGTCCGGTGATGGTGCAGTGGCTGACGTATCCATTCACCAGGACCCAGATAACCCTTTTGTCGACTCAACATGCTGAGACACTCATTGAAGGGAAATTGGTTTGGGCATCACATAGGATTCAGTCTTGAATGTCCTTCTTGAGTCATATCCCAAATGTTGTTAGTGATATATACATATATGCCCATCTAACTGCGTAACTCCTTGATAACATTCAGGATGTCTTTGCGAGGACAACCATCCAGGATACCAGCTTTGGTTCATGATAATGACCCTGTGATCTATGAGGCCTCAGTCCAGGACCCATCATGCGAGTCCCTTTCTCTAGGTGGGCCGGTAGCAGCACCCCCAGCTGGTGAGGAGTAGACAACTTCAGTAGAGTAGGCTGAGCATGAGCGCAGGTTGAGCACGCTCTGTGAGTTACAACGTCAGAGACCGCTGAGGTTTAGTGGTGAGCTAAACCCTCAGGCAGTAGAGGTTTGTCTTGGGACAGTGGTCCACCTTTTAAGGCATGTGGAGACACCGACAGATCTTATGGTATCTTTGGCCACCCACTTTTTCCAAGGAGAAGATAGGTGTTGGTGGAATCTGGTGACTCGGTTACTCGATGAGTCATCACTTTCGTGGGAAAACATTCTGCTTCTTTTTTGTGAGGAGTTGTACCCATCATGCTTATGCTCCGTTCGGATCCAGGAGCTCCTACAGTTTCAGCAAGGAGTGATGATGGTGACTGAGTACCTGACTAGGTTCGCGGACCGTGCACGTTTTTACCCGGACTTGGGCCACGACGACAACATCTAAGCGCAGAAGTTCAAGCAGGGTCTCCGGAGAGAGTTTCGTGATGTAATAGTACCCTTTGGAATTCACACTTATGTTGGGGTTCTAGAGTAGGCACTGGTGACAGAGAGCTTCCTGTCGCATTATACAGTTGGTGGTGGCAGTAGGAACGACTGAGTCGAGACATCTGCCATAGCTAGCAGGCACCAGATGAAAGAAACTTGACGCAGGTGGCTTTTTGATAACTGGACTCCGGGCCATGGTCGTACCCCACAGTGGCACCGGAGGGCACCAGGGCAGCCCAGAGAGCACCGATGTTATGATTTTGATGGGAAAGGTCACTTGTAATTGGACTGCCCGACCAAGTATGTCGAGAATATCGGGTATCTAGCAGGTGCACCACCACGATAGAGGCAATCCCGTGATCGGAGTGGTGCCCAGAGAGGTGGTTCTAGAAATGTAGCGGGAGGAGTTGGCAGTGGGGGAAGACCTTACGAGGACTTCCCATCACCACCAGGTGGTCCAAGTCTGGCTCCAGGAGCTGACAGTTGGGACCACGGATAGCCGCGAGCTTTGGATGTCTATGATCCTACAGAGCAAGACGTGATAGGAGGTACTCTTTACAGCTCCTATACTTTTTGCAGTAGAATTTTTAGACTCTGTATGTGAAATTATTTTCTCCTTTCTTGTTGCTTGAGTTATTACTAGGGTGACGCGGGGCGTCGCTGTAACCCTGTGTTAGTGGAATAGAAGACCTAGAACATTTCTCTTTAGTCGATGTTAGCGACTCCGTCACCTTTTGAGCATTTAAGAGAGTCTTGGTCGTGGGACATCGACTGTGAAATCTTGCGTGACCATATATCCTTGGGTGTTTCACCATATGGATATTTTTATGGAGGGAATCATAGGGAAATTTCACAGGTCCAAACGGTTGTTCTAGTCGCAGCGTGCGACGTTGGGGTTCCACCAGGGAGATGAACAACCCCCGAGGACCTTATGGTCGTTTTTAACCGTGCGAAGGGATGACGAGGTTTTCTACCGACTTTCCCTAACCCCCCCCCTCCACCGTCTAGAGTGGGTGCACGACGTCTCCCATGTGACTCACCTGAGAAGATGTGTGCGTGCTCCTATGCACGTCATCGGCAAGGGAAGACCTCGCGTGAACAGATCAAATCCTTTGGTCTGTGTGCGGTGATGCGGGAGTGTGCAAGAGTTCTTCTGGGTACGGGAGAGCCAGGTGTGGGCTTAGTACCCTGAGTTGTTCCCTGGTTTTTATTTTTGAGGATGAAAATCATGAAAAAGGGAATGATGTAAGAAACTTATTTTTTTACATAAAAGACATTGGAAAATTCTTGATGTTATTCTAGAGAAGCGCCTTCAGACAGCGTGCGATTCCGAGCCCCGGTGTGGCCAGAATTAAATTTTCAGTGTGTTCACATTGGGCACACAAAATAAACGGAATAACTCCTAAATGTTTGCTTGTATGGGAAACTTGAGGGCACCGTTGAGTCTGGAGTGTGCCGCTTACCCTAGGAGGGGTGTAATTTTCACGGGCGCGGGCCTCCTGTGAAAAATGGCACGAGGGGCATTTTCATAATTTAGTGGCCTCAGACGCTATGTTTTATAACAATTGAATTGGGAAACAGATTAAAATTCTAAGACCTCCATTGTTCTCAGTAGGTGGTTTTTACCCTATTGGAGGCTTAACATTGACCTCGTCGAGAGTTTCAGATACAGGTTAATTTGGTGGTTTAAAATTAATTAAACTTTTTAATTTACAATTTTCTTTACTTAAGCCAAACCCACCCCTCCTCCCCTTGGTTCTTCGACTTGAAAACCCCTCTCAAGGAGCGCTCTCCCTCAATCTCATTTTCCTCTCCCCTCCTCATGAAGGCGGTTCCAAATCCGGCGGATCCCTCTCGAAGCTTCGGGCTACACCCCAAGAGGTATGCATTCTTCGTTTCATGTTTTAATTTTGAACCTACCCTTTGAACCTAAATTATAGCATAGAGTCGCAATTTTTTGTAGAGAGAAGCCCATAGTCGCATAGTACTTGTTCGGAGCTTTCCGACGCATATTTCGGATTTGAATTCCGAGTTCCAGGGCGTCCGCAATCGACCGACGAAGTTTCCGGCCTTTTCAAGTTTTTTTGGCGGTTCCGTGGTGGTCCGGTGGAATTCCAGCGGTGGTCCCGTAGGCTCCGGCGGTGGAGGTAGGTTCCAGATGGCGGCAGCAGCGCGTTGTCCAGCGGCGGCATTGCGGGGGGTTCGATCGGGCGACGGTGGTCAGTCGGGTGGACAGGGGTCGCGGTGCGCGGCCCCACGGGAGGAACGGAGACCCGCTGGAAGCGGGTCTCCGAGTGGACCAAAGGGCGGACAGAAGGGCCGGTCGGTAGAGAAGTGGACCACGGGTCCCATTCTGGCCCTCATGGCCGCACCGTGGGCCGGCGCTACGAGCCGGGTCGGCCGGCGCTGGACGGCCCAGACCGGGTGGACCGACCGGCCAGGCCGGTCCTGCCCAAGGGGCTTCGTCCCCTCCGACTTCGGACACCCATAACTTTGGCTAGAGGTGTCTGTTTTCCATGCTGTCTATGGAAGTGTAATCCTCTTCTCGAGAAGTAGGTTTTGAGGTGGTTTTGGGGATTTTTATTTCCTAGGATGGGATCTCGGTGGAGTGACATGCTCGTTATGTACTACGCCGAGATTCTTGTTTCGGATGGCCCAGACACATCCTATGTCCGTTTTGAGCACCGTCAGCAGCGTTACGACCCTGGCGTCGACGTGGAGTTTTCCATAGGGTTTTAGGGCATTGAAAATAGAGTTGAGGCACGGTCCCCATGACACATCCTTTATGCTGTGAGCAGCGTTTAGCAAATTTTTCATCGGATGTCCATTTTGGGCGTGTGAGCAGTCGATTTTGGGTGTTTTTCCGAGGGCATTGCAATGGCAGAATCTGCCCGCTTTAATTTTGAATGACGGTTTGGGCTCCACAAGGGTCGTTTAGGGAGTTGGCATTGATTTCTATCTTTATCACCGGGTGTCCATTTCAGACAAGTGGTTAGTAAATCTTGTGTACTTTTTCAACAGGATCACAACGGTGTGATCCATTCGTAGAGCTTCGAGACCGAGATGTGGGTCCCATGTAGCACCACTCGTGTGCGGTATAGAAATATGCATCTTTTTCTCCGGATATCTATTACACTCAAGAGAGAAGTCAATTTGATGTGTTTTCTCGAGGGGATCGCAATGGTGTGATGCACCCGACTGTTTTCGAGACAGAGGATCGGGACCACGAGACGCTGATCGGGTGTAAAGTAGTGTTGGATGACTTTTACGTCGGATATCTATTAGAGGTGAGTAAATAGTATATCTCGCATGTTTTTTCATGAGGATTACAATGGTCAATCTGTTTGGATGTGTAGAGACTCATTCTAGATCTCATTTAATGTGGAACTATGAAAGGTGTACCAGTGGTGGTTCTTCCTGCGGTGTTTGTAGAGAACCCTTGTTGTGCGATCGCATTCACTCTTTGGATAGTGAAGTGGATTACTAAAGAGATGTGTTTGGCCGTTCTAGGATCATGGAGGAAGCATGTTGGCGAAGTTGTGTTTATGCCTTTTTGCGTTGACATTGGGTGTCGTGTGCATGATAGCCTTGGGCTGGTAATGTGGCATACTCTGGGAGTGTACGGGAATGCTTAGAGGTACATGTTATAGTTTTTACCTAAGAACATTTGTGCGCTTGGTTTAGAGATGTGTTTGGGCCACATGTTGTGTGGGGACCATGTGTGCGTTGTGTTCTTCTTTACATACCTCTGACCTCTTACGACGTAGAGAGCCCTGCTGTTAGCAGCGTTTAGACCAGTAGGGTTGAGTGGGTCCCCCTGGTCCTGTTCTCAATGGTTTTCTTAATAGAGTTGTTTTGGTTCCCTTATTCTTTCAGGTGAGGGGGTTTTTAGTGTTGTGTCCCTTTCACTGAACTGTGACATAGTTTACGACTACGTGCGTTTGTACTGTGTGGGTGTGCTCACACATTCTAGATTGAGTTGTCTCGCTCCACTTCGATAGTAGACACAGCAGATTGGAGAATGTATCACCCAGAGAGGCCTGGGGAGATCCTCATGTCCCTTTGTGTTCCCTGGTATGTTATTTTGGGTATCGGTGTGACCAAAAAATAATGCGGTCACCGATCCTCATCCCATGAGGTTGTTTCCAGTAGGGTAAGGAGCCCCTAGTGAGCCCTGAGCGCAGACTCCCTAGTTGTGTATCAAGATCTTATCTTCATTCTGCGATCTATCATGATTTGTTTTCCACTACGTGTTCCAGTTATTAGTGTGGTACCATCTAGCAGGGATGGATAGTGCGGTACCATCCACCAGGGAAGGCCAGTGGTGTACCATTCAGCCGGGATGGCCAGTGCTATACCATCCAGCAGGGATGGACAGTGGGGTACCATCCAGCAGGGATGGCTAGAGAAGATCTGGGTTTACCTCCAGCGGGGCTAGGAAGTGGTCCCTGATGATGGTTCTGGGCCTCCCTCCAGCGAATCACCCTTTCACGGGGTTGGGAAATGGGACCCGACGAAGTCTTTTGCTAGGTCTCCCTCCAGCGGATTACCCGTTCGTAGGGCTTGGTAGTGGGAACCCTTAGACTTTGAGAAGACCTCTCGAATATGTGACAGTGACGAGGGGTGGCTTGATGCTCCCCCAGAACTCTCAATAACGATGGGCTCTATCCCCATCGAGACGCATCCTTGTGACGTGACCTAAAACTGCGAGGGTGAGTCAGTGCAGCCCAAAGCGGATAGTGTCAAAGTGCTATGATTTGAGCCCCTTGACTTGCAGTTCGGGGCAGATGTACAGATACTGGGCATCGATGTTTTTTACTTCTAGGACTATTGGATACTCACATTCTTGTGCTGAGATACGGTATGGATATCCCCTTACGATCTTGTTTGGGCTTCTTGATTGAGCATATGAATATGTATATATCTTGTTCCAGTACCCACTCCTTGGTTTTTATTTACTCTCATTCTAGGAGAGACGAAGACACACGAGGTATGCCATGTGCTTTTCATGTCTAGCCTCTCGTTGTTGGACGAGTCTACTCTCCTACTATAGGTAGAAAATACTTGATGAGAAGTTCATCTTCTCACCACTTCTAGCTCCTTGTGTTTGGACGATTCTACTTCTTTCCTCTATTCGGGTTGAGATTTACTCTTTACTGCACTCAGGGTTGTACTCTATTACTTTTCCCTGTTCGATCTACATCTCTCCTCTTCAGTACCTCCTTTGTTTCTCCCTCGAGCCTTCAGGGAATCCTACTAAGTATTTTTATACTCACACCTACATGGGATTTTCCAGCACTTGATGTGACCTTGGAGATGATGGACAGGTTGGTCGTGACTTCAGCAGAGCTTAGGAGTTCAGATGCTTGGACCGCATGCAGTTGTCATAGTCGGGTTCCAGGTGTGGTAATCTCCCAGCTATTTACTTTTTTTACCTGTTTCTGGGTTGTGGCACTTTTCTTGTTGGGCACGTGGTTTTCCCCTTTTCATTCACGTTTACCTTCAACACTTTCTTTATACTGTTTAGAGGTTGATGCACATTTTTGTGGTCTTTTTATAGCAGTTAGTACTTTACCTTTTCTTTTACTCTGGACTTCTGCATTGAGTGGATTGCATGTGTGTGTACAGAAACTCTAGCAAAGGCCTCCTTGAGTTGTTTAGCCTTCGGCGCTTGTCGCCAGCCCCAGGCCTATGGAGGCAGGCTTGTGGTAGTTACGGCTCGAACCCGGTTTGGGTCGAGTCATGACATTAGAGGTTCAGAAGAAGGATTAAGTAGTGGACATGATGAACACACTAGCAGGTGTTCTGCAATAATGGAGCCATCCAACTTCTTCAAAGGGGAATGCCATCACCAGTTGGTCTCCAACATCAGGGCCTTCCAGGTTTCATACATCAGAGAGTAGGCCTCAAAACTTCTAGTTTCTATCTCTCGGTCTCCACCATTTCTCCATGAGCCTAGGAACAATGTGATTTATCTTTTTCAGCCATGGTAATATTTGGAATCAGTACCCTATCTGAGTCCAGTATAGTGGGGGTGGGCCAGTTCAGTGACCATCTCAGCAATTGTAGTATCCATCCAGGCTTTTCTAGCAGCAAGGGCAGTGAGATACCACTCCACTAAGGGAAGATGGGGAAAGGGGAGGTCGACCTCAAGGCATTCCTCAGGGACCTCAACCAGGGCATGGTCAGGGAAGAGACTGAAATCCGAGGGGTAGAGGAGTTGGGTGTGGGTGGTTTCAAGCCATAGAGGCAATTGTTCCAGTAGGTCCGGAAGTTGTTCATGGTATGATCAGTCTGTTTAGAAATATTTACCGTGCATTGTTTGATTCAAGAGCTTTGCACTCTTTTTTGGAAGCCAGTGTAGCCAATGTCATGGGTCTAGATGTAGAGAGAGTTTTCATACCCCAGGTGTTGAGTACAAAAGATGGAGGTCAGACCATCCTGTTTTAGTTTTTCAAAGATGTAGACTGATTTTGGGGCCACATCAGTCTAGTGGGGATCTTCTTTGGCTTCAAATCTAGACATATGATGCCAGCATGAGCATCCACTAGCTGTTTTCTGTACACAATATTATCGACTACTTTCAGAGAGTGGTAGTGATCCCAAATATGGGCAACCAGTGTGTAGATTTCGTTAGTGAGCAGAGTTTCCAGGAGGAAAACTAGTGTGCGGAGCCCCTTCTTTCATTTTTAGCAGAGCTATAAGATGAATTAACAGACATAGATATGGTGGAAGATCCAGGGATTTTTAGTGAGTTCCTGGAAGTTTTCACCGAAGTGGTTGTGACTCTACCACCTCAACGTGATTCCATGTTTGGGATAGACATACAACCCAGTGCCTGTTTGATTTTGATGGACCCCTATCTGATGGGGCCTTCTGAGTTGCAGGAGTTGCAGATTTAGGCTGATGAACTAATGATAAAGGGTTTTATCTAACCATGTGTGTCTTTAGGGAGCTCCAATCTTGTTTGCAAAGATATAATATGGTGGTATCAAGATGTGTATAGACCACCAGAGAGTCAATCAGTTGATAGTCAAGAACCGTTAACCCCTTCCAAGGATAAATGTCCTTTTTGACCAGTTGAAGGGAGCATGTTGGGTTTCTAAAAATGTCCTATGGTCTGGATATCACCAGTTTATAACGAAAGAGGACGACATCCCGAAGATTGATTTTAGACGTAGGTATGGGATCTTTGACTTCTTGGTCACATCGTTCAGAGTTACGAACGCACCGGTTATGTTCATGTTGCTCATGAACTATATTTTCCACAAATATCTAGGCTAGTTTGGGGTCATGTTCCTTGAAGAAATCCTGATCTACTCAAGATCATATGAGGATCACTCTGAGCATTTAAGGAAAATTTTTGTGGTCATCTGACACCACCATATCTATGGTATGTTCTCCAAGGGCATGTTTTGGACACAATATGGGCACTTCCTTGGACATGTGGTGTCCTAGCAAGGAACAACAGTGGAACCGTCAAAGGTTGAAGCTATTGTTTCTTGGGCTGCATGATAGAATGTGGCAGAGTTACACAGTTTCCTAGGTTAGTAAGGTTACTACCGAATGTTAGTTCTTTTCATAACTCAAGTTAAAGAACCTTTAAAATATTTAACCATCTAGGAAGAAAATTTATTATGGTGTGAGCAATGAGAGGAAGCTTTCAGCTACTTCAAGGAAATGCTGGTCAGTTCCCCAGTGCATAGGTTGCTAAAAGATGGGGAGATGATCGAGATATTCTGCGATGCTTCTGGGCGAAGCTTCGGGTGTGTGCTGATGCAGAATTGGGGAATGACCTCTTTCGGTTCTAAGACATTACATCCTCAAGAATGTAACTAGGAAACCCACAACCGTGATCTTGTAGTTGTGGTGTACATGCTAATGTTGTGGCTACATTACCTCATTAGGGAATGTTTTGTGGTGTTCACATATCACAGAAATTTGAGGTATATCTTCTCCCAGCGAGACTTGAACCTTAAAAAACGAAGGAGGAGGAGGAGTCTTAGTGGGGATACTTTGAGGATAATGTGGTGTGTGAACGTGGTATCATGGGTGATGCACTAGAGGGGTGGTTGGAGGATAGTCAGAATCAGATGTTGTTCCATGGGAAGCTGCTTATCTCGGTGGCGATGGGCGAGGGAGTTCTCAGTGAGTACCATAACTCACCCCTAGAATTACATCCAAGAGTCTCCACGATTTAAATTGGCATGAAAGGTCAGTTTTGGTGCCTCAGAGTAAAGAGGGCAGTGGCGGAGTGTGTGGAAAATTACCTCCTATATCAGCAGGTGAAGGTTGAACACCATGTTCCCAGTGTTCTACTGTAGCCCTTAGACATTCCTGAGTCGAAGTGGTATGAAATCCTGATCTATTTCATCACATGAATACCCAGGGATGAGGGGGGATATGATTACATCTGGCTATTGGCGGACTTATTGATGAAATCAGCTATATTTTTAGTGGTTATGGAGATGAGTGAAGTGGATTACTTAGCACAGAGGTATGTGTGTGATGTGGTGAAGCTTCATGGAGTTCCAAGATACATCATTTAGGATCAGGATAAATTCATTACTTAATGGTTATTGAAGGGAGTACAACATGATTTTGGAACCCAACTATGCCATATCATCACATTCCACCCTCAAACGGATGGGAAGGCATAGAGGACCATCCAGGCATTGAAGGATATGTTGCGAGTGTGTGTTCTGTACATGGAGGATCATGGGTATGAAACATTCCGCCGATGAATTTTTCCTAAAATAATAGCTATCACTCTACCATTAGCAAAAATCTATTCGAAGAATTGTACAGTAGACTGTGTCCTTCAACTGTGTGCTGAAAAGTGGATGGGGAGGTAGGTGTTCATGGCCTAGAGGTAGTGCAGAGTAAGACATAGAAGGTTTATCTTGTGCATGAAAGGATGAATGAATCTCAGTAATTGAAGAAGTCGTATGTCTATCATAGGAGGAGACCCTTCAAGTTCGAATTTGGGGACCACGTGTTCTTGAAGGACTCCCCTCAATGTGGACATTGTATGTTTGTTAGGGGTAAACTTTCTCCCAGGTTCATTGGACCTTTCGAGGTGTTGGAAAAAGTTGGAGAGGTAGCATATTAGCTGGAGTTACCACCATGGTTTGAGAGGATACACAACATCATTCATGTATCTCATCTTCTTTGGTATCTACATGATGACTCCCATGACCTCAATTGGGTACAGTTGGATATCGAGGATGATACGACGTTTGTGGAGCAGCCGGTCAGAATTGAGGATCATAAGGGGAATGTGATTTTCACGAGGACAATTTTATTGATTCATGTTCTATGGAGGCATGGTGGCCTCAAAGAGAGTACCAAGGATTGAGTGGAACAAATGAATTCCCAATACCCACAGTTGTTTTGAGTTTTTCTATTGTGTTTGCTTTGGGACTTTCTTAAGAAGTATGTTTAACCTCTCTTTTCTAATGATAAGTTGTTTCCTTATTCCTAGTATTTTTGTGAAAAGTCACGACTATGGGGAGGGGAAAAACTAATCTCTAATCAAGATGCATTAATGTGGATGCGATTAAACCCGTTTGGGCGAGTCAGTGATTCCCAAAGAGGATACTATATTGACATGAAGAAATGATCTCCCTGATCCATTTGTCTAGATGGTGTGAATTTAGGTGATTTTTCAGTATATATGTGTTTCTACAGTTGATCATGAGATACATGATATAGTTTTTACTGGATGTTGAGGCTTCCCCTCTAGTTTTCAACATAGAGTGGTTTAATTCTAAGAGGTATCTTCAGGTATGGTTGTTCAAACTTCTTTTCATTTGGTTCAGTTTTAAATTATCGAGGATGAGTATAGTTTAAGAGGTATCTAATGTAATATCCCGGATTTTTTCCAGTCCCTTCCATTGTGAATATCAAGCATTGAGGTATTCTATGGGATCTCAGTGGATCATTTCAAGAGTTTTCCAAAATTACAGTTTTTTCATCTGCATATCATTGCATCTTCATGACAATTCATTAATATTTCAGTGCATCGACAAGTCAAGGGAAAATCGACATCTGTAAGTCAAGGGGCTTCATCATCGTTTAGTCAAGGGGCATTAGAAACGAATATTAAAGAAGCATCGACATTGGTGAGTCATGGAATGTCAGCATCGATGAGTCAGGGGAGTCAGTATTAGTGAGTCGAGGGTATCAATGTCCTTAGGTCAAGGATTTAAGAGCTCGAGGATTTGGAAGGTCACATCGGTAGCTCACCCATCAGTGACTCAACATCTACAGATCGACGTCAGTGGCTCTACATCAGTGACTCACCCATCACTGTATCATTTCTAGTTATTTCTAATTTTTCTAATTTCACCCCAGTTAAGTGTTTTTTTCTCGGTTTAAAATAAATTTATCAACTCATAGGAATCTGTTGGTCTGTCTCCACCTTTATTGTGGGGATTTTTTTAAATTTAAAATAATCCAAACATGTGAAACTACAAAGTCTTGTGGTCTATCCTGGATCTGAATTTTATGAACATTGAAATGGTATTCTTTATTTTAAGATCTATCCTCTTCTTAAGCCAACATACTCTCTTTATTCTACCTTTTAATTTCTCTTGGTGAACCTGGAGAATTACTCCTAATATGAGTCATGCAACCAAGAAAGAGACCTTATCACCCAGCCTTGGATTTTTTCTTACAAGTCGCGCCATCCCATGTTCTGGTCGAAATAAGGAACTTTGATCTCTGATAATCCAAGTAGGAATTTTCTTTAACTTCTCTTTAATTAATCATTATGTGGGGTGGGTATATGAATGTTTCCTTGTATGTAATGGTTATATAATCTTATTTAAATGAAAATTAAACTTGAATTTAATATGATAAAAATATAACTTGCACAACTAAAATAATTTCAAGGGTGTGGCTTGATGTTTGATCACATTTATTATTTGTTATCATTGATTATTTTATGGATTTTCGTGGTTGTATACCTTCTGATAATCATGACCATTGGGGGTCTTTTCTTATGCCCTTGTGATAATATATCTTTCTTATAGTGATTTGAAAAATACAAGTAACAAGAAACTATCAAATCACACACAACTGGTTAAATAAAGTGATTCATTGATTGGGGAATGGATAAACTTGTAGGCAGTGGGACTATCCTGTATGTGTCGTGTATCAATATGAGAGATTGGTTGAATGTGGAATGGATCAACTTTTAGGTAGTAGAACTACATTTTTTGTTATATTGTGGTTGTGAAGCGACATTGAGAAGTGTGACTACAATGTGTTAGTGGAATCGTTCTCTAGTGGGTCTGCATTGGGGATTTTTTGGGCAGCTAGGATGTAGGGCAGTGTTATGAGATATGTAATGGGAATTTTATTCCTTAACGAATGATAGTATTTAGTAGAAAAATGGGGATGTGTAGTGGCACTACAAGTCTAGTATTTTTTATTTAGTATTGTATTTTTGTGCACTGGGATTACAGTTTAGTTTGGTTTGTTTCTTGGTGTGGTTACTATTGTTTTTTCTCAGTTGTGACATAGTAATTTAATGTGAATACCCTTTAATAAATAAAAGTAATTTGAAAAAAAGGGAGTTGGGTTTGTGTTTAGAGGTGGTTGATATATGGTTGTGCATGTAGGGGTAGCAGCAAAAGTGGTGCTGGTGTGGGCAGGTTGTTTGTTCATGTGAAACCCCTAGGTTGGGTCTGGGTGATTATTTAACTACATGTATATATATATATATATATTGTAGTTACTTTTGAAACCTATACTTACCCCACCCTTGTTGAGAAATATGTACTGAACACCTCTATATCATGGGGGAGGGTGTCTTTCCCAACATCCCAGTGAGTGGATGGATGACTGGTTACTAATTTTCATCCTCATACATTTTTACAAATATTTACGCTCATGCATATTATGGAAAGCTGTAATGGCTTGAGGCTTTCCATAGTCCAAGATTATTTTGGAAAGGTTTTGTTTTGAAATAGGGGATTAGCTATTTTGTGGGCAAG
This sequence comes from Viscum album, assembly GCA_963277665.1. Taxonomy (NCBI): domain Eukaryota; kingdom Viridiplantae; phylum Streptophyta; class Magnoliopsida; order Santalales; family Viscaceae; genus Viscum; species Viscum album. The sequence goes on along the minus strand of OY728159.1, from coordinate 889,515,910 downwards.
ATATGTTTTCCCAAGTATCATTGGGATGTGGACTAGGTGTATTCATGCGTGTTTTGTGGTTATTGAGGCCCATGATTCTTTTCCTGTGGCAGTGGTTGTTGTGGACCACGTGTCTGCGGTCGTGGTTGTGTATTGTTTAGAGCCCAAGTGTGTGCAGGAAGGTTGTGGTAGGGTGAATTCATGTGGGAAGATTATCAGCGTCAAGATTTTAGATCATTAGGAATGAGCACCTAACCATTGGGAAAGTGGTGTGCATGGTACCCAAATGTCGATGTTATTATACTATTAGTTTACATGACTTGTGTTACTTGGGTGAGTGTGCCTTGGCGAGGATGGGCTAGTTAGTATTCCTTGGTAGGTGCTTGAGGTTCTACTATTTTCTCAGAGGGTCATTAGTATGTTCCCTCCCTTGTTTATGATTAGGTTTAGATTCCCTATTGAGTATAGTTTTATTCTCAACCTGTATATGTAAAAATTGTTTTCTGGTTTCCCGGAGTACATTGGGGACAATACTGGACCTTACATGTTATGCATCGAGACAACTGCTATTGTCGTTTTTCTTTCTTCTTTTGGTACATGTTTTTGGTGTTTTGTCTTACCTTGTTTCAGTATTATTTTTGAACATGAATTTTGGAATGTATTCATGAGTTTACATTTACCTGTAGTCTTTGGTGTTGGTGGTATTTACAATATTATATCCAGATCTTGTTCTATAAAAATTATAATGCCCTCAAATTTTGTGAGATTCAATACCCTTGGTGTTATTCGCCACTCTGAGGCCTATTGAAGGAGGGACTCGGGGGGTCATTATATCTCCAACCCCTTGAGGAAGGAAGGGTTTGGCACTTTTTTGTCCCATCCCACATCTTGGAGAAGTAAGGTCATGACATCTATCCATATTTAATCCCAATCATAAGCCTGATGATGAAGTAATCGACCAAATAGTGAATTGTTGTCTAATCTGGTGAGTCCTATCCAAATTTGATTTCATGGACCATTTAATACAATCAAATATAAGACCTATCATAGAAATCTTAAATTACAGTTTCATTAAATTTCATTTGAAAAACATTTAGAAAATTTTATGTTCTAATAGGATAGAAAGAAATATTTTTGGATGGTATACTATAGTACACTTTATAGTGAAAAAACATGAATTTTCATCAACTTTTCGAAGGAATGATATAATAAAAATTATTCCATAAATAAATAAATTTAATAGATTGAGTGGAAATTATGTCATTTATTTTCAATAAAACATTAAATACATTTTTTAATTAGATTCAAGATAGATAAAATTTCTTTAGATCTCCTTAAGAGGAAGATAAATTGTTCCTAGACATACCGCATTGGAACAAACAATGGATTCCACTTCACATATATTGGGAGAATAGTTTGATAATATTAAATCCCTCAATTATCACCTCAGATAATACTCATAAACTCAATTTCACTCCTTATTCACACTTCATCAGGATTAAACCACGGAATGATGGTGGCCTTGCAATATAACAATGGTAGAGCCTGAATGGTCGGTTATTCAACAAAACATCTAGTATTCATAACAATTACTTTGAAAATGGTAGTGATTCATATCACCCTATAGGTTTAAAGATAATTTAGTGAGTAAAAATCTCTCAATCCATGGATAGACACTCAGTTTACTCATGGGTTCCATGATCACCATATAAAGATGGAGGGTACCAGCTTGAGAATCTTATGCATGGTACACGAGAGGGAAAACATGGCTATACCAATCCATCACGAGTCTGGGTAAGGCCAAAAACTAGAATGCTAACTCAATGATATCTAATAAAATATTACAAGGAACCGCCTCCCTAATATGATGATTACATTATGGTAGGATAGTTCTAAAACATAAGAAAATAAATCAAGGATCTTAAAAAAACAACATTAAAATTTCTCATCAAAAGTATAATAAAAACATGATTTCGAAAAAAATAACCCAAAACTCTGAAAATCATCCACAAAACAACAAAATAGTCTAAAAAATTCAAATCAAGTTGAAAATACCAATATAAAAATAAAAGAAAATTTTCACAGCACAAACCCAAATCATTTTGGAACTAACCCACCCTCAAATTTTCATTTTTACATTATATCAAAAAATTTAATATGAAATACACAACTCTACAATTTTGTAAGGATTCCATCAATTTAGAATTTGTGAAATTATTTTTTTTGAAAATCCACACAAATCAAAAAAAGTATATGGTTAAAAAATATTTTTTGTATAAAAATAAGGTAATAGAGATTTTTTTTTCAAAAAGACGATATTAAACAATTCATAAAACATTAATTTTTAAAAACATTCAAAAACCATAACACATCATTTATAAATTACAAATCAATCATTATAAAATATGAATGAATCTCAAACTGAAAATGGAGGGAAACAAAAAAATTACCAACATTTTCTATTGCGCATTTTTTGGCCATATGTTTTATCATATCATCTGCCAACCATGAGAGATCCACTTGAAGTTTATCTAAAATGGTTCACATAGACTTTATATGTTTTGAAAAATCCTTTTTCTTAACCATGATCTATTTGGAACCCTTCGAATTACAACCCAAAATAATGGAATTTTTCTAGATTTCTCCAAAACAAATTACTATATCTAAAATAAAAAACACTCAAAACCATGAAATCTCACTCAGGGTCACCATAACATTAATAAAATAAGATATTTTTTTACCACCACTTGAAACATGAGATCAAACTAAAGTACTAGTGGGTAAATAAGTTCCATGGACCTACCACTTGAGTTTTAGTGGTCCTATCCCCTTTCAACCACTAACCCTTTAATATTGAGAAGGTGAGTCTTCAGTACCTAGTACCCTTTTAAACAAACTATATCATATGATACCATTTTTAAATTAACCAACCTAGATTTTTATCATAACTAGTGTATAAACTATCCCACAGAATTCTTATCCAACATCCTTGATCCCCTTAGGCATATAAAAAAATCATCATGTGTATTTGACATATATATAAGAGAAAATTTCACACTAAAGAAGCTGAAAAAACACAATATCCAATACAGGAAAATAATAACTAATTAAGAACCTACTATAAGGGGAATATTAAATAGATAAACTATTGATACATAGTTAGGAAATTATAATTTAATCTAAATGATAAAAAATTAAACACCTAAGAGGCTAAAAAACTCAATCCAATTGGTTGTACAAACCATAGATTTGAGCACCATCTCCTTAGGACACTCAAGTCACTATAAGAATCCCAAAAACATCTTCTTACAAGGAATATAGTATTGTATCCAACATGAAATTATTGACCTGAAATAACCTACACAAGACATTAACACTACACAACCACAAAATTGTGTTTGTAGGGTTTGTGTCAAATATATTGGGAAAAACCATGCATAAATTTTACATAATTTTTTAGGAATCAAATTATGATATTTTGAAAACAATACATGATAAAATAGGTTTTCATTTCTACTTTAAGGGCATGGGAACAAAAAATTATTCAAAAATGAACTTCTTTAAATATCCACTTTGTAAAATCAGTTCACAAAATTGATGTTATATAATAATAAATAAAAATTCCATGGGAAAGAAGAAAATCAGCGCAAATTGTAAACTTTTTAAATGTAATACACACATGGGTTCCAATATTTAAAGGGCCACTTATTTAAAAAAGGGTTATATTTTAAATCTATTTACCTTTTATTACATTGAAATCATAAAAATATGCAACACAAAGAACAAAAGGAAACAAGGGAAACAAAGATATGAACATGACCAAAATGTGTCAAAATGAATGTCAATAAACATATGGAATAAGACTAGTCACCAAAATTACAAATCACGAAAAGATCATATAGTTGAAAAAATTATATCCAAGTGATAATCTATAATTATTCCAACATATAAATGAATATTTCATAACATAGTTACATAGCATGATGTAACACCACATGGAATAATAGGACCACACAAGACAAATGAATTTGGAGAAAAATTCTAGTATGGTAATAGTCACAAATCCATCCACTAAATTTCTCTAAACATTATCCTTAGTAAAAAAAGTGAAAGACAGGGATTTTCTATAACATAGGTGGACCAATCCAGGGAAAAACCTTAACCAGATATAAAATTCCCCATTACATCCTTATTGATATCCTTTATCACCTCATGGAATAATAATATAGGTGTTACACGAACAATAACATCATAAAATTTCAATAATAATCATATAGGTATAAAACCACAATCACATCCTTATCACCCCCCTCTCTAACCTCAAAAGATCCCCCACACACAATAACAACATGATTTACATAATTAAGCATCCATCAATTTGATAAGAACTACATCAAAAAATAAAGGGGTTCAATAAGGGAACAATAATCAATCAAAAAATCATAAATTTAAAACAAGGATTTAAATTTTATACATATATAATACAGCATTAAAAACACCCATTTTAAAAACAAAATTAAATTCTAACACCATTCTAAAAGAAATCATATTAAATAATAATTACAACCACAAAATTCATTAGAAACTATATTTAGCATTTTAACAACAATGCACCATTTTAAATAATAAATCCATATTTTATAAAAAAAGATTCAATATTTGGGAAAAAAATTCATTGGAATCAAAAAACAATATTGATTCTATATGAAAACCAAACAAGGTATTTTATTAAACCTGGGGAGTGCATTAAAACCATTTTTCATTAAGATACTATTAGAAGCCTGAAATCCCAACCATTTTCAACATGAAAATAAATATTATTCAATGAAAAAATTATAGAAACAACCCTAAATTGTACATCACATTATTTTTATGTAATCAAAATTTTTTATAAATCCTTGAAAAGCACATGAGACTCAACCTAGTTAGTGGGGACTCATTAAGTTCATCTAGGAGACACGGGATCAAATCCAGGCAAAGGCTAATTTCTAGGGTACTATAGCACTATTGTAGTAGTACTGTAGTAGTATTGTAGTAGGGTTGTGTAGAACTGTAGTGGGTATTGTAGCAGTCACTATTTGGCACTGTAGCAACTGGGAATATTCCCCGGTTTGGGTCATCGAGCCACCGATTTGGTCCCCAAGCCCTTTAAGGCCTTTAGGCCACATAGGCCTTCAGGTCAGTAAGACCTTCGAGCCACCTCAAGGCCTTCAAGCCACCTTAAATGCATATGTAAACCAGAAAATCTACAAGGAGCAAGCTTCATAAGGAGGAGGAGCAAGGAGATTTTACCATAACAGATGCTAAAAAGATTTAAATAATGGGAGGGTATGGAACCTTCCATCGGGACAAGCCTATGCATGCACGGGAAAGCCTAGTCGAATAGCCATGTGAAGGTGGAGATATAATTTAATGATAAATATTATGGGGAGACGTAGTTCCAAGTTATTAGTCAAGGTTTTATGTAAATATTGAAGCCTACAGGCAATGAATACTTCTAAGGCCTATAGTCCATGTAATACTTATGCCTACGTGCCTTGTAAGCCTTCCATCTCACCCCTTGAAAGGTGTATTATCCAAATAAATAAAAAATGAAGGGCTTAGGGATATTGGTGGATATAAATCCTATAAAATAGTGGAACTCTTGAGTAAAAGCATAGGGGTTGGAAAAACCAACCTCAAGTGATGGATCCATGACACGTTTGAAGAAATCCGCCCAAAAGGGACTCCCACTATGGCTCACAACCATTGAAATAAAAAAATCCCCAAATAATAGAAACCCTAGAAGAGAAAATAGGAAAATCATAAGAACTACGGTTAGAGGGATTGGAGGAAAAATTAGAACCATGATAACTGAAATAGGGTATCTCATACCTCTTGATCGAAATTGATTACCACCACGAAACCACATAGAATCCAACAAAGTGGATCTTGGAGGGTTGTATAATCCCCAAGGGGTGATTTTGGGTTATTAGAGATGAATGGAGAGGATTTTAGGAGAATCCTCAAATAAAAAGAAGTTGAAAAGAAAAATTACCCAAATATAGGAAGGCTACATGGTTACCCCACACAGTTTTCCAAGCCATGCACCAACCATGTGGATCAACTCTATTTGTAGGTGAAAATTCAACAAACATGGGACATAAAACTATATAATTTTGGTCCATATCCATGATCTCAAAATATATATAGTATAAATGTTGTATTATTTTATATAGGTAAATGACACAGTATAAAAATAATGAACCTTTACTATGAACCCCTGGGAAAGCCACCAAAAGGAAAAAGTTAAACCTTTAACATCCTTGAAATCATGAAAAAAATAACCAACAATAGTAATAAGAAGAAAGTAACAACCTAGGGTGTCACACATTGTCCCCCCTAGGATGCCATGAAGGATAAAAACACATATAGGGAATTTTTTGGAACCATTATTGTCAGAACAGAAGGTGGTAAATATTGATTGAATTCAAAATATATATAGAAACTAAAAAGTTTTGAAACTATTTCACTAGTTAATGAATGTGGTAGAATGCTAGAATCAACTTTTAGAACCATGTTAAATCTACATCTTGTGATATTTATAGTACTTTTTTGTTCATGGGAATTATAATAAACCACTAAGAAAATGAAAAGAAACTCTATATGTCTTGAGATATTAAAAGGGGGATTCCCTTTATGAACACTCATTCAGAGCTGCTGGATATTACCCAATAATTGCATAGATAAAATCAAAAACTCAATTAAATAAAACCTTGAATACCATGTAAAATGTACTCAACATAACACTATAATAAGTTTCACATACTTGGAGGAGATAACCACTTATCCACATGTCCATGAATCCCTTCAGATGAGACTCTTCCATTTTTTAGGATAACATCATATTCATATTTATAGGATGATTAAATCACGAGTCCTTCTTCATCAATCTTTTACAAATTAGTTTTATCCTTTTTTTTGATGATCATAATATATTCATCTAAATCAGAAGGGTTCATAATGAAAAGTTAGATTATCCAACAAAAATCATCTGAGAGTGTCAAATATGGGGTGTAATAAGGATCATTGTTGTGGACTAGGTGATGATTGAGTCTAGATCAATGTACCCATTTCATAGTTATTAATACTAGGTAACTGTATCCAATATCCACAACCATGTTTAGTATCCTAACAAGGATTTATTTCATGGAAAATCTATAATCTCTTTGTTACCAAAACATTTGAATGTTATCCTAAACCTAGACTTATCCTAAGGGGTTCCATTAATGTGTGTCAAATAATAATATAATAATATCTACTCAATCATTCCATTAATCCCATATATAGAGACCCAAAAATATCATAAATTAATATCTAATAGTTTTTATTAATATTCAATCTATTTTATAAACACACACTTTAGGACTGTAATATTTTTAAATCATTAGAGACAAGAATCACAATATTCTTATTTTTTGAAATATAATCAACAACTCTTATATTGAACTTCTGATATTTTACTCCTCTAATAGATCACTTAAAAACGTTTTTCATATCCTAGGGAACGAAACATAAGAAACTAAGATATCATATTCTCAATAATAGTACATAAAAGATATATCATTCATTGATCATATAAAATAATAATACAAGTACAATATTACGTGAATTCAAACATAATATATGATATTTATTACCATCCTATCAAAGAGTATAATCAATATTCATGGAATAAAACATTATTATTTATGAAAACATGGGCCAAAAGTGTGAGAAATCATAATAAATCAATCATGAATAGTAATATTATTTCATAAAAATGTGTTACTAACAATTTTTTTGAAAACCATTTCACATGTGAAATTTAAATACAATGTCCATCAATACAGTGGGTAATGACTCATCAGATGTATCTAATTGTGGATTTGGATGCACCTATTTCCCAAAGTGGATTTGGAATCACCTGTTTCCAATAGTGGATCAATCTAGTAGACATTTTTTCCATTTTTATCTCATGACATATAATTCATTATCTAATTCAATTAAGGGATATATTTAAGAACCCGATTGTTATTTTTGAGGTACAGGTTTCTTCTTTTCTCTTTTCTGTAATTGTTTTTGTTAAAATAAGGAAAATGGGGGAAAATAATAAATATTGGGACTACACTCTGTGTACTATTCCAAATGCCATGTACTTTGGCCTTGTGGAATTAGTACACAGGGTGTGTAGCCATGTCGATGACGAATTGTGTAAAAACAGACTACACGCCATGTAGTGTGTAGTTACACGCTGTGTAGTCAGTCGGCAGGAAAATAGTAAGGCGGTGGAAGTAGTTTCCTGGTGGGCGATAGTACATGCCGTATAGTCAGGAATACACACCGTATACTCATGTCGAAGGATGAACAATTTGGAAGTACCGCCAGAGGAACAATAAAATGAAGGAAGCACACGCCGTGTAGTCAAAAGTACACGCCGTGTACTTTGTTTCTTAGATTAAAATGGGAAGTAGCCAACCCTATTCACAAGATTGGCTTAGAACCAAAGGGGAGGTCGGGAGAGGATGACCTAACCTTCGTGGATCAACCAATCGAGCGTCAGGAATCCGTTTCCGCCTCCGTTGATCATGTTGGAACCGCACGGGTAAGAAATTCCTTCTCCTTGTGTGTTTCTTGCCAATTATTCCTCTATGAGAAGTTATTTGAGGTTGAATGAGAATTATTTACCTCATATCTACGTTTTTATTGGGCTTTTCTAGAATCAATGTTCCCATATATCGTTCGTTGGTGTTTAAGGTAGGTGGCTTGGTGTTTAATTTCCAAATGTTGTGTGTTTGTGTGTATTTTTGTGTGTGCTATGAACCCATGTTGGGATGTCGTGTGGCTGAGGCCTTGGCTGATTTAAATACCTAGAATTGTATATGTAATTAAATGTGACAATAACTTGTTTGGTTGGGATCAGTGCTTAGATTCAGGACCACCCCAAGGGTGTGTTTCTCTATTTAGCCATTTGGCCAGGATACCTGAGGGTATGACATGTTTATTTTGCACATTACTTTTTATTTGAGAGGAATTGTATGTGAAATGCTTGTTTATATGTTGAGAATGACCCAGTTACTTGTTTATCCTGAGGGTAATGTTTCCTTTAGCCTTAGGGATGTAGTTATTTTGGCCTGAGGGCAACTTCTTTCGTGCCTGTGGGCAATAGACACTATGCCTGAGGGTGAAACTTTGTATGCCTGAGTGAAATATCTATTATGCCTGTGGGAAAATACCTGCGGGTTACATTCCTGATTACCCGAGGGTATGAGTTTGCGTGTCTGAGGACACTGACTGTTTACTTAGAAATTCATTGTGGTGTCTTCTTATATTAAATGGATAAAATGAATATTAAAATGGCAATATAACTAGAAAATTTAGTTACTTTTGAGTACTGCTTAGTTTATTGCATTTACTTTTTCACATTGTTGTTTCATGTTTACATACAGTTGAGCACGTGCCTTTGGTGGGTGCCTACTAAGATTATTTCTCACACCCTGTTTGGGTCATCCTTTTTGGCCCAAACAGATTACGTTTCTGCAGGTGTGGATAAGGGAAAGGGTCCCTATACAGGTACTTGATTGCTGCTGAGGGGTTGGGGAGCATGGGATCAGGCTTAGGCTCACGATGCTACCAGATGTTTTGTTTTGTTTTACTACACTCGGTATCGTATTATACAGGTTTGTAACATGTTTTGGATGTTTTCTTAGAACTTGAGGCATGTTGCATCATCTTTATATATATATGACGGTTGGTTGTTTTTACTGTAGTTGTTTATTTTAAATGTGCATGGTTTACTATTTCGATGTTTTTGTATGATTTCTATTTTATTTCGCTATGCTACACATTGAAAAATGAGGGCATAGGTTCCCCACTATCAGACCTGGGCCCTCGCTGCTAGTTAGTAGCCTCTGGTGTTTGGGGAGATACGCTTGAGGTCACGTGGCGACATGGGTTTGGGGCACCCATTGAGTGGCACCCGGAACCGGGACGTTACAAAGTGGTATCAGAGGAGTTATTTTCTTTGGATTACTATTTGGAGCCTTAGTCAGGGATAATATGGAAATGGTAGTTGGTAATAATCTATGCCTAGGCATAGCTAACCCGTGTACATGGAAAAACCAGTCTACCTTGTATTTTTTTCATTTTTTCTAATTTTTCAAATTTTACAGTTGATTTGATTTCACCATTGGGTGAAACACTTGTGATTGCGCTATTTATATTTTATCCATGGATTCTATTTAGTTGAAACCCAATTAGATGAGGCTATGTCATCTCATGCATCATTTAGGCACATGCTAGAAATCACATGCCATGCATAGTTTTCATGCCATGTAGGTGAATTAGAAATCCCATGTTGTTGTGATAGCTATTGTGCTAGAAAAGCATGCTGTTGTGATAGCTTCTTGATTAATACATGCTATGTGATAGGGTATTTTTTTATGAGATGGTTGATAGAATGGATGCCAAACATGGGTTTTTGGAGAGTATGGGACCTCATTGATCGGAATTTGGTGGATCATTAGCTGTTTATTTTTTTTATAACCCAGATAAGATGTCAAACATTGGTTAATGGGGAGTATGGGCCCTCACTGATCAGAATTTGGCACTTAGGTATCATTTTCGGTGTTTTAGGGGTTCCGGAGAAGTTTCTGAGGCATACTGTCCGGAAAAACATAGTATACAGGCCGTGTAGTACCTTAAACATGCTGTGTTTTTTCTTCTGTTTAGGAAGAAAAGAAAACTTTATGAGTACATGTCGTGTACCCTGAGTACACGCCGTGTACCCTGAGTACACGCTGTGTAGTCTCTACAAGTGTCACAAACTGTGTGGGCGGCGACATGGGGAAGGGAAGATCTTGGGGCGAACACGGAGTGTAGCTTATGTACACGCCGTGCAGTGTTGACCCAGAGACCTGACCATGTAACTAAAAAACACGGGCCGATGTTATATTTTCTTGAACACGCCGTGTCAATGAAGAACACACCGTGTAGTGTGACCTGGGGACCCGGCCGTGTAACTAACAACACAGAGTACTGTAAACCTTTGGCATACATGCCATGTGTATATAGAACATGCTGTGTAGTTTGAGCCGTGTGTACCGGCTGTGTAACTAACAACATGGGTCAGCAAAGCTCATCTAGTATAGGCTATGTACCTCTGGGACACACCGTGTAGTCTTGTCCGAGAGCAGACTATGTGGTGTTAGCTGTGTGGCTAGAGAAATGGGGTGGTGTACACGCCGTGTGCAGGTGTAACACTCCGTGTAGTATCAAGCCGATTAGTCGGCTGTGTCTAAAATGACATGGGAAATTGGAAGTTTACATCATACATGCTGTGTGGAATATATACATGTCATGTAGTTTTGTTCAAAGGATGCTATGTGGCTTAGCCATGTAGAAGGACCCGGGCAGGGGAAGAGAAGTCGGGTACACTCCGTGTAGTCAGGATACACACCGTGTAGTTTTGTTTTTCAAATCTTGAATGCCTTCTTCCTCTTGTTCCCTTTTGGGTTTCTTCATTTTTGGTTGTTGTTAATCTTGTTCTAAAGTGTGTATTTGACCTTGTAGTGTCATACCGCCGAGACGACCATGAGTTTTTCTCCAGGAGATTTGCAATGATTATACTCCAGAGATGGTCGGCCATGCACTACTAGTGGATTCTCTAGCAGAGCCAGATGTGGTGCCAACTGTTATACCAGACATAGGCGCGGAGGCGTAGTTCCATGAAGTATTTATGCGGTTCATGCATACCTTTCAGTGAGCACCACCGGCTGCCAAATCTATGTCTGAACTGACTCATATCTTCCAGCAGCAGCATCCACCTACATTCTCAGGGGATGGCAGACCACAGGCTGCAGAATCTTGGCTGGGGTCTATGCAGACTATTTTCAAACATCATGAGATTCCTCTAAGGCCGAGGGTCAAGCTTGTGATGTATATGCTGCGTGATTCCACCAAGAGGTGGTGGGATGTTACCACCAAGTCAGAGAATCACAGGGACATGGCGTGGGAATATTTTTAGGTAGTATTATATGACTTCTTGTTTCCAGAGACATTGAGAGCATATAGAGCTCGAGAGTTCATGAATCTGCAGTTGGGCGCTATGTCGGTGATGGATTATTCTGCTCGTTTCACCGAGCTTCAGCGTTTTGCACCCGTTCTGGTGGGTGATGAGATGTTGAGAGCTAGATTATTTGAGGACGGTATTCGTTATGAGATCCGAGCACTGGTGAATGTTTTCAGGTTTCCTTTAGTACATGCTATTGTGAACTAGGCACTGATTACAGAGAGGAACCTTCGGGAAGCTAGTGGTGTGGTCCAGTGCGATTCTGCCCCAGTTTCTGGTACTATGTTTACTAGTAAGAGGAAAATACAGATGGAATTCTCTTAGGGTGGTAGTACCATGCAAAAGGATGTTTCAGGTGGTCAGGTCAGGTGCTACCAAAGTGGTATAGAGGGGCACAAGAGACCATAGTTTCCACGAGACCTAGTAGAGTGCCGAGCTTGTGGCATTTGGGTCATCTGCAGTGATTTTGCAGGGAGTTTCAACTAGTGGCTAGTGAGAGGGGTTCATTGCAGACTCCGTGTGCGGGAGCAGGACCACTGGATTTTTACCAGTCAGGAAACTGGAATACGTCAGGGCGTGCTGGCAGAGATGGTGGTCGTGGCCGTGGTAGCCAGACACCAGGATCTTAGAGGCAGTAGGGTAAGACAGCTCAGGGTAACCAGACTCTGTCGCAGGGCCGCAGCACTGGACAGGCATATGTAGTGCAACAGACCCAGCATGAGCAGGATCCTGGACCTTCTACAGTCAGAGGTAATATTCTAGTAGCTTCTGTCTTATCTTCAGTACTTTTCGATATGGGTGCTACACATAGTTTCATATTTGTGCTCATTGTGAAGAGCCTTGGACTCTATGTTTCCACTACATCTGATATCATAATGGTAGACACTCTTTTGGGATCTAGAACAACATATGTGCGTCAGTGCAAGGAGTACCCCCTTGAGGTTGGTGGGTGTCACTTTCTTTGGGACCTCTATGTCTTAGAGATGACAGCTTATGATTTCATTCTCGGGATGGACTGGTTGGTTCCCTTTCGAGCCTTTGTAGATTTCTATTTTCGCAGGGTGAGTTTCACGTCACCATAGGGCGGAGAGTTTCTATACAAGGGAAAATGGGATGTTTAGGCGAGTCGAGCTAGACCAGAGCATCATGGGCGGGTGGAGTCACAACCCAGATTGTGAGCTTATATCTGTATGATCAGGGGACCTGTCAGACAAATTTCCCTTTAGTGGTTGATTGTTTCAAGGATTTCTTCCAAGATGACTTTTCATGTCTATCTCCGGAGAGTGAGGTGGATTTCTCTATTGAGATTGTTCCAGGAGTAGCACCGGTGTCCAATCCACCTTACAGGATGGCTACACCAGAGTTGAAAGAGCTCAAGAGGCAGTTAGAGGAGTTACCGGCAAAGGGTTCCATCTAAACCAGTACTTCTCCTTGGGGTTCTCCGGTCCTCTTTGCGAAGAAGGAAGATGGTACCCTCAGACTCTGCATGGATTATCAAAAGCTGAACCAGTTGACGGTTAAGAACCGATATCCCTTGCCGAGGATTGATGATCTTTTTTATCAACTTCGAAGAGCACGAGTGTTCTCAAAGATTGAATTAAGATCGGGATATCATCAGCTGGGCGTGAGACCATTAGATATACCACTTATAGATTTTCGAAGCAGATATGTTCTGTACGAGTACTTGGTTATGCCGTTCTGACTCACGAACGCACCAGCAGTTTTCATGGATCTGATTAATCGTGTCTTCCATCCTTATCTGGATTCTTTCACGGTAGTATTCATGGATGATATCTTGGTGTACTCTCACACTCGACACGACCATGCCACCCATCTTGAGATCGTATTCAGTACACTGAGAGAGCATAGGATATATGCTATGGTGTCAAAGTGCCACTTTTGGATGGACTAGAAACACTTCCTGGGTCATATCATCTCAGAGGCCAGAGTTGCAGTGGACCCAGAGAAGATGAGAGAAATATTTTCCCTAGGGAATCACAAGAACGTGTTTGAGATATAGAGTTTCTTGGGGATGGATGGTTACTACATATGCTTCATCCAGGACTTCTCCTGCTTAGCAGCGCCATTGACGGGTTTGAATAAGTAGGGTGAGAAGTTCATTTGGTTAGAAGCTTGTGAGACAACCTTTCAGGATCTGAAAGGAAGGTTGACATCTGCACCAGTCCTGATACTTTCAGAACAAGGGAAGATCTATACATTTTACTGTGATGCATCGGGTATTAGGCTGGGAGCAGTGTTGATGCAGGGTGATCAAGTTGTTGAATATGGGTCTCGGTAGTTGAGGCCACATGAGAGGAATTACCCGACACATGATCTCGAGTTGGATGAAGTTGTTCATGCGTTATGATGTTGGAAGAATTATCTATTTGGAGATCATTTTGTGGTTTTCACCGACAACAAGAGCCTCAAACATGTCTTTACTCAGTGTGACTTGAACCTGAGACAGGGATGGTGGGTCGAATACCTACAGTCCTTTGATTTTGAGCTTTACTAAACACCTGGTAATGGAAATTCCGTAGCTGATGCACTGAGCAAGAGGACTAAAATACAGGTGGTACATGAGGCCAGTAGTGAGTGGCATCTAATGGCCTTGTTCTCTGAGATTCATCTGGAGGTGCACGACAGTCAGGAGAAGTCCTATCTTTCATCTTTAGTTGTGACTTCTACCCTCCTGGATAGAGTGAGGATGAGATAGCCATCTGATCCGGATGGCCTAGTTCTATGGGAGTCGATGGCAAGTGAGGACCCTCCTCCTGGTTAGATGATAGGCGATGATGAAATTCTGTGATTCCATGGATGAGTGTGGGTTCCAGAGGAAATACACTAGGAGTTGATGCGGGAGTTTCATGCTTCAGCTTGGGCAGTTCATCCCGGGGTTACCAAGATGTACCATGACTTGAGACGTCAGTACTAGTAGCCGGGTATGAAGAGAGATGTAGCTAGTTTTGTTACGAGGTGTTCCACCTGTCATCAAGTAAAGGCGGAGCATAATAGGCCATCCAGACTGTTACAGCAGTCACCCATCCTAGAGTGGAAATGGAATGATGTCACGATGGATTTCATGACAGGGTTGTTGAGGTCACCTAGAGGCAATGATTTCATGTGGGTTTTTGTGGATATAATCATGAAGGTAGCTCACTTTTTGCTGATCAAGGAGACCTTCGGAGTTGATGAGCTTGAGAAGTTGTATATTCGATAGGTCGTACATCTCAATGGGGTTCCTCGTTCTATCATTTTAGAGAGGGACATCTATTTTACGTCTCGTTTCTGGCAGATTTTTCAGAGGGCACTGGGTACACAAGTTCTGTTGAGCACAGATTACCACCATCAGACCGAAGGCCAGTCAGAGCATATGATACAGGTTCTTGAGGACATGTTGCATGCATGCGTCCTAGACTTTGGGGGATCTTGGGAGAAGCATATACCCCTATTGGATCTTCCCTACAATAATAGTTTTCAGGAAAATATAGAGATGGCACCTTATGAGGTTTTATATGGTAGGCCATGGCGATCACCTTTCTGCTGGTTAGAGACAGGTGAGACAGCTTTACTGGGACCAAATCTCGTTCAGGAGTCTTCTGAACTGGTCTAGTTGATTCAGAAGCGGATGGCTACCGCACTGTCTCCTTAGAAATATTATGCTGAATAACATAGATAACCTTTATAGTTCTTGGTCAGGGATCAGGTCATCTTGCATTTTTCACCGAGGCTGGGACACAGACGGATCAGGAGACAGGGTAAACTTTCACCGAGGTATGTGGGGCCATTTGAGATTCTGGAGAGAGTTGGGTTAGTTGCCTATCGGTTGCAGTTACAAAAGAGGTACCGGGCCATGAATGACGTCTTCCATATATCTCAGTTGCACGACTATCATTCAGACCCATCTCATGTTTTCATCCCGATGAGTTTGAGCTTGAGGTAGATGCATCCTTTGAGGATCATCCGATTCGTATCATTGATAGGAGTACGAAGGTTCCCCGAGGTCGGTCAGTTCCTCTCGTACGGGTGCTATGGCAGCATGGCCGAGGGCAGGATGAAACCTGGGAGCAGGAGACCAACATACGTGCTCAGTGGCCAGAGCTATTCTGAGCTTTATCTTCACTACCCATGGAAGGGCAATTTGGGGACGAATTGCTTTATATGGGGGGAAGTTTGTAAGAACCTGGTTCTTAATTTTGAGGTACGGTTTTACTCTTTTCTCTTTTCCTTAAATTTTTTTGAGAAAATAAGGAAAATGGTGGAAAATGTTAAATTTTGGGAATACACGCCGTGTACTATTCCATAAACCATTTACTTTGGCTGTGTGGAATGAGTACACACGGTGTGTAGCCGTGTCGGCGACGAAGGGTGTAAAAACCGACTACACGCCTTGTAGTATGTATTTACACTCCATGTAGTCAGTCGGAAGACAAATAGAAAGGTGGTGGAAGTATTCTCCAGCTAGAAGATAGTACACGCCGTATAGTCGGGAATACAAGCTGTTTACTCATGTCGACGGATGAACAGTTGGGCAGTGTCGCCAGAGGAACCGTTAAATGAGGGAAGTACATGCCATGTAGTCAAAAGTACACGATGTGTACTTTGTTTTTTTAGAATAAAATGGGCAGTAGCCAACCCTGTTTACATTATTGGATTATAACCGGACGAGATCTTGGGAGGGGATGGCTAAACCTTCGTGGATCAACTGATCGAGCATCGGGAAACTGTTTCCGCCTCCGTCGATCACATTGGAAACGCATGGGTAAGATATTCTTTCTCCTTGTGTGTTTCATGCCAATTATTCCTCTATGGGATGTTATTTGAGGTTGAATGAGAATTATATTACCTCTGATATACATCGTTCTTTGGAGTTTCGGGAATAGACGTTCGCGTATATCGTTCGTTGGTTTTTAAGGTAGGTGGCTTGGTGTTTAATTTCCAATTGTTGTGCATTTGTGTGTATTTTTTTCTGTGCTACGAACCCATGTTGGGGTGTTTTGTGGCTGAGGCCTTGGCTGATTTAAATACCTAGAATTGTATAGGTAATTAAATGTGATAATAACTTGTTGTTTGGGATCATTATTTGGATCTAGGACCACCCCGAGGGTGTGTTACTCTGTTTAGCCGTTTGGCCAGGATACCCGAGGGTTGGCCAAGTTTATTTTGCGCATTACATATTACTTGAGAGTAATTGTATGTGATATTATTTTTTATATGTTGGGCATGACCCAGTTACTTGTTTAGCCCAAGGGCAGTGTTTCCTTTAGCCTGAGGGCAGTAGTTATTTCGGCCTGAGGGAAACTTCTTCCGTGCCTAGGGGAAATAGTCTCTATGCCCGAGGGTGACACTTTGTACGCCTGAGGGAAATATCTGTTATGCCTATGGGAAATTACATGCGGGTTACATTCCTGATTACCTGTGGTTATGGGTTATCGTGTCTGGGGAAACTGACTGTTTACTTAGAAATTCACTATGGTGTTTTCTTATATTAAATGGATAAATTAAATATTAAAATGGCAATATAACTGGTAAGGTTAGTTACTTTTGAGTACTTCTTAGTTTATTGAATTTAATTTTGCACACTATTGTTGTATTTTTACACACAGTTGAGTACGGGCCTTTGGTGGGTGCCTACTGAGATTATTTCTCACACCCTGTTTGGGTCATGCTTTTCGGCCCAAACAGATTACGTTTCTACTGGTGTGGATAAGGTCAAGTTTCCCTATACAAGTACTTGATTTCTGCTGAGGAGTAGGGGAGCATGGGACCGGGATTAGGCTCATCATGCTTCCAGCTGTTTTGTTTTGTTTTGCTGGACTCTGTATCGTATTGTACTGCTTTGTAACATGTTCTGCCTGTTTTCTTAGAACTTGAGGCATGTTTCATCATCTTTATATATATATTACTATTGGTTGTTTTTACTGTAGTTGTTTATTTTAATTTTTCATGGTTTACTATTCCTCTGTTGTTGTATGCTTTTTTTTGATTCCGCTGCATTACACTTTGAAAAATTAGGGCATAGTTTCCCCACTATCAGACCAGGGCCCCCGCTGCTAGTCGGCAGCCTCTGGCATTTGGGGAAATGCACTTGAGGTCATGTGGTGAACTAGGTTCAGGGAACCCGTTGAGTGACACTCGGATCCGGACGTTACAATATATATCTCCCACTAATATGCGAATGAAAACTATACTTATTTATGCCATAATATCAAAACAAGTGATTTTTTAAGGAATGTTTATTTTTCTTATTTAATGTTCTAATATATAGTTTATAATATTTCATTTCTGGAAGCATAATTATGAACAATTTTGATAAATTATGATATTCAATTATAAAACATGTACCGCTTTAGTAATATTGAATTATATGCCCCAATGAAGGAAAAAAAATAAATGGAAATTAAAATATCATTATAATAGTTACATTTATGATATTATATGTTAATAAATCTCTATATACACATCAGAAAAGTATATAAATTCATAACATAACATATTTCTCAATGAAGGGAAAATAAAGAAAACATCCCTTACCACTTAGGGAATTCTTGAATAATAAACCCCATGAAAGAGAGTTCCTAAATTTAAAATGAAAATAAAAATAATTTTTGTTTTGGAATAATAAAATAAATTCATTCTATTTATTTACAACAAATAAATGAAATGATTTGTGAATATAGAATTTGTCACATTGAATTTTAAAAGATAGACCTAAATACCATACTATATGTCTTGATTTACTTCGTGCGTGCTAGAAATAATCAATAATTAATATAAGATAATATAAATATATTACAAAACAATAATTATTTATACCATATCATATATTATTTACTTATATACTTTTTCTACCCATTTATCAATAATTATTGGTAAAAATAATGTTTTAGGTGATAACAACTTTTTTTTGTGTATGTACTGATTTAAAATTTTCATCCATTATAATTTTTTATGGTTCTATAATCTCCCTAATATTATGAATAATATAAATATAATATATATTAATCATGTAATTAATTATATCAATCCATTAATTCTAGAGGTAGAAATTTAAATACATTGTTCCTGGAAATGGTTGGACGTATGTATACATGAAACCTATTTGAATTTTTTCAATGGATGTAACAAAGAAAATTTTAAATTTATTGAAACAAATGATATCATTATGATGTCTTATATAGAATTAATTTTAAATAAATTTATCCATAATTCATTCCATATAAATTGTAATTGAAAATGACTCACATTTCTTATGGAGGTTGTAGTCCACTAGGCAGATGAGTGACTTTATCATATTCCCAATTGAATATAATGTAAGAAAGTATATATGAAATATTATTTTCAGGAATGGTTGTAATTTAATAAATATAAATTAAATAGGTGAAACCCATCATAATTTCATTCCTTCATAGGTGGTTATTAAAAACAATGTGTATTGGTTTATAAGGTGGTGGTCCGCTGTATAATTGATTAATAGTTTATTTTCCAATTGATAAAAGTGGAGATGGATATAGGTTGTTACATTAAATTAATAACATATCAGTATATAGAAAATACTGGTGTTTTTATTTTGTATGTTATAATAAATAAATGATGGTGTAAAAAGAATAATGAAAAAATTAGTTTAGTAACAAAAATTACCTTCGATTAGAGCCATATCCTTTGGATCTCTTAATTAGAACCCTATGGTAGGTCAATTGGGGGGAACAAAAGATATAAGACATGGATAAGAATATTTGGGAAATATTTTGGTATTTTTTGGATGAAATAAATTTCCTTATATACGGGAATATGTGAAGGGTTATGCTGGCCTTTTATAAGCGGGGAGAGGAACCCACTTCAAAACTGCATGAATATTTTCCCAAAGAACCAAAATAAAAATTCATTCTTAAAAAAATAATACATATTACCATTTATTATATATTTTTAAGTATAATGTTTAAATATATCCAAAAAATTGTAAATTTAAAAATGTTATACTTATTTAAACACTTCTCTTCATAGTTTGACCCCTAGCAACCCCTTTTATACTTTTACATTTTTTGTTTTCACTATTCATCATGGTAACAAATTAATTTATCATTAAAATATAATTAAAAATATGATTATTCTCCATATGTAATCCATTATTCCAAGAATAATTCACTAATGTGGAAATATTTAATTTAAAATTAATATTTTATAAGAGATGAAATTATAGTTTCACACAGATAAAATATTCAAATGTTTAAAAAGATTTTATATAAATATTAAATGTTAAATTGATTAAAATATCCAATATTGAACGATAATATATATATATGTATATACATATATATATTTGATAAAATTTTACATGTAATTCGAAATTTAAATAATTCTGATGTTTTTAAAAGAATTAAAAGAAATGAATATTCTTAATTGAAATAAGAGTTTTTCAAAATTCATCAAAAACATTATCATTTCATGAATTTCATCAAAACTATATCAATGAGAATTTTGAAATTATGATTTATAATATTATTTATTTTATAATATTTTATTTTAAAAAAAATAATTAAAAAATAATTATGAAATATGTGAAAAACAAATTTTTTAAGAAAATACATTTTTGAAGCATAAAATTTTATTCATTATTATATAATGCATAGAAAAAAAATAAAATAAATTTTAAATATTATTTTTCATATATAATATATAAATTAAATTAATATAATATAAAAATGGATTTTTATAATATTTTGAGGTAAAGAAAATTTGTGCCCATAAAAGTATTATTTTTCATAAAAATGGTTCCTTTATTTTAGGATATTTTTTTATTTTAATTTATAATTAATGTTTTATAAAATAATTTATTATATATACATTTTTAAAAAATATGTATTCAAAATTTAGTTAATAATATTCATACCTCTATTTAAAAAGCTTGGTGATAACTATCATATTAAATAATAATATTTTAACAGTATGTGTTGTAACATCCCAAGTGAGTAATGAATAATAGATATTCTTATCTATGTCTATTTATGAATTAGATAGTGTTTTAGATGCTTAAAATGAGAATAAATCAAATCTTAAGCCTGGAATACTCTAATATTTTTATAAGATAGTTTTACCGCCTTTTGATGGTGAACAATTTTTAAATATAACTTTTGACAGCGGGATTTAATTATAAAATTAATTAATGAAACTTCTATGTTATGAATTTGGTAAAATAGACATCATTTTGGAATTCGGAATATCAAATATAGCTTAGGGTGAATTTTTGGTATTTTTCGGAATAACCTTAATTGTTGATGAATAGTGAATCCACAAAGTGGTTGTTACAAAAACTGATTTCTCATTTAAATGGGACTTTACCACTTCTGTGATTTGAATTTCAAAAATAAAATATAAATAATTTTCATTTTTATGTAAAATTTGGT
Source organism: Viscum album (assembly GCA_963277665.1). Classification (NCBI taxonomy): domain Eukaryota; kingdom Viridiplantae; phylum Streptophyta; class Magnoliopsida; order Santalales; family Viscaceae; genus Viscum; species Viscum album. The sequence goes on along the minus strand of OY728159.1, from coordinate 889,494,439 downwards.
TCAATGGGATGAAAATAATTTTTGATGAAAAATAACTTTTAAGTTTTATTAATCGCGATTAAAGGTAATTAGTGTGATATAAGGTAAAAATGATATTATAATAAAATGAAAATATCTTGAAACTTTTCTAACCCTATTGGATGAGCCTTGGCCGACCAAGACAACCCATGGGTCGATTTTTGGTACCCCAGGGAGCCACTTGGGTAAGATAATGACATTTTTGCCTTTTATATAATGTAAAAGTAAAAATGACACAAACATGTATTGTTTTACTAAAACAATTTTTACATGGGGTTATACAAGTCATATTATTTACTATAAATAGTCATTGGAAATATAAAAATATTTCCTACATCATAGTATTTTTTTTATAATTTTTATACATTAAATAAATTAAATTATTTATGACACCATGTTGATGCAGCGATTACCTCATTATTTAACGATTTAAATAAAATGAAAATATAATGTAAAATCTAAGAACTACACATGTAAAAAATCTATTGGATGGGTGTATTTCGAATAATTATCACCTTATCCTGGAAATACATCAATGTGGAACATTTAAAATCTGAAACACATATGAAAATAAAGTAACATTTTATACATTTCCAAGAGTGCCCCCCCTCTCCTCTTATAAAAGGCCCTCAACTCTACCACCTTACCCACACCTCTCAAGCATTTGGCTCTGCCAAGCTCGGATCATTTTGTCTCTCCACATCCCTCTACTCATCCTAGAAGCCTTACCATAGGAATTAAGCTCTTCAAGAAACTCTTTTCGTTCAAACCAAAGGGAGTTACCTGATTTTAAGGTAACGTCTTCAATTGTGTTCTTTTGTTTTATTTTGCTTCTCCATCCCCATAAACTCTTTTTATTCATTTTTTGTGTAAAAACACCATTATCTTCCATATACTAGGATGTTTATATATGAATTATTCGATCTAAAATTACACACACCTACATCTAATGGTTAAAGAACATACTGTTTCTGTGGATGGTGAATTTCTGCCTCACGAATCGATGATTGTTCAATATTTTTCTAACTTCTTAAAAGGTGGCCATTAAGATGACAATATATTTATATATGATATATATAATATGTTTATGTTTTCCTTAAGCTTCTGTATTTTTCATTTGTGGCATACCGTAATGTTTTCCATTATGGGTATACGCGATATCTTCATTTTAGGAAGTGCGGACTACCGCCCCCTCAAAGTGATTTGATTCGTTAATGCCATATGTGGGATGTATAAAGGATGTATTTAAAGTTATTATATATGATTTTATACTGGAATTATAATATACCTTTATATCATTATTATTTCTTTCCATTAAAGTATGAGATAGAAATGAAAGTAGCATTTATGCGTACGTATGGCTTACCGTCTCCATGAACGGTGCATTTCATTTATTATCACCAAATGTAATGTACTATTATAAGTACCTATATATAATGGATATATATGATGTATGTTACATCTAAATGATTAATATAATTCTGGAATTTAAATATACATATCTCTCATTTAGTTTTAATTCCATTAATATGACATAGAAATGAAAGTAGCGTTCATGCGTACGTACGGCTTACCGTCTCAATGAACGGTGCATTTCATTTATTACCTCTAAATGATTATGTAATATTATAAATACATGTATATTATGGATATATATGATATATATGATATCCAAATATTGAATATCATTCTAGATATAATGAACCTTTGACCACACGAATAACATGTAATTGTAAGAAGTCCACTTTTGACTTATGAACTAGATATCGACAAAACGAACATTATTAACTTAAATGATTACATAATGATTATAACATGGCAATAACTGATATATAAGGAATATTAAGCTTTAAAAAGGTTCTCAAGCAAGTAGAAGTTAACACTAGTTTATTATTCAGGAGATTAAAGAGCAATCGAGTCACGTCGGACACCAGGTAAGGGAACTTCTTAACCCTATTTCCATTATTTGGGTTAATCTACTACATTAAAATTATGTCATGATATTATTAGGTACTATATTGTATTTATACATTCTTTATGTGTACATATAGTGAATACACATAATAGATATATTTCATTTAAAATCATCTTTGTAAGGGACTTCGTCTCAATCTCCTTTCATTGATGCATATTTCATTTTATACACAACTATATTTTATACGGTGTATAAACCCTTTGACTTTTACTTTTATACAAAATGAATCTTTTTCTATGAAGCGTTTTACTAAATGACAAAAAGTAATGTTTCTTTTAAAATACGCGGTTACAACGACCTTTTCCGCCGCCACGAGTATTATTCGGTCTTTGGATTCCTCAACAAGCCATAATGTTTTTAAAATAAAATAAATACCACATAATCTTTTATGTATCTTTGTAATGAAAATGGTTTTTATGATGAACTTGTTATGTCAATATATTTAAGTGATATATTATGATTGAAATGTAGAAATGTTTTCTTTCCATTATATTTATTTTATGTATTATGATTTTATAATTGTACGTGGACATTTGACGGGTGGTTACGTGATAAACCATATGACGGGTGGTGTCGTGAATACCAGGACGGGTGGTTATGTTATAACCTCCAATGCATGGGGTATTGAAGTCGGCTGTATGGCTATTCCATTAAGTGATATGTGAGGAAGTCGATCGTATGATTATTCCATTTAAGTATGTTTATGTCCCAAGTTACCTTTATATATTATGTGTTCTTTATATGGGTTTTATGGTAATATTTTGGTTACAAAAGGGTAAGTAATGATCTTTTATTCAGTGAAGAGTTTTTACTACTTCATAAAGGTGAAAAGTATTACTTTGATAAAGTATACATGGTTTACTTGTGGTTTTGAAAAAAACTAACAGTTTTCATTCCCTGTTCATCCCTTACTGAGCTTTTTATGCTCACCCCATGTTTTTTTGAAATGTTTTTCATAGGACTTAATGTGGAATAGGGTCAAGGATGGGATCAAGAGAAAGTCATGCTATCTAAAACATAGAACTAGACATGTTTCTTTTTTATAGTTTATATTTTATTGAAACTTATTAGAAGTGTCTACTTTGTAATCTTTTGAGATGTAATAGTTAAGTCCTAATTCTCTAAAACTCTAATCCTGAAAATATCATCAATGTGAATTATTCATTTAATTCAATATTAAGTAAGGTTTAAGGCTGGGGCCTTATAGTTGGTATCAGAGGTCGGTTTAGAGAACTTTATGGGTTATAATTCTACTAAATGATTATCCAAAAATATTTTTTATGGTCAAATTGAAATGATATAGCATTTGAAGATTACAATGTTGCTTCTCCTAAGATATTGTTGTGTTAAAAATGGTTTTTCGTAGAGGAAATACAACGGTTTTTCTGGGAAGACATATAGTGGGAAATGACCTTTCAAATTAGTATCCTAAGATGGTCAGAATCCGAATTTAGCAGTTTACTGCAGTGATGGCTCAGTTGAATCAGGTGATAAATGGTGGTTGTGTTATTGATGATATTTTGGTGTTTTCTAAAAGTAAAGAGGAGCATGAAAGCCATTTAAGGGTTATCTTGCAAACCTTAAAAGAAAAGAAACCGTTTGGAAAATTCAGAAAGTGTGGGTTCTGGTTACAACAAATTTATTTCTTTGGTCACATTGTTTCAAAAAATGGCATAACTATTGATCCTGCAAAAACATAGGTTGTTGAAGAATGGCCAAGACCCACAAATGTAACCGAGATCCATAGTTTCCTTGGTTTGGCAGGTTACTACAGAAGTTTTGTTGAAAATTTTTCATGATTATCTAGTCCAATGACTAAGATAACTTAAAAGGGTGTTAAGTTTATCTGTACAAAAGAATGTGATGATTGTTTTCAGGATTTGAAAAGAAGATTGGTGAATGATCTAGTTTTGACACTTCCTTCCAGGAATGGTGAGTTTGTTATATATAGTGATGCTTCATTGAAAGGACTTGGTTGCGTCCTAATGCAGAATGATCAGGTAATTGCCTATGCATCACGTCAGTTGAAAATTCATGAGGTAAATTACCCTACACAAGATTTGGAATTAGCTGTTGTTGTTTTCGCTGTAAAAATTTGGAGGCATCATTTGTATTGAGTAAAGTGTGAAAAATATACCGATCACAAATGATTAAAGTATATATTCACTCAGAATGAATTGAACACGAGACATAGTAGATGACTAGAATTAATCAAGGATTATGATTGTAGAATTCATTACCATCTGGGAAAATCAAATAAAGTGGCTGATGCTTTGAGTCGAAAAAGTAATGCTTCATTAACAATGTTGTGTTTGGAACGAGATCCTTTGGTTAAGGATTTGATGAACTTTGGAGTAGAAGTTGTTGGTGTAGGAAGTTATTCTATTTTGTTTCAGGTATCAGTGAGATCATCTCTATCAGACAGAATCAAGCAAGCATTGAAGCAAGACAGTGAGTTGCAGAAAAAGGTAGAGCTAGTTCAGAAGGGTAAGCTTCCTGAATTCAACATTGATAATATAAGGCCTCGGACTTAAACCTTACTTAATGTTGAGTTATTATAAGATTACACATTGAGGATCTTTTCGGGTTTAGTGTTTTAGAGAATTAGATCATAAAACTTGCATTACATTCCACATATAAACAAAGTGGTTACATAAAGATAGTAATCTTCATTCCCATCAATGGAAATACATTTAAAATAAAACATGGATTATTTAATGACACTTCCTTGACACTATCATCATATCATGTACCTTTCCCTTGACCTGTGAAAATCATTTCAAAAAAATTGGGATGAGCATAAAAAGATCAGTAAGGGATATAAAAATATGGAAAGGAAATATGGGTACATATATACATAAGAATGAAATCATACTTTACCCATAAAACATATGAACTTTAACATACCTCATCAAATCATGAATAAATCGTAGAAATCATAAGACATAAAGGTAACTTTAGGCATTCATAACATTCTTACGTAGGGAGTAACCCTCTTGGTTACGTTTGGAATACTCATCACAGTATATTCCCTAAATCTCTTCGGATAAACCTTAACGTTTCACTCCTTCGCGTTACCCAATGTATTGGAGAGCTATATCGGGCTCACCCACCTGTAGTTTATCACGGAACCACCCGTCTTCATAATAATTCCCAAGAACCTCAACATAATCGTATCACATAAAACATGCATAAAGGAAATATAACATTTCCACCTTTCAATCACAAGATATCAATACAACACATTGATATAAAAACATTATGAAAACCATTTTCAATACCAAAATAAAAGAAAAATAAAACATGGTATTTATTTTTTTTTTAAAAATAAGGTATGGATTATAGAGGAAGCCGAAACTCAAATAATGGTCACGGCGGCGGAGAAGTTGTTGTCGCCGCATACGTATGACAAAAACATTCCCTTTTGTCGTTTAGTAAAACGCTTCATATAAAAAAGATTCCTTTTGGATAAATGTAAAAGTCAAAGGGGTTTATACACCATATAAAAGAAGGTTGTGTATAAAACAAAATATGCCTCAATGAAAGGAGATTGAGAGGAAGTCCTATACCTCGGGTCCGACATGACTCGACCGTTCTTTAATGTCCTGAATAATAAACTTGAGTTAATTTCTACTTGCTTAAGAACCTTTTTCAAGTTCATTATTCCTTTATATCACTTATTACCATGTCATTAACACTATGTAATTATTTAAGTTAATAATGGTCATTTTAACGATCATTGGTACTTGAGTCAAAAATAAACCCTTTATAATTGCAAGTTGTTCATGTATCCATTATATCCAGAATGGTATTCATGATGTAGATATCATATATGTCATATATATCCAGTACATGCATGCATTTATAATATTACATAATCATTTAGAGGTAAGAAATGAAATGCACCGTTAATGGAGACGGTAAGCCGTACGTACGCATGAACGCTACTTTCATTTCTATTTCGTATTTTATAGAATGGAATCATAATGATATAAAGGTATATTATAATTCCAGTATAATATCATATATAATATCATAGTTCCATTCTTTATACGTCCCACATATGGTATTTAACGAATCAAATCACTTTGAGGGGGCGGTAGTCCGCACTTCCTTAAATGAAGATATCGCGTTTACCCATAATGGAAACCATAAAGGTATGACCAAAAAGGAAAATACAGAAGCTTAAGGAAAACATAAACATATTATATATCATATATAAATATAGTGACATCTTAATGGCCACCTTTGAAGGTGTTAAAATAATGTTTAACAATCATCATTTCGGGAGGCATAAATTCACCATCCACGGAAACAGTATGTTCGTTAACCATTAGATGTAGGTGTGTGTAAGTGTAGCTCGAATCCTTATTATAACAACATCCTATTATATTGAGGATAATGGATTTTTTACAAAAGAAAAGAATAAAAAGAGTTTATGGGGGTGGAGAAGCAAAATAAAACAAAAGGACTCAAAAGAAGACATTACCTTAAAATCGGGTAACTCTGTTAGATTTGAGCTCAAAGGCTTACTTGGGAAGACTTCTGCCCAAACTGAGGATTCAAGGAGTAAGAGAGGGAAGCGGAGAGATAAAATGGGTAGGGGTTTCCTGAGCCAAGGGCTTTGGGAGTGTGGGTAAGGAGGTAGAGGTGGGGGCTTTTATAAGAGGAGAGGAGGGGCACTCTTGGAAAGTAAAGATAAGTTACTTTATTTTAAAATGATTTTCAGAATAAAAAGGTCCCTCATTGATATAATTAGATGATAAGGTGATAAGGGTTCTAAATCCACTAATCCAATTTGTTTTGGCTATGTGTAGGTTTTATATTTTACATCAACATTCCATTTTATTTAAATCGTTAAATAATGAGGTCATCGCTGCATCATCATGATGTCATAAATAACTTAATTTATTTAATGTATAAAAATTATAAATAAATACTATGATGTAGTAAATATTTTTAGCTTTCTAATGAATATTTATAGTCAAAAATCTGACTTGTATAACCCCATGTAAAAATTGTTTTAGTAACATAACTCATGTTTGTATCATTTTTACTTTAACATTAAATAAAAAGTTATTTATGTCATTTCCCAACCAAAGTGGCTCCATGGGGTCCCCAAGTTTACCCATGGCTTGTATTGGTCGGCCATGACACATCCAATAAGGTAAGGACATTTTTCTAGGTCATTTCATTTTATTAAAACATTATTCTTACCTTAAACTACACTAATTACCTCTAATCGCGATTAAAAACTTAATAAGTTACTATTCACCAAAAAATTATTATAATCTCATTGAACCACATTTTACTTCTTAATGACAACCATGTATGTCGGATTTTTGAAATTCAAAACACAAAGATGTCAAATTTTCATTTAAACAAAAAATCAGTTTTTATAAGCACCACTTAGTGGTTTCACTATTCATCAAAAATTGAATTTTTTCAAAAAATTACCAAAAATTCAGCCTAAGCTATATTTGATATTCCGAATTCAAAAATGAAGTCTATTTTACAAAATTCAAAACATATAAGTCACATTAATTAATTTAATAATTAATTCCCGTTGTCATGACAAATAGCGTGTTTTTATGAAACAATAGGTATCAAAAGATTGACACCAGTTTAAGTCCAATTTCAAAGTGAAATTGATTCCAACGACCACCATTGGATTAAATGGTAGAAATATATTCTAATTTAACTTTAAACCCAATTAAAAATATAATCTAATCATATAAATAAATTATATTAAAAATCAATTTTGATGTAAAATGCACTATTTTTCACTATTCATAAAAACGGAACATTATCGGAAAAATACAAAAAATTCACACAAAGTAAATTTTGATGTCCCAATCATAAATAATAATTTTATTTTGACAAACATAGCTTATAAAATTGTCAAAAGATAGATTTAAAAAGGGCGTTCCATCAAAAGGCAATAAAACAATCTTTTAAGAATGTTAGTGTATTCCATGCATAGGATTGTATTTATTTTCATTTTAATCTTCTAAAACACTATCTTAATCATTAATAGACATAGATAAAAATATCTATTATTCATTACATACTTGGGATGTTACATCCTTCCCCCCTTTAGAAAATTGCATCCCCACAATTTATTTACTTATCAAATAAATGGGGGTACTTATCCCTCATTGCATTTTCAGATTCCCATGTTGCCTCTTCCATCATGTGGTTTTTTCACAAAACCTTTACCTGATTAATCACCTTATTCTATAACACTTGCTCCCTGTGGTCAAGAATCTGGATCGGTTGTTCCTCATAAGATAGGTTCTCTTCCAGCTGAACTACCTCTGGACTCAAAACATGAGATGGATCTGGCATATACTTTCTCAACATCGAAATGTGAAAAACATTGTGTACCTGAGATAAACTCGGAGGTAAAGCCACTCGGTATGAAACTGATCCAACTCTCTCCAGAATTTCATATGGTCCAATGAACCTTGGAATCAACATTCCTTTCTTACCAAATCGCATCACACTTTTCCATGGTGATACTTTGAGAAAAACATGATCACCTACCTCGAAAGATAGATCCTTTCTCCTATTATCCGCATAACTCTTCTGCATGCTCTGAGTTGTTCTCATGTGCTTCTGAATCAGCTGAACTTTTTCTGCCATCTCTTCTACCAATTCTGGTCCCATCAACTTCCTTTCACCCACTTCATCCCAGAAAGCTGGAGTTCGACACCGCTTCCCATATAATTCCTAAAATGGTGTCATCTGTATACTGGAATGAAAACTGTTATTATATGAAAATTGAACCAAAGAAAGATGTTGGTCCCAACTTCCCTGATAATCCATCGAACAAGCTCGTAGAATATCCTCCAAGGTCTGAATTGTTCGTTCTGACTGCCCATCTGATTGAGGATGAAATGCTGTACTAAAATTTAATTCAGTACCTAACGGCTTCTGAAGGCCTTTCCAAAAGTTAGAAGTGAACCTGGGATCACGATCAGATACAATGGAGAGAGGAACTCCATGTAACATGACTATATCTTTAAGATACAAACCGGAAAGTTGATCTAGGGAAAGAGTATCTCGTATAGCAAGGAAATGAGCAGATTTAGTCAAGCGATCAACAATAACCCAGATTGCATTATTACCTCGAGATGTCTTCGGTAATCACACAACAAAGTCCATGGATATATTCTCCCATTTCCACTCTGGAACTGGTAAAGGCGGAAGCATCCCTTTCGGTAACTGTCGCTCTGCTTTAACCTGCTGACAAATCAAACACTTCACAGTAAAATCAGAAATATCTCTTTTCATTCCATCCCACCAGTAATACTCCCGCAGATCTCTATACATCTTAGTACTGCTAGGATGAACTGAAAACAGAGAACTATGAGCTTCACATAACAACTCTCTCTTCAACTGTGAATCACAAGGCACACACAATATCTTCCCAAATCTCAAAATGCAATCATTATCAATGTTGAATTCAGGCAACCTACCTTTTTGAACAACTCTACCTTTTTCTGCAACTCACTGTCTTGCTTCTGTGCTTGCTTGATTCTATCTGATAGAGATGATCTCACTGATACCTAAAACAAAACAGAAGAACTTCTTACACCCACAACTTCTATTCCAAAGTTCATCAAATCCTTAACCAGAGGATCACATTCCAAACGCAAAATTGCTAATGAAGCATTACTTTTTTGACTCAAAGCATCAGCCACTTTATTTGCTTTTCTCGGATGGTAATGAATTGTACAATCATAATCCTTGATTAATTCCAGCCATCTCCTTTGTCTCATGTTCAATTATTTATGAGTGAATATATACTTTAAACTTTTGTGATCGGTATATATTTCACACTTTACTCCATAAAAATGATGCCTCAATATTTTTAAAGAAAAAACAACAGCAGCTAATTCCAAATCATGTGTAGGGTAATTTACCTCATGAGTTTTCAACTGTCGTGAAGCATAAGAAATTACCTGATTATTCTGCATTAGGACGCAACCAAGTCCTTTCAATGAAGCATCACTCTATATAACAAACTCACCATTCCTGGAAGGTAGTGCCATAACTGGAGCATTCACCAATATTCTTTTCAATTCCTGAAAACAATCATCACATTATTTTGCCCAGATAAACTTAACACCCTTCCGAGTTAGCTTAGTCATTGGACTAGATAACCGTGAAAAATTTCTAACAAACCTTCAGTAATAGCCTCCCAAACCATGGAAGCTATGAATCTCAGTTACATTTGTGGGTCTTGTCCAGTCTTCCACAACTTTTTTTTTTGCAGGATCAACAGTTATCCCATCTTTAGAAACAATGTGACCAAGGAAAGAAATTTGTTGCAACCAAAACTCACACTTGCTGAATTTCCCATACAATTTATTTTCTTTTAAGGTTTGCAAGATAACCCTTAAAGGTCGTTCATGCTCCTTTTTACATTTAGAAAACACCAAAATATCATCAATGAAAAACACCACAAACTTATCCAAGAACTCACGGAAAATTATATTGATTAAGTCCATGAATACAGCAGGTGAATTGGTTAGACCAAAAGGCATTACTACAAATTCATAATGGCCATATCTTGTACGGAACGCGGTCTTCGGAACATCTTCTTCCTTTACCTTCAGCTGATGGTACCCCGATCTCAAGTCAATATTTGAAAAATACTGAGCTCCCTAGAGCTGATCAAACAAATCATCGATATGAGGCAAAGGATATTTGTTCTTAATAGTGATATTATTCAAGGCTCTATAATCAATGCAAAGTCTCATTGAACCATCTTTCTTTTTAACAAACAAGACAGGAGCACCCCATGGTGATGTGCTAGGTCGAATGAAACCTTTCTCTAATAAATCTTGCAATTTCTCCTTCAACTCTAAAAGTTCAATTTGAGCCATTCGATAAGGGGGTTTTGAAATTGGCTTAGCATCATGAATTAAGTCAACAGTAAATTCAACTTCCCGATCTGGTATTATTCCAGGCAACTCATTAGGAAAAACAGAAGGATACTCATTTACCACTGGCACATCATTAATCTGAATAGTTCATTTATTTTCAATGATGTGTGCAAGGTAACATTCATTTCCATATTTTACAAGTTTCTTGGCCTCTTGATAAGTTATCAACAGTAAGGGTTCATTATTGTACACAAACTGAAAGTCTTTCTGAAAAGAAACTTCTTTATCTCTACAGTCAATATTAGCATGGTAAATAGAGAGCCAATCCATACCCATGATAACATCAAACTCTACTAGAGGTAGAACAATAAGGTTTGCAAGTAGGTTCTTTCCACATATAAGGATAGGAAGATTATTATAAATTCTTTTTGCCTCAACATTCCCCCAGGTGTTTTTACCAAAAGTTCAAGAGTCATTTCTTGAGATGGTATTCCCATTTTACTAGAAAAGGTTTCAGAGATGAAAGAATTTGTAGACCCCGAATCAAACAACACACTGGCATAATCTGAAAAAACAAACAAAGTACCTGATACATCTTCATTTGATGGCCCGACATCTGCTGAAGTAGTTGCAAAGGATTTCACCACCCCTTTCTGCTTGTAGTCTAACTGATTCCCATCACTCAAGCTCTTTGTCGGACACTCGTTTTCATAGTGACCCATCTCATTGCACTTATAACATTTCACTAACTGTAAATCAAATTTGGTCTTACCTTCACCTTCATCCTTTTCAGTGCAATCACGAGCCTTATGTCCCATCTTACCACATCGGTAGCACTTTCCAGAATTCAGTGGACATTCCCCAGCATGCCTTTTTCCACATTTATCACAAACTGGAAACATAGTTTTCTTTCCATCAGACTTTTTTGAAGAATTCTTACCTTTCTACTTCCACCTTGGTCTCTTATTTTGTTGGTTGTTATAGAACACTTGATCATCGGAAAACTCCATTTCCACCTTCTCAGCACATTGAACAAGCTTTTTATAACTTTTAAATTCACAAGAAGCTAATTCCCTTCGATATTTTGGCTTTAATCCTCAGTAAAAATGATTGATTTTACTATCAAGGTCTCGGATAAAATTTGGAGCATACCTTGCCAATCGAGTGAACCTTTCTTCATAGGTAGCCACTGAGTCTTCCTCTTGCCTCAATTCCAAGAATTTCTTTTCCATCCTAAGTTGAACAGCCTTAGGAAAATACTTATTAGGAAATATACCTTTTAATTCATCCCAGTCGAGAGCATCAATCTCATTAGCGTCCCTGATATTTTTAACCATCGACCACCACTGACCTGCTTCACCCTCCAAACGGTAAATAGCAAGACTAACCTTTTGATTGTCTGAACACACCATGACATCGAAAATCTTCTCCAGTGCTTTAATCCACCCTTCAGCTAACACAGGGTCAGATGATCCTCTGAATGATGGGGGATGTTGCCTCATGAAATGATCCACCACTGACATGTTCCTCTGCGGTTGATCTGGCTGATCTCGTGTATGGATACCACCGCCATTTATCGCTTGAGTCGACTACGCCATTACCGCAAAAAACTATTCAGTTCCAATTCCGACCATCTCAGGATGCTGATTCGGAAGGTTATTTCCTTCTGCATGCCTTCCTAGCACTGCTTCCCTGTTTCCTCTGCGGAAAACCATTCTGAACAAACATGTCTTAGATGAAGCAACATGGTAATCTTCAAATAATATATCACTTCAATTTGACCATAAAAAAATATTTTCGGATAATAATTGAATAGAATTATAACACTTAAAGTTATCTAAACCGACCTTTGATACCAACTATAAGGCCTCGGCCTTAAACCTTACTTAATATTGAGTTATTACAAGATTACACATTGAGGATATTTTCGGGTTTAGAGTTTTAGAGAATTAGATCATAAATCTTGCATTACATTCCACATATATAAAAAGTGGTTACATAAAGATAGTATTCTTCATTCCCATCAATGGAAACACATTTAAAATAAAACATGGATTATTTCTTGACACTTCCTTGACACTGTCATCATATCATGTACCTTTCCCTTGACCTGTGAAAAACATTTCAAAAAACTTGGGATGAGCATAAAAATCTCAGTAAGGGATATAAAAATATGGAAAGGAAACATGGGTACATATATACATAAGAATCAAATCATACTTTACCCATAAAACATATGAAATTTAACATACCTCATCAAATCATGAATAAATCATAGAAATCATAATACATAATGGTAACTTGAGGCATTCATAACATTCTTACGTAGGGAGTAACTCTCTTGGTTACGTTTGGAATACCCATCACAGTATATTCCCTAAATCTCATCAGATAAACCTTAACGTTTCACTCCTTCATGTTACCCAATGCATCGGAGAGCTATATCGGGCTCACCTACCCTTAGTTTATCACTGAACCACCCGTCTTCATAATAATTCCCAAGAACCTCAACATAATCGTATCACATAAAACATGCATAAAGGAAACATAACATTTCCACCTATCAATCACAAGATATCAATACAACACATTGATATAAAAACATTATGAAAACCATTTTAAATACCAAAATAAAAGAAAATTAAAACATGGTATTTATTTTTCTTTTAAAAAGAAGGTATGTCTTGTAGAGGAAGCCGAAACTCAAATAATGGTCATGGCGGCGAAGAAGTTGTTGTCGCCGCATACGTACGACAAAAACATTCCCTTTTGTCATTTAGTAAAACGCTTCGTATAAAAAATATTCCTTTTGGATAAACGTAAAAGTCAAAGAGGTTTATACACTGTATAAAAGAAGGTTGTGTATAAAACAAAATATGCCTCAATGAAAGGAGATTGAGACGAAGTCCCATACCTCAGGCCCGACTTGACTCGATCGTTCTTTAATTTCCTGAATAATAAACTTGAGTTAATTTCTACTCGCTTAATAACCTTTTTCAAGTTCTTTATTCCTTTTATATCACTTATTACCATGTCATGAACACTATGTAATTATTTAAGTTAATAATGGTCATTTTAACGATCATTGGTACTTGAGTCAAAAATAAACCCTTTATAATTACAAGTTGTTCATTTATCCATTATATCCAGAATGGTATTCATGATGTAGATATCATATATGTCATATATATCTAGTACATGCATGCATTTATAATATTACATAATCATTTAGAGGTAAGAAATGAAATGCACCGTTCATGGAGACGGTAAGCCGTACGTACGCATGAATGCTACTTTAATTTCTATTTCGTATTTTATAGAATGGAATCATAATGATATAAAGGTATATTATAATTCCAGTATAATATCATATATAATATCATAGTTCCATCCTTTATACGTCCCACATATGGTATTTAACGAATCAAATCACTTTGAGGGGGCGGTAGTCCGCACTTCCTTAAATGAAGATATCGCGTTTACCCATAATGGAAACCATAAAGGTATGAACAAAAAGAAAAATACAGAAGCTTAAGGAAAACATAAACATATTATATATCATATATAAATATAGTGACATCTTAATGGCCACCTTTGAAGGTGTTAAAATAATGTTGAACAATCATCATTTCGGGAGGCATAAATTCACCATCCACGGAAACAGTATGTTCGTTAACCATTAGATGTAGGTGTGTGTAAGTGTAGCTCGAATCCTTATTATAACAACATCCTAGTATATTGAGGATAATGGATTTTTTACAAAAGAAAAGAATAAAAAGAGTTTAGGGGGGTGGAGAAGCAAAATAAAACAAAAGGACTCAAAAGAAGACATTACCTTAAAATCGGGTAACTCTGTTAGATTTGAGCTCAAAGGCTTACTTGGGAAGACTTCTGCCCAAAATGAGGCTTCAAAGAGTAAGAGAGGTAAGTGGAGAGACAAAATGGGTAGGGTTTGGCCGATCCAAAGGCTTTGGGAGTGTGGGTAAGGAGGTAGAGGTGGGGGCCTTTTTATAAGAGGAGAGGAGGGGCACTCTTGGAAAGTAAAGATAAGTTACTTTATTTTAAAATGAGTTTTGGATTAAAAAGGTCCCACATTGATATAATTCGATGATAAGGTGATAAGGTTTCTAAATACACTCATCCAATTGGTTTTGGCCATGTGTAGGTTTTATATTTTACTTTAACATTCCATTTTATTTGAATCGTTAAATAATGAGGTCATCGCTGTATCATCATGATGTCATAAATATTTTACTTTATTTAATGTCTAAAAATTATAAAAAAAATACTATGATGTAGGAAATCTTTTTGTCTTTCTAATGAATATTTATAGTCAAATATATGACTTGTATAACACCATGTAAATGTTTTTTTAGTAACATAACTCATGTTTGTGTCATTTTTACTTTAACATTAAATAAAAAGTTATTTGTATCATTTCCCAACCAAAGTGGCTCCATGGGGTCCCCAAGTTTACCCATGGCTTTTCTTGGTCAGACATGACACATCCAATAAGGGTAGGACATGTTTCTAGGTCATTTCATTTTATTAAAACATTATTCTTACCTTAAACTACACTAATTACCTCTAATCGCGATTAAAAACTTAATAAGTTACTATTCACCAAAAAATTATTATAATCTCATTGAACCACATTTTACTTCTTAATGACAACCATGAATGTCGGATTTTTGAAATTCAAAACACAAAGATGGCAAAATTTCATTTAAACGAAAAATCAGTTTTTATAAGTACCACTTAGTGGTTTCACTATTCATCAAAAATTGAAGTTTTTCAGAAAATTACAAAAAATTCACCCTAAACTATATTTGATATTCCGAATTCAAAAATGAAGTCTATTTTACAAAATTCAAAACATATAAGTCACATTAATTAATCTAATAATTAATTCCCGCTGTCATGACAAATAGCGTGTTTTTATGAAACAATAAGTATCAAAATATTGACACTAGTTTAAGTCCAATTTCAAAGTGAAATTGATTCAAACGACCACCATTGGATTAAATGGTAAAAATATATTCTAATTTGACTTTAAAACCAATTCAAAATATAATCTAGGCATATAAATAAATTAGATTAAAAAGCAGTTTTGATGTAAAATGCAGTATTTTTCACTATTCAAAAAAAATTGAACATTATCGGAAAAATACCAAAAATTCACACAAAGTAAATTTTGATGTCCCAATCATAAATAATAATTTTATTTTGACAAAAAATAGCTTATAAAATTGTCAAAAGATAGATTTAAAAAGGGTTTTCTATCAAAAGGTAGTAAAACAATCTTTTAAGAATGTTAGTGTATTCCATGCATAAGATTGTATTTATTTTCATTTTAAGCCTCTAAAACACTATCTTAATCATTAATAGACATAGATAAAAATATTTATTATTCATTACTTACTTGGGATGTTACAGATAATGAATGTGTTTTGAGGTTTGGGAAAAGATTATGTGTGCCTTGTTATTCACAGTTGAAGGGTGAGTTGTTATGTGAGGCTCATAGTTTCCCATTTTTAATTCATCCTGGCAGTACTAAGATGTACAGAGATATGCAGAAGTATTACTGGTGGGACAGAATGAAAAGGGATACAACTGATTTTACTGTGACGTGTTTGACATGTTAATAGTTTAAAGCAAAGTGGCAGTTACCGAAAGGGATGCTTCAGCCTTTACCAGTGCCAGAGTGGAAATGGGAAAATGTATCCACAGACTTTTTTGTGGGATTACTGAGGACATCTCGATATAATAATGCAATCTGGGTTATTGTTGATCACTTGACTAAATATGCTCATTTCCTTACTATTTGAGAAACTTTGTCTCTAAATCAACATTCTCGATTGTATCTTAAATAGATAGCCAGGTTGCATGGAGTTGCCCTATCCATTGTATCTAATCGTGATCCCAGGTTTACTTTTTCAATTTTGGAAAGGCCTTCAGAAGTCGTTGGGTACTGAATTAAATTTTAGTACAACTTTTCATCCTCAATCAGATGGGATGTCAGAACAAATAATTTAGACTTTGGAGGATATGCTACGTGCCTGTTCGATGGATAATTAGGGAAGTTGGGACCAATATATTTGTTTGGTTGAATTTTCATATAATAAGAGTTTTCATTCCAATATACAGATGGCTCCGTTTGAGGAATTATATGGCAAGCGGTGTCGAACTCCAGCTTTTTGGGATGAAGTGGGTGAAAGGAAGCTGATGGGACCAGAATTGGTAGAAGAGATGGCAGAAAAAGTTTAGTTGATTCAGAAACAAATGAGAACAGCTCAGAGCAGACAAAAAAGTTATTCAGATAACCGGAAGAAGGATCTATCTTTCGAGGTAGGTGATCATGTTTTTCTCAATGTTTCCCCGTGGAAAAGTGTGATGTGATTTTTACGAAGGGAAAGCTGAGTCCAAGTTTCATTGGACCATAAGATATTCTGGAGAAAGTTGGATCGTTTGCATACAGAGTGGAATTACCTTCGAGTTTATCTCAGGTACACAATGTTTTTCATGTTTCGATGTTGAGAAAGTATATGGCAGATCCATCTCATGTTTTGATCCCAAAGGTAGTTCGGTTGGAAGAGAATCTCTCTTATGAAGAACAACTAGTCCAGATTCTTGACCGAAGAGAGAAAGTGTTGCGAAATAAGATAATTAACCAGGTAAAGGTTTTGTGGAAAAACCATATGGTTGAAGAGGCAACGTGGGAATCTGAAAATTCTATGAGGGACAATACCCCCACTTATTTTGATAAGTGAATAAAATTGTGAGGACATAATTCCCAAAAGGGGGGAAGGATGTAACATCCCAAGTAAGTAATGAATAATAGATATTCTTATCAATGTCTATATATGAATTAGATAGTGTTTTAGAGGCTTAAAATGAGAATAAATCCAATCTTAAGCATGGAATACTGTAATATTTTTAAAAGATTGTTTTACCGCCTTTTGTTGGTGAATAAATTTTAAATCTATCTTTTGACAATTTTATAAGCTATATTTTTCAAAATAAACTTATTACTTATGATTGGAACATTGAAATTTAATTTGGATAAATTTATGGTATTTTTCTGATAATGTTCATTTTTTAAAGAATAGTGAGAAGTGTTTTATTTTAATTCAAAACCTCATTTTAATCTAATTTATTTATATAGTTAGATTATCTTTTTAATTGGTTTTAAAGTGAAATTAGAATATACTTTTACCATTTAATTCAATGGTGGTCATTGGAATTAATATCACTTTGAAATTTGACATAAACGAGTGTCAATCTTTTGATAGATATTATTTCTTAAAAACACGCTATTTGATTTGACATCAAGATTTAATTATAAAATTAATTAATGAAAATTCTATGTTATTAATTTGGTAAAATAGACATGATTTTTGAATTCGGAATATCAAATGTAGCTTAGGGTGAATTTTTGGTATTTTTCGGAATAACCTTAATTTTTGATGAATAGTGAAACCACAAAGTGGTAGTTACAAAAACTGATTTTTCGTTTAAATGGGACTTTAACACTTCTGTTATTGGAATTTCAAAAATCCAATATAAATAATTTTCATTATTAAGTAAAATTTGGTTCAATGGGTTGAAAATAATTTTTGATGAAAAGTAACATTTATGTTTTACTAATCGCGATTAAAGAAAATTAGTGTGATTTAAGGTAAAAATGAAATTATAATAAAATGAAAATATCTTGAAACTTGTCCTAACCCTATTGGATGAGTCATGGACGACCAATACAACCCATGGGTCTATTTTTGGGACCCCATGGATCCACTTGGGTATGATAATGACATTTATGCCTTTTATATAAAGTAAAAGTAAAAATGACACAAACATGTATTGTTTTACTAAAACAATTTCTACATGGGCTTATACAAGTCAGATTTTTTTACTATAAATAGTCATTGGAAAGATAAAAATATTTCATAAATCATATTAGTTTTTTTATAATTTATAGACATTAAATAAATTAAATTATTTATGACACCATGATGATGCAGCGATTACCTCATTATTTAACGATTTAAATAAAATGAAAAGATAATGTAAACTCTAAGGCCTAAACATGTCAAAAACCTATTGTATGGGTGTATTTAGAACTATTATCACCTTAAACTAGAAATAAATCAATTTGGGACCTTTAAAATCCGAAACACATTTGAAAATAAAGTAACATTTTATACCTTTCCAAGAGTGCCCCTCCTCTCCTCTTATAAAAGGCTCCCACCTCTACCATCTTACCCACACCTCTCAAGCCATTGGCTCGGCCATGCTCTGATCCTTTTGTCTCTACACACCCCCTCCTCATCCTAGAAGCCTTACATTAGGCAGGAAGCTCTTTAAGAAACTCTTTTGGTTCAAACCAAAGGGAGTTACCCGATTTTAAGGTAACATCTTCACTTGGGTTCTTTTGTTTTATTTTGCTTATCCAACCACCTACACTATTTTTATTCATTTATTTTGTAACAAAACCAGTATCTTCCATATACTAGGATGTTTTTATAAGAAGTATTCAGCTACAATTACACACACTTACATCTAATGGTTAAAGAACATACTGTTTCTGTGGATGGTGAATTTCTGCCTCACGAAACGATGATTGTTCGATATTCTTCTAACACCTTAAAAGGTGGCCATTAAGATGACACTATATTTATATATGATATATATAATATGTTTATGTTTTCCTAAAGCTTCTATATTTTTCATTTTTGGAATACCTTTATGGTTTCCATTATGGGTATACGTGATATCTTCATTTTAGGAAGTGCGGACTACCGCCCCTCAAAGTGATTTGATTCGTTAATGCCATATGTGGTACGTATAAAGGATGGATTTAAAGTTATTATTTATGATTTTATACTGGAATTATAGTATACGTCTATATCATTATTATTTCTTTCCATTAAAGTATGAGATATAAATGAAAGGAGCGTTCATGCGTACGTATGGCTTACAGTCTCCATGAACGGTGCATTTCAGTTCTATTCCCTAAATGTAATGTACTATTTTAAGTACATATATATAATGGATATATATGACGTATATTACATAAAAATGATTTATATAATTCTGGAATTTAAATATACATATCTCTCATTTAGTTTTAATTCCATTAATATGACATAGAAATAAAAGTAGCGTTCATGCGTACGTACGACTTACCGTCTCCATGAACGGTGCATTTCATTTCTTATCTCAAAATGATTATTTAATATTATAAATACATGTATATGCTGGATATATATGATATATATGATATCAAAATCATGAATATCATTCTAGATATAATGAAGCTTTTTCCTCACGAACAACATGTAATTGTAAGAAGTCCACTTTTGACATATGAACTAGATATCGACAAAACGAACATTATTAACATAAATGATTTCATAATGAGTATAACATGGAAATAATTGATATAAAGGGAATAGTAAGATTGAAAAAGGTTCTTAATCAAGTAAAAATTAACACTAGTTTATTATTCAGGAGATTAAAGAGCAATCGAGTCACGTCGGACACGAGGTAAGGGAACTTCTTAACCCAATTTCCATTATTGGGTTAATCTCCTTCTTTCAAATTATATCATGATATTATTATGTCCTATCTTGTATTTATACATTATTTATGTGTACATATTGTGAATACACATTATAGATATATTTTATTTAAAATGATCTTTGTAAGGGACTTCGTCTCAATTTCCTTTCATTGAGGCATATTTCATTTTATACACAACTATCTTTTATATGGTGTATAAACCCCTTTGACTTTTACTTTTATAAAAAAGGAATCTTTTTCTATGAAGCATTTTACTAAATGAAAAAAAGTAATGTTTCTTTTAACATACGCGGTGACAGCGAACGTTTCCGCTGCCACAAGTACTATTTGTTCTTTGGCTTCCTCAACAAGCCGTAACGTTTTTAAAATGAAATAAATACCATATACTCTTTTATGTATTTTGGTATTGAAAATGGATTTTATGATGAACTTTTTATGTCAATATATTTAAGTGATATATTGTGATCGAAATGTGGAAATGTTTTCTTTCCATTATATTTATTTTATGTCTTATGATTTTATAATGGTACTTGGACATTTGACGGGTGGTTACGTGATAAACCATATGACATGTGGTGCCGTGAATACCAGGACGGGTGGTTACGTTACAACCTCCATTGGATTGGGTATGCAAGTCAGTCGTATGGCTATTCCATTAAGTGATATGTATGGAAGTCGACCGTATGGTTATTCAATTTAAGTATGTTTATGTCCCAAGTTACCTTTATATGTTATGTGTTCTTTATATAAGTTTTATGGTAATCATTTGGTTACAAAAGGGTAAGTAATGATCTTTTATTCAGTGAAGAGGTTTTTCTACTTCATAATGGTGAAAAGTATTAATTTTATAAAGTATACAGGGTTTACTTGTGATTTTGGAAAAAACTAACAGTTTTCATTCCTTGTGTATCCCTTACTGAGCTTTTTATGCTCAGCCCAAGTTTTTTTGAAATGTTTTTCACAGGACTTAATGTGGAATAGGGTAAAGGATGGGATCAAGGGAGAGTCATGCTATCTAAAACATGGAACTAGACTTGTTTCTTTTTAAGAGTTTTTATCTTATTGAAACTTAGTAGAACTGTCTACTTTGTAGTATTTTGAGATGTAATATTTATGTCCTAATTCTCTAAAACTCTAAACCTGAAAAGATCCTCAATGTGAATTATTCATTTATTTCAATATTATGTAAGTTTTAAGGTTGGGGCCTTATATGTGTTGTTTTTTAAAACTCTATGTTTTGTGTAACAAAGGCTTAACTCTTTTTTATATGTGATATAAAATTAAATTATCATTTCATGTAGAGGACAATATCTAAAAGTCTAAATATTCATAAAATAATATTTATTCAATAAAAACATTGGGCTTTATAATTATGGATCAAATAATATTATAATATTTTAGTTGAGGAATACATGTTGAATTTTCTTTTGGTAACATTTGTGATTTTAATATGAAAATACACTTATTCAGGTTATGTATAGAAATTATAATATTATCATGGGTATTTTGTTACTAAGGAAATTAAATTATGAGAAATTACTATTTTCAGTTGTTATTTGGAGGTAAAGGTTAAAAAACATGACACACTAAGTCATCAAATCCTTATGATTTTTGTCTTTCAATATTAGTTTGGAACATTTTAAAGAATTATAATGTATGTTATTTAATGAGTGGTCTTTGTTTATATTTAGGATTCACTACTTAGTTTTTGAAATTAAATTATTTTTTCTTTTTATGACGGTCTATTAATTTTAGAAATTATCTTATTGTATCATATATATTTTTAAATAGGCTATTGTCAAAAGACAGTTAGAATATCATGATAAAATTATACAGGTTATTTGATCCACTAAAATATAATTCTATTTATGCTGGCATAAAATTAATTTAACATGAATACCCATCCATTGGAGCATATAGATGAGTTGGTAATGGAAATTTATTAAAATATTAAATCCATTTTGAAAAGAATGCATGTTTACATATTAATTTAGTATAGTTGATAATGTCGTTCCTCAACTCTATGAAAAAGATATTGAAATAAAATAATATCCTTTTAGTTTTCTAAATAATAATTCAATGGCCTTTTATCCCAAAAAATATTTATAGTTGTATAATGTTTAACTTTCTAATGAAAATATTCTCTATCACTTTTCATCTATAATTCGAAATTTTGTTTTCCTTCCATATTACTAATTTCAATTCCCACACATATTTTCTTATATGTAAACCTAGTTATGTGTTATTTTTTATTATCTTCATACTACCTTTTCTCTCATTTTAAGTGGATGTTGTATTAACCCAATTTTCAAAATGGTAATTTCAATAATATTATTTACATAAGTAAAACCTTAGGTTTTTTATAATTGGTTCTAAATTGCGGGGAAACAGTTTCCTATAGGAAATATAATATAATATTCAATTTTTAATATAAGAAGGACTATGTTCAATTTAGTACAAGATACAAAACACCAAACTTAAACAAATAATTAATAATTATTATTTAAAGGTGGTCGTCAAAACCAAGTCCTTAAATTCGTGGGAATGAATAGTATTAACATCTTTACGAAGTAAATAATAGACTTACACGTTATTAAATAATTAATGAATTATTTTTAAATATTAAATTTATTATTAGTAACGTAATTTTATTCTTCAAAAATTGGTGTTTTTTTTAAAATAGATTTTCTTGATTTCTATCCCTGAGCTTTAAACCTAATTATATGAACCCACTTGTAAAACATTTATATAATATTGAATTTTAGTCATGAACTCACTTATTTTCACATTGAGTATCTTTATTTGGTGTAGGGTTTTATAGATTTAGGATATAATGCATTCATACGGTTTCACCTATATATAGAGCAGATACCACAAAAATATCTATTTATTCCAAAATATATAACTTTCAAGATAAAACAATATTTATTTGAAAAATAACATTTAACATGACTTCCTTATTTGTCTTTAAAATCTTTATAACCTGTAAAAAACATTAAAAAACATGGGATGATAAAAAATATCAGTAAGGGATATAAAAATATGGAAATAAAACCTTTTTTCACGAATACTTATAATCATATAAAATCATTTTCACAAAGACATACATCCCATCAATATGTACATATTTGGTGAAACCGAAGTATTCAATAAGACATAGTGAAAATAAATAGAATCATAAAGGTATATTGGGCAATTAATTACATAATATTGTAACCCTCATGGTTACATTATGATTTGTAACCCTCATGTCTACTTTATAATGTAACCCTCACGGCTACATTATGGTGTAACCATCACATTTATACTAGGAGTAACCATATGTCCGACCTCCCACTTACACATTCCCAATGCATTTGTGGGAGACATATGTACATCCTGTCATCTTAAATAATTCAAAATAAATATAACATAATCATAAAACATTAATAATTTCATTTTTTTAAAATTTTGTAAAATTGGATTTTAAAAGAGGATTTAAAAAAAGTCCCTTAAAATTATCATATAATTGATGTGAGAAGTAATAAAATGAATGGAATATTATTATACACTATAAATTCACATAATACAACATAATATAAAAAAAATTACACAAATAATCTTAGTACCGTATAACCTATTAAGATGAGGTTAACCCAAAGAATAGAAATTGGGTTAAGAATTCATTTCACTAGGGTTCATCTAACATGAAACATGTTTAAAAATCCTGAATAATTACTAAAGAGTTTTATTAAAAATTAAAAGAAGAAGAATAATTTTTAAAACACTTTAGATGATAATTTTATAACATCATTCCACCAGTTTATTACCAATTATTTTATATTATATTGATTCAGGTGCGTTATGTAAATGGTTTCTATGGTCGATTTGTAATGGATTTTCTTATTTAATTGAAGAAAAACTACTGAATTGGTATGAAATTATATTAATATGAATTCACAATATTATGTTATACCATAAACCTTTTTTTTCATATATGATGATGGATCATTATATAAAACATTAATGTTACTGGTTTAGATATTTTTGGTGGTTCTTTGATAATAACGAACTAGTTTCATTATATTGCATAATATTATGTATCTATGATAATTACAGAACATAAAAGAGGTTATATAATACAATTTAAAATATGTTTCAACCATTTAAATGGTTTTATAACCATATTTTATGTAATTAAAGGAGATTGAAAACACATTGTCCACAATGTCGTTAAATCACCGCATCACAAATGGTGTTTTAATTTTTAGAATAAAATGGAGGGGAGAAGATATATGATAATGAATTTTTTTACATCAAAATTATAAAATAAATAATATATTAGATACTTTAGAATTCATTACTCTTGAATAAAATGAGGTGAATAGGGTATTATAATAGAAAAATAATTGAAATGTTAATCAATGAAACTGAAAGAGGATTTTTATCTCTTGGTCTATTGTCCTTGAGATACTCTACAAAGGATTTGGTTTTGGCCTTTTGGTGAGACGAGAAGGTAATGTATGTGGGGAAGCGCCTTGGGAAGTGAGTTAGGGATAATTTAGTCAATTCTCAAATTTGATAGGTGTGAGAGGAAGAGGGGGTGAGGGGTGGTTTTTATTGTGGAGTACATGAAGGTTTTTACATTATTTAAATCATTATTTTTTCTTCAGATAAGAAATAGTGTTGGTTATGGTGACTAAAAATAGTAAAGAGTTCATGTGAGTGAACACCAAGGTATATTAAATCATCCATGATTCTAGGAATAGTGTATTTAAATTATAATATATATATATATATAAGGTCAATTGCCATATTTCACCATTCACCAATAAATCATGTATTTCAGAAAAATCCCAAAATTTCACCTGAACCATTTTTCGATGACTAAAATTAAAAAATGAACTTCATTTTATCAAAAAAAATTCTATATATGAGAGATTTAATTTTTAAATAAAATCACAATTTATTCAAAGAATATCAATTTTAAAACTATAACAAATTTTATAACACCATGAAAAATTAATCAAGGTCTCATATAATTATCTTATAACCATATGAAAATAAAACAATAATTTATGATTATATTTTACGAAAATATTTTTTTTTAAACTATTAAATTAATCATAAAATTTTAATAAAGTATTTATGACTTATACAAATACCAACACTTATACTATGGCCATATTTTCAATAATAATATTCATTTTAATTTATATACTCATGGGTGAGGTTTATATTCATTTATCCAATTTAATATACATAAGGATCATATTAAAATTAATAAGTCTATCATTATTATTCAAAAGGCTATGTAACTATTCACCAAAAATTACGGTGGTCCTATTAGAACCCAAATAACTTACTGATATCAACAGTGTATATCTGTTTTTCAAAATTCAAAACACAAAAGCTTCAAAATTTTGTTTAACAGTTAGGAAATAAAAATCACTTTAAAATAATGTATCAATATATAGAGACCTAGAGTTGCATTCATTCGAATTTATTTGTAAATCCTAGGGGTGTTACATTCTCCCACCTTCTATAAATTGTATCCTAACATTTTTTGTTTACTTATTAGATAATTAAGAGTACTTTTCCCTCAATGAGTATTCAAAATCCCCTGATTCTTCTTGAACCATGAGGTTTATACACTAATACATTACCTACTGGATTACATTCTTCCATAATAATTTCTCTCCATGATAAAGATTATAAATAGTAATCTCTTCATAAGAATGGTTCTCTTACAACTAATCTACTTCAAGGATCCAAACCTGAGATGAATCTGAAACATACATTCTCAATATAAAAACATGAAAAAAATTGTACACCAGAGATAATCTCAGAGACCACATTACTCGGTAGTAGATTGGTACAACATTATCTAGGATTTAATAAGGCCAAATGAATTATGGAATTTTCTTTACTTTTTTATCAAAATTCATAACTGTTTTCCATGGTGAGATTCAAATAAAAAATGATCACCTACCTTGAAAGAAATATATTTCCTCTTGTTTTCTGCAAAAATTTTCTATATGCTCTGAGTTATTCTCATGTGTTGCTAGATCATCTTCACTTTCTCATACACTTCCACTACTATTTATAGTCCCACTAACTTTCTTTCCCTGAATTCATCCAAAAAATATGGAGTTCGACACCACTTCCCATATAATGCCTCAAATGGTGAAATCTGTATTTTGGAATGAAAACTGATATTATATGAAAAATCACCTTAAGAAATATTATGCTCCCTACTTACCTGGTATTCCATTAAACATGATAGATTCAAATACTCTAATGTATTAATTGGTCACTCAGTCTGTCGATTAGATTGAGGATTAAATGTTGTACTCAATTTTAATTTTTTCCTTATGACTTTTAATGGAATTTTCAAAAGTTAGAAGTGGACCTATGATCAATGTTCGATACAATAGAAGTCGGAACTCTATGTAACAAGAAAATATCTTTGAGGTACAAGAAAAAAAACTGATCCAAAGACATATTATCTTGAATAGGAATGAAATGTGGAGATTTAGTTAGCTGATCCACAATTACCCAAATCGCATTGTTACCTTGATAATTGTTTTGTATTCCCACCATAAAGTCTACTGATATTTTTTCCCATTTCCACTCAGGCTATTGCATTGGATAAAGAATCCCTATTGGTAGTTTTATCTCTGCATTAATTGGCTGACCGGACAAACATATCACGGTAATTTTTTTTTGCAATATCTCTTTTCACTCAATTCTATCTGTAATACTACAGAAAGCCTCTGTAAATCTTAGTACTGCTAGGATGAACTGAAAATAGAGAACTAATTGCTTCAAACTATAATTATTTCTTCATTTGGGAATCAAAAGGCATAAATAATCTTTTTCCAATTCTCAAAACACAATCTTATTGAAGCTTTAATTCTAGATATTTTTCCATTTTTACCAATTATGGTTTTTTATAACTCACGGTAATTCTTATGCACTTTTTTAATTATGTATTATAGTGTTGGAATTGTTGACACCTCAATAAAAATAGGGATATTTCATGCACTAAAAACTTATATAAAAAAGTTCATCAAATCATTAATCAAGAGGTCTTGTTATAAACGTAACATGGATAATGATGCATGATGTTTTTGACTCCATGAATCCATCATATTGTTTTCATTTCCAGGATTTTAATTGAGCATGAAGCCCTAATACTTTATCTGTTCAAGACATCTTCTTTGCCTCTTGATTAATTAATTTTTAGTGAATTTATACTTCAAAAATCTATGGCAAGAATATTTTTCACATTTGGCTCCATATAAATACTGCCTCCAAATTTTCAAAGAAAAAAAAGATTATAATTCCAAATCGTGTGGGATAATTTATCTCATGGGTTTTCAGTTTTATTGAGTCATAAGAAATTAATTGATCATTCTGCATCATAGCACAACCAAATAAATTAAAAGAAACATCATTATAGGTGATAAACTCACCAATTATGGAATGAAGGGCTAAAACTGGAGCATTCACTAGTGTCTTCTTCTATTTCTGAAAAAAATCAACCCATTCATAAATCCAAATAAATCTAACTCATTTTGATGATGACATTGTTCCTGGGATAGATAACTATACAATTTTTTTGACATACCATCAGTAATAACCTTCTAATCCTATAAAAATATGAATCTCTATAACATCTGTAGGTCTTGGCCATTATGAACAAATATTTTTTAGAAGGAACTAATTTTATTCCATCCTTATTTAAATTTCACCAATAAAATAAATATGAGGCTACCAAAAATCACATTTTCTAATCTTTCCATATGATTTCCTTTATTTGATATTTTTTTTGAAAATTCATAAAAAAATTTCATCATCTTCATAACTTTTTGAAAAGACCAAAATATCATCAATAAAAACAATAACAAACTCATTAAAATATTCTTGTAATATTCTATTCATAAGACCCATGACTAGAGAATTGGAATTTTTCAAAAAAGGGCATAAAAACCAACTCATATTCCTCATATCTTGTATGAGAATTGTTTTTGGGATAACGTCCTCCTTCACTTTTAGATGATAATATCCGAATGTCATGTTAATATTAGAAAAATTCCATGATCCCTAGAGCTGATTAAAAAAGCCATAGATATGAGGTAATGGATACTTATTCCTTACAACAATGTAATTGAGAACAATATAATCAATTCAATGTATCATTGAACTATCCTTATTTCTTACCAAAAAATAGGGGCACCCCCTGGTGATGTGCAAGGATGAATGATGTATCCATCATGATACTCCTTCAACTAATTTTCCAATTAATGAAGTTCCATTTTATCAATTGGATAAGGGTGTTTTGAAATTGGATAAGCATTAGGAATAAAGTAAATACTAAATTTAACTTCCCAATCGGGTATAAAATTGGGTATCTTATTAGGAAAAACATCAAGACATTTATTTTCCACTAGAAAATCATTAATCTGAATAGTTCCATTATTTTCAACAATATGTTAAATATAAAATTCATTAAAAGCTTTCCAAAATTTCGGAATTTAATAATATGTTATCAATTGTATGGGTTCATTTTAGTATAGAAACTATGACTCTACCTGAAATACAATATCATTACCTATACAATCAATCATAAACTGATAAACTTAATGTCAATCCATACGCCGAATAACATCAAACTATACTAGGGGGAATAGAGTTTTCATGTAATTTCCTTACGTAGATAAAAACAACAATATTCTTATAATTCCTTTTTCAGAAATATTTCCCCCTTATGTTTTAACCATATGTTTTTGTCTCATTTCTTGAGGTGACATTTCTAATTTACCAGAATATTTCATAAAAATAAAGTAATGTATAGACCCTGTATCAAACAAGACATTAGAAAAAATCAAAGTAAAAAAAGTAGTTGAAACCAATTCGTTGGATGGACCATCATCTGATAACATAGTCACAAAGGATCTCACTGCTCCTTTTTACTTATAGTCTGAATCATTTCCATCATTCAGATCTTTCTTTGCGTAGATATTTGCATAATGACAAATCTCACCACATTTAAAACCCTTTATAATTTTATTATCAGGATTAATCATAGGATTAATTTTCATTATAATCTTTGACCATATATCCAAACATACCAAATTCAGAACACTTCCCAGTTTTAGAAAGGTTTTCACCAGGGTGCTTTTTTACAAACTTTTGAAAAACTAGATACTAGACTTTCATAACATAAAATTTCATTGGATGATTTTTAAAAATCGCTTTCCATAAGTTCTTCTTCATATCATTGTTTTCAAATTATATTTTATCATCATAAAAATCATTTTCTACCCTCTCAATACATCGTTAATGTTTATCTTAACTTTTGAATTCATGGGAGGCCAATGACCTTCGATATATTGCCTTCAATACATAGTAAAAATGATTGATTTTTTCTATCAAGATCCCGAGTAAGATTCATAGCATACCCTTCCAATCGAGTAAAGTTCTATTCATTCATGTCTACTGAGTCCTCCTTATTTTGTTTTAAATTAGGAAATTTATTTTCCAGCATATGTCAAAACACCTTTGAAAAATAATTTTCAAGAAATAGATTTATAAATTCATCCCATTAAAAGGCATAAATCTACTAACTATCCCTAATATTATTGACCATTTACCACCACTGGTCAGCTTCACCATAAAAATTATAAATATAAAGGCTAACCATTTGATTATATAAACTCCCTATTACATTGAATAACGTTTCAAGGGCTTTAATCCATCCTTCAGCTGCCATTGGGTCAGAAGATCCACTGAAAGTAGGAGGGCATTGCCTCATAAAATGTTTAACTATCATCATATTTCGTTATGATAGATATGGTTGTTTTCTTTAATGGATGCCATATCCATTTATTTACTAAATCATCTAATCCATTAATCTTATAAAATATTTGGTTTCAATCTTTACCATTCCAAGTTGCTAATTTGGAATGATATCACCATATCAGTTGCTTCCATTTACAGCTTCTGCATTTATTCTAAAGAAAACCACTCTAAAAAACATATATTAGATGAAGTAACATGGTAATACTTAAGTTATATATCATTTCAACGTAAACATAAGGTAAAAATTATTTATATTATTCTATTAACATCTTCATAACACCTAAAGTTATATAAACCATCCTCTGCATCCAACTATTGAGACCCAGCCATAAAACATTTACATAATCTTGAATTTTAATCATGATCTCACATCCTTTCACATTAAGTATCCTATCATGTTTATAGTTTTATAAATTGGTACATTATACATAAATATCATTCCAAATTTATGCAGAGTGGATACCATAACAACAATATGAATTTCATCCATAATATAATTTTTTTCAAATAAAACATCATTTGTTTGACTAATAACTTTTATTTTGACTTCTTATTTCTATTAAACATTCACATAACCTGTGAAAAACATTTATAAACATTTTATGAGAAAAAAATCCTAGTAAGGGATATAAAATTATTAAACAAAACATTATTCAATGAATACTTGGAAACTTATAAAATCATTTTCATAAATACATAATTCTCATCCATATATACTCAAATTGTGAAACATGAAATATCCAAAAAACCTAGAGAACATAAATAGAACCATAAAGTTATCTTGTAAAATTACTTACATAATATTGTAACCCTTACAACTAACGTATGGTTTATATCCCTCATGGATATCTTACAATGTAACCCTCGCAATTACCGTATGGTATAACCATTATAGTTACACTTAGGATACACATACGACCAACCTACAACATACACATTCCCAATGAATTAGAGGGAGATATAACTACAACCCATAATCATAAAAATTCCGATAAACTAGAACAAAATACAAAAACAAGAATAATTGCATAAAAAATTTCTTTTTAATTTTTTAAAATACGATTTTAACATAGGATTTTAAACAAAAGTCCTTTAAAAATTTCATATAAATGATCTGAGAATTACTATAATGAATGGACTGTGTGTATATAATACAAATACGTAGAATAATATCCTATATAAACTAAACATAATTATAAATATTATCAATTAAGTATACTATTAACCCAATGAATGGAAATTTGGTTAAGAATTCCCTTACCTTGGGGATATCTTACATAAAACATGTTTAAACATACTATATAATAGTTAAATTAGTATAACAATAATTTTAATAATAATAATAATTTCTATAAAACCTTATATGATTATTCTATATCATCATTCCACACATTTAGTGATAATAATTTCTTATTTACATTGTTTCAGATGCGTTCTTTACATGGTTTTGTGGTCGGTTTGTGGTGTATTTTCTTGTCGAATGGAAGACAAAAAACTTAAGTGGAATAAAATAGTATTAGTATGATTCCCTGATGTTATGTTATAAAATAAATCATTTTGTTTTTATATATAATGATGAATCATTAGATAAAACATTAATGATTTTCGTTTATATCATTTTGGCAATTCTTCAAAAATCATAAACTAGATTCGTTATATAGATAAATATTATATATAAATTTTAATTATAGTAAATAAAAGAGGATATATCATACAAATTAATGTATGTTTAAACCACTAAAATGGATTTATAACTGACATTGAAAGATGTAAATGAAATTGGAAACACATTGTTTATGATATTAATAAATCAATGCATCCCAAACGATGTTTTTTAAGGAATAAAATGGAGTGGGGAAGAAGTATGATAATGAATTTTTACATATACATGAATACATATAGAATATTTAAGATAATAGAGCTTTCATGACTCTTGGATAAAATGTGGTTAAGGGAGTATAAGAAATGAAAAATAATTGAAATGAAAATAAAAAAAATTAAAGATGATTTTAACCTATTGATCCCTTCCCCATGGGATCCTTCTTACGACCTTTGGTTTTCAACTTCAGGAAAGACCAGAATGTCATGGAAGTGGGGAAGATCCTTGGTAAGTGGTTTGGGTATTATTTAGACAATATGGAAAGATTTTGTGGTGTGACATGTAGAGGGGGTGATGGGTGGTTTTTATATTGGGGGGAAGGATGGATTTTCCATTATTTTAATAAATATTTTTTTATTTTTAACAAGACATGAAATAGAGATTGTTGTTGTGACTAAAAATAGTAAAGAGATAATGTGAGTTTTATCCAAGGTTAATTACACAAGTGATGATGTTAGTAATAGTATAATTAAATTATAATTTATATATATGGTAAATTACCATATTTAAATATTCATGAAAAGTTCCACTATTTCTGAAAATTCCAAAAAATTCACCGCCAACAATTTTTCAAAGCATAGAATTCAAAAATGAACTTAATTTTATAAAAATAATTTTATAAGTATGAAAAATTTAATTTTTAAATGAAATCATATTTTTTTGAAAAAAAATTATTTTAAAACTATAAGTGATTTTATACCTCCTTAAAAAGTTAGTCAGCGTCTCATAAAATTATCTTATAACCATAAGACATAAAATAATAATTTATTAATACATTTTATGAAAATAAATTTTCATTTAAATTATTAAATTAATCATAGAAGTGTAATTTAATATTTACTACTAACAAAAATACCAACACTTATACTATGAACATATTATCACTTGTAAGATGGGTTTTTTATTTATACATTCATGGGTGAGGTTACTATTCATTTAGAAAAATTACTATTAATAAGGGTCATATTACTATTAATAATGGTATCATTACTATTAATAAGGGTATGTTGTTATTCACCAAAATTATGTGGGTTTTATAAGACTCAAATAACATACTAATTACAACCATGTATGTATAATTTTAGGAATTCAAAACACAGAACTGACAAATTGTTTTTTAATGTCTATTTTAAAATTATCTATTTAAAACAATGTTTCATTATATAGAGACTCAATGTTTCATGCATTTGGATTTATTTGTAAATTCTTGGGGTGTAACATTAATTTTTGGGAAAATTATTAAATTTATTTTACAGAATGAATTCAGTTATTGAATTCAAAATGTAAAAATTAACATATGATGTTTTTTTAGAATATTCTGAAAAGATTAAATTTTTAATGAATAGGGAAATAAAAAAATTATAATTACACATTTTATTTTATTTGTATGTATTTAAAAATTAAAAATTTATTATAGTTTATAAATAATATTAAATAAGCTTCCTTATTTTTTAAATTTTCAAAATATGGGTTCTTAATTTATTTTTAATGGAATTTAGAAAAAAACATTTCATATTTTAAAGGTCATTTTTTAGAAGAAGTTTTTTTCAGAAGGTTATATCTAATTGGTTTGGAATAAAATTATAAAATTTGGGTTTTCAAAATTTAAAAAACCATTCCTTATTTTAAAATAGTAGGATGAAATTTTATAAATAGATCACTTCTATTTTATATCAATAAGAGCAATAAGATTAGAATTTTTATATTATCACAAAAAATGGAAAATCAGGTAATTAACATTAAAAGTATAATGAAAAGGATTATAAAATGAACCTAACATTTATATTAATTTTATTTTATAATTCCCTTTGCTCAATAATCATTCAATACATGGTTTTTTGGTTTTTTTCCATTAGGATGTGATTATACCAATGTATTAATTTACTTAAAGAAAATTAAAAAATGGAACACTATTGTTTTTTGAAATCTCTTTTTGGATGTGGGAATTTTTAAAAAATATTTTAAAAAGTCCAAACCCTAGTTTTTTTATCTAGATTTCATTCTATAAGGTTAAAAAATTTCCAATTATGTGAGGGATAATGTAGTATTCTAAATCTATGAAATGATGTGTTTGATGATGTAAATGATATGAAACACAAATCTAAAATGAAAAAATAATTACTATTATTTAAATGTGTCTTATATAACCTAGTAATTATATTATTGGAAATGAATAGTATTAACCTCATTATGAAATATATAGTGGTATTAATCATTTCTAATTAATTAATTAGTCATTTATAAAAAACCTATCGTTTTTTAGTAAAATCATTTTATTCTTCAAAAATATAATTACTTTATAAATTGGTTGTCATGATATTTCTTTAATGATGTATATTTTAAATAATTTTTTGAAATTTAGTATTTTTTAATTGAAAAAATGAAATATATTTTTGAATTATTTGTGTCTAATTAATCATAGGATGAAATCATAAAGCTTTTTAAAAATATACATTTTTTAATAAATAATGAAAAATAATGTTTTTATATTAAAATGTATTGTAGTTTTTAATTTTTACATAAAAAAATTAAATTACAGATTAGTTTTAAAATTTGATATTATTATTTTAACAGAAAAAATATATTATGGTTTTCGGAAATTGTTTTCATACTTGAATTTATGATAAATAAAATTTATATTTTAAAAAGTTCATTTCTCTTTAAAAAGATGTTTTGTCAGGTTTTTCTAGACTAGTTTTAAATTAAATTTATTAATTTCTAGGAATTGAATAAAAAAAATTGATTTCAAATTATTAATTAGTGTTTTAAATTTTTATAAAATAGTTCCATTTTATTTTTACTCAAAAATATTTGTATCCTTAGTAATTTTTTTCTATAGTAAAGGCTAAATCATCTATTTAATGTTAAAAATATAATGATATGGATTTTAAATAGAACCTAAGACATTCATTAGTTTAATTTTATTTTTCCACCTTGTCTATAGACATCATGTTTTTTATATGTAATTTTTTCTATATGGATGTGATTATAAAACTTATAATATTTTATTTAATGAAATGTCAAAAATGTCACACTCTTGTTTTTAATAATTATATTAATGGTAAGATAAAGATAGAATGATGATATATTGGGATATAAATATTATTTTTAAATATAAATAGATTATATTTATCATTGTAATATATTTATATTTTTTAGTTAAGAAATAATTACCTTAAATGCTTACACAACTCAAATGGTATAATTATTAAAATAATGGAAAAATCAAATAAATTAAATTAAGAATGTTAAAATAATTATAGTTTTAGTCAATTAATATTATAAACAAATTTTATAATAGAGAATACATTTTTAAGATATTATACAATATTTTAAATAAATTTTACTCATTGTCTTGATGTTATTAAAGTCTATGTGTGGAATAGTTCTAAAAATTGACATTAATGATATATTATAATAAATAATATTTTATTAAATGATATATAAATTTTGAAAATAATACATTCTGAAAATTTATTACTATATTTTTGTTAATATCATACATGGTCCATTAATTTTCCCCTTTACCATTTATAGTAACTATCTTAACTCTCAAAGAGTAAAAACTATTGTTTTCACGGTAAGAATGAAAGAGATTAACGAGGGGTTAAAACCAAAAAATAAGAAGAAAAAATTATACCAGACATGTATAATTTTTATGTCAAGAGGTAATTATGACCCATATACTAACTATATTATAACTAAATTAATTATAAAGAATTTTAATTGAATATAAATTTATATTAACTTAATATTTTGAGAATTTCCAAGAGTACCCCTCCTCTCACTTAAAAAGGGTGTATATTTTTTCATTTAATTAAAAAATAACAAATATTTACGTTCTAAAAATATCTAAAAAAATTTCTCCCTAAAATACCTCCATATGTTATAAATTTTGTATTTCTGGTAGACAATCATCCCCATTGGTCTTATTATTTTATGAAAAGAAAGTTTTCTGATGAAAATGTATCATTCATAACCAAGACTATCTATTTTATTTATTCTTACAAGTCCCTTAAGTATTAATTAACATGATTATATAATAAAATAATTTCCCTCTATATACACATATATTTTTATGTCAATGGAATAACAAACTTCTATATCCTCTTCCATCAAATGGAAAATGAGACATTTGTTCCAGTATATGGAAGACTACCGCCTACTGAACCGATGTAATATGTTTTCCATCGCTATCTCTCTTGGATTAATTATAATGTTGTAATTAATGTTTATATATAAAAATTGTGAAATATTTATCATTATTAAATGATAATATATTTTGTAACTTCTAATATATCTGTTCACATAAAAATGATAACATCGTTCGTGCGTACATGTAAACTACCACCCTTGCGAAGCGATATGATTCATTTTTTTTCACCACATCACATGGATGATATATATAATTATTTTTTAAAAAATTACTATTATATTTTTTATATTATGATTAATATTTATAGGAATGTTAATACATACCTTATTTTTATAATGGTTATTAAAAAAATGGAAATGTTACGTATGTAAATGTATGGACTACCAAAACCATGATTGTAATGTAGTTTATTTTTCATAACTATATTTAATTATTGGGTTTATAAGTTTGATAAAAGTACTAAAGTGATTAAAATTTCCTGATTATTAATCTAGTGATGGTGTAATAATTACTACCTTGACCATCTTCAACCTACCAAATTCATTTCTAATATATTATATTAATAACTTAAAAACAATTGACATAAATTCTATTATTTAAATTATTATATATGACATGGTAATAAATGATGAAATTCCTATTAATAATTTTATCCCTTGTTCTATTCAATGATAATGATATGAGTGATGGAGTATTAATAGTGTGTTGTAGAATATTTTATGAAGCATTCTCTATTTTAGTAACACCTTTTATAGTTAATCCCCTTTGAAAAGTATTCTGTTGGTTCCAGTTTGTCTGCAAAATTTTCCTATAAGTTTTCTCCTCCCATTTTTTCTATTAAGTTATCCTTGATCCCTAAAGAAAGTAATCTGGGATAGAAATATCCAAATCAATTAGTAGTTCATTCCTATATATGCATAGAATTTATGATGTCGAGTTCTACTGATGACTTTTCTTCAAAATATGGGATAAATCATAAAGAGGAGTTTGTTTTTTGTGTTGCACACAATCGTTCGAATTTCTCACCCATAATCTTGATATGAGAAAAAAAATTCATCATGTAGGATCATGTTCGAAGTACTATCTATTTAAATCTTAAAAATCATTCCAGAAATTTTTTCATTAAAAATCAGGAATGAATGGTAGGTTTTCGAATAATGTGTAAGAATTAATTGTATAGAATGGAATGTGAAATTTGAAAATGTCTAAATTTTGGCTATGGTAAAATTTTTTAAATGGCCATGATAGTGCGGCCCAAATAAATATCTATCACTGAGGCATCCTTGAAAAGGACACATCTCAATAGTTTCCTTTGATATCCTCCATTATTAGGGGTCCTTAATAAGTCCACTTTTCTAAGGTGGACTTACTATGGGGAAGAGCCACAACACTCATCTTGGTGTAGTGGAAGTCTATAGGGAAAGGAAAAAAAATAATATGTTCACTCAGTTGAGTGATGGGGGATCACCCCTATTTACAATCTATTAACCTCAGTCATCCCTATTAGTATGGATTTCTTGGCATGACCTATGTGACCCTCTTAGGATACCCAATATGATTCCCCCTAACAACGACATTGAGTAGACTATGATTTATCCAATTGTTTCACCAGGTGAGAGAGAAAACTTGGTATCATATACTAGTAATTTCAATAATATCCCATTATAAGGGAAGAATTTATTGAAACTCACTTTTTAAGATATAGTCAAAATAATGATAAGGATGAGGCTCACCTATAATCTATATAAATGCCTATCCCAGCCCCCCTGAAGCCCCTAAACATACCTTTACCAGGTATTCTTTTCCACCAATCCTATACCACCCAACACAAATTCATGCAATTCCATAAACTCTTATCCTACTCCACACATACCCCTAGTATTTCCCCATAAATATACCCCATATTATTCATATTTTACATGATTTACCCACTTCAAGAAGAGATTGAAATCCCCTTAAGATACATCACTCAGAGCTCCTATATAGATCCATTTAGCCTACAAAAATCCATTACATATAAAAATTAACATATGATATGTTATCTGGTGATCCATATTAATAACCTGGGAGAAAAATCTCCTTGTTTCACTCACCTAGATTACCAATATCTTGGGGTTCCACTCCTAGTTGACTGGCCAGCAGAGATCCCTCACCTGGGCGACCAAATACACAAGGTTGCTCTAATGGTGACCATCCACCCAAGACAACCAAATCAAGAAACTATAAACCTAATGATGCACCCATATGTAACAATCCACCAATGGCATCCTTCCTAAGATATGATCCATATATTTAAACCCACCAATGTGACTAGGTATCCAGGATAACCCACCTAAGAGACCAGTCTCCCAGGACTAACCACCAAAGAGAAACATCACCCATTGTTACTTATTCGTTAAAATTACATCATCCATTACATGATTTACATATTTTGGAATTATTCTATTAAGAAGATTCTAATGACCAATAGACTTGTAATGCTGGAATATGGGACACAATAGTGTTCCAAAATTTTTATCATGAATTCCCTTTGTAAAATATGTTCCCTATATATCCTTCCTTAATAGTGGGGATCTTATGATGTTATAAATCAATAATTACAAAGGTAATAAGATCCCCAATCCTAGATACAGTGGTACTAATATTCTTTTTTTAATGTCTCTTACTTCCTTCATTATAACTGAAATACTAAGTAAATCAGTATAATCTTTGCCTTTTATTATATACTCAGTGGATGTGTGTGCCATAAACATGGGATTGGAAAGAGATTTATGGATATAAAAGTGGAACAATCCTAGTGTAATCCCATCAAATTTCATTACCATTATCACCAATATATCCTCTCCCTCGTCCATCAATATTGGGTGAGTGAATTACTAGAGGGAATCCTTTTTCGAAAAATACCCTACTCTTTCTTACAAGACATCATATTCATCATGATTTAAATATCATCTCATTAATTCATCATTGTACCAGGTAATATAGTTATGGTATTACAGTTATAGTGTATGTCTATAGAAAATTAATTATTAGTGTATATTGATATAGTGTTAACTATTATCTCTCTCACTAATCATGACACACATTGAAAAATATATGGGAAACTATATGGAAAATAGCATTATCAGAACTTCAACCTTGGGCTTCCTACTAGGTTTAATTCCCAAACTATGTCCTATGGAATCTATAATTCACAATCATATTTATATCCTATATTTCAAAATTATTTTGGATATTTATGCCCATACTGTATGATGATAAACTACAAGGACTAGTTTTTGTAACATGATCTTAAAAGGAACAATGAGTCCTTTTATATTTCACTATACATTATGGGTTTATATTCATTTATGAATGATAAAAAGGAATCCTGATTACAATCCAAACCCTTATACCACTCCAATAAATTACTCGAGGGATACTTATAAACATTTGAGTTCCTATATATGTGGATTTAGACTATATTACATTAATAATTGGTATCTCTATGAAATAAAAAACAATATTAATAACCTATAATATATACATATGGTACCATTTACAGATAACATATGATAAAAATATATTTTCACATGAGTGTGAAATAAATGACATTTAAATAAGTTCGTATAAATATATTATAACAAATAATTTCTAATAGAGAGGTATATTAGACATCTACTAGGTTTTATAAATGATTCATGAACATAGTGTACACATAAAAGAGTGTCGTAGAGTAGGAAATAATTCTCCATAATAGGGTTTGATAATCCTGAACTCAAATTCTGTTAACTATTGTGAGTTTCACAGAATCACTTGCAAGATACATCAATGACTACATACCATTGAAAATAAATTCTGTAGATTCTCATGGATGCAAGAGCCATCAGAAGGTTCCAATTTAATGAATAAAAACTATTGGAAAACAATTATAAATAAATGGTGTTCCTTGTTTCTATATCTCTATAATAGTAATTATTTCTTTAATTAAATATTTTATCATTATAATCATTTTTATAATGATTCAAATAAGTTAATAGTGAGAAATTTTTTATATCACTTCATAAATGCCATATTCTATATAAATAAATGAGTGATGTTTTAAATTTCCAATTCATATAAAAAATGAATATAAATAATACATTTTCATTCAAGAATCATTTTTTAATATCATATATATTAATTATTTTAATCAATATAACAATCCATGTCTAGTGCGGAATAAATATTACAGTTGTTTCATCATGGATCCTATAGTCTATACATATGAATTGGAAACACTTTATTTTCCATTTTATTGAAATGATAATGAAAATTAGTATAATGTTAACAGAAAAACATTAATCATATTTAAAATATTATTAATTAATATTTATATGATTATATAATATTTGGAGAATGTGCAAGAAGAAATAAACATAAAATAGAGTAGTATAGACAATTACATATCCTTTGAGTATTTCACATTGGATTGTGTCTTATGCCATTGTAGGAGCCTTTTAGTGATACCTAGACACCTAGTTCATTGGGGAATGTTTTATGATATTTTTTATTTATTATATAAAAAAGAGTTCTCAATGTGGATTACAAAAATTAGAAGAAAAGGTTCCCATTATAAGTGAGGGGAGGGGAACCATGTTAAATACTCATGTTATAAAGTTATATTCATGGAAATGTAGAACCAAATGGTTATATATTTAAAAATAAGAAATGGAAGGGTCCATATATACTCATCCATTGAAATTTACGATTTTTTAGATATATTTGTAGCCATATCTCTTATTTTATTTACATTTTATCTCTTCTAACCCCTAAAGTGGTGATAATTGTTTTACAATAGTGATTATTAAATATGGATATAAAATAAGTTTACCATATTAATTAATATTTAAAATGATGGTTATAGTTGTAGAATACATTATCCATGATTCGATTTTTTTGGGGATAGAAATTAATTATAATATTAGGGCACAAAACACAAAAAAATATTCTTTGGTAAAAATGTATTTTCAATCAATAAAATTATATTATAATAAATCCATGCATAGTATAAATCACAAGAAGAATGAAAAATTATATGATTTTATATATTATATAAAAATAAAATTATAAAATTTTTGGAAAAGTGGCTGCATTAATTTACTACGAAACAAATACACTGTGAATATAAAAATACAATTTTCAAACAAATATAACTTTTTAACTTCAAATGAATATATCAATATTTTTAACAATTTTAGAAAAACAATATGAATTATTATACATTTTTATACAAGAATAAAAAATAATATTCAATAATTTTAATAATATAAATATAATAAATTAACATTTTATTAAAATATATAATGAAATAATATTTTTTAGGAAAATTATTGCTTTCAAAAATAATTATTAGACTAATATTAATTATCATTTCTGATATATGTCATGAATGTTTTTAATTTAATATTATAAATTTTATTTAAATATATATTAATCCTTTTCATTTTATATAATTAATATAGAATTATTCACTTATTTTTTCTTCTACTTGCATCATAATATATTTAAAATATCAAATTATTTAAAGATAAATATATTATAAAATATATAAAAAATTTAATAACCCCCCTACATTATGTCCCAAGTAACTATGTACATAATAAAATATCCTACATAATTAAATTATATTAATTGTGTTCCTGATTAATAACCATTAGTATGTCCATTACATTTTTATTATTTTTTATAATAATGTTATTATGAATATTATTTTTTATACTACTTTTGTTTTATTCACATTAATTTTTTGAATTTGTTTTGCTAAATTTTTTAAAAATAATCTTGTATAATTGTTATGGTCATGTATCATTTAAAATTTTTCATTGTAATTTTTTTATAAAGGGATGTACATTAATATAATATTAATACTAAGTTACAATGTTCCA
Organism: Viscum album; assembly: GCA_963277665.1. Lineage (NCBI taxonomy): Eukaryota > Viridiplantae > Streptophyta > Magnoliopsida > Santalales > Viscaceae > Viscum > Viscum album. The sequence goes on along the minus strand of OY728159.1, from coordinate 889,452,183 downwards.
ATTAAAATTTATGGGTGTTTCAATCTTGGTTCTATAATATAAAATCCTAGACACTCCTGTTTTGTTAATTTTCATGGAATGTTTATGATAATAAATACTGATTTAAATTTTAAAACAATTATTACATGGCCAAAAACACTACATATAAATTAATATAACATATTTAAATTAATTAATTATTCATATCCATCCATGATAATAATTTAAAATAAAATTCAAGTAGGTTGTAAAACTGAACCAAACAAGAACATACTATAATCATGGTTGATTATGATTATGAAGTAATTTTAATTGATTTTCATCAATACAAAAGTATAATGAAAATATTAATTTATTATCATACAGATAAATAAGAAATAAGAATAGGTTTATGAATAAAATAAATGATTATGAATGATAAGAATTTATTAAATACAAAGAGGAAACTTTATTTCCTATTGGAATCCCTTTGGGGTTTTAAAGATTTAGAGGGATTTCTTGAGACCAAATGATACTCAACATGGAAGAGGAATATTAGATATGTTAACATGGGAACTACTATAGATGAATTATAATTATTTGTGTCGCATGTAAATGTTGTTGGATGGTTTCATTTAAATTGGAATGTGATTGCCTTTTGGAAAATAAAAATTTCTTAACATTTAAGGAATTTCATATTTATGAAATGAATATCAAATATTTATAGTTATTGAGGATAATACAAGGTATGTTTTTTAATAACCTCATAATCTAATTTAGATATATATTTCGATATTTTGGAATATTTATCCTCATATTTAAGTGTGTTAACTAATTTTTTTACATTACCCCAATGAAGAAATATAACATTGGAAAATAATTATTATTCCTAAAAATCAAATTGAAATTTCTCCATATTTTTTATATAATAATTAAAAATTTTAATTTAATTTTATTTAATAAAAATTATTAAATTATAAATCATTAATTATAATATAATAAAAACATAACTCAGAATAATTATATTTCAAAAAATTTATTTCTAAGCATAAAAATAAATTTAATATTATTTTGGGAATATAGCGTGAAAAATATTGATTAGCATGAAATTAATAGGTTTACAATTACAAAATTATAGTTATTATAATTTCAAAGAAAACCAAAATATAATGGAATATTTTTAATGGATTATCATATTAAAGTAATTAAAAACAATTTCTCATTAGAATAAAATATTATATTTGTTCCAAAATGTATACCATATGTTCTTTTAGTTTAAAAAAGTTTTTTAAATGACTCATTTCACTCCTTAACTACATATTTAGTTAATAAATAGTTCTAATAAATTTTTATTTCATGTTTATAAAATGATCAAGTCACAAAATTTATTGTAATTAAAAAAAACTATTTTTTAATATTCAATAAAAAAATTAACCTCTCTAAAAAATCCAAATAATATATCTTAAACTATTTTATAAATTATGAATAAAAAAATAATGGTCATTTAATCATATATTTCTTGTAAACATTTTAAATTCATCCATTTAATATAATTTTAAATTGAATTTCATTATGTTATAAAAAATGATGAAATTATAAAACATGAATTATGTAACAGTTTTTAGGACGTAGTGTTTACCTATTATAGTTTAATTGTATATTTTATATTCATTCCCCATTAATTGTTTCTACCATTTTTTTATATTTATTATCTCAATAAAAACTATTTGTAATTATTTATCATTTCCAATTTATGTTCTTTGGTATTTTTCATTATTTTCAGATTCCTCCAATGTAAATTTAATTCGAGTAATTGTAATATTTTGTAACATAGTCAATCTAATGTTATGAATATACAGAATCTCATCATTGTATGAAGAGTCATGGTCCAGTTCTATTTCCATAATGGTGAGTGCTTACATTATGTGTTTCATGTACGTACATGGAAATGAAATATATAAGAGGTCATGAACCATAGAGAGGTTGTGTGAGATAAAAAATGGTAATACAAAATTAAAATTCTATCTAAATGAATAAAATTTATAATATAACTCTGTGTTATCATTCCTTATAAAAAAATATTATAACTCTTTTCTATAAAGGAGCATTTAAAAATACATAATCTCCCCCTTCAATTTCAAATTCCATCATCTGATTAGCATCATAGATCTTAAATTTTCTTTTGGTTATCTTGATAATTTTAGTAATTGAAATTAATTTTGTTATTTTCATCTCAATATGATTTGGTCATACATGATTCCTTTGTCAAAATTATTCAAAACATGTTGTTGTATGGAACTTTTTCCCATACAATGCATCATATGGTGTCATTATAATTATTGAATAGAATCTATAACTGTAAAAAAATTATCAAGTATATATATTTTCCCCATGTTATTTTAATTTATTATGATCATAATCGAAATATTTATTTTAGTTTTTGGATAGTCCTTTTAGATTTACCATAATCATGAAGATAGAAAACTATGCTCAAATATATTTTAGTGTTTAGATCCTTCTGAGTACTCATTTAAAATTATGATGGTATCTAATGTTAATGATAATATACCATTGATATATGTTAAATAGGATTTTCACAACTTTATTAATATTTATTCATATAAGTTTCTCAATGATTAAATCCTCCGTTATAGCGAGGATTTTTTTGAGGATTGGAAAAATCATTCATATTGAGCCATAGAGAATTATTCCTCATTGGGGAAATTAGACATATAGTAAAAACGTTCTTTATAATTTTTTTTTTCTGAATCTTAATTGAATATAGAAGTGAATTCATGACCAAATTAAGCTATTATCTTTTCACATGTACTTATTTTCACCCCTTGTATCTTTGCATATAATAATTAATTTCCAACATCATATTGTGAAACTAAAATTAATCTCTTTAATCCCAATATATATTAGTAATAATATGGTTCATTTATAAATATTATCTATGAGAATCATATAGTAAATTATTTTTTAGTTAAGGAATTTCTGAACCACATAATCCATTATAAAAATTTTCACACCATATTCATAGATAAATCCATTAAATTCCATTCATTATGGGAATTAATTTTCTTTTACAAACATTTATAAATAAGTTGTGACTTCATTATATTCTCTTTTAGAGATGTTTTGGACGCCACATGGAAAAGAAAGATTGATTTCCATACCCTAATAATTTCGATATAATAAAATTACTAAATCAATGTATATGGGATTCATGTGTTTTACTCATCAAAGAAATAACACCTTGATCTATTCTACTAAATTCATCAGCCACCTCTTTTAGCTATGTAGTGTGGTAGCGTATGAAGCATTCAAAATCATGGAGTAGTTCTATAAACCTCCTTCATCCCATGTGGTTCTCTTTCTATGAGACTTTATATTTTAATCATTTGTAAACCATATATATGAAAAAAAAATTATAACAGTGTTATTATATCCATATAATTAAGTAAAACACTATAGCTTCAAAATAATTAACATTATTTTGACTCTTTTGTTCCTTATATTTCAGTACCATGAATCATGTGCAATTACACTCTCATTTTTTGTAATGATATACCCCAATCTATTTTTTAGTTCATCCCTTTGTATAAAGTATACATCCTTTATTGATGGTAAATTTAATAATAACGAATTCACATATATCTTCAACCATTATTCACAAAAGGCACTCACATTCCATTAACCATGTATATCTGACCAATTTATGTGTGAAAATTTAAATCTAGTTGAGATATGATGAATTTTTTTGAACAAATCATCTATAGTAACCAGTGAAGATCAGGAAACCATGTATCTCAATTTTATTCATTACCATTGGAAATTATTTTACTTCCATTTTCATTAATCATGAATTGATATACCAATTTATGGATTTAATTTAGAAAATAAAAGAAACAATGAATAATAAAAATTTACTCATATAAGTTCATTCCTAAAAGGAACTCAAAAATTATTTTTCAATGATTCATATTATATTTATTATAAAATTAATAAATACCACATAAATGTGATAAAGATAATCCATGAATCCACTATTAATAATATATATAAATATAAAGGGGGAATTAGTTAATCCAATTGTCTTTATCGTAAACTCATAATGTTCATTTACCTTATAAAAAATTTCGTCATTGGTGAATTATATTTTCTAGTCCTTAAATGATGATATTCATACTGAAGATCAATATTTTAAAAGTCTTGAGTTCCGTAATATTTATCAAATAGTTTATTAATGAAAAAGGATATATAATCATTATAGGCATGGTATTCATTTCCCTATAATCAATTGAAAACCACATCGACAGGTTCTTTTTATTCAAATTGGACACTAGATCCAAAAAGTTAAATAGAAGGTAATTTGTGTATCTTATCACACAACTCATTTATGTATTTTTTAATCAAAACCTATTATACTTGGAGAAATTTTATATGTTGTCTTAGATTTAGGTTTTCAGTGGGGATATGTTTATCAGAATATTCATCTTTACCCTCAGTTGGATGTCAATGTTATTCTTCAATAAAGACATCATTATATTTATTTATATAATATATATCCTCTATTAAGTAGATTTTATTTCTATACATTTTTTTATTCATCATTTTCACAACGAATTTTATTACTATGAAATTAGACTGGTAGATGTAGAAAAAATTTGATAATTAATTCTCCCATCCAGAAACATTCGGTTTTATGCCTCTTTTAAAAATATTAATCAAATTCCCTTAAATTTATAATATTTAATTATACTTATAATCTATTATATTATAAAAATTATGTTAAACTAAACCATAATTATAAAAATTACGTTTTAGACTAGAGAATATCTATACATTTTAATAGACATTATTCAATATATTCTAATTACATTTAGTTTTTAATGAGGTTTAAAGAACATAGACCACATGACAATTGTTTTTAGTGGATAATTCACAATTTCTATCATGAATGAAATCTATAAAAGATTTTATAGATCAAGAATATAAGAAATTAATAACTAAGAGTATTTTAGTGATCCAAGTACATAGGATCAAATCATTCATGACATTAACATTAGATTTATTATTCACATAAGGTCACCCTCCCTCTCATGGACTATTATGGTGTCAACTTCATGAAAACAAGGTGCATTGGTTCATATAGATCCCCATTTTCTTAAAATTGATGTATTATACATAGATGAATATTCCTTTTCCCTTTTAATTTATGGTAATGATGGAATTTATCTCTAATAATTATTTAAAACACATTCCCTTAAAGAAAATAGAATGGAGTTTATAAAAAATATTACTTGTAAGATGTTTTACGCTTCCATTATTCTCTATTGAAACATTTCACTATAGATAGATCTCATCCATCCTATTGTTAACAAGATTTCAATTGAATATTTAATAATTGGGGAATTATTTCTATATCTATGTGGTACATGGTATTATATCCTCATATGATTAAAATATGTTAAAGTGTAATTCCCTTTGAGGCCTTTGATTTATCCTATTAAATAAGTGATAATATTAATTTTATAATTATATACATATTCCCCAACATGTTTTTCTAATAATTTAATGTTGTCCTCATAGTAAAAAATATTTTCAATCCATTTTATAATAACCCCAAATATAGAACCCTCGAAATAGTTGTTATTTCATTACATTGGTACAGAATAAAGAGATAAAAATATAGATGATTCAACATTTTAGTCATCCCTAGAAATTATATACATATAAGATAATTACAATATATTTAAAAAAATCAACTGAATACACATTAAATCCATTTGGCATATGTAGTACAATTTCTTGTCTCCTGGGTAAATGGGAAATAATATAATGGGGGGGTATACTATCAAGAAGGGGTATCATACACTGAAATATACCATAAAATGAACATACAATTATCAATATGGAAGGTGTAAAATTATTAAAATAATTCCATAACGAAAATAAATTTTTTTTATAACATATATGAGGATAAAAAATAAATTATTGGATAACATAAAGTGATCTTATTATGATGGAAATGAATAATTCTAGTCGTCTTTAACATTCTATAAAGCCTTGTTACGATGAATAATACATAAATTTTAAGGATTCCCCCATTAACCTATGTTAGGTGTCTCATGAGACATACCAATTCACTAAATGGATGTATACATTTTTTCCTTATCCTATACATAATATTCCAATTCATTCTATCACCAAACAAATTATTACTTGAAATAATTTTCATGGAATTAAAAATATAATTGCATTGCTCAATTTCTCATTATGGTGTATCTTACAAGATTATCCCATATAAAAGTAAAATTATATGTTATGAAAATGTTTTCCATAATTAATGCTATAATTAATACATATATTTTAAATCACTGAGGAATAATAATGGTTTCATAATGATCACATAGACACCCTTAATAATGGAAGAATAATAGATTATATTTATTATGTATTTTAATAGAGTTAGATGATTTAGGTTTCATGTTAATAAAATATATGTATTTTTACCCACCCATATCTGAATTTTTGGGAAAACCATATCCATATGTTTGTATCTAGAAAAAAAATTCATGACATGGAAAACCACTAAAACCATACATTACTAATACCTATTGATGGTTTTGTGATCAAAGGGTATTTTGAGAATTATAACAATTTTTGAAGGTGGTACAATATTGTGGAATGTTGATATATCGAAAATATAAATATAATTAATGTTTTAAAATGAATCATAATATTATTCCTCATTAAAATCGAAAGGAATTAAAAGCATTTTCAAAAAATCAAGGAAGTTATAAGATTAAGCACCCCTCTTTCCACATTGTAATGGCTTATAAAAATGTTTCAATGAGATGGATTATTTAATATCTAGTAGAAAATATATCAGATATATGGTAATAAAAGAAAAATTAAAATAATATCATTATATGAAAATGTTGATTGATAGACAATATAATAATGGAATTGAAATTTAAAATGAAAGTGGAGTATTGTGAATACTTGACTTGGTAGAGATATTCTTAAATATATAAAATAGGTCCATTGAATCTTAAAAACTTCTTAGTGAGATTTTAGAGAGGTAATATATGGGGAGGTATGTTCTATGATACTTTATATTGGGGAGGAATTATATAATAAGTGGTTATTTATTGACAATAAACAGTAATTGTTTATTATTTTCTAAAATTGTATTTTTTAACATTATATAGATTTTTGTAAAAAAATGAACTATTTAATTTTATTTTCAAAATGGAAAATATAATTTTCCATAAAATAATATTGTTAAATCCTTACATTTTATTAAGTACTTTGGAATATATACTATATGTTTAGAAAACAAAAAAATTCTTTAAGAGTAATCCATATTTATAAAATAACATATATTAGTGAAAGGATTTAATTTTTTTAATTATTATATACAGTTTATGTCATAATGATTTCCTAGTTTTTACCATGTATTTATAACAGACATTAGTATTTATTAGACAATTCACCTATATCAGAAAATTATGAAAAAAATGAATATTAGAAAAGTTGGATGTGATTTTTTTGAATGTGAGGTCTATAGAATGAAAATTATTTTCTGTCTTTGGGAAATTTAATTATTAAATATTAAACTTATATATTTTGAAATTTAGTAATTATTTCCAAAAAATAAAAAATTCTTTTATGTTATTATTTTTATCTAAGATATATCGGTAAAATAACATCACTATAAATTGGTCAATATATATTATTATGTATAATTAATAATTATTTAAATTTTTTTTATTCATTTAATCAATCTTTTGTTTTTATCACAATTATATTACTACCACAACAATAATAATTCTGAATATCGTATTACTCCTTATATATACATCATTATGAATCCATAATTTACATCTTTATCTTATCTTATACACCATTCATAATTATATATTTATTATAATTATGAAATATCTAGGATACATTTCATTCATCCTTTAGTATGATCTTATATATTTAATATTATAATGATACCACATATATTTTCCTTTTATGCTAAATTTTCTAGATATTGTAAAAACTTTAATTACATAGTTTTATATTAGATTTATTTGTACTATAACATAATACGGAATTAGATAAGTGTAACATGTTAATTACTTTTTTAGGGAGGGTTTAGTTAAAATGGAAGAATATCTAGTGTTACACATTTTGCCAAAATTTTTGTATTTTTCTTTCTATATCATCACATTTCTCTTTAAGAGGTTATTTTTCAATTAATACAAACATATAATTATTCCATTCAATTCTTTCAATCACATTTACCACTATAGTGTTTTGAATCAATAACCACCATTGTTCAAAATCTCCTTTAAATGATATAATTCTACGATAACTTTATATATTCCAATACTTACCTTTGAGCAAAATATTTTTTCATGAGAAATGAGAAAATATTTAGTTACAAATAGATTAGAGGTTACATTAAATTATGGTGATTTATGATTTATGACATGGATATAAATTTAAAACCATGCTTTGTAGAAAGAGGTTTCTATATATTAGAAGGGTTGTTGGTCATATCTAGAGTCAACTTCCCAGAAATAGCTAAAACATACTCATCTCAAAATTCGTGATCATTTTTTATATCAATAAGGAAATATCTACATTTTTTATATTGGTTGAAATGGTTTCCACACCATCAATTAGACTCCATTTCTAAAAAAATAAATATACTTAATTTCCTTATAATACTATTAGCATTAAATTTATATATACAATTCCCACAAAATTAAAATATTGTAGAGAATTTTTGGAGAATCTCAACTATTTATTATTATATCTGTGTTACCTAACTATGTTCTTCAAATTATAGTTCCTAGAATTTCTATTAAAATTAATTTGAAAGAAATTTTTATTCCATTGACTCCATAATCTTAGAGTTTATATTTTAATTTCTACATTAGTAAAAATATTAAATATACCACATTAAAAATATCCAACTATTTAAAAGTCTTATGAGAACATAAACAGAAATGGATGACACATTAAATTTGAAAAAGATTTATTTTTTTTATCAAAACATAGTTAGAAAATTATTATTTCTTCTATAATATGTTTTAAATAATTCATATTAATCTTTTGGAATTATTTGGGAATGGAAAAAATTGTTGAGACAAGATACTTAGTAAGGGGTAGCATAAAATGTTAGATATCATTGAATAAATATTGTCTGATTTATATGACATGAATAAATAATAATTAAATATTCCATAAAACAAATAACATGAACATGAAATTTATCCATGGATAAAATATAAATATAAATATTCAAATGGATGATCATTACTTATTTCATAGACATGGTATGAATAACTCAAGATATTTTAATCATACACTCGTGGCCTCATGCCAAGACAAGAATCTCTAACAGGTAATACATTTTCGAAATATGTATTATAGAAGGCCTTATGAGACCTACAGTTTCATAGAGGGTATATATAATTCTATTCGCCACCCATAATTGAATTATCTTATACAAAATTCTATGTCCTAAAAAATATATTATAAATATATCAGAGTGAATACACCAAATATCCAATCATTTTTCTATCATGAGACTTACTGATTTTTATAAGGGATATATCGTTACAGGAAAAAACTATAACTAAATTACACTACTTTAGTCATCATATGTAAGGAATAAATAATCAAACCAATTTAATGTAAATGTTCCTCAATAATAACTATATATCAATATTGACAACACTAGTATACAAAATGTTAATATTTCACTAGTTGATAAATCGAATAAATTTATTTTTATACTCCCTTAAAACATCCATGGAAATGGATATTTATTTATTTCATTACAATAGAACATAATATTGAAATAGTTTAAATGGCATATAATATAACAATTGGATTAAAAACGTTTACATGAAGGAGAAAATTAATGTTACGAGCTAGATAAAGAGTGATCAAGGACAAAACCATGACAAATGAAATGGATAGTAAATACCCTTATTAATAGTGTATCATATTATAAATAAAACTATCATATCATAAAAAAGACAACCAATTCATCATATATAATCATTACTCAATGAATGGTAATTGATTTAAGAAGCCCAATATTATGAGTCTTGGGTCTCTATATATGTAACATCCCACTTATTCGCGTTGTCTTGAGAGGGAGGTGGAATGTTACTTTTCCTTAAGCGAAATCCCCAAGGTTCTAGAGGCTGATAATAAATTCGAAACAGTTTCAATGTAATTGGGGTTGGATTTACCCTTTATAATTAAAATGACCAAATGAACAAATCAAAAACTATATTATTCATAATAACAAGGAAGAAACTCAACATTTCACTTATTTGAAACTAATTGATTTCCAACAACATAAGTCATACGAACATCAATGTAAACAGCAGAAGATAACTAAACAAGATTCCATGAAAACCAAAAGACAATATTCTCCACAAGCTCTATTCCAGAACCTCAGAAAACACCCCAAGTATCAGGAATTAGTGCTAAAGATGTGATATACTTTACCTTTTCTTACATCCCAATAGATTAAATCAGAAAAAGAACCAAAGTTACATGGAAGGGGTGAGTACTAGAACTCTATATGTTTTCCCCAATGAATTCCATACTAAATGCACAAGGATAGAAGAGTTATCGACATTGATATAAATTTTTTTATATAAAACAATTCCAAAATAGTTTATAACTAAATATAAACAACTTAAAACTGTTTAGAACTAAACATAAAAAAATCTATATCAACAATTTTCCAGACAAATCCCTTTTTAAAATTAAGAAAGCACATAAGCTTATCTCATTTTACAAGTTACACTTGTAATAACCATACCATTCAAGAAATACACACTACCAACCATGCATGATTCATTGTGAAAGTTTCATACTCATGAGAGGTTTCTTGTTGATCTATGATGTCATCACAAGGTAATTATATCCCATGTTCCATTACACCTTTGTCACCTAGAAAATTTAAATATTTCAACCAAGCCTCGTAATTTCAATATGAACACACAACAAATATTACCAAAAACCATGCCAAAAACATTTAAATATAATCACCCTTTTATCAAAAACGATTTTTCAATCAAGGAAAATTGATAAAATAACATTTGTATGGAAAACCATTTTCCATAAAATAATTTCAAAATTTCCAAACAAACCATAAATTAAAAACCCATTTTAAAATCAAGATACTAATCCACTTTTCATAACAATTAACCAAAAATACGCAATTCCATCAAAACCATAGATCATCACTAAAGAAGATTTATTCCTTGATTTTCACACTAATTTAATATTAAAATTTATGCAATTAAGTCAATTTGGAACTATGAAAATATATTCTAGCTATAGGAGCCGAGAGTGAAGCCACCTACCTCGAGTGTTTTGGAAAAAATAGTAAATGGGCAATGAATTCCAACAAAAACGAGTTAGATATCCCCAAAACTGCCTCAATTATCTTCCCTTGTTAAAAAGACAAATAAAAACGTTTTTGAAATCCAAAACCATAGATCAAACCATAGTGGGGTTATTTCATAGAAAATGTGAGGACGGGAGTAGAAGATCTAAGAAACCAATCCAGAATGATGAAGAGGAATCACAAACATCAATAATCCAACTTCAAAATGACAAGGGAAGCCTTCAAATCACCACCAGATTGATGTGAGAATCTTATTTGGACTTAGTGAAAAAATTCCTATGTTACAGGGGTTTTGGGGATAAAATTACTAGATTAATGGTAAGGAATACCAAGATCCACGTTTTAAGGAGGTGGTTTTCGACCTGCACATGGTATAGTAACACATTCAGAAAAATTGTACTCTAATCAGGCTCCTGGTACTTCTTTAATAAATACTTCACATGACCTCCACACATGGTCTACAAATTGTGCACCGACCATGCCAAATCTCTCTATACAACATTTCAAATTTTTATAGTTTCTACTAGGTTTCCACACTGTTTGGAAAAATTGTGGTCGACCCGTATGGTTTACTTTTAGCCCAAAAAAACACTAAAAAGGTTCTCCAATCTCTCCCAACATTCACCCTTACACTATATATAAATAAAAACCATAAATGAAGAGGTACACAATAGAAACTAAGGGTGTTACATCATATGTCATACAACTTCATCAATAAAAATAGTTATATTAAATTTTACATTATTTTAAACATTTATCTAAATCATTTTTATATTATTATTATTTTTAATTTATTTATTATCATGTTTTATTCAATTTCATAATTAGTGTTATTTATGTCAATTATTTTTAGGTCATTCAGTTCACAATTTCCAAAATTTATCTTTTGTAATTACTATGGTTAGAATTCATCATATATTATTTTAGTAATTTTAATAAGTGTCATTGTAGTGGAATAGAAGTCTTATAATGAGTAATGACGTCATTGGTTCATTCTAAGGGTGTTTTAGAAATAGTTAACTATTATAAAATAAATTACCTCCCTATTTAAGTAATATTTAATGAATAATATGTGGTATAATAATAATGAATTAAATCAAAATTTTAATATTTTGTAAAAGAAAGTAAATAAAATTAGTATACTATATTACCATTATTTATGTTTCAATAAATATCTATGATCATAATTTTTATAGTTTTTCATGTAGGTTGTTAAACCGACCCAAACAAAGGCATGATTTTAATAAAGTATCTATATGGTAATGATCTAATTTTATTATAATATTATAAGAAATTGTTTCTTTTAACCAGAAAAAATTATATGTGAATTTGATTTTGAGTTATTACTGAACAAGTCATTTTTAAAATGGAATTATAAATATAATTATGAAAGGTATGATTCATTTAAATGATGATTTGGTCTTTGGTTAAGGACCAAGAACATTCTTAGGAAGCTCAATGAGTTTTAGAAGCATCATACTAGGAAAGGTAGGTTTTTAAGGACCTTCAAAGGGAAAAATATTTTTCTAAAAACCATCTGGCACATAGATGAAACTAATTAGATTATTTTAGGTGGAGAGAGGTTATCTCATGTGATGGACACAATTGATATTTGTAGGTAGTAAATTAACAATATTTATAACTCATTATGTGAATGGTTAGGATAATAATGTGGGTAAAAACCTATAGGGTGGCTCGGTGCCCAATAAAAGGGCTCATGGGCAGCACTCAGTCGGTTAAACTGTGTGGCCCAAACCGTACAATGAGAACCGAATCAAAAAAATTTATATTTTAATAAAAATGAAATTAATTTTAAAATGGATTTTTAGGGTGTTTCTTCTCCCCTATTTAGTTCCCGTGGCACCATCCCCTCCTCCAACCTCATGAGGCACGACACCCACTCCTCACAGCCTCCTCCTCTTTCTAGGATCTCTCCCAATTTCTTGAGGAATCATGGTTGGATCGACTTGGTAAGGTTTTCTCCTCTAACTTGTCTCCATTTCCAACTGGTTTGAGGTCCCTCCATCGCACTCCTATGTTCGGCCAAAACCCTAGCATAGGTTTTGACCATATTTTCCATGTTCTTCAGTTTTAGGTTAGTGAAAATGGCCTTCAAATTGATTTTTTCTATGTTTCGGAAACCACAACTAAAGGAGATATGTTTTAGGACAATTAGATCTATCTACATTATTTTAGGGTTTATTTCTAAACATGTTTCTTTTCACACCCTCTAAATCAGGGCCTTATGGTGTTTATGGGTCCTGGTTGTTGTGTATGGTGAATTGGGGTGCCATTGGAAGACTCGCAGGCATATACGAAGGTCTATGTGTGTGTATATATATATACATATATATCCTCCATGTGTGTATTCCCTCATGACCTAAGGAATACATGCATTAAGTTAAGGTTATATATACATATTTATATATGGAAGTATATGCAAGCAAGAGGAAGGCATCTTGAGTTAGAAAGAACTTTCTAGGTCATCCACATTAGGTAGGGTCCCTATCTTTGACACATTATTTAATTATTCCTAATTTTATTTAAATAATATATTTTTATGAGTTTCATAGTTAATGGAACTACAATTATTTGTTAATATGTTTAAATGAGATCAATGTCTTGTTCTATGAAAAATTATTTTTTTATAACGAAACGCCTCAAATGGAGGTTCCTTGTCTTCAAACCAAAATTAGTGATAATTTTATATCATGATTTCATGTGGTTTGATCTTTCCATACTGTCTTTTTATTGGTGATGAAATATGGTATGTTAATACATGTTCATTTGTTATTATTGGATGTTGTTTCCCACATGAGTTAATTGGGGACATAGCCATGTAGTTTTTGTTAATCATATATGTCCTATTATGTTTCTTACTTCCGACACGAGTTATGTTTAAGTAAATACTTTTCGATATGTTGTTAAAAAAGAAGCACCCCATGGGTTTTCTTGTTAAATTGAGATGAATTTATTTGGTCATGGACACTCATAGGTGTTCCTTTTTACCCTATGTCATGGTTAATTAATTATGTAATTGATTTGTATATAATTTGGTGTTTTATATGAATTAATTAGTAATATATGAGTGACAAAGACCCTTGTCCATTAATATTCCATTTCTTGATTAAGAATTTATTGACATGTATAGATTTTCCAATGTGAGTTAGATGATACCACACCATGTAGTATGTTTCTAGGCCTTAGAATCATGTTATAATGAAGTGAAAATGTGATATATAATATAACCATGCCTTTTATTGTTTGATAGGCTTGAATGGAGTGTTATACTTAAAATTTCTATGTGAGTATTTTTAATGTAATCCTTTTAGCATGGCCTTGCTTTTAAATTTCCTTAGTAGGAATGAATTACACCTTTTGATTATGTTCCCTTGTGCATTGAATAATGTTTAATCTATGTAATAGTATAATTTTCATGTGTTTCTTTTAACCTAAATTATACCCATGTCAATAAATTAAAGGCCATATCTTATGGGGTTGGTCCTTTCATTTTTCACACCTTGTTGGTGAGTTATACTAGACCCTAGTGGTTATGACCATGGTATGGCTAACGAAATTGTTAAATGAATTTAAATGATTATGTGGTAAATAGCCTTGGGTGAATCATGGAGATAGTTTAGAATTCAATAGCTGGGATCTTGTGACTATTGTACCATGTTCCTTGAGCGAACCTTGGATTCAATTAGAATTTCATGGATGTGCTCAAAGGGATTATTTTTTTTAATTCCTTGGGTAACCCATGGATCCCTTGAAGGATGCCATGGAAAAGCTCAAAGTGTTTCTTATGTTTATGTCCTGAGAGAACCACAGATGTCATGGATGTGCTCATAGTAGTACTGATTTTATGCTGAGTGATACACAGATCCAGTAATATGAGTGTTTCCCACAACAATATTAAGATGCATTGATTATAAGTCATGAGTGATATATAGGGCTTCCCTATATGACTGAAAAGGATGGTATCATATAACATGGATATACCACAACTAGAGTACTATCAGGTTTTTGAGAGGTATATCAGGATGGGCTTTTAAGTTTTTTGTTGAATTTCACAGGTAGTGATACGTAAATTTCAATAAGGAATTTCTAGGATATGATAAAGTTATAATTGAATAATGTAGTGAACTTATTTATAATGTGTCTTTCATGCCAAAGAACAAGATTGGATTCAGTCTAGACATGTATTTTTAGATTTCCTTCTAAGGATTATATTGTTCTTATAGTTATACAAGGGATTCCAGGCTTGAGTCAGATCTATAGACTAATAATTCCATGTAATGAAATGATTATCTATTGATTAAATAAAAATGACAGTAATTGATTATTTGTATATGAAGGATGCTGACTTTTGAGTACTTCCTTACATGTTATATATCTTCCTGCACTGCTAGTTTTTCATTACACAGGATGGAATGTGCCAGAGAGTGTGGGTATAGCCTACTAGGATTTATATCTCACTCTCTTATTGAGTATCATGGGTTCCTGAGTAGACCTACATGTTTGTAGGGTTATGAAAAATTACTTTTCTAATTTTCTTGTATCTAGAATCTATGAGAAAAGGACCGAGCTAGAGCTTTGGATGATCGTGGTGATTACATTAGGGATTTTTTATCTTTTAATATTATTATACTAAAATGTAAATCATGTTGTATTTTTTACTAATTTTGATCATGCATCATCACATGAAATTCATGTATTTTATAAAATGGTGTCATCCATTTTTCTGTATTGAGTTTCTATTGAAATTGTCTTCTACTACTTTGAGTATTGATTTACACTTATTCCACTTTTAATTGAGTATTACTGTCTATATACAGATGTTCATTCTAAATATGAGGGTATAGTCTTCCCACTAACTACCTTAACACCCTTTCTTCTATTAAAAATACTCTAGAATATGGGGAGATGCGGTTGGGGTCATGTGGTGGCAATTCCGACAACTAATATAGTTTTAAGTTAGACCTAGATGTTACAAAGTGGTATCAAAGGGTTTCATCCTTTTTTTATTACTATTTTGTTCTAGTAAACATGAGAATAGGTATGTGCTTGGAACTTGGTAGATAGTCATGCATAGGAATGTCACCCCACATATGGGAAATGACCATGTCTCTAGGTTTAGGATTTTCTGATTATATTATTATATATTAAATTTTATGTGATTTAACCACTGGTGGATTGTTTTTTTCCTTGGATTATAGATTAATGAAATTTATGGTATTTCACCCTTGGATTTAATAAAAGAAAGTAACATGAAATGCATAATATTATAAAATTATAAACTCCCATTTCATGGAAATTCCATGCCATGTAGCTACATTAGTCGGTTTCCTCCCAAGTATGTTTGGGTGCATTGAGTGTTAGAATGCTTGTTTTATACTTGTTGTGGTAATCTGTTAGCATCCATGTTTATTTAGTATGTCCTGGTTGTGATATAACATGATTATCTGAAATATTCCATGCTTATTTTATTATTATAAAATGTTTTTTATATGTAAAATTGTTTCATGTGGTGGATATGGTTGGTTGCAGTTTAGGAAGGTTCCAATTTTAAATATTACTGTGTATGTGTGAGTTATGATTTGGAAAAGGGTAACCTGTATACTTGAACCAACAGAAGATATTTATAAATATATATAGTCTTTTTTGAAGTGGAAAAGGATTCTAACGTTAAATGTTAAAAAGGTATTTTTTTCAATTAATGGGATCCAAATTCTAACCGTATGGTGTTTGGGTACCTTAAGTAATGGTAGATGTCCACCGATGTGACTGAGCCCTTGTATTACCATGGTATGTTTGGGATTGGTTATAAATGTGAATATTGTTATGTTTTGAACATTAATGGCTCATTAACATTTCAAATTCTCAAGTCGACCCAATTAGGTTATTTGGGGAATGCCTTTATAAGATAAAATATTATAGTGTATATTTTTTCTATTGATAAAAAACTAGTATTGGGTTTCTTTTCAAAGAACCCAAGTTGATTTAATGGGTCACTCAAAGGCATCCTAATTAGTTGAGAGAAATATTGGCGCTAAATTACATATTTTTTCAATGAGTTGTTAGATAATGATTATTCCAAGTGCCTTTTTCTGTATAAGGGTATGTGAGGGTTTACTTAAAATTCCTTAAAATTTTAATATTTTGAGGTAAATAAATTTAATAGCTTTAAATTGGAAGCTAGAGTAGGGCCCTTTTCTTAGACCATCATTTAAGGATAGTTTAATTGTTGTTGGTCATATGACTTGGAATAGAGACATGGGAATTCATTGCTAGGTTGTTTCTTTTTGGACATGGCATAGGTGGAATTGGATATTGATCCTAGTGAAATCTGTGATGTGTGACCGTGATATAGGGATGATAGATATGCTTTTTAAGGGGATATCCATGGAATGTGTAACCCTTATAACTTGATTTCTTGATTTCTGCTACAATCTTTTTGATGTTTGGTTCCATTCGGCGTCGTTGTCCCTAGTTGGAATTTTGGTTTATAACATGAAACCCTTGTTTGAATGGGTGGTTGTTGTATCATGACTCTTAATATGGGAACACGCATCATTAAATGCATGGATCAGCATGATAGACATGCCCCGGGCTTGGTCAGCTATATAGGAGGTTGCGGGCACCATTAATTTATTAAGTTATGGACAACTCGTTATGTCATTATCCATGTAATTGGTACTTTTAAATTCTATGATTTGAGTCGGTTTATACATGATCCATCTGATACGTGATTGCATAGGTAAGATATCTTATGTATTGTACTCAGGATGTACCATTTACTCTTGTAAACTCAGGGTAGTATGTGTTCACATACATGGTACCCGTCGAGTCTGAAATGTTAAAATGAACCATTTGAGTTCAATTAAATCATGAGATTTGAGATGTTGAGGTGTTTTCAGGTCATCTTAGGATTTGAGTGAACTATGTGTTTAAAAAATTCGTTTTTCCTACTTCTCAATAGATTTGTATGGGTCTTGGGTGTTTTGATATGCCAGTCAGTTTCGTTTTATCTTTTATGCTGAGGTCATTAATGTGGTGATCATGGTTCGTATAATGTCAAACATGTGTTTAAAGAGTTGACCAGTTACATTTTAACTGATATCCTTGGTATTCTTTATTTTACTCATTGTGTTAAATCTTATTGATGAGCATGTCCCAAATCTTGACATTGTCCTTATAGAACACGGAAAGCATAGGTTATATGTCACGCTCTGGTATTAAAGATATAGTGCTATTTTGAGATCTATCTTATATTGTGTGCCCAATTCATGGGTATTTGTTGAGGTTTTGTTACTCCAAATTGATACTTGGGATCTGGGTAATATCAAATAGGATGGACTTTGGTTTCCTGCCACATCTTTTGACGTGACCGATGTGTTGAAGCCGCTCTAGACATGGACAATGTTCTTATGTGGACATTTTGGCTTATTACTGATATCTCACTTATAGCATGGGGAATGGACTACCTAGGGGTAGTCCCATGGACACTAGGGGGGTTGAATTTGAGGTTATCTCAAACATTTAGTTGGGCATGGATGTGATTTTTTCAGGGTTCTGTTTTTAGTGAGATTGAACAAGTCTACGACTTCATTTTTTCTGTGGCAAAACAGTTTTGAATTTCCATATATTGGAAAGTCTTAAAATGTAATTGGAGGATAGGTGTATGATTTTGAGGACTCATTTCTATAACATTATTGGGGGTGTTTTTGTAAGGCAATTCTAGTAGGGGTACAAGCCCTGATTGGGAATTGGCCAATTTTTATTGTTAAAGACTACGGTCGGGAGAAACTCTAGTGAGTTTTATGAAGGATTATGTCATGACCGAGTCTTTAGTTATGTGGTATTGGGTAGGAGACACATTGATGATTTTGTTGAAAACCTAGCATTGTATTGAGTTATGATGGCGAGAGTTACGTGTATCTAAATGGTACTTGAGGTGCATTGGGAATTTGAGAATATGATGATGTTGTTTAAATGATGTTTCACAATCATTGTAGGCCGGGAGAGGTATTTGTTGTTTCCTCAAGGATTCTTGGAGACGATAAGTTCTAAGGCGGGGAGTTTTTATGAACCCAGGTTTTTAAATGAGATGAACTTCTAATGGAATATAAATTTTTGGTTATTAATGGAAAGGTCGTTTTGAATACTAAAATGCAGAACACAATTCCCAGTATTGGGATGATTTAAAGTGTTTTTTGGACTAGGGTGGAGGCCCAATAACATTCTCATGTAGCTCTAAGCGTTTTAAGAGCGTCTGATTGGGAAATGTACATTTTTACAAACCTTCATAGGGTGCATGGTTTATCTAAAAACTATACATACCATAGCATAAACAATGGGGATTATTTCAGGTGGACAAATGATGTCGCACGGGATACACACGGTTTTACAAACCGTGTGCCTATCCCGCATGGTTGGTGTTTCAAGGTAGTGCTTAAAAACTATTCATCTCACTATCTATGCATGGTTAGGATAACCAATAGGTTCAAACTGTCCGGGGTGCCTTAGTGCCCAGTAAAGGGTTGCATGAGGAGTGCACGGTCTGTAATACCATGTGTCCCAAACCGTGATCCAATACCTGGTCATAAAAAATTTATATTTAATATAATTTAAAATAAATTTTAAAAGGGGGATTTATGGTGTTTCTCCTCCCCTGTTTGGGTCATGAGACACCAACCCCTCCCCCATTTTCAAGAGGTGTGACACCCCTCTTCATGTCCACCTCATCTTGCGATTATTGCTCCAGATTTATTGGGGAATCATGGTCGGCGTACTGTGGTAATGGTTTATCCTCCCTCTCCTATCCTTTTATGGCTATTTTGTGGTCCCTACATCACTCTCCTAAGTTCAAATGAATACCTATATTAAAGTTTGACATGATATTTCCTTGTTCATTGGATTTAGTTTTGTGAAAATTCCCCATCGGGTGATGTTAGTCCATTTTCCCACAACAACCACCAAAGGTGAGATGGTTTAGGTAAATTTGATCAGCATACATCATTTTAGGTTATGATTCTAAACCATTTTATTGTTTATCACACACCAAATTAGAGATTTATGGTGATTATGGGCCCCAGTTGTTGTGTATTGTGAATTTTGGTGCCTTTGGAGGACACGAGGGTATATTAGAAGGTGTATATATATATCGTCTAAGTGTGTATTCCCTCATGGAACGTGGAATACATGCATTGGGTTAAGGGTAAATATAAATATATAAGGAAGTATACGTGTGTGAGTAGACAAGAAGCTGAGTTAGTTTGTGTTGGTTAGGTCTTCTGTTTGATGTAGGGTCCCTATCTTTGACTCTTTATTTAATAATACCCTTGTGTCTTCTTTAAATTAGTCATTTTTATGAGTTTCCTAGTTAACAGAACTCCATAGTTATATTTAAATGTTTACAGGAGAGAAATGGATTTTTGTCTTATAAAGTGATGTTTTTATAATAAAACCACTCTGATGGAGGTGCGCTGCCATAAAATCAAAAAGTAGTCATATTTTTATTACATTATTGCTTGTGGTTTCAGCTTCCCATATTTTATACTTGTTGGTGATGAAATATGGTATGTTAATGACTGGAACCATTCTTGTTAATGGATATCGTTGCCCACTTTAGTTAATTGGAGATATAGCCATGCATTTTTTTATCATGTAATTCCTATTTCATTTCTTTTTGCTCACATGAGTTATGTTTAATCTATGCCATGTGATCGATTGATAAACTAGAATCACCCCTTGTGTTTTTTTATTAAATGGTGTTGACTGGATTTGGCCCTGGACACCCTTAGGTGTTCCTTTTTACACTAAATCATGGGTTTCTAATTACGTAATTGATTTTTATATCAATCGGTGTTTTAGATGGATTATTTTAGAAGGTATGAGTAACTAATACCCTCGACCCTTGATATGAAATTTCTTAATAAAGCATGTTTTTCCATATATGGATTTTCCCACCAAAGATAGATGCTACCATGTGGTGTAGTAGGTTTATATGCTTGAGAAGCATGTTTTAAAGGATTCACCATCCTATATATAATATGACCAAGCCATTTGTAATATTATTATGCTCGTAATTATTTTTATGTTTAAAATTCCCATGTGATTATTTTGAGGGAAATCCCCTAAGCATGGCCTTGTTTAGAAATTTCATTAATAGGAATAAATTTCCCCTTTTTATTATGTTCCCACCTAAGTTGAATACTTTTTATGCAATTTAATATTTTAATTTTCATGTGTCTTTTATTAGATGAATTACTCCCATGTGTGTAAATGAAAGAGAAATTCTTATGAGGTTGGTCCTTTCTTGAGTCTCCCATTAGTGTCGAGTTATATTAGATTCTAGTGGTTCTGTCCTTAGAATGAATAATGAAATGTTTTAATGAATTTAATTTAATGATATGGTAAATAGACTTGGGTGAATCATGGATTCAATTTAGCATTCCATTGATGTCCTCATGTGACTACTATACCATGTTCCTTGAGTGAACCTTGGATTCTTATAGAATTACAGGGATAGAATCAAAGGGCTTATTATGTTCAATAACTTGAGTGAACCATGGATTTATTAAGGGTTTTCATGGACTGTCTCAAAGAGTTTCTTATGTCTAAGCCATGAGTTTTCCATGGATTGAATAGATTGTCTCATATAGGATTTTCTTATACGCCGTGTGATACACGGATCTATTCATATGAGGGATGATATGGAAAGGGTCAAGAGGTATTGATTATATGTTATGAGTGATACATGGGTCTTCCCTATATGAACATAGAGGACATGATCATCTGACCATGACTAATACCACGCCTTGATTAATATATGTCTCTTCAGAGGTTCGTCGATATAGACATGTAGGGTGTTGTGGAATTGAACCAAGAATGATACATTAATTCCCCCAAGGAATGTGAATGAAGGGAACATGTTATTATTTAATATTATAGTGAAATGATTTATGAAACATCTTCCAAGACAAATCAGAAGCTTGGATTTGGTCTAGACTTGTATTATTAGACAACTTTTTAAGGCATCTATTATGCTTATAGTTATACTGGGGACTCTAGGCATGAACTGGATCTTGAGACATATAATTCAATAAACTGAATTTTTTAGATTTTGATTAAATAAAAAGGACATTAGAATAGTACCTTCATATGATTGATATTTACTTTTGGGTATATTCTAAATTATTATATTTCTTCTTGCACTACTAGTTTTTCATTTCATTGGATAGAATGGGCTGGACCCCATGGGTCTAGCCTATTGATATTTATATCTCACACCTTGATTGGGCACCGTTGGTTCCTTAGTAGACAAACTTTATGTAGGGATATGGACTTTGATAATGCTATTTTTCTTATATATGGATGTTGGGATAAAAGGAACAAACTATAGATTGGGATGCTTGTGATGATTACCATATGGATTTGTGGTCATATACTTATTATTGTACTAAAATGTAAGTTATGTTATTTTTCTTACTACTTTCCTTCATGTATATTTATATGGAATGCATGAATTATAAAAACTCATGTTGACCATTTTATTATATTCAGTTGTTATTGCAATATTCTTCAACTGATTTGATTAGTTATTCATACTTCTTCTACTGTTATCTGAGTATTGGTGTTTATATACCATTGTGCACTATGAATGTGAGACTGTAGTCTCCCCATAAATTACTATTACACCATTTCTGTTAGTCAGCAACCTCTGGGTATGGGGAGAAGTACTAGAGGTCATGTGGTGACCATTCTAACTATCAGTTTAGTGTTAATTCGTGTCGGGGTGTTATAAATATCATCATTAAAAAAGTGTATTTATATTAATTATATTATATTAAATATATAAAACTGAATTGGAAATCGTTTGTGAAGAATATAAATGAACATAAATGATAAAAATTTATTATTTTAAAGAATAATGTGTATCTCCTTTTGGAAGCCTTCTTGGTTTTAATGGAATTGAAAGATTCTCTTTAGACAATATGTGACGAAAAGATAAGTGGGATCATTAATGGAGATAATACGGACTATAATTGAGAGTAATTAAAAATTATGGATTTCCATAAATATGGTATTGGACATGTTATTTTATATGTTACGAGGGTGACATTTTTAAAAATACTACTTTCTTATTTTCAAGAAAAAAATCATAATAATGGAATTTTGATCCATGCATTAATAATATTTATGATAAGAAATGATATGGTTGATGATAATGTCATTAACCAATTAAGAGTTATTTTGAGGTGACATTTTTTGATTTTGTACCGTGATTTAACACTATTAAAACAATCTAGGATTTTCCATAATAACTAACATTTACCTTTGTATTATATTTTTATTCCAAAAAATCCTTTGAATTTTATAAATAATTTGGATGTTGTAACTTTAAATATGAAAAACATTTTATTTAATTCAATTTTGAATATATGAAAAAGTAATTCAAAAATAATTTATGTATTATTAAAAACCATTTAGAGTTATTTATTTATTTTATATAAATTAATTAATTATTATTTTGGAAAAATATTTTGAATATTATTAATATCCATTTACATTATTGTTTTATAATAAAAAATATGTTTTTATTATTATTTTAAACATTGTTAAGAATGAAAGATATATATTTTAATTACAAATTAAAATAAAAGGACCAAATATGGATTTTAGAATAATGAAATATAACATTGGTTCCAAATTTAAAAATCATAGGTTTCTAAATTCCTCATATTATTTTTAAATTCATTATTTTTCTTATAAAATAATTATTTTTTCTTGAAATAGGTTTTATATATTTTAATACATTTTTATTTACTGATGAAGCCATAAAATTTATTGTATTTGTATATATATTATTTTACTATTCTATAAAAGTTAATATTCTAAAAAAATTTCCAATAATTATCCTTAATTTTTTAAAATTATAAAATCTAATGTGATTTCTATTTTTTCACGTTTAAATTATAAAATATAATAATTCACAATTTGTATGTAATTATGATTAAAAATCATTTTTTACTATAATGATAAAATAATCTAATGTAAATTATGTGACACCCAAGAATGATAAAATACCCATTTTTACTATAATATACACCATGAAGTTAAACTCAAGGGACATGAGAGGTGACTCAGACCCACAAACCTAGATGTTATTCTAAAAACCCAAAATTCAGATATATACTTTGATTCCTTGTAATATGTCCCAAGAAAAATGTATGTAACTTTTACACGATTTCAATAAGTTCAAACATTACATTTGAAATATAATATCATAATCACGAGAATATAAGTTTAATCACTTTTTGTATAATCTGGATATCAATATTATTTTATGATACTTGTGAACATTTATCCAAAATCAAGGCACAGTTGTACCCCTTCTTTAATCGATTTTTTGTAATTATGATCATCATAACCAAGGTAATAAAATCATAAGAAAGGAGAATGATCAAATTCATAGTTAGGAAAAAAAACAAAAACATTTAATAATGTGTTTTATAATAAGAATATGAGAATACATTATAACAAGAGAAATATATTTTTATATATTGATGGAATAATAGGAGTTATCCATAAATAAAAATAATAAAAAATGTTTTCTCTATAGAATGAAAATGTACTATGTAATAAGAGTGTGATATAAAAAAATGATCTATGGAAGACATTGATAGGATTAAGGCTTAAAAATATTTTATAATAAAATTCAAATGAATTCTTAAAAATCTGCGAACTGTTAATAGAAATCAAGTCAAGGAAAAATATTTTGAAAAATAAAAACATGATGATGTCAATGAAAGATCAAATGAAAAAGGCTATAAGAGATGATATATATACAACACCCAGTGAATAAATAAAAATGTGATAATTTCCATACACTATGAGGTGAAAAAGTTATATGTGATCATGTTCATGAACTATTATTTGAAGAAATAATAACACATTCATGTCCAGACACAACCTTCTGAAGAAATTATAATGTGATCTTTTCCAATCACAAAATTCTAATCTCATGAGATATAAAACCTCAAAAAATGTATTATAGTGAGATATAGGACCCCAAATGACATCATTCATACCTATTTTTTTGCAATAGATATCAACAATTAAACCTAATATTAAATAATATGTGACAAAAATTAGGTATATATCATTTATAAAAGGAATCACATAACATGACATCATGATTCAATCACATGATTCAAAAATATTAATCCCCCAAAAAAGATTATTACATAAAATCATTTAAAAGTTTGTTCATTAAATATTACATTATATGTGTTTTATATTTCACTTTGGAGAGTAGAGGTTAATTAATGTAAATGTTATTCTAGTAAAAACATACAAAAACTATTTTCATTTGATGAAATTAAAAATAAAATTCTGAGTAAATTTTACATATGTAATCATGAAAAAATAATAAAAAACCACATAAAATTAAATCAAAATACTTCATCCTTGAATATTATATAATGTTATTCCATAAGGAAAAATATTTGGAAGATAAAATTATAAACATAAAAGAGAAAACCATTTGATATTTTAAAATTCCTTTTTTAAAAATACAGAAAAAAAGAGTGATAAATCCCCAATTAGAATGTTGTAAAAGATAAATTTTATGATCATAAAAAATTTAAAATATTTTAATTTTGAAAAAATAATTTATAATATTAGCTGAAATAATGAATTTGGATATTGAAAAAAATGTTAATTTTTTAAGGTATGGGTATCTACTTTATATACCAATCTTGGATTTCCTATTTCTACTTGTCACACTCACGTTCTTCCAAATCAATTTTTTCTTTTCTGCCCTTACACTAATTTTTAGCATCGCCCCTCCATGGAGTATGTCATCCTTTCTCCACATCCCTCTCCCACTCCCAATGAGTTTATCATGTGTTATGACCTACACTCCCCTAAAACCCTTGCCTCCATCATCCTGGCTTTCACTGTCAACCTGCACTCGGTTGACCACCCCCACCAACATCCTCCTTCTCCCGGTTTCTACACTACCCTATGCAGTTTTCCTTCTCCCGCTCACGGTTGGTATTGAGCTCTTTGTGACTAAGGGTTCCCAAAAAATACCAATGCAGGGGTCTTCTAGTGTTCCTTATCTCTGTTTCTCCTCTCTCATTTCGGTGACTGATCTTCGTCAGGTAAGGTTCCCTCTATCTACTAATCCTCCTCGAAATCCCCCCTCAATCTTCTTTGGAAAGTTTCCCATTTTCTTTTTATCCTTAATCAAACCACCAATAAATCATACTTAGTTTTTTATTCCACATTATAACATGGACATCCTTATCATACACCAAATACATTCTTCGAGAGCATTAATTTTATCACCTACATCGTGCTCTGGATACTCTGCTCGACCTAGGGTTCCCGCAGAACCATGCTGACATTGTTATCCCACTATAGGTTCCTGTGGAACTACACCAATTTCATGATCCTACTCATGGTTTCCCATCTATTCTTCTATAATTGTATAGTTTTTGAAAAGAGTACTCATATTATTTCATTATTTTGTATGAAATTCAATTTATTTTGGCAGTTTGGGATTATTAATTATATGCAAATGTTGATTCATTTATGTTCGACTCCTTTTTTTTATTATTTTGAGAAATGTGAATTGAATTACCTATTAAATATCCATGGAAATATAAGAATATTTATCTTCAAAGGCCACCATTTTGTGTGATGCCATGGGGATATTCTTCCTGTGATGTGCTGCAGGAGCCCTTCAATATAAGACAACATTGATCAGCTTGGCTTTCCTCTATTACACCAGCAATGTTTTTCTATAAGAGTAATCCTGGACCAATCCCAGTTGATGATGATTTTTAAAAGGTCATATTTCTTCAACTCAATTACTTTTACAGTTTTCAAGATATCTAATTGATGTTGGAATGGTTTTTTGGTATGTAAAATATTGTATTCTAATCAATGGTTGGTAAAATCGCCTACAAAATTGTCTATGAATGATATAAGGTGAAATGATGATTACAGAGCCTTTAGAACAATATGTGTAATAAGTCTTCGAAATTGCCTCCAAATTTCTCTTGTAGTCCTTGAATTAAGAAATTCACTTTTTTATTTGGTTCACAGGGAGCAGCTAAAATATAATGTTAAAGCTACTTAACAAGTTTGGTTTATTTTATATTATGGATTTCCTCGGCATCAACATGTTGTAGTCTTGTATCATCATTTATTAGCTATGATAGAGTTTATTTTATGTTTTTAACTAAAACAATATTAAATATCTGTTCGGGTTTGACTGATTAAGTGAGAAGGAAACATAAGGACTTCTATGAGTAAGAGTAGAATGTTAAGAGGGGTTGGTTAGGTTGTTTCTACATAAGGAAATTGTTTGTTTCATTCCTTGATCCATCCAATATAAATTTTTAATGGTTAATCTTTTTTTAATGGTGATATTTATGGTATGATCCAACTAGATCTTGCTCACAATTTCTGTAAGATACTATTATGGTTCCCGCTCGCAATTACCCTCTGCTCGACCTACGGTTCCCACAGAAATATGTTGGCATCGTGCCCCTTCTCCTGGTTTTCTTTTCCACTATAGCATGGTTTCTCAAAGATTAATTCTAGATTCGTACTAATGAAAACCTCCTCAACAGAATTCCCCTTTCATTATGTCCCTCTAGACACACTCCTTCTCGTGATTTCCCTCATGTTTTCCCTTCTCGCAAATCCTCTCTGCTCATCCTAGGGTTCCCATAGAATAACCCTGGATGCTTCAATGATGCATGATAATAACAATTGGATGTTAATGATAATGATTTTCTCATATTTGGACCTATGAAAAAAACATGGTATGTTGATTTATGTGGAAAGTATGGTTTTAAATATAAATGTTATTTGTGATGAAAGAAACCTCAAATATTTGTGAAAACAGAATTATAAATGAAATAATATTCCCGATGATAAGATTTCCATTATTATTTATTACCATGGAATTAAAAAATTGGAGATGGTAATAAATCAATCTGAATCAATGAATTATTAGTGTCTCTTATAGTCCTTGAATTAAGAAATTCACTTTTTTCATTTGGTTCATAGGGAGCATTCTAAATATATTCTTACTACTGCTCTATAGGTTTGGTTCATTTTAAATTATATCTTTCCACCTCATCAACATGTTGTTGTCTTTCATCCTCATTTATTAGATATGATAAATATGATTTTATGTTTTTAACTAAAAAAATATTATTGATATTGTCTACCTTGACTAATTAAGTGTGCATGAATGCGGAGGTCTACCTTGAGTAAGAGTAAAACAATAAGAGGAGTTGGTTGGGTTGTTATTACTTCAGGAAATGGTTTGTTTATTTCATTGATTCATATAATATGAATTTTTAACGGTTAATGTTTTTATAGTGTAGAAATATAACATATGAAAAACTTAATCCCACTCTCAATTTCCGTAAGATACTCTTACGGTTCTCATTCGCAATTACCCTCTGGTCGACCTACAGTTCCCGTACAACTATGTTGTATCATGCACCTGCTCCCAGTTTTCTTTTCTAATCCTATAAGGTTTCTCACATAGGTCATCATGATTCATAATTTGAAAACCCTCCTCCACATCATTCCCCTTTAATTTCGTCCCCCCATACCCACTCCTGATCATGATTTCCCTCCGCTATCCCCACTTGAAAATCCTCTCCGCTCATCCTAGTGTTCCCACAGAATAACGTTGGAAAGATTTTAAGTTATCTATTATGTTCACATTAAAATTTTCTACTCATTATCATTGTTTCAATAGTTTTATGTTCTATTTTAGTACAATTG
Organism: Viscum album; assembly: GCA_963277665.1. Classification (NCBI taxonomy): domain Eukaryota; kingdom Viridiplantae; phylum Streptophyta; class Magnoliopsida; order Santalales; family Viscaceae; genus Viscum; species Viscum album. The sequence goes on along the minus strand of OY728159.1, from coordinate 889,422,956 downwards.
TTTGGAATTTCTGGAACGTAAATTTGATAGAAATTTCAATCTTCAATTTATTGTTGGAAAATAATTATAGTAGAGATTTTTGCTTCTACGTATCATAACATAAGATTGAATCATTTTGAGTAGATGTTTTATGTAATCATAGGTCAGGGAAATTATTGAAATTGAAGGTAATGATACAATATTTTAACCTTGATTATATTAAGACTCTTTAAACAAAGTTGAAGGGGATTGTGCTCAATGTTACCAGTTGAAATGATACATAAGGGATGCATTTTTCATTTTGATCAATCTGTTGGATTAACATAATGTTACATATATTTTTCTTTGTATTTTTTCCTATAAAAATTCAGTAACATATTCAATGAATAAACCCTAAAATGTGTAATTAAAAACCCATGGATAACACACATTAGTCGGGTTATTCCAAAAAATGTGAAATTAAAATCCATGAAATGCACACATTTGTCAATAACATATTCAATGAATCACAAATAAAATGTGTAATTAAATTTTTTGATATTCCATACTATATATTTACTATTTGTTTCAAGTTTGAGATTAAGAAGTTCATTCATTCTGCTTATTTGGCTTGTAGTAGACCCATAAGCCAGAGGTGGAAAACATTAATTCTCTATGAACTCATCTATAAATTTTTATACATCTGTGTTTTATCTAATTTAAAATATGTGTTCATATTGTTTAATGTATATACAATGTCACTTATATAGCCATAAAAATGCTAAATTGGTTGATCCTTATATCCCACTATAGAAATACATTCTCTCTTTTTTACTATTGTAATTTTAATACGACCTCAATGCCTTCTCCCAAGTATTCTTTGATTTTTGGTTCTTTCATATAGTATTTTTACTGGTTACATGTGTGTTTTCAATCAAATAAACACATATATATTTCTTTTTAGTTGTTTCTACTCTACTATATTACTTTTAATTTGTTTTGAATTTTTTTCCTTATTTCTTGTAGGAACTATTTATGCATCTGTGTTTTATCTTATTTAAAATATGGGTTCATATTGTTTAATGTATAAGAAATGTCACTTATGTTGTCATCACAATGCTAAATTGGTTGATCCTTGTATCCCACTGAGGAAATACATTCTATCTTTTTTACTATTGTGATTTTAATACGACCTCAATGCCTTCTCCCAAGTAAGCGTTGATTTGTGGTTCTTGCATATTGTATTTTTACAGGTTACATGTGTGTTTTCATTCACATAAGAACATATATATTCCATATCAGTTGTTTCTACTCTACCATATTACTTATAATTTGTTTTGAATGTTTTTCTATACTGCTTGTAAGAACTATATATGCTTACGAAGAATAAGAAATATTCTCCCAAAGTACTCTTATGTTTCCATACTGCTTGAAATTAACATGTTGTCAAGTTTATTTGTTTCTTTTTACCAAAATAAAACATGTTTATTGAGAGGTGTCGTTGAGACATATTTTAATCGTCATAATGTATCGTATTAAGCTAATTATTCTTAATATAGTTTATGGATTTTGGAATTTTTACATATTTCTAAATGGTGGTCATTTCATTTCTTGTAATTTTTTCTACAATGACAAAAATAAGCTCATGTAAACTGACTACAGTGTACCACTAGTTGAAGTGTACCACCAGTTAAAATTGGTGATGTGTACCACAAGTTGATGGTTTTTTTGTTTGTATGAATTTTATTCTGTATAATAAATATTCCATTAAAATTTTCAATTTTTATATTTTTTTATTCATTTTAACATTAATCAATTGATTTCACAAATTCAGTTATAAATATATTGTTTTGTATTATGCCTATGCAGTGTGATATATAAGCTATCAAATAGAGTGTTACATTAAATTTTCTAATGTGTTTTAAATATTCCATCCTAGAGATTTAAAAGAATAAACAATAATAGATAACATATAATATTTTTTAATGGAATATAATGTGGTCCTACTATAAATGATCATCAAATTTCTGTAGTGGATTAAAAAGGAATCATGGTGGTTGAATTTTATGTTTGACTAAATCATCTTGATATAGAATATCATCATATATAACGATGACTATTTATTTTAAATGATGGTTTAATATATATTAATTTCCATTTATCTTCTCGATGTTGATGACATAACATGGGATAGACATCTATTGTTGATAGTGTAAGAGTTGAAATTTTAATTGTTTCATAATTTATAAATGATTAATATTGTTATTTCAATATAGATATTAAATATTATGATCAGAAGATTATTGAGATCATAAAAAAATTTCTTTACCTTGTAGTAGAACATCTAGAAATTAATGGAATGAGTAAGAATTACTATGTATAATACTATGTGTATTCACAATTATATACTTTTCAACCATTCAAGGTAGTATACACCTAAAATGGATGGAAATACATTGTACATGGGGAATTTTTTTATTATAATATATAATTTAAATATAATTGAAACTATTTTTTGGCATGATTCATGAAATAATTGATGTTGTAGGTGTATTTTTTAGAATCATAGTGATTATAAAAAAGATCAAGCAGAGTGTTCCTTTAGAACTCTTGTCAACTCAATATATCAGAATATCATACAATGAGATATACAATAGTAAAACCCTTGAAATTGTTAATATATGTTGACTTTGGTAAAGATACAAATACTCCAATGAGATGTATTAATTTTATTTTTAAATTTTAAATGATTTTGTGAGCTCTATGTCACATTTTAAACAGATTTTTTCACTAATAATAATGGATTCCATGTATATTATTACTGAAGAAATGTAAGATTTGATTTAGTTTAATGGAGTACAAGTGGACATTTAAAAATTATAAAATATCATCATGTTATAATTTGATAGCCTATGGGTGCTTCACATTAACAAGAATCTTTAATTTCACTCCACATTGAATCATATTTCCATAAAATACCACATCATTTGAAATTTTGTGGACGGTGAGATACTGAAATAAGAGAAAGTTACAGGTATTAAAATTATGGTATTTATTATAAATGTCTCACAAGAAATATGGATGTTTTGATAGTCTTTATTTGGTATTGGGTAACATAGAATTTATATGTTACCATAATACTCCTAAAAAAGAATGAATATAATTTATTTCAACCATTTTGTTTCATAATTGTTTAGTTTGATATATTCATTTCATATCGACAACACACATTCAATTTTACCATATTTCATTTCAATAGTTTTATGTGCATGCAACATAAAAATATTATAATGTATTAGATTAGATACATGAATCAATTTTTAGAGAATGTATAAACAAGATCACTCTTTTCATACTAGCCTCCTATTTTCAATGGATTTATATATTACTGAGAAAATAAACATATTTTTATATTCAACATCTCATTTTAGAACTTGATCATGCATTAATAGTTCAATAATATAATTTCACTTTTCATCAGCCTTTTTTCCCATTGATCCTATGTTTTTTTCTACATGTGCTCGATGCATCATATAATTTCTTCTCTATCAGTGGGTATGTTTTTGCATTTCTGTTCACTACATTGTTTCTAAATTAAGTTTTTTCATGTCAAATATTTTCTCTATGGTATTATATGATTTCTGTACACCAAATATAATCAATCCCATGGAAAACACATTGTTAATGGGTAAAATAGGGACTAAATTTAGCATGAAAAGTTAATTTATTTGTTTTTAGTGTTTTTATATGATCATGTCCAGTTCTATTATATGATATATTTTTGTTTGGAATTATTATTTTCCAATTTCACTTTATTTTAGTGCTTGTGAAGGGGACACATACATGGAATTGTTGCTGAGAGGTCTTAATGGACATCATATCGACTTCACTCGGGTTTATGTTCAAGAGGAACTACAATCAGAAATCAATAGAAACAAGTTGTGGTGGTTCATACTCTAAATATCACACCCGCTAATGGACTAAGTTGACATTCAATAACTGTCCAGCTATGGACAGGTTGACTACATCACCTATTCAGAGTTTTAAATCCAAAATTTATATTTCCTTTTCATTTATTTTTTTCCTTTAGTTATTTTTCTATTTAATATCATTTTTGTGTTTCCTATGCTGGGAAAAATCTGGACAACACTTTACACATCTACTTTTTTCAAGGTTTTTTTATGGTTTCCACCTTCCTCGTTAAAGTGTATACCAGACATTTCCCATTTAATGTGATGATTTATCTAAAATACATTTAATGTGCAGGTGTCTGGTCATTGTTATCCACGTTTTGATTTAGTGCTCTATGTAATGGCCGTTTAGAAGACTATACAGGTAGATATCTCTTTGGTTGGTGAACTCCAATAATGTCATAGTTACATTTTACAATACGAATAAAAGAACTCTTATTTCAAATGACATTTATAATAAGTTCTTCCATAACTTTTTTATGAATTTATAATTAAAGATGTTTGTTTTTACCATTTATTTAAATTATTTTCTTCCAGATAAGTTTCCCATGAATATGGAATATAGGTCGTGGTGTTTAGATGGTATGGAGTTAGAGGTCACAGGTAGCGTCCACTAGTATGTGGCAAGGAAGCATCCAAAAACCTCATCTACTCTAATATCTAGAGGTTGATTATGCTTCCATATTTTAGTAACCTAATGATAGTAATTAAAATAATAAATAATTCAATCTACTCCATTCAAAGGAATCATAACCTTAAAGGCATAAAAAAATGATACCAACATCAATGACTCAATAATTAGGTGTTGTATTCTTTTAAAAATTTTCACTTTTAGATTCTTACATGTCCCCTCATGAGTATATCTCAAACTAAGACTTCTATTTTGATTGGATCCAAAAATGAATCAAGATACCAACTCTAATACTAACAAATTATTTTTATTCTATTAAGAAGAAGTTGTAGTGTTTCTATGTTGCAGCCAATATAGCCTTGGGATGATGGCATCAAGTAGATGATCTAGAACTCGATGTGTTTAATTACAAGTACTATCCTTATTTATGTGACCCAATAAGAAAAATAAGTATCATAAGACTTTCTTCAATGAAATTAAAAGTTATTTTTCTTATTTTCCATTCCTATTTATTTCAATTTATGCTTTTTATTCCAAACCAAAAAGTTAACAGGGAAGTTGTGGGCTGTTCTACATGTGATTCCTCTTGGTATAAAATTTCCGGTGATATGAATTTGGTAGATTAAATGATGATGAAATCTAATTCAAGATATATAATCATAATAGAAAAGGTTACTTCTTTATTCAAAGGTACCATGCATAATAGCATCACTAATTTTCTTGGTCCAACTTGATCTATTCATTTATTATTTTTCATTATGTTCAGCATGCGATATTCCAAAGGCTTGCATCAGACTGGGTAATCAATAAAATCCAGATACGAGATAACTTGAGAGTGGGGGTGAATCGCTATGTGAATTTATGGGTTTTCACTAAAGTTGAAACCTCAATAATATTCTACTATAACAGATCTTTATAGATTAAAGATACTCAGTCCCCCTACACTGATGCTTCAAAAAACATCCTTTACACCTTAACCTCCATTTTTTATAACTGTGAACAACTTCCCCTTTGTCTCATTCAATATGTATTTCATTGTACCCAATAATTTATTTGTACCCAATAATGTTTTATAAATGAAGTTGGAATTTATTTGAAATATCCAGCCTCAAAAATTATAAATTTCTTTACATTAATTTTATCATATGTGTTTTGAACTGTTTTAATTGTGTCTCCATATTTTATTCACTTCTCTTAAAATTTTATGCACCACTAAATTTTTGTTAATATATATTAAATATTACTATTTTTTAACTTTTAAAAATAATATTCTGTTATTAAAAAATAACAATTAATACATATATCCATGCGTACACATGGGTGAGTACTAGTTATTCATAACATCGACAAATTTTTAGAAGAAAAAAACCATAAATGTAATTCCCCTAAAAAATTAGTAATGGAATTGAAATTTAATCATAGAACATAATAAAACCATATATATAAAAAATAATGAAAGATGGGTTATTATAGATCAAGAATAGTAGTAATTTAATAAAAAACACATTTCAAACATCATATTTTTAAGGCTTAATCTCCCCAAAATGATTTTATAAGAATGAAATGTAATTTTTTTTAAAAAGTGGATTAATTTATAAATAAGAAATATTATTCAAATTAACCAACATGCAAAAATTAATTTCAAGGGGAAACATAATAACTGAATGAAATGAAATTGAATCAGGAAACAAACTGTACATTTATTCCCAATAAGTCAAACATTCCCTTATTCCTTGTATAATAAAAATATAACTTTTACTCACTTATTGTAGATCCTTATTCATTTATATTATGTTTTTTTATCTTTAAACATAATAATTTATTATAAAATTAGGAGTCACTAAAATTTTATTTATATCATATAATATTATAATATTTTGATTATTTTGGGAAATCCCTTAAGTGTTGTTGTTGATGCATTTTATTTGATACAATTTTCATAGTTGTTATATTGCTTATAGAAATGGAATATATGTTCCACGATGATCAATAAAGTTTTATATTCTTCCCATTATTGTTTTACTTATAACCTGTTAGGTTCAAATCAATGAAAATCTTATTTATATAATTAATAAAAATTGGAGTTGTATCATGTTTAATGAGTTATTTATTAGTCATTACCCCAAAAACTAAAATAAAAAACACTATTTATGAAATAATATCTTATTTATTCATAAATTTAATTCTTACAACCATACATATATGGGTGTTTTGAAAAAAAATACATCACTACACGGAGGATGAAATCTTAACACCCAAATATAATATTTTCATTTTTACATAGAATGATAGATAGATAGAATATGGGTTTTATTTTATAAAATATTAATCATTACATAAATTACAAATATTTTCATTAATAACCTTTTAATCCACCTGTATAAAATGATTATTGAAAATGAAATATATCACTACTGTGAGGAAGTATTAGTCACAGAATATAATCTATATGTAAAGTTTACACAATTCTATGAGAATGTATGTAAACTATATATATTTTCTAGATCATTATAATGTTAAAAATAATATAAATTGTATAAATTCCATTTTACAACCAACCGTTCATGGTGGTTAAGAAAATAAAATACGTTGCTTCATGGCGGTGATATTATGCATATACGCAAAAATAACATTCCAGTATTTCAAAAGGTAATGGGGAATGATTGAAAATATTTCCCCTAAAAAATTAATTTTTTTTAATTTTTTTTATAAATTTCCTTATACATGAATAGGAAAAATAAATTTAGAAGATAATCATTGAAAAGAAATTTAATTACAGAATGATCAGTACTCACAATTAGAATAAGAGATTTCTCTTTAAGGGCTTCTTAAAAATGGTTTAATTTTAGATTTTATATGGATCAAGGGGATACAAAAATATTATCTGTTTATATAGTAAGAAAACATTTCCTTGTAACCATAGAAATTTAAAATTATATTCTCATTTTATGGGAGGTGGATGTATCATTTTATATACCTGAAGAGTTTCATTTTGCGATAACATAAAACAATAAGTCGCGAATAAATTTTCAAATGGGTCAAATGAGGGTAAATTTTTTTGGCAATTCATTAAGGTCAAAAAAATTATTATCAACTATTTTAAGACGCTTTTTTATATTATTAATTTTATTACCCCTAGATAAACCCTTTTTCACATAATTTACATTTACTACAGTGACAATTTTTTTTGAAACTTCAATAAATTTTAATGATTAAAACTAAATAGGAAATTATTTCATTATTTGGAACTGTTTATTCAAAAATTTAAATCAATTTATTAAATTGAAATTATTAGGTGTGATGAAAAATAATCTTTATATCAGTGTCTATACCACAAAAATACTTTTTATGAAAAAGTGAGTTTTCTGCTTAAAATTAATGTTTATGATAAAATAATCAATCTTTTATATATCCATGATATTAATTAGTTTATAATAAAGTAATAATATTTATATATAATTGAAATAAATTCAAAGTATAAATCAACCTTTTCTTATCACATTTAATTAAAAAGATGAAAACCATTGTCATTATTAAAATAAAAGATTAATTTAGTTTAAAAATAATAGACATGGGTTTTATAAATTTATAAAATTGCATTTAAATAAATAATTTTATTTTTCAAATAAATTATATTACTCAGAGAAAATTTTTATAAATATTTTTAGTCATGCTTAGATCATGATAATGTCAAAACATAATGATATTAAAAAAGTTATTTTTTAATATTCATCGATGGATAAAACATTTCATAAAAATAATAGAATGAAATTATAAAATAATATTTTTTTATAAATGAAAAGATTAATTTAATTTTTAGATATTTAAAAAAAGTTTTAAAAAATTAATGTTTTACATAAAATCCTAAAAATATTTGGAAATCTATTTTCAATGAAAATTAACATTTTCAAATAACAACTATTTTTATTATTATTACCTATCAATTACTAATTACATTTAATATATTATTATTATAAATATTATATTTTATCTTTCTTTACCTATAATATATTCAGTTTTTTAATATAATAATTCATAGCATATAAAAATATAAGTTTAAAAAAGATACATGTTTGGAATAAAATGAATTTATTATTATTACACGCCTACTACAAACTATTAGGGGAATATTAATTTATTCAATTGTATATATTTTTCTCAAATATTTGCTAAAACATTTTTATGTGTTGATTAGTTTTACTAACACATTATAAAAGTATTATTTTTTGAAAAATATATCTTATATTAAATTTTCTTGATCCAAATACAATTTAAAAAATTATTTATATCATAGTTATTTAATTTTGTTAAACTATTGATATTAAAATATTTATTTTCATTTTATCAAATAATTAATTGATAATAATATTTTTGATGTATAAAATATTTTTATGATAAAATTTTTCTATTATATTATTTTTTCATTATTTGTTATTTATAATATTTACATTATTTATTAAACATAAAAAACATTATTACCCCTATTAGATAAGGGTATACTGAATGACCATTTTTCATTAACCCTAGATAAACCCTTTTTTGACTTTATTTTTAGTGCATAGACTTCTTTTTATTATTTTGATTAGAGTTATAATCATCCTCTCAGACCATGAGGGAAAAAATTCAATTTAATTTTTATATTCATTTAAATTTATTCTTATTTAATTTTATTATTCTTGAATATTTTTTCATCTTTATATTGTATTAATGCTTATTTGAAATTGTAATGTTTTATCTCAAAAAATTGAAGTGATTTTTTTAGTTCGGGTTTGAGTGAGAAGGACGAAATACAATAAATCATTTAATTAAAGCATATATATAGTAAACCATTGGTGTCTTCCATTCCACCCAAATAGATTTCATCCCCTTATTTTTCATTATTATATACAGATGAAAATTTCCTTGGGTTTGTAAAATGAAATAATTACTCAACATTTAATTTCTAATGAGTAAAAAAGCTAACTATCATAGGTATGACAAGGAATATATTTGTCCAAAATATGTTACATTATGTGTTTCTAAATATATTTCATTAAAATATTAATTTCAAAGATCATGTTTTCAACCAAATAATTAAACCAACTTCATTATAGAAATATTGAATAAAATTGTGTTAATGGATCATATTAATATGAAAACTAAATCCTAATAAGTATTATATAATGAAACTATATTTATAATTTATAATACTTTCAGATAAATAAGGATATAATTGGTTCAAACTATTTCTACTATATTTTAATTTACTATTTCTATTATTATATTTCTATTAAGTTCCCCATCCTATCTAGTTATATATTATATCTATAATATTCTTTTAAATACGTCATAATGGTTCAAAAATATATTTTTATTTAACTAATGTGTATCATTTGGAATTGATTATCTTGGAGATTCATCTTAAACCCAGTTTTCGATCATTGAGTGAAAATAATGTTGATACTAAATCGGCCTTATTATGTGTGATTACCCATGGTGTATCAATTCTACAACTCCATCCATGATCTAATATCCATATATTGATGTAATTCCTAGAATAAATACATATTAAAAATACTCCCAAAATAATATGATATTGTCATATATAATGAAATATACTTAGGTTATACAAAAATGTTTTTAAATCAACATACTAATAAAATAACTATAATAATCCATAAAAATGACAAAAACATTCTATAATAAATACTAAGGTACAAAATACATGGTCTCACATATATGATGCTAAAAACACAAACATTACATCTAGGCTTCACTACCTAGCAAGATAACCCAACATAAACATAGCTTTATTTCCACTCATTTCCATTAGTGAAACATTATATACCATAAGAAATTATAAAATACCAAAAAGATACCATTTAGTGTATTTTAGTGTTAGATTTATAATAAAATTATTTTATGATACTTGTGAACAATTATCCATAAATGAATAGGACATGTCCACCTTATAGACCTTTGATTGGCCCTACTCGTCTAACTAACCTGGGGAATAAGAACATATGAAATTATTAATATCAAACACTTATCAAGGAAACCATTTATCAACATACCATCAAGGAATTGATCATAATAATATGAGGGGACAATATATTAGATGAAATATCATATTTAAATGATTATGGACCAACAATATTTTTCCATAAGACATTACAACAGGAAAAGGTATATATCTATTGAACAAACATGTTCCATGAGATAATAATTTGAAAAAATAAACATGATATAATCATATACATATAAAATAAAAAAATGGCCTAATCACAGTCACTAGAAATAAAAATGTTGGGATAAATGTTAAGAGAGATCATTTCCATGAATAATCTTGCGAGAAATCAAAAATGTGATGATGTCTATATATATTCATGTTAAAAAAACTATATGTGATCATTTACACACACGATTATATAAAAAAATATAAATGAAACCATATATAATAAGCATTGTATTAAAACATATATATGATATCATGTAAATTCACCACCATTAGAATAAATCATAAAATAGGCATGTCCAGAAACAACATTATGAAAAAATTAACAAACGAACATGCCGACATGAAAAAGTAATATCTCATTAGATATAAAACTAAAATCAATGAAATAGAGGGTGATATATTAACCCTCTAATAATATTTCATAAATATGTGTCATTTAATAAATAATTCACTATAAATTTCATGAAGACAAATTTGATTAAAATTGGTTTTCATATCATTTCAATGTTTTATTTCATAACATGACATAAAAAAGAGATAAGTTGACACCAAAATTTCAATCACCCCAAAGTTATATTTCATAAATTATTTTGTAATGTGATTCATGAAAAATAAAAATATATAAGATATGATTTTATAATAGGAAAATTAATTTAGAACCATGAAAAAGAAATTGTAGGAAAAATTTCATAGAATCATCTTAAATAGATAAAATTTAAAATCATTTTCAAATATCATTTTAAAAAAATTATTACGAGTACATCATAAAAACCAATATTAATGAAATAAAAATAATGGATCCAGGTAAATAAAATAATTATTCTTCATAAGTAATATATATTGGAAGATAAAATTATATATATGAAATAGAAATCCATTTGAATATTTTAAAATAATTTTATTGAAGGCACAAAATATAAAAACTGAAAAAAATGATTTAAAAAATATTTAAAGTTAATTTTGAAGATGAATAGAAAAAATAAAGAATTCAAAAAAGATATTAGAACATTTGGTGGATTAATGAATATAGATATGGAAAAAGGGATCATTTAGGAAGGGAGTATATTATTCTTACATAATAAACATTTTTAATGAAATAAAGCCATCAATTTAATTCTCATGAAAATATGAAGGAATGTTACTGATATAATATTATGCCGATTTTCAATGATCTTAGTGACTATTTATCATTATTTTAATTTATATAACATATGATTTAATTCTTATTATTCTTATTTGTGTATTTTTTATTGTTAATAATTTTTAAATTAACAAATAGAAATGATATAATAGATAAGTTTTTTATGAATCATTCTAACTATTTTTTTCTTAATTTTAATGAATGAAGAACGGGAAGGGGGTCATCCAAAAAATTGTCTAATACATGATATCCCTCAATGAAGGCCAATAAATCCACATAGTAGGCCCATTGGCCCATCAACCATGCCTAATATAGGTAAGTCCCGTATATGTGGCATAAAGTAACTTGAAAATCACGTGTTAATGTATAGGAGTTTGGGAACACACAAGTGTATTGGGGGATGATCCATGTGGTGGTGGTGGAATCATTTCACCATCTATAGGTGATTCATGGTTTAATCAAGGCCCTTTATACCCATGGGACTTGATGTAAGGAAATGGGGATCCATTAACTTATTAATTGGATGTTGAACATCTACATTTTGGATGTGCGATGCATATGTTCACTGAGGTTCTGTGCATTGTAAAATTTAAATCATCTAGTTGGGGCCATGTCATCATCCTCATTTATTTCATCCACAATATTTTTGATGGAGATACACCATATACACCTATAAACTTTTTCCTTCAACATTTATATACTGTAATAATAGTTGCTTCACCATAGAGTTACCATGGCTGAAGCTCTAAATCATTATGTATCACTTATGGATCTTTTGAAACAACTTTTATTCCCTCTTTGAATAAGAATAATTACCTGGATGTAAGTGTAATCCCAATATCCACATTGAGTGACATATTCCTTCAAATAAGGGTCAAGGATAACCAAATTTGTAGCCACAAAGATTGTTCCATTAGTTAACAAGAGGTTTCTCTTCATCATGTAAAATGATATATAATATGTAATTGTCCAAAATGGAAGAATGTATGATTTAAACAAGTGTGAGTGTTATTCCAAGGTTATTTTACTCTGAAACATCCATGAGGATGAATAATTTGGGAGCGAACTACTGCACCATGGAATTTTTCATTACACCATAGAGGTTCATGAATCCGTAGTTCTATGTTTTAAGAATTAATATCCTCGAGATGTGTGAACAATAGAGATGTCAATATATTTTGACAACACTCAATATGGACATAGTGAATTTCAGAATAAATAAATGTGAAGGGTTGATTTGGATGTGGAAAATCAACTGCACCATGGTCTATAATGAATTCACAATGCCCATTAATGTCTTGCATCATATCCAAAAGTCCAATTTCCTTGGGTGTAGTTTTTGGTAATTCAAGTACTAATTATTATTTGGTTATGTCGGATTTTTAAAGTCTTACCATGTGTAATATTTAAATTGTAGATCAATTGGGGGCCTCTCTCCAATGAAGGTGGATTACTATTCCATTAAAACAATTAACACCATCATATATTAAATTAAATTCTTATTCAAGTGATGGTAGATACCTAATGGGGGAAATGTAATCCAAATTTCAAATATACTAAACATATCTTGAGAGGAAAAATAGTGGTGAATATCTCCCTATAAAAATATATGGTATTACTACGAGGTAAAAAATAGTCTATAACTCGAGAGGAAACCCAAATAAGGTTTCCATGAGGTCTGGAGAGCCTTCACTACTTATATAAGAGGTGGGGTGGGATTTAAACATGAAATCCAAGACAAGTGTGGATGTAGGTGGCTTTAGTCAACCATGTTACTATGTAATTTATAATTTCTATTTCTTATTTTTCAATTTTCATTGTTTGATATGAATTTCATATGTCATTGTTAGGGTAAGGTATATTTTTTTAGTTTTTCACAAAACATTTATTTTTGAAGTATTTTTATTTTCCATGGCTTAAAATATTCAATTTATAAATATTAATTGATATATTATTCATGGGTGACTATGTATTCATGTGAGGGGTGAGTACATAATTAAATTAATATCACTTATAATTTATTCTCATAATATATTCTAAATGAACATGAGTGACAATGACATAAAGGGGTGAACCTCAATGTGAAAAATTTATATAAGAGAGTGAGTGAAAACCTTTACTCTACCTTCCATTATGACATTAAACAATATAAATATATATTTTTTATATGAAACCTTGAATGTGTTTCTGATTATTTTATTATACTATAGTGGAGGATAAAAGGAAAAACAATTTACCCCAATAAACCTCATAGTTATTGAATTTAAGAAAAACCATCTTCGTTATGGAGTCACATACCATTATCCATATTTTAATTTTTTGAGTCATTAAAAACCAATCTATCAGTAGTTTAGGTAATTTTAGTTTTAGTTTAATAAATTTTGACAACCACTCGATACTATAGAAACTTTAAATCTCATTTTTTTATGAGATTGATCCCACCTTATAACTGTTACATTTTTTAGTAGTTATTATACATGGATTTTTAAAAATTCATATTTTTACATCACTAATAAAAAACAATTCCCTTATGAGATATAAAAAATGGAACAATATCTATAGATTTGTGTGCTTATCTATAAAATAGATAGTAAATATTTTTTTGTCCCAATTTATTGTGTTCTGATTTTAGATTAGTTCATTTTAGGTTTTTATTTAATTTTTATAGACTATGTGTTTTTGTTTGTGATCACGGGAATAGGGTAAATGAACTCCCACATCCAATTGGAAATAATTCAAGCTAACATCTCAAAATTAATTAATAAACAAAAGCTGAAAATCTTGTTTTTAAAGATATGATCTATAGGGTGAACCATGTGAATCACAACCATACCGAAATATAGAAAAGGAACTCTTTATAATTGAATTTGCGTTCATGGTTAGAATGGAACTCGTAGAAATAGCGAGAATTGAGGACAAGGTAATATAGGATGGAGTCCGACGAAGATAAAAAATGAAGGTGGTGGGAATTATAAAATTATTAGATAACATGCTTGACATGTCGGAGGAGGATTAATCTTAAAACTATTTACCAATAAGTCCCTCCAACACCATATATATTCTAACCCATGTATGAGGAAAATGATTAAGAAGAAGGGATTGATGTTTGGACATGTATTGATTTATATTTCATCTACTCACATCTGTAAGGAGGTTAGATTCCATCTCCAACCATAAAAAGAAACAAAGGAACCCCCAAAAGGGAAATCAATGATCTAAAGGTGGAAGAATATCCTGGGTTTCAAGAATTTTAGAATGATTTAATATATATTACGGAAGGTAATCTTCAAGAAAAATAAAAAATGAAGGAATGGTACATGGTTTGGGCATGCCATGAGCATTAAGTCCTAAAATTGTCATATTCTAGTACTTGGCACTTCACTCAATAATAATTCATGGAGATTTCAAGGAGGAACAATATAAGATCAACCCCTAACTATAAAATAATACTAAATTGATTTCAGAATATGCAGTTGGATGTATACCCTACCTCTATTACATGATCCAATATGTATTCTCAAGCTTAATGACCTTAATTAAATAACTCTATGGGAGGAAACCGAGGTTTTATTTACAATCTTTTTTTGCTTAATATTTTATCTTATGATGTAGTTAAAACACATGTCCCCGTAATTTATAACTATAATAAAAAATAGATATCATATTATGTATTTAAAATTTTCAGCCCCATGGAGAATAAAGAATCAATAATTAAGGAAAAAAGAATCAATAATAGTAGGGATTCATGGGAAAGGGTAGTGTGATTTAATTTGTACTACTCATTTTTTAGACACTAGTTATTCAAGATTGGAATAGTGTTTAAATTCATATAATTTATTCCTATATAAGATTAGTTTGAAATTTTTAATCAATGAAACCCAATATTATTTATGAACCCCATGATTATATGTTTTAGTTCTCAAATTAAAACATATTTAAAATTTAAGATTGATATTTTGTGTTATTATTGAGAAATAAAGTAACATCATTTCAATGAATTGTTATTTTTTATTGTATTTATGTTTTTATGAAAACTACCTTATTTATTTAATGCTTTAATATTAGTAAATTATTTTTTACTAATTTGAAGTTATGAAACATCTCATAAGGGACATTCTTTAGGTATATTCTTTTATTCCTGTGTGTTTTCAATAAAAATATTTTCAATAATTCTTAGTTAACATTATTGAGAGCTCCTGGGACATGTAACCTAGAAGTAATATATTTTTAGCTTGACAAAAAAAGTGATTGTACACATTCATCATAAAAATCATTGAGGCATTTTTATTTGATTTATACATTATCATAAGGAACTCCCTAAAAATAATCCTCCATTTTTAGAGACTACATTGGAACATTGATATGAATAACCAATGTTTCTCTCAATTTACCATGTGTAGCCTTACTCTATTGTTCAACATGAATTTAAATGGTAACGTGTGAGGGGA
Organism: Viscum album; assembly: GCA_963277665.1. Classification (NCBI taxonomy): domain Eukaryota; kingdom Viridiplantae; phylum Streptophyta; class Magnoliopsida; order Santalales; family Viscaceae; genus Viscum; species Viscum album. Next base: position 889,406,590 of record OY728159.1, on the reverse strand, counting down.
GAAGTATTTCATAAAATAATGGATATTATTTACTGAATTGAAATGTTTTTTTGTGTTTCAAATGGAAATGTTCCATGTAATACATCTTTTTTTCTTTTTTTCACCCTTCTAGAATAGAAAGAAAAATATCAATAAACCAAGAAATGGGTAAGATATTAAGGATTAAAAATATTTATCACATGAACAATGATTTCTATAATTAGTCATTGGTTAATTCATGTGAGACTTTATCGATCTTAAATTTTCAAAAAATGATGAATTTTGAGATAAAATAAAATTATTCTGGTAATAAATTCAATATTTACATTTTTTACAACTCTAATTTAGGTGGGAAGTATGGAAGATGTCACATTATGAAGCAGATAATTCATTGGGTTTTCATTTATTATCATCCGTTAAATTTTCAGATAAACCTCCATTTTAGATTAATGTTTTATTCAGCAATTTCATACCATCCCTTGAGCCTCCAAATTATTTGATACTAATTTCCTCATTCCCGTAATTTTATGATTCATTTTCCTCTACTAATTTTAGGAAGTATATTATTTTAAAATTCATCTTTTTAGTTCATGTTCTCATGGAATTATGAGAAATTCTCATTATAATTTTACCTTGAGTGATGAGATATGTAAAAATGGTGTGGTAGATCACAACTTGGCATGTTAGTGATAATGAACTAAAATTAATCAATGGAAGATATCATAAGATCAATATTGTTTTGGGAAAATTCAAATTTAATGTCTGTAGTGAAGGGTTGAAAGAAATTTATATACTTGACTCCTGAAATTCCATTTCATACAATGATATTTTTTTTCGTTAATTTTAAAATTTTAATATTGGCAGACAGAGCGTTTCCTTTTCAATCCATAAGTAAATATAAATACTTGTGGGAAAAAATTATTTAGGAATTATGGATTTGGTAATAAAATTTTATGCATACATTTCCTTATTATTTAATGAGAAATTTTAATTGTTTTAAAATTTTTATTACCCAATTTTTGAATTTATATTATTCATTTTTTGTTGGTTTTCATTTGATGAAAATGTATGAAAAATATAGAAAAATGATAATAAATTTGTGTTTTATTATGTAACATTCATATATGTATTTTCATTATGATTGAATGAAAAATAAAAGATAATGGGGTTTGCAAATAAAATTGTCCAACCTAAGATATCTCTCAAAAAATTATAGACAATTAACCAAGTAGGGATAATGGGCCAATGTACAAGGTTAACATTGGGGAGGCTGATATTGGTGGCATATAGGATTTTGACACATCCAAGTTAGTACATAAGATAATGAGAGAACACTTGCACTTGGGGAATATGTCCAAAAAATTGTAAGAGTATCATCTTAACCGGATGGTAAAGTGAATATTGGAATCATGGGTCCTCTTTCCCCAAAAAGAATTAACATTGTTCAAATGGGACATATCTACATATTTAGAAGAAGGAAAAACATTTCATTTTTATGTGGGTCATAAACATTCAATTGGTTACTATTCAGTTAAAAAATACACATCATTTCAAGTTGGGGTCACATTATCTACCTCATTTATTTCATCAATTTCATTGATGATATTTCAACACAAAGTCCCCTAGAAACTATTGTCTTCAACTTATTGATGTCGAAGTCTAATCGCTACACCGTGGAGTAACCATGGACAAGTCTGTGAATATTCTTGGATCAATTTTGGGATAACTGGTGACCAAACTAATGTCCACATTGAAGAATAAAAATTCCCTTCTTGGAATAGTAATACCAATGACCACTATGAAGGTCAATCTCCATTGAAGTGAGAATGAGTGCTCACTTATTCTGTAGCCAAAATGTTTAGGTTATGTTCTAACCAAAACATTAGCTACACCATGTAGGAAGAGATGAATTATTAAAGTGTACATAATTAAAAAAACTATGGTTTTAACGAGAGTGAATGTTGTGACATGGTGAAAGGACTTCACTGAAATCATTAATAAGATTAATTTACAAGATATGTTCTACAATGTGAAAAATTTCATTGTACTATGGAGGTTATTTAATATGAATGTTGATGTTTTGAGAAAAGTAAAAGATACATATGGATGAAGTGTGGAGATTCACCTATGGGGTGGGAATACTCAATTTTTCATTAGATAACTATAGATTAAATAATTTTTTAAAGAGGATAATGCTATTGGAATCCATTTAAGCATGGCCCATGAAAAAGCTATGCGGCCCATGCATTTCATGCACCAAAGACACATGACCCATATTGTTGGTTAGTATTTTCTACATATTAAAATTCATAGTCTTATATTGCTATCATCAATTTTTATTGGATGAATATTAAGACATTTTAAAAGGATGATCAAGTGGGGACATCACTACCATGAAGGTGTTCTAATAATACCTTAAAACAATTAAGACTCTCATTGATTCAATTGATAACCTAGTCATGTGATGGGGTAAACATTTCCAAAGTATTTATTCCAAAATTCAAATACATAATCATTATCTCATATATAAATATATTTATAACTACATATATAAATATATAGTTGCATTTCTATGATGAAAAGTTTCCATTCTTATGGAAGAAATTATGAGAAAAATTCCAATAGGTTGGAGAAGTTTCCACTACAAATATAGGAGGAAAGAGGTATATCTAAACCCAGCAATCAAATAGATAGTGGAGGAATGAATATTTTATCAATTGTTTTTCTTCATAATTTAAGAAATATCAGTTTCATTTTTTCCTCCCCACAATTGGCCCGAATGCCTATATTTTTTATTACTTTTGGTTAAACCCCCGCAAAAGGATTGAAGGGGAAAACTTACATAACCGGTAGGCCCAAGGCACAATACCCATATATGACCAAATACATGACCTTAAAGGCCTGAGACCATTTCACTTGAAAAATCCTCTCCCTTGCATCTGCATCATGCAGGAACCGAGTTTCCCCATGCAGAGCTGCACAATGCCTAGTCATGATTTGAGTTACCATACCCTCTGATTCTTCAAATCAATTTAGTTATTCCTTGTTGGTTTCTATTTTTTTCTCTGAATCCTCATATGTGTATTCTCATGTCTCGTATCCATGCTTCTTGGTTAGAGTAAGGTTTTTTATTTTAAAATATTCCAATCACATTTATTTTAGAAATAATTTTATATTCCTCTTTATCGAATATAAAATTTATCAATATTAACTGATTTATTAATCAGGGATAACTATTTATTCAATGGAGAGGTGTGTTTGATAAATATGGATGATTACATAATTTATATGATATCACCGTGAATTAAATATTATGAAATCCCAAAAATGAATACTAAATGTGGAGATATTTAGAGGTAGAACCTCAATATGATAAAGGGATGTGGGAGAGAAAGATATAAAATTTAAAAAACCATACATATTGAGATTTATAACCAATAATATAGATTTTTTATAGGTTACAAGGAAGGATAATCAGAATAATTTTTATTTTTCTAGTGAAGGATGAAAAAACATCAGTTACCCTAAGAAATATCACCACTAGTGAATTTATGAAAAAACATCATTGATATAATCTCAGTTCCCTACATTGTTATTTCCACTTTTTGAGTTTGTACAAACTAATCTCTCAGTAATTTATGTATTTTTATTTTTAGTTAAATAAATTGTGATAAACATTCAAAACAATGGATGCCTTAAACCGCTTTCCTCATGGATTCTTCTCCATATTACCACTATTCAATGTTTCAGTAGTCAGTGTAGCTAGTTTTGTTTTATAAATTCCTTATGTAAATAACTGATATAGTTAATGACACTCTCATGTGAAATGAAAATGAATTATAATATAATAATATAATATAAGAATACTATATTTCAAAGATATAGTAAAAGAGTAATCATTATGACTTAATAAAAGAAGCTAAGTCAATAAAAAACTTATACCGATATCATATTTTAATTTAAGAATAATTTGAATGGATTTTATAATAATGTGATGTAAATAAATAATTTGTGGATATAAATTTTTATAAAATAATAATATATTATATATCGAATTTATAAAAAAAATAGAAGTAAGAAACATTGTAATGATAAGAAATGATATTATGTTATGAAATACCAATACATTGTATTCCTACATAGTAAAACATTCTCCAACTTCCTATATTAAAAAATATCTATCTTAAACAATTATTTCATATCATTATTAAAATTTATTATCTTTTATTGTTTTAAATTATTTTTAATAATTAAAAATTTTCTAGGTTGATATAGTTTATTTTCATCATCATATGTCATCATTTTTTATTGTTTTACACCTTCCTTAGACTATTGGTGTCAACCCACATTATTTGATAAAATTATCAATATTAGATTATATAATTTATTATATTTTATTATTGATGATTATTTATTTATTCTTATGTTCTTACCATGATATTTTTCAAATAATTGATGAGGAAGATATTGGTGATGAGCTTGTTTTGGTAATTGTTAATGAAAAAAAGTGTTATCTTAATTAATGAGAGAAATGATAAAATTAAATTAATCTAACAACATAATTATATTTAAATAAAAATTATATTTATTCATTAATTATATTATTATAACCTTTCTCATAGGTTAATGATGAAAAACAATCTACGTCTATTCATGATGGTGGAAGTCTACTCATACAGATAGAAGATTGTTTCATTTTTTTTCTCATAATTGGAGAATGGTAGGAAATATTTTATCATTTTATGAATCATAATTATAATACATATGGAATATTAGTTAATTAAATATCATTTTTTGATCATGAAATGTAAATAAGTTATGTAAAATGAAATATATTACATTTTGGAGGAAACAATCAAAACATAACCCGATCAACATTTTTATTTTCCTTATTTTTTGTGAATGTATATAAAGTGGTGTTTTATTTTTTGTATAATAATCAAGTTTTAAAAGAAAAATTTATTCATTAAATTCCTCTTTATAATATCCCATTAAAAGTGTTTAGGAAAATGATAAAAATTGATTCGTAGAGGTGTTACATTTCACATATACATAAATAAAATTGTAATTTTTGAAAGGGTAAATGGGAAAGGTGAATATTAATTTTTTCTGAAACATTATATTTTTTTAAAGATAAAAATATTATTTCATTATAAAATAATAACAAAATTATATTTTGAATAAAAATACATAATATAAAATAAGGTATGTAATTATTAGTACTCACGTTGGATCCCAGAGAATTCACCTAGGGGAATTCTATGTGATAGAAGACTTAAAGAATATCCATTGAATTAGGGGCTTTCGAAAATTTGATGGATACTTATGGTATATATAAGGAATATAGGTTCAATATGAATTTGATATTTACGTTTCAAAAATGGTGAGATGGAATTATTTTTTTATAATTAAGAAGATTGATATTTCTGAAATAATATTTATGGGAAAGAATCTATTCCAAAGTCAAATGGATCAAATAATGGAATATAATGGGAAGTGGTGAAAGAATGTTAATAAAACTCTCATCCACTCATTTTGAAACACTTTTTAGATTCTTTTTTCATCTTACCCAATGTTAAATCATTATTAACGTAATTAACCTTTACCACATTAACAAAAATTTACCTAAATAAATCTTTTTTCCATACAGAAAACAAAAATTAACCTTTTTAAAAAATTATGAACTGATGATTTCAAATATAAAGTAATTTTTTTCCAAATATAAATTCTAATGGAGAAAAAAATTAATTTATATATTGTGGCATTTAACACAAATTTCTTTTGAAAATATATTTTATGTGTAAAAAGAATGCTTCTGAAAACATTATCAATGCTCTTGATTTACATAACTATAATAATTTTATTATTAATAAAAGAAGAGTTATTTGGGTATATAAGAAATTAAAAATATCATTTGATATCATAATTAATATAAAATGTAAACAAATTTTTTTATTAATATAAAAGATTACATAAGTTTCAAAATATTAGATAAGGGTTTTATAATATAAAAAATTTATTTTTCATTGAATAATTTATTTTCTAAATAAATTATTAGTTATTATAATTTTTTATAAATGTTTTGATTAATAATTAGAAATGATAATTTAACAAATACTACGATGTTGACAGAAATATTATATTTTACTATTCACATAAAATTTGGATTTTGTATAAAAATAATAAAAATTCATCCAAGGATAATATTATTATTGGAGATCCAAAAATAATTTTAATTCGGTTATATTAATGTTTAATATTACAAAACTGAATTTTAAAATAAAATCATATAAAATTTAGTGTAGTGTCTTTTGATATAAAAATTAAATTTTAAAAATATGAAATGATCTAATTCATATTTCATTCAATTTATTATTACTATATTCTTATTATTCATATAAATTACATATCTTATTATTTTCGTTCAACAATATGTCTATATTAATAAAATAATAATTAATACCATATCAAAATAGTTTTTTGGAAAATGTAGATTTTAGAAATAAAATTAACTTATTGTTATTATTTATTATCATTTTTTATGATGGGGATGAAGAATCATTTTATTATTAAAAAACAATAATGTTTATTTCAAGGAAGAGGGGAACCCATTACATGACATGTAGACCCATGGACGGTAGTCCCATTTATAAGGTCCAATGGACCTATGAATTCTTTTTCCCATTAGAGCCATTTCCTTTACTTGATCCTGACGATAAAAGTTCCACATCCATCCCTCCATGATGTCCTGATGAAATTATGGACCAATGACCTATTTTGGTTTCTCAAAATCCTATTATATATGAAGAGTACTTATTATACAATACCCCTCTACAATTCCACATACATCACCTACACTACTATAGTACTAATCTATTACTACAATACCTGTAGAAATTCTCACCCATCTATATTTGAACATTGGTTTGATACAAAACGTTGGTGAGCCTTTACCATTCACGTAATCCCCTAACTACAAATATAAAATAAATTTATTCCCATTATCTCATAGTAACCACTATTTATTTAAAAAAAATATTTTATATTTTATATTAGCAATAATATTTAATAAAATAAATCTATATTAATTATTAAAGTCATTATCACATGAAAAATATGTCTTTATAAAATACAATTCTTATACTAAATTATTTTAATCCAAATTTACATAAAAATAATTTTAAAATAATATTTATAAAAATGTATTTATCAATTATATTTTAATTTTTATTTGATGTTTATCATTTTATCAATTGTTAATCATAAGTTTTAATCATAATAACTTCTCAATAATAAATTATTTCAATAATATTTTTTTATTATTTATTATTTCTAATATTTATATCTTTTATTAGAAATACATATCATTGTATAAATATTGGATATGTGTGTATCAAATGGGAATAATTTTATGCTAATTTTTATATTATTCTTGCTTTATTCCTATATATTTCTTAATATCAATTTCCCTATTTATTCCCTTTACATCCAATAGTGTAAATATAGTTTTAGTTCTTAGACTTCAATTCATTGTTGGGGCCATGGTTATGATCATGATATAAGACAATGAGGATAAATATTATGCTTTATATATTATTTTTATATACCTTTTCAATTATTTAACTTTTATCATTCTTATTGTTATTTTATATTTCATCATTTTAATTTATTAATGTTTATTTGGTTTTGTAATGTTTTTTATCAATAAATGTATTGCATGGAATTTCATCTCGGTGTTAATTATAATTTAATTTATTCAACATAGAATTTAGTGAAATGAAAATATTTACTAAAATCTTTGGGCGTTACACCACAACACCATCCGTATGTAGAAATACAATATCTAAATTCCTGACATCCTTTGACATTCACCAGATACCCTGAATAGTTATAAAAAAATTATAATAATATCTAAGAATTTACATTAGATACCTTTGAAAAGATGATCCTCCTTAATATTTCAATCAGTGTAGAAATGAATTAAATAACCACTAATCCCAAAAAACTCTCTGGGATAAAGTAATCAATTATAAACAATAGTATCGTTAAAAGACACGTGAAATAAATTTTTTTGACAAAAATCAACACCAAATCAACTTCTTAAATAATTCAATATAGATTAAAAAATTTCAACGTCATTTAAAAATAAATTTCAAATAATCTTCTGTAAGTTGGAATTTTTTATATGACTTATATTCCCTCATACACTTATCTAAGAAACTATGCCTCTAATAAACATGTAATAATGGAATTGTGACCTCAAAATACACATTCTCTAAGTGATCATTAATATTGAATGGCTTCTCCATGTGTTTTACATCATCCTCCATATCTAACTCTCCCATATCATTGATATGGGTGTTATAATGAAAATATCAAAAAAGATGAGACACATGGGAAACAATATAGATCTAGTCAAAAAAATTGAGGAATCACTAATAGATATGTCATATCACAAACATGTTCTGACTCCTCAAATAGGCTGATTGACTGTGTAGAAATATTAAACCCATATCTAGACCACCATTTTGGATTTTAATGTGAAACCCAATGGAACACAATATCAATTACCATGAATTATGTATTTCACTTCATGAATAAACATAATTCTTTGATTTCCCTACACTACCATAATCCACTTTTGAATCCTTCAATCTTTTTCAGTCATTCTCAAAACCTTATATGGGATCTTGACCATCGACTATCTAGACATGATCCAACATAACATAGATCTTCATGGACACTTGAAAAATGCATTAAACAGATCCATTAAAATGGAATAGTAATATATAATATAATAATAAAAATCATCCAAATGTAAGTGCTTCCCCCATGGCTAAAAAAATGATAACAAAGAAATACAAAATATCCCCTATTATTTGGTTGGTATTCTATAAATAACTATCCATATATTGATGGAAACTGGGGTTATGGAATAATTGGTAGAAAAAATCTCACTATTATAATCCCTAGACTCTTCTGGTAAATTTGGGATGATAATTATAGATTGAATTAATTTTTACTACGTGATGATTCACTCTCGTTTTTATATAATTATCTTCTAAAATATCCTATAGAATTGATACTAATATTTCAATGAAATGATTAATATTTTTCAACAAATCTATAATAACCCAATGTTTGTCACATCATCATTGGGATTGTGGAAAATATGTGATAAAACCCAAAATAATTTTATACCCACATCAACTCAAGTATATCTACTAGAAATAAAAAACCTCAAGTAACATGGTCATAAAAGTTTACTTATAGATTGACCAGACACCCTGACATGAAATTTTATTTAAATTGTTATATCTTAGAATTCCTAAACTGACTCCCCAAGGGATTTTACATAATTGATATACTAGGATTCACTTTCATTTTTGTGAAATTATTCTACTGATGAAACTCCTCTTAAATCATAAATTGAATAAATACATCCATTAAATCAAGGAAAAATAATGATAATCTTCAAACTATAACTTATAAAAATCACAATTAAAGATGAAATCCCACATCACCTAGATATTTTCATATAAATAAAAAAAATCTTCTATATTTTCTAACTATGATTATTACACTAATATATTATATAGGATACCTATACCATCACCCTTATTCAAATCAAGGTGAATCATAGTAAGATCCTCTATTAGAATCCATGTCCCTTTGAACTCCATGGAAAAATATAATATACCCATGTGGATTTCTAATGATGGTACTGTATTTTTGTGTCCATATATTGGATTGGAGTATGTTATGCATTTTGAGAGTATTAGTGATGGATTGATGAATTCACCAATTGCATGATGATGTTACTTTACATGAACTATGTTCAAATTATATTGATATAGATTCAATTGGAGGTGAAATAGAACATTTATATTATGGAAATAGATTATAGAAAAATGTGATAATACTTATGAATATATTTTGGTATAGAATCTATTTTATAGGCATTCAAATCAAAAATTTGAACGTACTAATCATCATGAATATTAATGTACAATTTATATTAATGTATTCTATGGTAGTTAATAAAATTTTAGAGATGTTAAAGAAGATATATATATTTAGAGAGAATTATAATCATTTCATAGGGCAATAAATGATAGATTAATGTTGTGTGGAATCCATAATCGGTTTATAAAATGATTAACTTTTTAAATCATTTTTATCCAACACAAGGATTAAAAAATGTCTTAACATGAATAAGGATTCTTCATATGGGAAATGATATATCAAAAATTACTCTATATTTTGTATTCAATAGGTTTCTAGGTGTTATAATCAGAAACAATTGGTTGGTAATAACTCTCATAATTTTTTTTTATTTTTAGTTTCATTGAATACTTTAGAAAAACATGGGATATCAGATAATTAATTTAGACAATCTCAATCATTATTTTTAATTCTTATGGTCGAGTTCTATTAATGAAAATTGAAATTTTCCAATGTGTGTAAGGTAATTTACCTCTATGTGGGTGACTTACCATGATATTTGACAATCAACCTATGAAAAAGTGATTCGACATAAGTATGATATATATATGGGAAATAAAAAAGGGATATCTCGTATGACTCAATATATTTTTAGATATTTTATATTATTTTAACCAATGAATTTATATTAATATATGTGGAAGAAAATTGTTTTCTCATATGAGTATTTCCTCCTAATAAGAAAATTTAATTAGAATCATTTGAAACATGGTAGACTGTAAAACCAGATTTAACAAATTTAGGTATTTGAATAATAATTTAATTGTATATATTTTTATACCGTCATGAAATAAAAAACACCATCAATAATATTTTTTTCATGATACCATCCCCTTTGATGATAGAATATTTAAGAAAAAAGTTGAGTAGAGACTTTATTATAGAATCTCAAACTATTTATTCAGAAAAGTTGAATGAAAATTAAAGATTAATACCTTAATAAAGATAACTAGATACCTCTATAGGGGTATTAATGAAAATAAAAGGGATATATATTGTTATATATTCACTACATAAAGGTAGAATACATTTTTCTTGACCTGTATAAAGGAATCCTTGAAATTATTATGGTTATTAACTTGCAACTCACTATCCTTTTAAAGTAATTAACAAACCACTAAAGGACATGTATTGGAAATACTGATTTTTTTTGTAAAGGTGAGTCTGTTTAACATGTGGGTCCTTTTAATATTCTATAAGTGAGGAATTTTCCATTTGAACTTGTGTATAAAACATTCAATTTCAAAGAACTGTGTTAAGGTAGTTGTGGGCAATAAACATGTCAATTAGACTTATGTGATGTTAAATAGTGTCCAGTGTAAAGGTCACAGTAAAAAATTATATGTGATGTAAAGGTCATGTTTTTGGTGAATTTTTTATTTCCAAAAAAATATAATGAATTATTAAGTTCGACGATGCTCAATGTTATCTTCAATAAGTGAAATATGAGAATATAATTCCATTTAAAATTTGAATGATATGTTAGAGTTGAGGTCACATCTATGATGAATATACATGTGAGTTTTAAAATATGATAGACTGTCACACTATAAAGAATAATTTTTTCCCACAAGGACAGAGATAAAAATTGAATTGAGGATGTTGTATTCATTTTTAGGTGGCAGTTTTGAGATTCTATAGGTTCTCATGAGTTTTCACTATATTGTACAAAATTTCAAGAGATACTTTTTTCTATGGGGATATTGAAATTGGTGAGTTTTTTTACTTTAAAGTATGAGATGGGATTCCCTAGATTAATAAAAGATAGACGTGACCTTAAATTGGAGGACTTTATAACATCTAATGGATGGGGGAAATTAGAAGTGTTAAATTAATTAGAAAAAATTATACTTTTACTCTTGTAGAGATATATGACTATGGTAAAGAGAATAACTAGAATCATGGAGAAAAATCCACATTGTCTGTTTATAAGAAATAAAATAATACATTGGGAGAATAACAATGTACAAGACATTGATAAAATAATTATCATGGGAACCATAATATTTGACTTCAAAATATATATTTATAAGATTTAAAAACATATTTAGGTGACATTAATATAGAAATAATAGATATATATTATATGTGTTTGAGAACAACATGATGTGAGATATAGTTGAGAAGAAGAACCTACAACTCTCGATGGTGAAATAGGATCTGGTCTAATTCTATGAAAAATATCATCAGGTATCGATATTTTAGATTAGAAAATATGATAGATATTATTTTTAATTCATTATTGGGGATCCAAATCAATGCTAAAAAATAAATCAAATGAGATACCAATATATCGAACAAATTTTTATCATTTTCATCAATAATTTTATTAATTGAGTGAGAAAACTAGTTTTACGTATTCAACTGAATATATATAAACATATATTTAGTATTTTCTATATTATAGGTAATTATCCTAAAGATATTATAGATTTCGAGAAATACATTTTTTGGGTGGAATGGGATCATAATTGGTAGATGAAGATACTAGATGAGGATAAATGGAAGGAAACATCAATGAATGAACATTAAGGAAATACTTACATATACAATTTTTTAATCTATATAATTTATGGGAATTATTGTAATGAAAAAAAATATTTATCAATGTAAATTACCTTATTATAATTATGCATTATAGTATAATCACATACGTCTACTTTGATAACAAAATACAAACTTTATAAGTGAAGAATAAGTGAAATAAAAGTTATCTTTAGAAGTTAATGAACATATAACAATAATTAACCATCCAATGTAATTGTAACCTCTCTAATGAAAGTATAAATAAAATTTATCATTTTTTAAGTTACAGTATGGTATAATTATATCATAGTATAAGTAAATAAATATTTTAAAATTTATTAATAAGATATTGGTATTCTTATAAGTCAGGAATATTTAATAACAAATTTATGAATAATTTAAGAATTTAAATGAAAATTTAGTTTCATGAAATTTATTCATAAATTGAATTTTCATTCTAAAATAATTTTATGTGACCTAAAATAATTATTCAATGTATTATAGATGTAGTTTGAAATATCAAATTTGTATTTTTCATGAAAAATCTTGCTTTTAATTAAATATTAAATTAACCATATAAAAAAATTATGTTTTGGAAAAATGGAAATTTTTTTTGATTCTACACATTGAAAAAAGGTTATGGGTTTTATTGGCTATTTTTTAGAATACTTAAATTATCTGGTAAATAGTAAAAATACAAATTTTCCCATAATTGGTATATATTAAATTGCACCATTCATGATGTAATGATGAGAGAATTTTTTTAGAACAATATATTAGGAAATTCTATTTTTAATATCCTAAATGATTCCTTAGTATACAATAAACTCAATTTCCAAACCAAAAAAACAACATTCCAAAACCTAAAGTCAAAAAGTGGTTCCTTAAAATATCATTTTCATTTCTTTTCACTTTCATTTTAATAAATTAATGTATTCAAATTATAATAATTATTTAAAGTCTAAAACCAATTATAATACATCAATATAAGATTTATGTTTTTAAAAACTTCTATTATATGTCTAACATTTGATATATTATTTTAATTAATAATTTATTCTAAAATCCCCCTCCTCAAGTATAAATAACCCATCTCCATCCACTTGGAAGACCATTCATCGCATCCATTACTAAGCCTAATATTTTTCCAAATTGTTCCTCTCAAGACTCTTAGAATATATAGGGACGTTATAGATCCCTCCAACTCTAATCACCAAGGGAGTTATAGTTTTGTGCAAGGCAAGCTACACCATGAGAGAGTAAGACTTTGTTAAATCATCTTTGTTTTCTTCCTTTATTTCTCTTTTATCCCATATCTTTAAAAACATTATTCTAATTTTTTTATTATATAGTAATTTGAAATTATTTTAATAATGTTAGCCTACATTAATTATCATATTAATGAAAAATATAAATGTCATACTTCCCATTATCGCACTGTCGACAACATCCCGTTAAATGTCGGTTAACCATCTACGGAGATATTGGCAAGATAATTATTATAAACCCCTTAATGTATGGAAAATATAAATTATATATAATATAATATATTAAAATTTAATTTAATTTATTCTATTCTTTTAAAACTAATTATTCTAATTTATAAATTACATAAAATAAAAAGAGAAATCGTCACAAGACGGGAAATTGTTAAGTATAATATGATATCAAAACACTTAAATTTCATCAATGAATATTATGAAATAAAATAAAATAAATATAATTGATAAATATTTGTATAAAGCAACCACAATTAACATTTATATCATTGTTTTAATAATTCCAAATTTATCATTCATGAGGCGTAAAAGAGAATAAATTTAGAAGAAATTAAGGTAAGGGATCCACTCCATTTAACTTTTATTCAATGTTATACTCTTAGTTATGCCATTTTATGTTTAATACCTAGTGACGGGGTATGATTACAAACCTCCACCATACTAGCCACATGATGTATAATTTATGAGATACCATGTTATCTCTCATGAAGCCCTCTTAAATACACTCGATATTGTGCTGATAATTTGTAAGGAATTCTACCTGAATCACCTTTATTCCTTATGGTTAATCTATATTTCTTTTTATCCAAATGATGTTTTATTTATTTTTATTTTGAAACATATAATTTATGTTTATATTCTCTAAAATCATGTTTTAAGATCCAACCCTCATTTTTCATTCGGGGTTATACATTCTATTAAGTGATTCTTTCCACAATACTTCACAATAAAAAAACATGTTTTAAGGGAACATCGTGAATTCTTACCTGATTTCAAGTGCACTCTTTTTTCTATTTTATGCCTTTACGGACATTATAAAATCAGTCTTATTATTATAAAAACATTTTTGTTTCAAATATGGTTTTATTTAAAGGATTTTTACCTTTTCTATTTTAAATGTTTTAGAGTATTTCCCTTAAAACCAAAAATAATGTTTTAATGTTAAAATTTATTAAATACATTTCGTACATAGTGTGACATCTGTGTGACATCACTTACCATGATATATTCCTATTTTATCTTATGAATTTTCATATATGATATAATTTCTTTCTTCCATGGGCACTTTTATGACACGCCCATTTCTTATGCTCTATGTCATGATTATGGTTCCCAATCATTTCCATGGGTAACCCTTATGTTCATATATGATTGATTATGTATGATTAATTATGTGGAAAGTATATTTATTAACATATAAATATGGGTGTTCCCAGATAACGCTCTAATTCATTGGGTAAAGTTGAGTCTCTAGAGATGTTATTTGCAATGGTCGGGGCGGTTAACCTTGGCTTAAGGTACTATGTGAAATGGTCTTGGCGGTAATCCTTGTCTTGTGATACTATGTGAAATGGTCTTAGCAGTTATCGTTGACTCTGACTAAATTAATTTTTTATGTTTCTTCCACATTTCTATGACTACATGTTTATATGATCTCAAGTTTATATGTTATGGCTCTATATGTCCCATGCTTTTGATAACATTATGTCTTTCCTTCTAACAGATGTGCTAAAGCTTTATTATTTTGTATACTCCCTTACTAGAATTTATATCTCATACCTTTTTTCATGTTATCTCTATGTTATCATATGCACATTTTAGGGCTCAAAGAATGTTATAATCTTTTTATAATGATTAAATAAATATGTGTTTTATTTTAGTCCCATGTTATATGTTTTATGTCCGTAGTATTTAAATACACTAGACTTCACGATCCTTGCCTTGTAATTTGAGGTATAATTATGCTTAAAATCATCTAATTCTATGTGTATAAGGTGAGAGTCGCTATGGTTGGTATCAGAGGATGGTCTAGTTATTTTTGGAGATTAGTAATAGAGCACCTTAGTGAGAATCATAATGATGATACTAAGTATAAGAAAACATCCCCAAATTTTGGTATGTATAGAGTATGTGGTTAATCAAGAAAATAAATCTCTTTCTAGATACAAACAGGTAGAGGCAGCTCTAGATCAGAGGTACCTAGATGTGAAAACATAGACAAATAGTTTTGGGCTTGACCCGAGGTATCCTGTTACAAAAAAATAGTCCATGTTGTAGTCTTGGTTTGCCAATCCTTGGGGATATACTTTGGAAAATTAACAAGCTTAGTACATACCATTATTAGGGGGAAAATACCATAATAATATACATTAATAAATAGATAGAGGATAACATAGATTTAAACATTAGGAATAAAATGTTATTATATATATCTCCTCTACAATTTTATCATTTTATGTTAAAATGAATCAATAACTAAGTATTCAAGACCTCTAGTTGAATGCTATTTTTCTTTGTTAATGGAGGTAAATAGATGAACACATTCCAGCAACCAATGTGATGATTTCCCTAATGATATACCTGATGTGATGTGAATGAGTGCTCAAAACATCATAACAATTCTTTCTTAGTAGGCTAAGGTTAGAATAATAACGTGAATCTTGTGGAACACCCTCCTCCTCCACGGAAAGATCATGTTGATGTAAAATACTTCATGTCACGACCCGTCCCAGTGGGGTCCGAACAGCAACTCCCCAAGCTCGCCTCCAATAGGCCAGTGGCTGGTGACTATCACCGATTAGGCATGTTACTAACAATGGAGGAATTCCCTATAAACGTGTACACATGAACACACTTATCCAATCCCACAATGCTGAAAAAAGTAAAATCTACAATAAATGGAAATGCATGCATAAACTAAAAATCCCAACCAATAGAGTATGACAGAAAGTAATGTACAGTAATGTAAAACCCTGGGCAAAATGTACAAGCGCACCAAAAGAGAGTCTGTAATAATTTCCAACCTATAAATAAAGGTACTGGGACTGTAATCTGTAGCCGTAGGAACACACCTCGGCCTGCCTGATCTCACTGAGCACCGTCCGGTCCTGGTCCACCTAGAATCCTGTCAAAGGCTTTCTCATCTGCACAAGACACAACACGTGCGGGCATAGCCCGTGCAGGGTTGAGAATAAAAATACCCAGTAGGACACCCCAAAACCTCAAAAGAATAAAACAAGGGAAAATACCACAAAGGAAAGATATAGTAAGCTCTACACAGTATATGTTTACAGAACATATTGCTAGAATATCCTGATATACTCATACACGATCGACCATCACGGAACCACCATTATGATCCAGGTCGAAGATTCCACTAAGCATGTAACAAGGAGAACACACTCCTAGGTCTGAAGATAGAGATACTAAGTACTCCTTCCGAGAGAACACAATCCACAAGTACTTGTGAATATGATACTCAGAAGAGGATCACAACCAATAGCCATGGGGTGATTCCAACAACGCAGTCTGAACTAATCTGCTAAGCAGAGGATTGGCACCTAGGTAAAGTAGGTCTTGTCAATACCAAGAACTATAATTAGGGTTCCAGGAATGAATGGAGGATCCAAATCTAAGTCTCACAGAGTGGATTCCAACAACTCTATTCAGGAAGTCCTGCTGAAGGGATCATACTCCTGTACATAGGAAATGATACAAGAAACCATCAGGGGAAAGACCAAGGGTACGAACCCTAAGAAAGCTAGTCCAAGCCATAAAAGACAAATGGATCAAGCCATGTAAAACAGGTTTCATGGTGTTTAGTAGGATCACACGCCGTGTTCCTTGACTTCGGGTACTGCCCATGTAAACGGCCTATATCTCTAGTCCAGGTGTGTAAAACTAGACTACACGACACGTAGAAGGGTCACACATCGTGTTCCTTGACTCTGGGTACTTCTCGTGTAAACAGCCTGTGTCTCAAGTCGTGTCGTATAAAAGTAACTACATAGCGTGTAGTTGGATTATCCACCCTCTCTGAGCACCTGGGGTTCAATCTGTGTACGCTGGCCATGTGCCCGTACACGGTCTCTATCTATATCACCATGCCCATGTTACAGTACATGGGGTATCTCGTGTATTTGGCTGGGTCTGGCCGGGGATGGGTATACACGTCGTGTCCTTGGCCATGTACCCAACCCGTGTCCGTGTACTCCTGGAGTACACGCCAGGTGGTCTGCCGATGAACACACACCATGTAGCCAATACTACACGCCGTGTAGTTGGGATTTTTCCAGAACCGTCGTCTTCCTCCTCGCGCCTCGGCCGATCTTCCAGTTCTTGATTCTGTCGTCCGTTTGGTGCGAAACTCAAGACACTTGTTTGTTTCATCATCCTAACACCGAATCTTGGAGTTTTGGACCTTCATTCAGGACATAAACCATCAACGATCCATCCGAAGGAAAAACGCCCAAGAACTCATATCTCCTGATCCGCTCCGAATCATCTATCGAAACCATCATCGCAGCTCCAGACCATCCTCCTGAGGCTGGATCTAAAATTTCAGATCGTTGCATCGCAGATCAAAGGCAAAATCAGTCGTTGTTTGTACCCTGCGAAGAACGCGTAGAACACACACTAAGAACTTGAGAAATCGGGGAATAAAGGTACAAAAAATATAGAGGGATGATCCTCGATCGATGTTCGTGTCGATCTTGGTTCGTCACCGTTAGAAAATTAAACAAAACCAAAATAACTTCAAGAATCAAATCCCCAAAATCCTCTCAAAATCCCATCCCGCAAATACGATCAATCCACATGTTAATCTATTTTTGGATTAGTCTGAGATCATTGTAGTAATCAAGAATGGAGAAAGGAAATAAAAATCAAACATCCTACCAATATCAGTGGTGTTCATTGGTGAAGATCTAGTTGTTGCGTCATCGTTGCCGGCAAAACCCGTCAAGAACGTCGTCTCCTCGTTGGGGTTTCCCCCAGAGCCTTCAAAGCCTCCAAGTGTTTCAGGTTCATGAGGTATGTAACCCTGGATCCCTATTCAAACATTTATTTAAAAGGATAAAAGATATTGTTTTAACAAAAAATTGATAAAATATTTTTATTAAATATTTTATTACGGTTACGTCCAGAAACTAGGTTTCACCACCGACTCATGCCAGCCAATGTTAGGTCTCTCCTAGGGAAAACCCTCTACTCTGGACACAACGAAACCCTCATATTTTTGATCCAAGAACCTGTTCATGAGTTATTCCACTTTTTCAGGAAAACCACACATGCGTGTAATTTAATTATTTAATTAAATTGAAACATTTGTTTTGGGCTCACCGGGCCTCGGAACTACATGAAATCTCAAAGTCTTGTCTCAAAATAATTCCCATATAATATTAAAAATAAAATACAGAGAAATCCGAGACATTACATCATACCCTCCTTAGGGATTTACGTCCCCGAAAAGCCAAAACAAGTATACTAAAAAAGATATGGGTACTGCACACGAATCTGAGCCTCTCGCTCCCACATGGTCTCCTGGAGATTCTCGTGCTGCCACTAGACACAAACCAAGGGAATAGCTCACCCACAAAGGATCTTCTCCTACCGATCCTCGATCTCAACTGGATACTCAGCAATGGTCGCTCCATCATCGAGGTCTAGCTCGCCCTAGTCGATAACATGTGATGGATCATGCAGGTACCTCCACAGATGTGACACATGGAAGACATTATGTTCCTAGTCCATCTGAGGAGGTAGAGCCAAGAAGTACGCCACCTCGCCAACTCTACTCAGAATCTGAAAAGGGCCGATGAAACTCAGAGATAGCTTGCCGCCTCATCCAAATCTCTGCAGTCCCCGTCAAGGTGAGACCTGAAGGAACACATGGTCTCCCTCCTTGAACTCCAAGTGCCTATGTCTCCTATCGGCATAAGACTTCTACCGACTGTATGCTGTCTTCATCTGGTCCTAGATGACATACACCTTCTCCGTTGTAGCTCGCACCATCTCTGGGTCCCTGAGTGCTGACTCTCCTAGGTCATTCCAGCAAAGTGGGGACCTACAAGGTCGCCTGTAAAAAGTCTCGAATGGTGCCATACCAATAGTGGAATGGTAACCATTGTAATAAGAAATTTTCCAATAGTGGTAGGTGATCCTCATTGGTACGACCGAAGACAATTATGAAAGCTTGTAGCATATCCTCCTGAACATGGATGGTCCGCTCTATCTGACCATCAATTTGAGGATGATACGCTATGCTTAATCGCAACTGAGTCCCAAAAGCTTCCTACAATCCCTTCCACTACCGGGATGTGAAACGAGCATCATGATATAAGACGACCGTGGATGGAACTCCATGAAGTGGAACTATAACCTACATGTAGAGGCGTTCGAATCTCTCTACTGAACTCTGCTCTCGTATGGCTCGTAAGTGGGCCGACTTGGTGAGCCGGTCAACGATCACCCAAATGGCATCGTGTCCACTGGACGTACGTGGTAAAACCATCACAAATTCCATGGATATCCCATCCCACTTCCACTATGGATCCTCAAGGGGTTGAGTCAAACCTTCCTGAACTTGGTGCTCAGCATTTTATTGCTGTCAAGTAAGGCACCATGAAACAAACTCTTCCACAAACTTCTTCATTCCAGGCCACCAGAACTGACGTTGGAGGTCCTGGTACCACATTGTTATGACCCATCCCAGTGGGGCCCGAGCCGCAACTCCCCAAGAACACCTAGAATAGTCCAGGTGATGGTCACTAGCACAAAGTAGGCATGTTAATATCATGGGAGGTATTGCCTATAAACCTGTACACCAGCACACACATCTACAAGCCCACAAATCTGAAAATGTAAAAGCAAAAAAAAATGAAAATGCATGCATACACTAAAAATCCCAACCAATAGAGTACGATAGGGAGTAAAGTACAGTAATGTAAACCCATGGCCCAAAAGTACAAGCCCACTATAGGAACACACCTCGGCCTGACTGATCTCACTGAGCATTGTCTGGTCCTGTTCCACCTAGAATCCTATCAAAGGTTCGCTCGTATGTACAAAACACGACATGTGCAGGCAATGCAAGTGCAAGAGTGTGTATTAGAAAACCCAGTAGGACACCCTGAAACCACAAAGGAATACCACAAGGGAAAATACCACAAAGGAAGGATAAAGTAATATCTTCATAGTATATGTTTATAGAACATATAGAAAGAATATCAAGATATACTCATACACGATCGACCATCGTGAAACCCCCACTACGATCCAGCTCAAAGATTCCACTAAGAACATAACAAGGAGAACACACTCCTAGGTCTGAAGAGAGAGAAACGAAGTACTACTTCCGAGAGAACACATTCCACAAGTACTTGCGAATATGATGGTCAGATGAGGATCACAACCAATAGTCGTGGGATGATTCCAACAACTCAGTCTGAACTAATCCACTAAGTAGAGAATCGGTTCCCGGGTAAAGTATGTCACGTCGATACCAAGAACTCTACTTAGGGTTCCATGAATTAATAGAGGATCCGGCTAAAAGTCTCAAAGAGGGGATTCCAACAACTCTATTCAATAAGTCCTACTGAAGGGATCATACTCTTGTACATAGGATGTGATACCAGAAACCTTTAGGGGAAAGACCAAGGGTACATACCTTAATAAATCTAGTCCAAGTCACAGAAGAAAAATGGCTCAAGCCATGTAAAATAGGTTTCACGACATGCAGTAGGATCACACGGCTTGTTCCATGAATCTGGGTACTGCCCATGTAAATGGCCCATGTCTCTAGTCCAGGTGTGTAAAACTAGACCACACGGCGTGTATAAGGGTCACACGCTGTGTTCCTTGACTCCGGGTATTGCCCGTGTAAAAGGCCCATGTCTCTAGTCTTGTCATTTAAAATAAACTACACGGCGTGTAGTAGGATTAAACGCCCTGTCTAAGCACCTGAGGTTCGCTTCGTGTACGCTAGCCATGTGCTCGTACACAGTCTATGTCCGTGTCGCCATGCCCATGTACCAGTACACGGGGTATCTCGTGTATCTGGATGGGTCTGGCTGGGGATGGGTATACAAACCATGCCCTTGTCCGTGTACCCCACTCGTGTTTTTGTACTCCCGGAGTACACACCAGGTGGTCTGCCGACGAACCCACGACGTGTAGCCCATACTACATTCCATGTAGTCGGGATTTCTCCAGAACCGTCATCTTATTCCTCGCACCTCGGCCGGTCTTCCGGATCTTGATTCTGTCGTCCGTTTTCTGTGAAACTCAAGACTCTTTTTCGTTTCAACATCCTAACACCGAATCCAGGTGTTTCAGACCTTCAATTGGGTCATTAACCTCCAACAATCCATCCGAAGAAAAAACTCCCAAGAACTCATATCTCTCAATCCGCTCCAAATCGTCCACTGAAACTGTCATCATAGCTCCGGACCATCCTCCCAAGGTTGGATCTACCATTTCAGATCATTGCGCCACAGATCGAAGGCACAATCAATCATTGTTCGTACCCCGAGAAGAACACGTAGAACACACATGAAGAAGGAGAGAAATAAGGGAGTAAAGGCACAACAAATCGAGAGGGACGAACCTCGATTGATGTTCGTGTCGATCTTGGATCATCACCATTATAAGATTAAACGGAACCAAAATAAATTCAAGAATCAAATCCCCAAAATCCCCGCAAAATCCCATCCCACAAATACAATCGATCTATGGGATAATCTGTTTGTGGATTAGTCTGTATTCATCATTGGAATCAAGAACGGGGAATGGAAATCAAAATAAAACATCCTACCTGGATCAGCGGCGTTCATTGGTGAAGATCTGGTCGCCGCTTCATCGTCATCGGTGAAACCCGTGAAGAACGTCGTCTCCTCGTTGGGGTTTTGCCCAGAGCCTCCAGTGCCTCCAAGGGTTTCAGGGTTATGAGGACTATAACTCTAGATCTTTGCGCAAATCTTTATTTTAAAGGATAAAATATCTCGTTGTAACAAAAATTTAATAAAATATTTTTATCAAATATTTTATTATGGTTACGTCCAAAAACTAGATTTCACCACCGACCTTTTCCAGCTGATGTTAGGTCTCTCATAGGGTAAACCCGCCACTATGGATGCAATAGTGCCCTCAGATTTCCAATCCGAGCACCAGTTCAGGAGTTATTCAACTTTTTCAAGAAAGCCACACACACATGAAATTTAATTATTTAATTAAATTCAAACATTTGTTCTGGGCTCACCGGTCCTCGAAATTGTAGGGTGTCTCAAAGCATGGTCTCAAAATAATTCCCATATAATAATAAAAATAAAATACAGAGAAAGCTGAAACATTAAATCATACACACCATGGGCCATTACGGCCCCGAAAATCCAAAACAAGTGTACTCAAAAAGATGTGGTTACTGCACACGAATCTGAGCCTCCCACTCCCACATGCTCTCCTTGAAATTCTCATGCTTCCACCGGACACACACCAATGGAATAGCTTCCCCAAAAAGGATCTTCTCCTGCTGATCCTCGATCTACACTGGGTACTGAGCAATGGTCACTCCATCGTAGATGTCTAGCTCGCCCCATTAGATAACGTGCGATGGATCATGCACGTACCTCCATAGCTGCGACACATGGAAGTCGTTGTGTTCTCGGTCCATCTGAGGAGGTAGAGCCAAGTGGTATGCCACCTCGCCAAATATACTCAGAATCTGAAAAGGGCCGATGAACCTCCGAGATAGATTACTGCCTCGACCAAATCTCTGCAGTCCCCATCAAGGTGAGACCCAAAGGAACACATGGTCTCCCTCCTCAAACTCCAAGGGCCTCTGTCTCCAATCGGAATGAGACATTTTCCGACTCTGTGTAGTCTTCATCTGCACCTGGATGACCTGCACCTTCTCCGTAGTAGCTCGCACCACCTCTGGGCCCATGAGTGCTGGCTCTCCTGGGTCAGTCCAGCAAAGTGGTGACCTGCATGGTCACCCATACAAAGCCTCGAATGGTGAAATACCAATAGTGGAATGATAACTGTTGTTATAAGAAAATTATACCAGTGGTAGGTGATCCTCCTAGCTATGATCGAAGTCATGTATGAAAGCTTGAAGCATATCCTCCTAAACCCGGATGGTCCACACTATCTGACTATCAGTCTGAGGATGAAATGTTGTGCTCAATCGTAACTAAGTCCCAAAAGCTTCCTGAAATCCCTTCCACAACCGGGATGTGAAACAAGCATCACGATCTGAGACGAGCATGGATGGAACTCCATGATGTCGAACTATCTCATGAACATAGATGCGTCACAAGTGCTCTACTGAACTCTGCTCTCGTATGGCTAGGAAGTGGGCCGACATGGTGAGTTGGTCAACAATCACCCAGATGGCATCGTGTCCCCTATATGTATGTGGTAAACCCATCATGATGTCCATGGATATCCCATCCCACATCCACTATGGCACCTCAAGGGGTTGTGTCAAACATGTTGGAACCTGGTGCTCAGTCTTTACTTGATGACATGTAAAGCACCAAGAAACAAACTCTTCCACACTCTTCTTCATTCCTGGCCACCAGAAATGATGTCGGAGGTCCTGGCACCACTCTGTCATGACCTGTCCTAGTGAGGCCCAGGCCGCAACTCCCCAAGTCCACCTCCAATAGGCCGGGGGCTGGTGACTAGCACTGAGTAGGCATGTTACTAACATGGGAGGCATTCCCTATAAACCTGTACACACGCACACACATCTCCAAGCCCACAAAGTTAATAAGTTAATAGCTACAAAAAATGGAAATGCATGAATACACTAAAAAACAAAACCAACAGAGTACATCAGGATGTAATGTACTGTAATGTAAAAACCTGGGCCAAAAGTACAAGCCCACCAATATAGAGTCTGCAACAAAGTGAAAACTGTATAGAAAGGTACTGAGACTACAATCTATATCCATAGGAACACACCTCGTCCTGCCTGATCTCACTGAGCACCATCTGGTCCTGGTCCACCTTGAATCCTGTCAAAGTCTCACTCGTCCACAGAAGACACAACACATGCGGTCAAAGCCCGTGCATGGGTGAGTATATCAATACCCAGTATGACCCACTGAAACTACAAAGGATTACAACAAGGGAAAACACCAAAAAGGAATGATATAGTCAACTATACAAAGTATATTTTTATAGAACACATAGAAAGAATATCCAGATATAATCCTTCATGATCAACCATCGTGAAACTACCACTACGATCCAGCTCAAAGATTCCACTAAGCAAGTAACATGGAGAACACGCTCATAGGTTTGAAGAGAGAGATACGAAGTACTTGTTCCAGGATCACACACTCTACAACTACTTGGGAATATGATGCTCAGATAAGGATCACAACCAATAGCCCTGGGGTGATTCCAAAAACTCAGTCTTAACAAATATGATAAGTAGAGGATCGACGTCCGGGTAAAGTAGTTCACGTCGATACCATTAAATCTACTTAGGGTTCCAGTAATGAATAGAGGATCCAGATCTAAGTCTCACAGAGGGGATTCCAAAAAATCTATTCAGGAAGTCCTGATGAAGGGATCATACTCTTGTATATTGGAAATGATACCAGAAACCTTCAGGGGAAAGACCAAGGATACGAATCCTTAAAAATCTAGTCCAAGTCACATAAAAAAAATGGCTCAAGACATGTAAAATAGGTTACATGGAATGTATTAGGATCACATTCACTGTTCCTTGACTCCAGGTAATTACTGTGTAAACGGACCGTGTCTCTAATCCAGGTGTTTAAATCCAGACTACACGGCGTGTAGAATGGTCACACGCCGTGTTCCTTGACCCAGGGTACATCCCGTGTAAACGATCCGTGTATATAGTCTTGTCGTATAAAATTAACTACAAGGCGTGTAGTATGAGTACACACTGTGTCCGAGAACTTGGGGTTCACTCCATGTACACTGGCCAGGTGCCCATACACGGTCACTGTCCGTGTCGCCATGCCCGTGTACCAGTACACGGGGTATCCTATTTATCTAGCCGGGTCTGGCTGGGGAAGGGAAAACAAGTCGTGTCCTTGGCCGTGTACCCAACCCATGTCCGTGTACTCCCAGAGTACATGCCAGGTGGTCCGCCGACGAACACATGCCGTGTAGCCCATACTACATGTCGTGTAGTATGGATTTCTCTAGAACTGTAGTCTTCCCCCTCGCGCCTCGGTTGATCTTCCAGATCTTCATTCTGTCATCTGTTTTCCATGAAACACAAGACACATGTTTTTTTCATCGTCCTAACACCAAATCAGGGTGTTTCAGACCATCAATCGGTCCATAAACCTCCAACGATCAATCCGAAAGAAAAACTCCCAAGAACTAATATCTCCGGATCCGCTCCGAACAGTCTGCCAAAACTGTCATCGCAAATCTGGACTATCCTCCCGAGTATCGATCTACAATTTCAAATCATTGCGCTGCAGATCGAAGGCTCAATCGATCATTGTTCATACCCTATGTAGAACGCGTAGAACGCACATGAAGAACTTGAGAAATTGGGGAAGAAATGCACCACAAATCGAGAGGTACGAACCTTGATCGATGTTCGTGTTGATCTTGGTTCCTCACCATTAGAAGATTAAACGAATCCAAAATAACTTCAAGAATAAAATCCCAAAAATCCCCACAAAATCCCATCCCGAAAATACAATCGATCTGTTGGATAATCTGTTTGTGGATTAGTCCGCATTCATCGTAGGAATCAAGAAAGAGGAAAGGAAATCAAAATCAAACATCCTATCAGGATCAATGGAATTCGTTGGTGAAGATCCGGTCACCGCGTCGTCATCACCAGTGAAACCCATCAAGAACGTCCTCTCCTCATTGGGGTTTCCCCCAGAGCCTCCAGAGCCTCCATGGGTTTCAGGGTTATAAGGTCTATAACCCTGGATCCCTACGCAAACCTTTATTTAACAGGATAAAAGATCTATTTGTAACAAAAATTTAATAAAATATTTTTATTAAATATTTTATTACAGTTACATCCTAAAACTAGATTTCACCACCTACATACGCCAGCCGATGTTAAACACGCCGCTCTGGACGCAATGGGGCCCTCAGATTTCCGATCCGAGCACTCATTCCGGATTTATTCCACTTTTTAAGGGAAACCAAATGCGCTTGTAATTTAATTATTTAATTAAATTCAAACATTTGTTCCGGGCTCACAGGGCCTCGGAACTGCAGGCCGTCTCAATGCCTGTTCTCAAAATAATTCCCATATAATATTAAAAATAAAATAAGGGGAAATCTGAGACATTAAATTATACCCACTTAAGGGATTTACATCCCCGAAAATCCAAAACAAGGCTACTCAAAAAGATGTGGGTACTACACACGAATCTGAGCCTCCCGCTCCCACGTGATTTCCTAGGGATTCCCATGCATCCACCAGACACACACCAAGGGAATAGCTTGCCCATGAAGGATATTCTCTTGCTAATCCTTGATCTCCACTAGGTACTCAGCAAATGTCACTCTATCATCGATTTCCTGCTCTCCCCAGTCGATAACGTGCGATGGATCATGGACGTACCTCCGTAGCCACGACACATGGAAGACATTGTGTTCCGAGTACATTTGAGGAGGTTGAGCCAAGAGGTACCCCACCATGAAAACTCTACTATGAATTTGAAAAGGGACTATGAAACTCTGAGATAGCTTGCAGCATCAGCCAAATCTCTGCAGTCCCCGTCGAGATGAGACCCAATGGAACACATGGTCTCCCTCCTCGAACTCCATGGGCATACGTATCCTATCTACATAAGACTTCTGCCGACTCTGTGCAGTCTTCATCCGCTCCTAGCTGACCTGCACCTTCTCCATAGTAACTCACACCATCTCTGGGCCCATGAGTGTAGACTCTCTTGGGTCAGTCCAGCAAAGTGGTGACCTGCACGGTCGCCCGTACAAATCCTCGAATGGTTTGATACCAATAGTGGAATGATAACTATTGTTATAAGCAAATTCCACCAGTGTTAAGTGATCCTCCCAGCTACGACTGAAGTCAAGTATGCAACCTTGTAACATATCCTCCAAAACCCAGATGGTATAGTCTATCTGACCATCAGTCTGAGGATGAAACGCTATTCTCAATCGTAACTGAGTCCAAAAAGCTTCCTGTAATCCCTTCCACAACCGTGATCTGAAACGAGCATCACGGTCTGAGACAATCGTGGATGGCACTCCATGAAGTCGAACTATCTCTTGCACATAGAGGCGTCCCAAGATCTCTACTGAAATCTGCTCTCGTAGGCTAGAAAGTGGGCCGACTTGGTGAGTCGGTCAATGATCACCCAGATGGCATCGTGTCCCATGAACATATGTGGTAAACCCGTCACAAAGTCCATGGATATCCCATACCACATCCACTCTGGCACCTCAAGGGGCTGAGTCAAAACTATTGGAACCTGGTGCTCATCCTTTACTTGATGACAAGTAAGGAACTAAGAAACAAACTCTGCCACACTCTTCTTCATTCGTGGCCACCAGAACTAAAAATGGAGTTCCTGGTACCACTCTATCACGACCCGTCCCAGTGGGGCGTGAGACGCAACTCCCCAAGCCCACCTCCAATAGGCCAGGGGCTGGTGACTAGCACTGAGTAGGCATGTTACACACATGGGAGACATTTCCTATAAACCTGTACACCTACACACAAATCTCCATGCCCACAAAGCTGAACAAGTAAAATCTACAAAAAATGGAAATGCATGTAACATTCCTACTCAGAGAATGTATTCCCGGAAGAGTTGGTTGGCCTCCCTCTTGATCAATAGGTTGATTTATCAATTGAACTTATTTTTGGATCTCTAACTTTATCAAAGACAACTTATAGAATTACCACTGAAGGTATGGATGTGTTGTAGAAGTAGTTATAGGAGAATCTGGATAAGGGTTGTATACACCTAAGTGTTTTACCTAGGGGGGCACCAGACCTCTTCATCAAGAAGAAGGATGGATAAATGTGCCTATTCATTGATTATCATGATCTAAATAAAATCACGATAAAGAATAAGTATCATCTTCCACAGGTTGATGACTTTTTTCGATCGTCTTCGTGGGGCCAGTTATTTCTGTAAGGTAATATTTTGGTCGGGTTATCACCAATTAATGGCGTGGAAGGAAGATATTCCCAAGAATGCCCTTCAAATGTGGTATGGAGGCTAGGAGTTCATAGTGATCTTTTTTAGACTCACTAATTCTCCATAAATTTCATGGATTTAAGAAATAGAGTCTCTATATATTACCTTGAATATTTTGTTGTATTTTTTTTTGATGATATTATGATATACTCCCAGGGTAGGGAGAAACATGAGGAGTACTTCAATAATATGTTAAATAATTTACCAAGGAAGAATATATATTAATTTATAGTAAATGTGACTTCTGTATGGAAGAAGTATCATTCATGGGGAATGTTCGCACAAACAAAGGAATAATTTTGGACCCTTCCAAAACAAAGGTGATTGAATAGTGGAATAGTCCAACATCTGTAATGGAGATTTATATCTTTTCGGGTCTAGTTGGGTATTATCGATGATTTGTGAAGAAATTTTCACTATTTTCAATAAAAAATGACCAAGCTGACATGGAATGGGGTAAATTTTTTATGGACTTCAGAATGTGAAGGCTGTTTTCAGGAGTTGAAAAAGAGGCTTATCACACATTGGTACTCACAATCCCAATTAGTGGAGAACTCGTTGTGGTGTAAAATGATTCTTTAATGAAGGGATTTGGTTGTGTGATAAATAATAACGATTTAGGGAAAGCATATGCATCAAGGCAACTAAAAATCCATGAGAAAAACTATCTTACGCATGATCTTGAGTAAGTGACAGTGATCTTTGTAATAAAATTCTGACAACATTATCTCTATGGGGAGAAGTGTGATATATATACTGAGAACAAGAGTCTAAAATATATATTCAAAAATAAAGAGCTTAATATGTTCCAATGAAGATGGATAACACCCGTCAAGGATTATGACAACTCAATCCACTACCACCTTGATAAGGAAAACAAGGCGGACGATGCTCTAAGTAGAAAGGATAATGTGTCTTTATCAATGATGGGAATTGAAATGGATCCAATATTCATAGATTTTCATTGGAGGTCCATGGGAATAATTAAGGGAAGAAAATAATAAAACTTTTCTCAAATTATTTCTCAACTATTAGTCATCTAGAAAATAAAGGATTCTCAATGAAAAGATGTGAAAATTTTAGAAAGGGTGGAAGCTATCATAAAGGGGAAATCCTAAGAGTTCATGATTGATGAGGAAGGAGTTGTAAGATTTGGGTCATGATTACGTGTACCATCTGATCCATAGATAAAGAAATAGATTTTGAATGATGCACATATCTCAACCTTCTCTATTCACCTAGGGAGAAAATAGATGTATCATGATCTCCGAGAAAACGTTTTGTGAGAAATTATGAAATGAGAGATTGCTAAATATAAATCAATGTGCCGAATATGTCAGTAAGTGAAGTCTTAGAAGAAAAAGTATAACAGGATAATACAACTAATACCCATTCCAACATGGAAGTGGGAGAACATCACATGGTCTATTTCTTTGGACTACCAAGGACATCAAGAGGAAACCATGCTATATGGTTCATTATAGATCGTATTAGAAAGATAGCTCACATTATCTCAATTCGAGGGGAATTCCCATTGGATCAACTTGCATGTATTTACATCAATGAATTGGTAAGTATTCATGGATACCATTATATATTATATCTGATTGTGACCCTAGATTCACCTCAAATTTCAAGAAAAGTCACCCATTATGCTCTAAGCATTGAACTAAACTTCAGTACAACCAATCATCCCCAAACTGATGGACAGTATATACGAACTATTCAGACACTAGAAGTCATGTTGAGAGAATGTTCTATGGAATTTAATGTTGTATAGAACCAAAAACTTCCATTGGTTAAATTATCCTACAACAACATATGTCACTCGAGCATCCAAATGGCACCATATGACGTACTCTATGGGAAAAGGTGCAGAACAATGGTGGGATGGGATGAAGTTGGGGAGAATAAGCTGCTAGGACCTGAAATGTTCCCAGAAATGGCGGGGAAGCTAAAAACCATTCAGTATCACATCAAGGCGGCCCAAAGTTGAAAAAATAGTTATGCAAACAACCATCGACCAGACATTAAGTTAAAAGTTGGAGACATGTTATTTCTATGCATATCTCCCTGGAAGAAGTTATATGTTTTTGAAAGGAAGGGATTTTAATTCCAAGGTACATTGTCCCCTTCGAGATTCATGATTTTCCTGGGGATGTGGCCTATTGACTAGTACATCCACCTACTATTTCCAATGTACATTATATCATTCACATATCCCTCTAAAAGGAGTACATACCAGGCCCTTCACACCTACTCTCTTCAGAGGTGTTATAGTTGGAGGATGATATTTCTTATAAGGAGAATATAGTGAATATCTTTGATCATAGAGATAATGTTCTTTGTAACAGGACTACTCACATGGTCAAGGTACTAGGGATGTAATCATTAATATGAAGAGGAAACATGGGAACTAGAGGAGTAAATCTAGGAAACGTACAAACACCTATTTATGTCCTAGAATGTAAAATGTAATTTCAAGGGAAATATTTATTAAAAGAGGAATAATGTAACAAATCAAAGTTTTATCAATGGAAATCCATTATTATAATTTTTCCTTACAGTATAATCACATTAGCGTACTTTTAGAACACAATAAAAACATTATAATTTATGAAAAAGTGAAATAAAATGTATCTTTAAATGTTAAGTAACATATAGCAATAGTAAACCAACCCATGTAATAGTAACCTATTCAATGAAATTATAAATAAAATACAATATTTTACAAGTGACAATACAAAATAATTATATCGTAGTCTAAGTAAAAAAATATTTTAAAATTTATTAATAAGGTGTTGGTATTTTTTTATGTCATGAATATTTAGTAACAATTTTTTATTAACTTAATAATTTAAATGAAAATGGAGTTTCAAGAAATTTATTCATAAATTATGTTTTGAATCCAATATAAATTTATGTGACCTTATGTAATTTTTAATTTATTAGAAAAGAAGTTTTAAATTTAAAATTTGTATTTTTCATGTAAATTGTGATTTTAATTAAATGTTAAATTTATAATTTTTATAAAACCATTTTTTATAAATTGAGTTGATTTTGGGAATATACACATCGAAACTGTTTAGGGTTATTTTTTGGTAATTTTCAAAAATACCTCAATATTTCAGTGAATAGTAAAAATACCATTTTTCACATAATAGATATATCATAAATTGCATTATTAATGATGTGATGATGACATAAACATTTTTGACCTTTATATTCGGCCATGTTCTATTTATGTACATAAATGGTTCCTTAAAATACAATAAAATCAATTTCCATACCTAAAAAAAGATTCCCAAATCTAAAGTCAAAATTTTATTCCTTAAATATCATTTTCTCTTTCATTTCACTTTCCTTCTAATAAATTGATTAGTTAGAATTATAAAGATGATAAAGTCTAAAAAAATTATATTATATAAATATATGATTTATGTTGTCAAAAAACTACTATTACAAGTCTAACATTTGATATATTATTTTGTTTAATATTTTATTCTAAAATCACCCCTCCTCATGTATAAATAACCTCTCTCCCTCCCCTTTGAAATCTATTTCTTTAATCCCTTACAAAGCCTAATATCTACCCAAATTCTCCCTCTAATTCCTCTTAGAATACATATAAACGTTTTAGAGCCCTCAAACTCCAATCAAAAAGGGAATTATAGTTTTCTGCAAGAGAAGCTACACTAAGGTTATAGTAAGACTCTATTGAATATTCTATATTTTCTTCCATTTCTTTCTTTTACCCCTACCCTTTAAAAACCTTATGCTACATAATTTAATATACATTGAGTTTAAATTATATTAATTATTTCAACTTATTATAAATATCATATTAATGAAAAATATAAATGTCATACATCTCTTTCCCACACTATCGACAATGTCCCACTAAATGTTGGTTAACCATCTATGTAGACGTTTCCAAGATAATTATTATAAACACATTTATGCATGGAAAATATATATTATATATAATATATTAATATCAAATTACATTTATTCTATGATTCAGATACTAGTAAAACTAATTTATAAAATACATTTAATAAAAAGTGAAATCATTGCAAAGACGGGATTATTTTTAGAAAAATATGATATCAAAATGCTTCAATTTCATCAATGAAAATTTTGAAATAAAATAGATTTGTATATAATTGATAATTTTTTTTATAAAATGAATATATTTAACTTTTAGATCATTATTTTAATAAACCTAAATATATTATTCAAGAGGCATAGAAGAGAAGAAATTTAAATGAAATTAAGGTAAGGGATCCTCTCCATTTCACTTTTATTCAAGATTGTCCTATTTTTTATTCCCATTTTTGTGTAATTACTAGTGATAGGGTATGATTACAAACCTCCCTCATAATTATATAAAGATTTATAAGTTATGAGATACCCCATTCACTCTTAGTAATTCCTCTTAATTACACCTGATACATTGCTGATAATCCTTAAGGAATTCTTCACAAACTACCTTTATTCTTTCGGGTTGATCTATCTTTCCTTTTACCCAAATGAAGTTTTATTTTATTTTTATGTGAAACTTCTAAATGATTTTTATATTCTCTAAAATCATTATTAAATATCCATCCATCATTATCATTTGAGGATATATATGCTTTTAAGTGATTCCCTCATCAATACTTCTCTATAAGAAAACTTGTTTTATGGGAACTTCATGAATACTTAACAGATTTAATGTGAACTCTATCCTCAATTTTAATCCTCCATTTACTTTATAAAATCATAATTATTATTATTAAAAAAATTTGGTTATCATTTTTTTTCATATAATAGATTGTTCCTGTCACGACCCGTCCTCGGGGCCCGTGCCGTGACTACCCCAAGCCCGCCTTCCATAGGCCAGGGGCTGGCGACTAGCACCAAGGCGTAAAATCCCAGTAAACAGGGAAGGCATTGCCTTTATAAGTAACAACCACACAGAGTCAGCAAGCGGAAAGTAAAGTGCAGAAAAGTAAAGGGGGCCGGAAATACAAGCCCAACTGTAAAGTACAACTGAAAAGTAAAGTACAGCAACTGAAGAAAAGACGGCGGCCTCGTGTCGTCCACTGGCAATCCCACCTGAAGGGTGGGTACAGATAGCCTCCAGGCTCCTCGGGTCCCACGTCCGCTCCGAGCACGTCCCGCCCAGTGATCCACCTCCAGATACCGTCCTGCTCCACGTCCCAACCGTGATCAGCGCTGTCCGTCGTCTGCAACCAACACAACAAGGTGCGGGCATAGCCCGTGCAGGGGTGAGTACAAGCTACTCAGTAAGGACCCCGAGACCCCTGAAGGTCTCCCGAAATCCACAAAGGATATAGCACAAAAGAAAGATGCAATCACGAAGTAACATCTGACTCGACTTAGGTATATGCCCATACATATACCTAAGTCCCCAATTCCAGCTCTGCTCACGAGCTCAAGAACAACTCAATCCACAAAGGAAAGCAAGACTCAAATCCACAAGGAGAGTAAACAGTAAAATCCACATAGGATAGTTCAACACAATCCACAAAGGAGAGTAACATACGATTCAGCTCAACCAGGTATACTTTTTCAGATGACGTCAAAGATGATCACCGATCCATCTAAGTCGTCGGACCCACGAAGGATCGATAGGTACTAACCCCCGCAGAAGACCCACACAGGATCGGGCTCACACAGAACCTGTAGGCAGTGGCTCACACAGAACCGGTAGTAAGGACCCACATAGGATCGGGCTCACACAGAACCTGTAGTAAGGACCCACATAGGATCGGGCTCACACAGAACCTGTAGCACTGATCCACGTAGGATCGCTGAGTGCAGTAGTCGACGCAGTCCACTGAGGATCTCTGCACAGTCGTCACCGCAGTCCACGAAGGATCTCTGCTCTGCCGTCGTCGCAGTCCACGGAGGATCTCTGCTCTGTCGTCGTCGCAGTCCACGGAGGATCTCTGCTCTGTCGTCGTCGCAGTCCACGGAGGATCTCTGCTCTGTCGTCGAAGTCACAGCCAGCGCTAGGGTTCCCGCACAAAGCGAGCTCGTTTAGGAGGGTCCGCTCCACGAGCCGAGAGGCTGATACATCAACTGACACGTATTCCGAAGTTGATGTATCCAAAAGTTCCGTATCGACAACAGGATCTCAACGCGACAGACGGCGCGTCAAACGGACGCCCGGTCTGAGAGTTATTGGCATTTTTGTCCCAGGGGCCCGGTTGGTTTTTAGGGCAAAACCAACCCGACCGTACTCCGCCTGTATCCGATCCTCGGGCGGAGCATGCCAAAAGTTCCGTCTCACTTAGAGGAAACTACCACAGCTGACGGTACGTCGATCGGACGTCCGTAGCTCAAGTTATGAGCGTTTCCGCTCCGAGGGCCCGGTTGGTTTCGTGTACGAACCAACCCGGCCGAACCCAAAGTCTTCCTAAACCTTGAGTATAATATACCGAAACGACCGTCTTGATCCAAGGATCGCGTAGCCGCTGACGGTTCATCAATCGGAGGTCCCAGGCCCAAGATATGGGCGAAAGACCGAAGAGGGCCCGAAAACGGGGGTTCTGGGCCCGGGGCGACCCGGCCCGACCCCCCCTGGGGTCGGCCGAACCGGGTCGGCCCGAACCGGTCCGGCCCGAACCGGCTCGGCCGGGTCCGGTTTGGCCTGGGCGCGGCCCGGCCGACCGGACCGGCCGGCTTGGCTTCGGCCGAGCGGCCGAACAGGCTGCCGCCGCGGGTTTGACCCGCGGCATTTGAAGAAACGCGGCCCCCGCGGGGGGCCGCCTGTCACCCGGACGCGGCTGGGCCGCCGCGTCCGTTCCCGGTTCCGCGCGGCCGCGGAACCGGCCGCCACCGCCGCCGCGGCTTCAGCCGCGGCAGACTTTCTCCACGGCGGCGCGCCGGGCGCCGCCGCCTCCGGTCGTCGGCGCCGCCGCTGCCTTCCGCGGGCCGCCGGAGATGCTCCGGTGGCCCGGTTTGCCTCCCGTCTGCGCCGATGCCCCTCCCGGATGCCGACCTTCACTGCGGAATCAACGGATCGCCCCTGCCGCGCGGTTTTTCGTCGTCCGTCATATCCGCACAACAAAAGAGATCGGCGGAGGGTTGTCGGGTCTTGTTCGTTAGACCCGCACCCTCCGCGTTAGCCATAATCAACGGGAGAAAAGAAAAAGATGATCAACACATGATCCAACAATTTTATTTAAAGATAAAATTGTTCGTTTGAAACCGACTTTTTAAATTTTTAAGAACATTCACGAGAAAATTTAAAAGGGGTAACTTTTCCAAAATAAATCCCTACCTTGATGATCGTCGAGCGCGGGCGTTCTTCGCGGAAGAGATCGTCGCGGAAGAGATCGATCGTCGCGTCGTCGCGGGAAGGAGTCGCGTCGTCGCGGAAACCGGCGTTGAGCCGGCGAGCTCAACGAATCAAGAACAACAGATTTAAATTATTAATATTTAAATCTGTGTTTCGTTTAAAACCAAAGAAAAGAACTTGAGAGGAAATCTGAATGCACTCACCTCGAATGGTCGGTGATCGGAGATCGGAGATCGGAAGAACGTCTCGGGCGAAGGCGTCGTCGACTTCCGGGTTCGGCGTTCTTCGCGTTCTTCGCGTTCTTCGCGTTCTTCGCGTTCTTCGTGTTCTTCGCGGAGAGGGTGGAGGCTCAGAGGAATTGCACAACGATAGCAATCCTCCAAAATAGACAAGTTTGTCTATTTTATTATTTTTGCCAACAAACGTAAAACGCGTAAGTAACGACCCATTTAATTCGTTGAATTAATTCAACGAGCGAAACAGCCCATGTAATTCACGAAAGAAACAGCCCATTTAAATGGTCTGTTAAGAATTAAAGAAACGCGTCGGTTGACTTTTCAGTTTCTTTGACGGGTTTTCGCGGGTGCGTTACTTAGCGAAAGAAACGGCGGGGCTCGTGCGGGCCCCACCTCACAAATATCCTATCAAGGGGGTAGGATATTTCTGGATAGCATCCTATCCAGTTCAACACAGTTCAAGCCGCCTTTAAGTGGCTTCAAGTGGCTTCCAAGCAGCTTAAGTGAAATAAAATAAAGTTGTCGCACAAATTTATTTTATTTCTGACTTAAAGCCGCAAAATTTAAAAACCACGTCTGAGCAAACGCAACTCCGGAAGAGGCGTTTCTAAGCAAATACCGGCGCTGCGATTTCATCAGTGCCCTCAGAATTTGATTCCGGGCACCGGTTCAACAGATAGAAAAACCCGCTCGTCCGTTCACTGAACGTACCCGAGCCAAACTTCGGAAATTGATTCCGGGCACACCGGGCCTCGGAATCAGGTGCCGTCTGAAGCTGCGCTCTTGTAAAATTCCAAAGAAAATTAAGAAAAAAATTTCCTTGAAATTTGCGGGTCTTTACATTACTCCCACCTCAGGGCTTTACGTCCCCGTAAAGATACATCAAAAACTAGGGGAACAAATGGGGGTACTGAGCACGCATCTGAGCCTCCCGCTCCCAAGTGCTTTCCTGGAGGTTCCCGTGCTGCCATCTGATGCGCACAAGAGGAATCGACCGCCCACGTAGGACCCGCTCCTGTCGATCCTCGATCTCTACTGGGACCTCCGCAAAAGTCGCCCCATCGTCCACGTCCAGCTCCCCAAAGTCGATGATGTGCGTCGGGTCGTGCACGTATCTCCTCAGCTGAGACACGTGGAAGACGTCGTGCACCCGGTGCAACTGAGGTGGTAGAGCCAGGCGATAAGCCACCTCTCCTATCCAGCTGAGGACCTGGAAAGGCCCGATGAAGCGTGGAGACAACTTGCCGCCTCGGCCAAATCTCCGTAAACCACGTCGAGGTGAGACACGCAAAAAGACGTGGTCGCCATCCTCGAACTCTAGTGGCCTCCGCCTCCTGTCAGCATATGACTTCTGCCGGCTCTGAGCTGTCCTCATCCTCTCCTGGATGATCTGGACCTTCTCTGTCGTGGCTCGGACCATCTCTGGTCCCACGAGTGCTGACTCCCCAGGGTCTGTCCAGCACAACGGTGATCTGCAGGGTCTTCCGTACAACGCCTCGTACGGTGCCATCCCGATGGTGGAGTGGTAGCTGTTGTTGTACGCGAACTCCACCAAGGGTAGGTGGTCCTCCCAGCTACGACCAAAGTCGAGAACACATGCACGGAGCATCTCCTCGAGTGTCTGTATGGTCCTCTCCGTCTGACCATCCGTCTGAGGGTGGAAGGCTGTGCTCAGATGGAGCCGCGTCCCGAACGCCTCCTGCAACCCCTTCCAAAGCCGGGAAGTGAAAAGAGCATCTCGATCATAGATGATAGACGATGGCACACCGTGAAGCCGTACGATCTCCTGGACGTAAAGACGTCCCAAGCTCTCCACTGAGCCCTGCTCTCTGATGGGAAAGAAGTGTGCCGACTTGGTGAGTCGGTCGACAATCACCCAAATGGACTCGTGACCTCTGGAAGTGCGTGGAAGTCCAGTCACGAAGTCCATAGATATGCCATCCCACTTCCACTCCGGGACCTCCAAGGGCTGTACCAAGCCTGCTGGTACCTGATGCTCTGCCTTCACCTGCTGGCAGGTGAGGCATCGCGAAACGAACTCTGCCACAGCTTTCTTCATGCCCGGCCACCAGTGCTGTCGTCTGAGATCCTGGTACATCTTCGCCACTCCGGGATGCACCGCCAAGGGAGAAGTGTGAAACTCTCTCATCACCTCCTCTCGTAAAGCGACTGGTACGAAGGTACGTCCTCTGAAAAGGATGTCGTGCTCTGCTCCAAGGGAGAAACCATCAGGCGCCTGACCTGAGGATATCAGTGCACGCCGGGTCTCACAGTCAGCGTCCCCACGCTGAGCCTCTCTGACCCGCTGTAGAAGTGGAGGAGAGACTGTGAGAGACTGAAGAAAGGCTGCTCCGACTCTATCCACGAAGGATATCTGCAAGGAGGCTAGCTGCTCCGTCGCCTCCTCAAGTAGCTGAATGCCCGTCCTCCTACTGAGGGCATCAGCTACCACGTTCCCCTTCCCAGGAGTATAGACTATCTCAAAGTCATAGTCCTGGAGGAACTCAAGCCATCTCCGCTGTCTCAGGTTCAGGTCCTTCTGAGAGAAGATATACCTGAGACTCTGGTGGTCAGAAAAGACTGTGAAGCGCTCGCCCATCAGATAGTGCCGCCAAGTCTTCAGAGCGAAGACCACTGCTGCTAACTCCAGGTCATGAGTGGCGTAGTTCTGCTCATGCGGCCTCAACTGACGTGATCCGTAGGCGATCACGGCCCGCTCCTGCATCAGGACGCACCCGAGTCCAGTCCCTGATGCATCGCAGTAAACTACGTATCCAACTCCCTCCTCAGGCAACCTCAAGATAGGTGCGCTGGTCAACCTCTGCCTCAGCTCCTGGAAGCTCTGCTGACATCTGTCTGACCACACGAAGGGTTTCCCCTTCTTCGTCAACGCTGAGAGTGGTGCCGCAACTCTCGAGAAGTCTGTCACGAATCTCCGATAGTATCCGGCTAGGCCCAAGAAGCTCCGCACCTCTGTCACGCTCTTGGGTGGCTCCCAAGCTAGCACTGCCTCGATCTTCGCGGGATCCACTGCAACTCCCGCCTCAGAGATGACGTGTCCCAAGAAATGGACCTCACGTAACCAGAACTGTCATTTTGAGAGCTTGCCATAAAGCTGGTGCTCTCGGAGCGTGTCTAGCACAACTCGCAGGTGGTAGGCATGCTCCTCCTCAGTCGTCGAGTATACTAAAATGTCGTCAATGAAGACCACGACAAAACGGTCGAGGTATGGCTGGAAGATCCTGTTCATGAGGCTCATGAACACTGCTGGAGCATTGGTTACGCCGAACGGCATAACCAAGAACTCATAATGGCCATACCGACACCTGAAGGCCGTCTTCTGCACGTCCTCGTCTCGAACTCTGAGCTGATGATAGCCTGACCGGAGGTCTATCTTCGAGAACCACCGCGCTCCCTTGAGCTGATCGAAGAGGTCATCAATCCGTGGCAGCGGATACTTGTTCCTCACCGTCACCTGATTCAGGCGACGATAGTCGACACATAGTCGCAAGCTCCCGTCCGCCTTCTTGGCGAACAAAATCGGGGAAGCCCAGGGTGAAACACTGGGTCGGATAAACCCCTTGCTCTGCAAGTCCTCCAACTGTAACCGCAGCTCCCGAAGCTCGGCGGGGGCCATCCGATATGCTGGAGTAGATATCGGGGCTGTACCGGGGTACAAGTCGATGTAAAAGTCTACCTCTCTACGAGGAGGTAGCCCTGGAACGTCGTCGGGAAAGACATCTACGTACTGGTCCACCACTGCAGGAAAAGCTGGACTCCGCACGTCCACTGCTCCTAGGATGAGGCTAGCCAACTGATGAGAGATGGGCTGCACTCTCCTCCGCGGAAGTCCATCCTGTGCTGCAAAGGTTCCCTTCTCGCCGGTGAAGGTAAACCTGCTCCCGTTGGTGCGAACACATCGCACCTTGCGCCTAAAACAGTCGATCTGGGCATGAACCGTGGATAGCCAATCCATGCCCAAGATGACGTCGTAAGGCCTCGACGCCGCTACAAGGAGATCCCAGCCGAAGCTCTCGCCTCCTAGAGTAAGCTCACACTGCCGGCACCAGTGCGTAATCGTCGAGTCTGCTCCCGTAGGAGTCTCTAGCCGTAAGGATCGAGCCAACGGCTCAGTCGGAATCTCCGAGCTCCGAACAAGGGCAGAGGCTATGAAAGAGTGACTCGCTCCTGTGTCTATAAGTACTGCAGCAAGGGTGGAATAGACACAGATCGTACCTCGAATCATCTCTGGCAAGTCGGGGTCGTAGGCCTCCACTGCCTGGAGATGGGCCTGTCCCTGCCCGCCAGCTCCCTGTGGTCGAGGTGGCCCTCCAGGTGGTGGTGGGGGTAGAGCCTGGAAGCGTCGCCCACCACCCGCTGCTCGGCCAGCTCCTCTGCCTCGTCCGCCTCCTCCCTGCGGACCGCCACGGTCGACCCTCTGCATCTGCCTGGGTGGCCCCTCCACCGTCTGCTGCTCCTCTGGTCGGCGAGTCGGGCAGTCACGAGCCATGTGACCCTGCCCGCCGCAGGTGTAGCACAGCCTGCCTCTCGGAAGGCTGGCACTCCGCTGTGTGCCCCGCACTGCTGAGCCGGTGTCCTGAGGCCGTCTGCGTGGGGGTCTGGTCTGCCTGGACCCGAGAGTCATCCGTCGGCTACCTGCTGCCGAAGACTCAGCTACCTGTCGCCCTGTGCTAGGTCTCGCCGCTGAAGAAGGCTCTGCCAGGAAGCTCTCGATCAGGAGGGCTCGCTCCAGCACTCCCTCCTGGGTCGGAATGCTGAGGGAGATCAGCGACGCCCGAATCTCCTGTCGCAAGCCCTGCTCGAAGGTCCGGGCCCGGAAGAAGGGGTCCCGTACCATGTCGGTCGAGTAGCGAGATAGGTCCGTGAACCTCGCCGCGTACTGAGCGACCGTCATGCTGCCCTGGCGCAGCTGGAGAAGCTCCTGGATGCGCACCGCTCGGAGGGTGGCCGGGACGAACTCAGAGCGGAAGAGGCTCTCGAAGTCCGCCCAGAGCAAGGATGCCTCATCGTGAACCTGGAGCATCAGGCTCCACCATCGTCCTGCCGCCGCCTGCAGGAGGCTCGCTGCGAGAATCACCATGAGATCCGCTGGTGTCCTCACTAGCCTGAAGATCCGTACCACCGCCTCTAGCCAGTCCTCGGCGGCCTGGGGGTCCGCCTCACCGCGAAACCTGGGCGGTCGCTGGCTCTGAAACTCATGCAGTGCCCTGAGGCGACGTGCATCGTCAGCGTCTGGTACTGGAAGCATCGGTGGCTCGGCGGGTAAGGCTACCGCCGGTGCCACTGCTGGCAAAGGGCCCTGCACCGAGGCCTCGTCGCTCGGTGGGCTGCCGTCGCGCCCTACACTCGGAACCCTAGCTGGCAGTCGTCGCGGGGCCATCCTGAAAAGGATAACAAGAGCACCACAGTCAGAACAGTATACCTGGTGAGCTGGCACAAGTAATCACAAGGAAAACCTGAGACTTTCATAAAGTAGATCAGTGTACCCGGTGAGCTGACACAAGTAATCACAAAGAAGACTTGAAACACACACGCAATCAATGTTTTCATGCATTAAGTCGGAAATCAGGAGTCAGGGTCCTGGTGTACGGATACGTCGGCCGCCGCACCAACACTGGGCTCCCTGAACTGATAACCACACTCAATACACTAAACACTATTGCTTCATATAGAAAGAAAGGACGATCAGAGTCTGCGGTAGAACCGACCACCTCTGATACCAATTTGTCACGACCCGTCCTCGGGGCCCGTGCCGTGACTACCCCAAGCCCGCCTTCCATAGGCCAGGGGC
Source organism: Viscum album (assembly GCA_963277665.1). Lineage (NCBI taxonomy): Eukaryota > Viridiplantae > Streptophyta > Magnoliopsida > Santalales > Viscaceae > Viscum > Viscum album. The sequence continues at coordinate 889,364,246 of OY728159.1, read as the reverse complement.
TGGCGACTAGCACCAAGGCGTAAAATCCCAGTAAACAGGGAAGGCATTGCCTTTATAAGTAACAACCACACATAGTCAGCAAGCGGAAAGTAAAGTGCAGAAAAGTAAAGGGGGCCGGAAATACAAGCCCAACTGTAAAGTACAACTGAAAAGTAAAGTACAGCAACTGAAGAAAAGACGGCGGCCTCGTGTCGTCCACTGGCAATCCCACCTGAAGGGTGGGTACAGATAGCCTCCAGGCTCCTCGGGTCCCACGTCCGCTCCGAGCACGTCCCGCCCAGTGATCCACCTCCAGATACCGTCCTGCTCCACGTCCCAACCGTGATCAGCGCTGTCCGTCGTCTGCAACCAACACAACAAGGTGCGGGCATAGCCCGTGCAGGGGTGAGTACAAGCTACTCAGTAAGGACCCCGAGACCCCCGAAGGTCTCCCGAAATCCACAAAGGATATAACACAAAAGAAAGATGCAATCACGAAGTAACATCTGACTCGACTTAGGTATATGCCCATACATATACCTAAGTCCCCAATTCCAGCTCTGCTCACGAGCTCAAGAACAACTCAATCCACAAAGGAAAGCAAGACTCAAATCCACAAGGAGAGTAAACAGTAAAATCCACATAGGATAGTTCAACACAATCCACAAAGGAGAGTAACATACGATTCAGCTTAACCAGGTATACTTTTTCAGATGACGTCAAAGATGATCACTGATCCATCTAAGTCGTCGGACCCACGAAGGATCGATAGGTACTAACCCCCGCAGAAGACCCACACAGGATCGGGCTCACACAGAACCTGTAGGCAGTGGCTCACACAGAACCAGTAGTAAGGACCCACATAGGATCGGGCTCACACAGAACCTGTAGTAAGGACCCACATAAGATCGGGCTCACACAGAACCTGTAGCACTGATCCACGTAGGATCGCTGAGTGCAGTAGTCGACGCAGTCCACTGAGGATCTCTGCACAGTCGTCGCCGCAGTCCACGAAGGATCTCTGCTCTGCCGTCGTCGCAGTCCACGGAGGATCTCTGCTCTGTCGTCGTCGCAGTCCACGGAGGATCTCTGCTCTGTCGTCGTCGCAGTCCACGGAGGATCTCTGCTCTGTCGTCGAAGTCACAGCCAGCGCTAGGGTTCCCGCACAAAGCGAGCTCGTTTAGGAGGGTCCGCTCCACGAGCCGAGAGGCTGATACATCAACTGACACGTAGTCCGAAGTTGATGTATCCAAAAGTTCCGTATCGACAACAGGATCTCAACGCGACAGACGGTGCGTCAAACAGACGCCCGGTCTGAGAGTTATTGGCATTTTCGTCCGAGGGGCCCGGTTGGTTTTTAGGGAAAAACCAACCCGACCGTACTCCGCCTGTATCCGATCCTCGGGCGGAGCATGCCAAAAGTTCCGTCTCACTTAGAGGAAACTACCACAGCTGACGGTACGTCGATCGGACGTCCGTAGCTCAAGTTATGAGCGTTTCCGCTCCGAGGGCCCGGTTGGTTTCGTGTACGAACCAACCCGGCCGAACGCAAAGTCTTCCGAAACCTTGAGTATAATATACCGAAACGACCGTCTTGATCCAAGGATCGCGTAGCCGCTGACGGTTCGTCAATCGGAGGTCCCAGGCCCAAGATATGGGCGAAAGACCGAAGAGGGCCCGAAAACGGGGGTTCTGGGCCCGGGGCGACCCGGCCCGACCCCCCCTGGGGTCGGCCGAACCGGGTCGGCCCGAACCGGCTCGGCCGGGTCCGGTTCGGCCTGGGCGCGGCCCGGCCGACCGGACCGGCCGGCTTGGCTTCGGCCGAGCGGCCGAACAGGCTGCCGCCGCGGGTTTGACCCGCGGCATTTGAAGAAACGCGGCCCCCGCGGGGGGCCGCCTGTCACGCGGACGCGGCCGGGCCGCCGCGTCCGTTCCCGGTTCCGCGCGGCCGCGGAACCGGCCGCCACCGCCGCCGCGGCTTCAGCCGCGGCGGACTTCCTCCACGGCGGCGCGCCGGGCGCCGCCGCCTCTGGTCGCCGGCGCCGCCGCTGCCTCTGGTCGCCGGCGCCGCCGCTGCCTTCCGCGGGCCGCCGGAGATGCTCCGGTGGCCCGTTTTGCCTCCTGTCTGCGCCGATGCCCCTCCCGGATGCCGACCTTCACTGCGGAATCAACGGATCGCCCCTGCCGCGCGGTTTGTCGTCGTCCGTCATATCCGCACAACAAAAGAGATCGGCGGAGGGTTGTCGGGTCTTGTTCGTTAGACCCGCACCCTCCGCGTTAGCCATAATCAACGGGAGAAAAGAAAAAGATGATCAACACATGATCCAACAATTTTATTTAAAGATAAAATTGTTCGTTTGAAACCGACTTTTTAAATTTTCAAGAACGTTCACGAGAAAATTTAAAAGGGGTAACTTTTCCAAAATAAATCCCTACCTTGATGATCGTCGAGCGCGGGCGTTCTTCGCGGAAGAGATCGTCGCGGAAGAGATCGATCGTCGCGTCGTCGCGGGAAGGTGTCGCGTCGTCGCGGAAACCGGCGTTGAGCCGGCGAGCTCAACGAATCAAGAACAGCAGATTTAAATTATTAATATTTAAATCTGTGTTTCGTTTAAAACCAAAGAAAAGAACTTGAGAGGAAATCCGAAAGCACTCACCTCGAATGGTCGGTGATCGGAGATCGGAGATCGGAAGAACGTCTCGGGCGAAGGCGTCGTCGACTTCCGGGTTCGGCGTTCTTCGCGTTCTTCGCGTTCTTCGCGTTCTTCGCGTTCTTCGCGGAGAGGGTGGAGGCTCAGAGGAATTGCACAACGATAGCAATCCTCCAAAATAGACAAGTTTGTCTATTTTATTATTTTTGCCAACAAACGTAAAACGCGTAAGTAACGACCCATTTAATTCGTTGAATTAATTCAACGAGCGAAACAGCCCATGTAATTCACGAAAGAAACAGCCCATTTAAATGGTCTGTTAAGAATTAAAGAAACGCGTCGGTTGACTTTTCAGTTTCTTTGACGGGTTTTCGCGGGTGCGTTACTTAGCGAAAGAAACGGCGGGGCTCGTGCGGGCCCCACCTCACAAATATCCTATCAAGGGGGTAGGATATTTCTGGATAGCATCCTATCCAGTTCAACACAGTTAAAGCCGCCTTTAAGTGGATTCAAGTGGCTTCCAAGCAGCTTAAGTGAAATAAAATAAAGTTGTCGCACAAATTTATTTTATTTCTGACTTAAAGCCGCAAAATTTAAAAACCACGTCTGAGCAAACGCAACTCCGGAAGAGGCGTTTCTAAGCAAATACCGGCGCTGCGATTTCATCGGTGCCCTCAGAATTTGATTCCGGGCACCGGTTCAAAAGATAGAAAAACCCGCTCGTCCGTTCACTGAACGTACCCGAGCCAAACTTCGGAAATTGATTCCGGGCACACCGGGCCTCGGAATCAGGTGTCGTCTGAAGCTGCGCTCTTGTAAAATTCCAAAGAAAATTAAGAAAAAAATTTCCTTGAAATTTGCGGGTCTTTACAGTTCCATTCTCTATTTTAAAAATCTCAATAGTATTTTCCTTAAAAACGCTAGAAAAATGTTTTAAAGCTGAAATTTCTCAAATAAATTTCTTACATGTTGTCACTTATGATGGAAATAAAAAACCATGATATATTTCTATTTTAACATATTAATGTCTATGTATGTTATAATATATTTATTCCATGAACTCTTTTGTGATACACCAATTTTTTATGCTCTATGTCATGATTATGGTGCCCAATCCATTCCATGGGTAACCCTTATGTTTATATTTGATTGATTATGTATTATTCATATGTGTAAAGAATATTCATGAACATGTTAATATGGGTGTGCCAATTTATTTCTCAAATTCATTTGGTATAGTTGAGTCTCCTGAGACGTTATGTGCGACAGTCTTGGTGGTTAGCTTTGGCTCGGGATACTATGTGCAACAATCATGGAGGTTAGCCTTATCTTGTGATAATTAGGGAAAATACCTTGGTGTTTATCATTGTCTCATAATAAATTCATGTTTTATGATGCTTCCAAATTTCTATGACTATATATTTATATGATACCTTGTTTATATGATATGATTCCATGTGTTATATGCTATTGTTATCATTATGTCATGTCATCTAACCCATTGCTAACGCCTTATTATTAAGTATTCTCACTTATTGGGATTTTTTTCTCATCCCTTTGTTCATGTTATCCCTAGGTGATCCTATTTAGATAAAAGTGCTCAAATTAATTTATATTTTTCATGACCTGATCACTGGGGCTCGTGCCGTGACTACCCCAAGCCCGCCTTCCAGAATCCAGGGGTTGGCAACTAGCATCGAAAATGTGTATCCCTATAATCGAAAGGTATTTAATTTAAACATGTACAAACACACAATCCAATAACACAACAAGAAGAAAATTAAAATTAATCTATTTTTTTAAAAAGTGTATAGGATGTAAATGGGCCAGAATACAATCCCAACTAAAAAGTACATGTACAACTAAAAAGATAAAACAACTCCTAGATCATCCAATGTGGATCTTACCAAAATGGTAGGTAGAGATCATCTTTACAACACTCTTCATCAGCCCATCTCTTCTGTGTACCGCCTCTTCAGTGCTCCCTCAATACTCAGCCCAGCTGCACGTCGTCTGCACAAGACACAACATGGTGTGGGCAAAGCCTGTGTAGGGGTGAGTATAACAATATCCATTATGGACCCCAAGACCCCGGAAGGTATCTCATAATTACACAATGTAAAAACCCAAAGCATGATCTCAATCAAAAAGGACAAAGTAATAGACACTTCTCAAACAAGGAATAAAACTCAGAGATCAGGAATATTGATGATTAGTCTTATGTTATATCATATTATTATATTTAGAAGTTCCACAACTGATCCGCAAAGAAGTTGTTCTATTACCGATACACTATTGGAAAAAAGTCATGGCAACATTATGGGCCATTATAAGGTTGTTCCTCATTGGGTCACGATACTACTGAACATCAAAGGGTTTCTAGAATAGTAATCTACATAAGGGCGCAAGAATACAGATCCACACAGAGTCATTGGAGTGCTTATCCAAAAAGGGTTGCTAGAATTTTGTTCCACACAAGGACGCTCGATAATGATCCACACAGGGTTGCTAGTTTCTGATCCCTGACGGGCCACTCTAGAACTTGTCCTAGTCGGGTAGCTATGATTCTGATCCAAACAGGGTCTCTATGATGTTGATCCACACATGGTCGCTTCTTCAAGATAGCCAACCATAGGATTCCTCGCACTCGATGCACTTGAATTACATAGAAACTAATCCTCGATATATCGGTCATACCTTTACCTCTACTATACTCTTAAAAGGATTAACCCAAAAGACGTCTATGTCGTAGGGGTTCCAACATGAAAGACGGCGTGTCAATCAGACACTCGTTCTATGAGTTATAAGCATTTTATTACCGAGGGCACAGTTGGATTCAGGATCGATCCAACCCGGAAATACACAAACTTTCTCCCAAATTTGAGTGGAGTATACCAAAAAGACTATATTTCTCCAAGAATCCCAGCACTGCATATGGTTCATCAAATGGACATATTGATTTAATGTTATGAAAATTTCATCAAAAGTGTTCCTCGTTGGGTCTAGGTCCGGTCTGACCCTATTCGGGTAGACCCAACAAGACCTGGGTCCAGCTCGTCCCATAGGAGGCACAACCTAGTCCACTGGGGGGAATGAACCGTCCCACAAGGGGGCGCCACAAGATCCACAAGGGGCACGACCCAACCCGTACGGGCTCCTCAGCCGACCTGTAGAGGGGGCGCGACCCGACCCACGGGGTGGCACAACCTAGCCTGTAAGAGGGCGCATCCCCACCTGAAGGGGGTGTTGCTCAGCGTGCTAGAGGGTGAAGGGCCAGTTCTAGATGGCATGAGGTGGATGCATTTCCCCCATGGTTTCCAAATGACACCACCATTTGGAATAAGAGAGGGAGAAACACATGTGGCTGCCAGGTCACCACGGGACCTGCAGGGGTGGGTCCCTCCTCATCTGTCATGGCTTCAAGCCATGGACATCTCCAATGGTGCGCGAAGGGGAGCTACTTAGACTCTACGATCGACCGGCTCCAGCTGCCCTGCTCGACCACCATGCTTAAAAAGTCAAACCTTTCTCTTCGAGCAGCGCGTGATGGCGCGCAACACCACCTCCACTGTCGAACGGTGACCATCGCTTTGATGACCGCCACGACCTTATGCCTTGGCCTCCTTCTGTGGTCCGTTATGCTGTGCTGCCTCTTTCGCTGCTAGCTGGTTCCAGCTGCTGCCTTCTCCTTTGGACATAGGTTGTCGGTGCCTCCATGATGGTACCATGCCAACGATCTTCCTTATGCCACTGGGTGAGCTTCAGTGGTCTGTTTTTTCATACGATCGTGCCTACATATTTCTCGGGTCATCTCCTTCGCTTCTTGAACCATAGATTTGGGTTTAGTTTAACCTGAAAATTTTCCTTCTATGAACGAAATAGTAAACAAGTGGTGGAGGGACTAAGCCTTGTTTGTTTTTCCCATGCACTCCACATAAGTATCTAAAAAAGGAAGTGGACTCTTGAAATATAAACAAGATTAATTCCTACGTGGAGTAGACATCTACTAAAGACCATCAAGAGATCCTCATTCGTCGTTGTGTTCGGTTCATGAATCGGTGGTACTCATCACCACTCGCTAAAATATATTTCATCCTCAAAGTGGTTGGTGTCATGGTACTTTTCCAGAGCTTTGTTGCTTGGTGAAGTCATGCCAACACCCCTCCACGAGCTCCATGTAAATAGGAGTGCAAGAAATGGTTAACATTCCAAGGAATTTAGGAGGTTCATTTAATTAATGAACCTCCCAAATTCTAATGGTGCAGTTACAAACAAGGAGGAGTTAATCCATTTAATGGCTTGACACTCCATTATTCCTACCACTACTTCTTATCCGCCGGAGAAAAAGAAATGAAATAAAATAATATAACATGTTATTTTATTAATATTTCAAAAGTTTGGAAAAATAACATTTTCAACTGACCTACTGCGGTCGATGTGAATTCTACCTTAATAAAATCCCGACATTGCAGATTAAATAGTGGCCTCAGATTTTTAATACGATCACTTGTTCAAAAAATAGAAAATGTCTCCCACATGTTTACTAAATGCACCATAAATGAAGTTCAAGAATTTATTCTGAGCACACCGGGCCTTGGAATCTTTCCCCATAAATTTTTTCAGACTCATAATACATCAAATAAAAAAATGAAAAAAATACAAGAAAAAACTGGGTCTTTACATTCACCCCACCTTAGTGATTTTCATCCCTGAAAGACAAAACATAGACTAAGGAAACAAATGGGGGTACTGAGCATAAATATATGACTCACACTACCATGTGCTATCATGGAGGTTCCTGTGCTGCCATAGAACATACACTAGAGGGATCAATCATACATGAAGGACCCGATCCTATCGATTCTCAATTTCCACCGGAACCTCCATAAATTTCACCCCATTATCAATGTTCATCTCACCCCCGTCAATAACATGCGATAGATCATGAACATACTTCCTCAGCCACAACATGTGAAAAATCATAATGAAACCAATGCATCTGTGGGGGAAAAGAAAGTTGGTATGCCACATCACTAAATATACTATGAACCTGAAAGAGTTCGATGAACCTCAAAGATAACATTCCGCCCCGGCCAAATATCTACAAACCTCATCGAGGTGAGACCCTTAGGAAGACATGTTCTCCCTCATAGAAATCCAAAGGTCTCTATCTCTTATCAGTGTCTGACTCATGTCTTCTATGTGTAGTCCTCATCCACTCCTGGATCACCTGGACCATCTTAGTGGTAACTCGTACAAACTCTAGACCCATAAGTGTTGACTCCCTAGGGTATGTCCCGCATATAGGTGATCAACATGGCTGACCGTACAAGGCCTCAAATGGTTCCATATTGATGGTTAAGTGATAGTTGCTTTTGTACGCAAACTTCACCAAGGGAATGTGATCCTCCCAACGGTGGCCAAAATCTAGGATGCAAGCATGAAGAAAGTTCTCGAGTTTCTGTATGGTCCGCTCTGTTTGACCATCCATCTGAGGATGAAAGTTGGTGCTCAAATGTAGTTGAGTCCCAAACACATCCTATAAACCCTTCCAAAACTAGGATGTAAAATGTTTGTCATAGTCAAATATGATCATCGATGGAACCCCATGAAGCCATAAAATCGTGTGTACGTAGAGGCGTTAGAAGACCTCTACTGATCCATACACTCGAATGGGTAGGAATTGGGCCGACATAGTGAGTCGGTCAATAATCACCCAGACGGAATCGTGGCCCATGGACGTATGTGGTAGCCCTGTCACGAAATCCATGGAAATACAATCCCACTTCCACTCCAGTACCATTAATGGTTGTGATAAGACTTTTGGAACCTGATGTTTGGCCTTCACATGTTGAAAAGTGAGGCATCATGAATGAAAATCTACCACTGCTTTCATTATCCTAATACACCAGTGATAATGCCAGAGGTCCTAGTACATCTTTTCCACACCAAGATGTACCACCAGAGAGGATATATGGAACTCCCTCAACACCTCCTCTTGTAGAATCACTATTAACATAGTGCATCCTATGAAGAAGATGTCGTGCTCCCAACCTTCTGAAAATCTATTAGGATCCTATCTTAAGGATATCTGAGCACTTCATGCCTCGTAGTAAATTTCCCCAAGATGATCCTCCTCGACTATCTAATGGAGTGGGGGAGTGAGTGTCATAGACTGAAGGTAAGATGCAAAATCTCTATCCACAAAGGATATCTGCAATGAATCTAGCTTCTCTGTCGCCTCACTCATCAACTATAGACCAATCCTCCTACTGAGTGTGACTACTACTACATTCTCCTTCCCAGAAGTATAGACTATCTCAAAGTAATATTCATGAAGAAACTATATCCATAGTTGTTGTCTCAGGTTCAGGTCCTTATTTGAGAAGATATAACTGAGACTCTTATGATTAGAGTAAACTATAAAACATTCTCCCACCATGTGTTGTCAACACATATTCATGGTGAGGACCACTACTGCTAAATCCAGGACATGGGTAGCATCATTTTTCTCATGCTATCTCATCTATCATGAACCATAATCGATCACCACTTGCTCCTGCATCATGACACATCCAAGTCTGCTCCCTGATGCATCACAATAGACTATATACCTAACACCGTCTTCTGGTAGCCTCAAAATGGTTGAAATCGTCAGTCTCTACCTCAGCTCATGAAAAACTCTACTGAAATATCTCCTTCCATGTGAAGGCATGTACCTTCTTCTTCAACGCAGACAAGGGTATCTACACTCTGTAAAATACTGGTATGAATCTTCAGTAGTACCCAATCAATCACAAGAAACTCCACACCTTGGTTACACTCCAGGGTGGCTCCCAAGGAAGCACAACCTCTATCTTCACTAGATCCACTGCAAATCCAGCCTTCAAGATAATGTGTCCCTAAAAATGGACCTACTGTATCCATAACTAGCACTTCAAGAGCTTACCATAAATCCAGTGCTCTTGGTTTGTATCCAGAACTATCTTCAGATGATAGGCATGCTCCTCCACCTACACTGAGTATATCAAGATTTCATCGATGAAGACCACCACAAAGTGATCGAGGTATGACTAAAAGGTCATGTTCATGAGTTCCATGAACACTAGATGGGTGTTGTTCATTCTGAATGGCATAAACAAGAACTCATAGTGGCCTTACCGACATATAAAGGTTCTCTTATGCACACCCCCATTTCATAACATTAGCTAATGATAGCCTGATCTGAGATCTATATTTGAAAACCAATGAGCTCCCTTCATGTGATCAGATAAATTATCAATCTTTGAGAGTAGACACTTTTTCATCATGATCACCTGGTTCAGGTGGCAATAATCTACACAGAGCCTCAAAATCACATATTCCTTCATGGCGAACAAAACTGAGGTTGCCCTTGGAGAAACACTGGGCCTTATGAACCCCTTCCTCTGTAACTCCTCAAGATGTACTCGAAACTCATAAAGATTCGTTAGAGCCATATGATATGATGGTGTAGATATCGGTGTTGTCCCGTGGTACATGATGATTTAGAAGTCCACCTCTCTATGAAGAGGTATTCCTGGAACATTATTTGGGAAGACATCAACATACTGGTCCACCACTACTGGATTACTCAGACTCTCAACATCTACTGCTCTGAGGGTATGGCTAGCCAACTGATGTGTGATCGGCTTCACCCTCCTTTGTGTAAATTCATCATGTGCTGTAAAGGTTCCCTTATTGCATGTGAAGGGAAACCTAGTCCCATCATTGTAGACACACCACAATTTTCACCTAATGCATTCAATCTAAGCATGTACTATGGATAACCAGTCCATACCGAAGATGACATCATAAGGCCTCAATGCTACTACTAGAAGATCCCAGACGAAGATTTTTCCTCCTAGTGTGACCAAATACTGTTGAAAACATTGTGTAAAAATAGAATCTTCTCCCGTAAGAGTCTCTAATCGCAAGGATCAAGCCAATTTCTCCACCGGAATCTCAGAGCTCCAAATGAGAGCCGTGCAAATGAAAGAGTAACTTGAACATATGTATATAAATATGGATGAAAATTTAGTGTAGACATAGGCCATACCTAAAATAATATCTGGAGTATCGTGGTCATAGGAATCAACTACTTGGAGCTGAGCTAATCCTTGTCCACCGGATCCCTATGGTTGGGGTGGACCACTTGGAGGTGCTGGCAGTAGAACCTCGAACTGGCATCCACCACTTGCTGCATGACCTGCTCCAATGCCATGTCTGCCACCCTACAGACTTCCTTTCTTGAACCTATGCCTCTTACTCAATGGTCCCTCAACTGTCTGCTATTAGTCAGTGGGACTGGTTGGGCAGTCGCAATACATTTGACCATGCATGCTGCACGTAAAACACAATCTTCTTTTCTGCTGGCCTCCTCAAACATGTGAGCCTCAATCCATTGAACCTACATCCCAAGTTTATCAACAAAAAGGTCTCATCCACTTGGAACTCCATGAAAGTTTCCTACAAACAGCTGCAGAAGACTCTGCTATGTGTCTCCCAGTGGTGGGTCTCGTTGCCGATGCCTGCTAGGCAAGGAAGCTCTCCACCAAGAGTGCACTCTCCAGTACTCCAGCATGCATTGGGATGCTGAGATATATCATTAAAGATCTGATCTACCATGAAAGTACCTAGTCGAAGGTCTGATCTTTGAAGAAAGTGTCCTATACCATTTCATTTGAGTAGCGTGAGTGTTTAGTGATCCTCATCGAGTACTCGGGCATGATCAGGCTGCGATTCAGTAAGTGTAGCAGCGACTATATACGCACAGAGCGTAGAGTCGCTAGGATGAACTCTACCTTGAAGAGGCCCTCAAAATCTTCCCAGGTGAGGGTCTCCATGTCATGTGTTTGGAGCTTCAGGCTCCACCATCTCCCTGCTGCTCACTAGAAATGACTGGTATCTTGGTTCTCCATCTGGTAGGCTGGTTTACCAACCAGGTGAAAAACATTGGCCACAGCCTCCAGCTAGTCCTCAACCACCTGTGGATCCGTCTCGCCTCGGAATCTCAGAGGCCTCTGAAGCTGAAACTATTGAAACACACTCAGTCAACATTCATTATCTACTACTGGGGATTGTGGAAACAGTTCCCAACAAGTAGTGGTGCTGCTGGTAAACCACCCGATGCTCCTATCACGGTAAGAGGGCCCTTCACCGAAGTCTAGTCACACGGTGGTCCGTCATCACAAACTCTCACTAGAATCATGGTTGGATGTCTACATGGTGAAATCCTTGATAGAAAACATGTGTTCCATGACAAATATTTTATACCTAGTGAGCTGAATCAAAATAGATCATAGTAAAATCATTTCCAAAACACACACAATCAGTGTTTTCGTGCACCGAGTTGGAAATCAGAATTCAGGGTCCTGGTGTATGGATACATTGGCCGTTGCACCGACACTAGTCTCCCAAAATTGAAAGCCACACACAAAACACATATCACTATTACTAAATTAAAAAGATCAGGGTCCTAGTTCTTCGGTAGAGCCGAATCCTTTGATACAACTTTTTCATGACTCGGACCCCGGGGCCCGTGCTGTGAAAACCCCAAGCCCACCTTCCCTAAGATAGGGGTTGAGGACAAGCTCCGAAAAAGAATATCCCTATAATTGAATGGAATTTTCTATAAAAATGTAAAAACACACAATCCAAAACACATAAATAATAAACTATGAAGTAAGGTAATGTAGAAAAAAGTTTACTGGAAGTAATGTGGCTAGAATAAAAGCCCAACTGAAAAGTACAAGTACAACTAAAAAGAGAAAATAGCTCCTGGAACGTCCACTGAGGATCCAAAATAAATTTTAGGTAAATATCATCTCCACAACACTCTATATCATCCCTTATCCTTAGTGTACCACCAGGTCTTGACTCCCTCAAGACTCAGCCCAACTGCTCGTCATCTGCACAAGACACAACAAGGTGCGGGTGAAGCCCGTGTAGGGGTGAGTACAACAATACCCAGTAAGGCCCCTGAGACCCCCTAAGGTATCTCATAATTCCAAAAAGGAAAACAACAAATAATGATCTCAATAACAATGCACAATGAAATAGTTACATTTCAAACTAGGTATAAAACTCATAGATCTAGAATATAGATGATTAGTCTTAGGCTATTTCATCTTATTCCATTTATATGCTCCACAACCGATCCACAAAGATGTTTTTCTATTACAGATCCACTCTTAGACAAAATTAATTATTCCATGATGTTTCAATGAAAAGTCTGTCCTCATCCGGTTATGATACTACAAAACCACATATGGTCACTCGAATGTTGATCCACACAAGGTCTCTAGAATGCTGATCCACACAGGGTCTTTGGAATGTTGATCCACACTGGTTCATTGAAAAGGATGATCCACATAGGTTGAGTCGATGATGATCCAAACAAGGATGATATTTTCTGATCCTCGAGGGTCCACTCTAAAACAGGCCCCCATCAGGTAGCTACGAAGATGATCTACACATGGTAGCAATGAGGCTGATCCACACATGGCCGCTTCTTCAAGACAACCATCCACAGGATTCATCGCACTTGGTGCGCTCGAGTTCCCTAGAATCTGCTCCTCAAGATATCAGTCATACCTTGACCACCACTAATACCCACAAAGGAGTAACCTAAAGGGTCACCATGTTTTAAGAGTTCCAATGCGACAGACGACACGTCAATCATATGCTTGGTCTGTGAGTTATAAGCATTTTTGAACCGAGGGCCCGGTTGGATTTGGGTTCGATCCAAATCGGACATTTACCAACATTCTCCAAAATCTGAGTAGAGTATACCAAGAGGACTATCTAACTCCATGGATCCCAACGCCATAGACAGTTCGTCAAACGAATGTTTGGATTTCATGTTATGGAAATTTTAGCGAAACTGGGCCTCGATGGGTCCGAGTCTGGTACGGCCCGACCCGGTCCAAACCGGACTAGGCGGTGGCGGGCCGAGCCCATTGGATGGGGGTTCGACCCAACCCCTTGGAGGAAAGGCCTAGTTCACTGGGGGGCGCGACATGGCCTGCAGGGGATGCGGCCTGACCCAAAAGGGGGCACAACCCGACCCGCGAGGGGGAGTGACTCGGCCCGTAGTGAGGCATAACCCAGCCTGCAGGGGGGCACAACCTAGCCGACAGGGGGGTTTGGATCATCCTGTTGGAGGGCGTAGGGCTCGCACTACCTGGCATGAGGGTGGGGGGGGGGGGGCATTTCCCTTAGTTTCTGGATGACTGAACCATTTGGAATTGGAGTGGCGACGACACGTGGCACCGCCACGTCCCCTCGGGACCCGTAGGGGAGGGTCCCTCCTCCTCTACTGTGGCATCGATTTGCGGCCCTCTCCAGTAGTGTCCAATGGCATGCCACTCAGCCTCCACATATGACTGGTGTCTGCCACCCTGCTCAATCATCATGGTAGAATAGTCGCATCCTTCTCCTCAAACAGCGCGCGACGGCGTGCTGCACTACCTCTATGACCGGTCGGTGATGACCGCTCTACTAACCGTTTTAGCCTAGTGCCACACCATCCTCCTATGGCTTGTGACAGCATGTTGCCTACATCTCAACCTGCTTGTACCGCCCGCCGTCATCACATGCCGGTGCGGTTCGCCAGTCCCACTGTGCTGGTACCACAGCAGTGGTCTTCCACGAGCCATCGGGTGAGCTCCGGTGTTCTGTTTTTCAATTAGATGACACCAACAAATTTCCCAGGTCATCTCCATCACTTATTGACCCTCATATTTGGGTTCCATTCAACCCAACAATTTTCTAGTGAAGTACACAATGATAAATAAGTGGCGAAGGGACTATTCCTTGTTTGTTTAGCCTATGCCCTCCATGTAATCACCTTAATAGGGAAGAGGATAATGATTCAAAAACACTTGAAATTTAAACAAGATAAATCCCTACATGTAATAGAAAGTCTCTAAAGATGATTGACAGAACCACTTTCATCATGGTCGTCAGTTCGTGATTCAGTGGTGCTCATCACCACTCGCTTAAATCGGTCTCGTCCTCCAATTGTTTTGCGTCACGGTACTTTTCTAGATCTTCATCGCTTGGTGAAGTCGTACCAACACCCCTCCTTGAGTTCACTATAAATAAGATGGGGGAAGAGATGATTAATGTTCTAATGAATTTATGAGGATCATTTAATTAATGAATCTCCCTAATCCCAACGATACAATCACAAACAAGAAAGAGTCAAGACAATTAATTGATTGTCATGTCATCGGTCCTGCCACCGCCGTTTATCCGCTAGAGAAAAAGAAAGAAAAGAAATAAAACAACATAACATGTTATTTTATTAATCATTCGAAAGTACATCAAAATAACATTTTCACCTGAACTACTATGGTCGATGTGGCCTCCCTTAAGCGAATCCCAATGATGCGGATTCAACGGTGCCCTCATATTTGAAAACTTAGTGCCAGTTCGAAAGATAGAAAACAACACCCATAAATTTACTGAATGTACCTTAAAAGGCCAAAAATTCATTCCGGGCACACTGGGACTCGGAATCATGCATCGTCAATTTTCAAAAACTCGTAATAATACCAAATAAAAAAAATGGAAAAAAATTTCATTAAAAAACCAGTTATTTACAAGATTATTTTTATGAAGATTAAATGAAGAAGTGTTTTATTTTAGTCTAATTCTTATTGATTTATGTACCTATTCTTCAATGACACTAGACTTCATGATCGATGGATTGTAATATGATGTATAATTATGCTTAAAATCATGTAATGTTATGTGTAAAAGGCTAGGGTCACAATACTCAGGGCACGTATGGAGATCCTCGTTTGATACTGTGATTATATTGTAAATATATTATGACAGTTCCAGTGGGATTCTGATAATATATGTCATATTTTACATAGGATAGTGTGTAAACTATGATAAAAATGGTACCATTGAGAATCACCAAAAAATAGTCATCATTTTATTTTAATGGAGGAACCATGATTTCGTAGAATAAATAATCATGTAAATGAGTAAGCCTTTGATCCAACCATTTTAAAAATAACCAATGCATTTTATATGATTTTCCTATAATCTTATGGATGAATGTTTCATGCTGAAACACTAATGAATCATTATATACGAAATATAAATAGGATTTAAATCCCAAAGGTGGAAAATATGACATATGATTTTAGAAAATAATAATTGTAGGAAAACATTGTTTCATCCACTCCTATCATGATTCTACCACAATCTTTTAATTCATTTTTGGCGGTATTATAAAAATGGTTTAAAAATAATTATATATTTTTTTTGATGTCCCATAAAAATTTATGTTATTCATTGAAGTGAAAATTTTCGATGTTTCTAGTGACTATGATGGATGTGTCGAAGTCTATTCCATTTATTACTCATAAAAAATACCCATATATAATTAATGAAAATTAGAAGTAGAAAGAATCCATGAAGTAAGGAATGAATTAAATTAAAGGAAAAATATAGATCAATAATTTAATCAGAACAATGATTTAAGTGAAAATTTATTTAATTTGTGGATAGGGATTATTTTGATAACTCTAGTACATGATTTGATAATAGGCAGTATAAGGATGTTCATAGAGATGTATAATAAAAAATAAAACATATTTTGTATAATGTTTCACTTGAAATAGTTTCAAATATATTTTATTATTTAATGTTTCTTGTAATAATTTATAATGGCTTGGGGATATAGTTGATTCATGGTATGATTCATTGGATAAAAAATAGAAAATTCCATATACACATAGCTTTTGATAGTTAATGATGAAACTACCATAATTTTCAATTGACGTTTCATCAAGGAAATGAATAATTAAATAATTCTCTATTTGGTATGGTTATATAAGTGTTCAAAACATTGGAAAAGTTTTATAAAATATCAATGGATGTAAATTCCACTAAACTATATGTTATGGTAATGATATTAAAATATCATGATTATTTATTACAATAAAATAAGAATATACGTGATTATCTTGTTATAAAGATAATGAGTGACTATGAATATTGGTTGAGATTAGTTAATGATAAAATGGATTATCTAAATCTAAAATATATTGATCTAGTTGTTTTAATTTTGAATCTTGATTCACCCAAATTAGAAATTCCAAAATATTTTAAAAAATTCTTCTTCAACATAAACAAAAATAATGAGTCTGTCATCAATGAAGAGAAAAAATTATTAGAAAATAAGTTTGAGATCTTAAGGATAATTAGATACCTCCTGATAATATAAAACATTAATAAAGAATAAAATTCTTTCAATTATCATTGAATCTATTTTTTTAATTGTATGTAAATGATTAAATTCTATAAAAATTTAAAGGGGTAGTTTTTTTATATTTCTATCCTTGATTCAGTGGTGTCGGTAAAAAACTATATAAAGGTAATGTCCTCAATAGAATCCCAAAAAGTCGATCAAAATTTCAAACATTACCAGTCTTGTCTATATTTCATAAAATCTACTATTGTAAACATAAATATATTGAATTGTAAATGCATGTGTTTTAATATTTTTTGACACATCTTGGTTCATTGTTTTTTATAATATGTCAAGATTTTCATTTTAGTAAGTGCCTAAATTAAGGGGGAGTAGAGCCACAAAAAATGAAAACCTTCTTGTAGAGTCATTCCTTCACAATATGATAAGAATATGTTTTTGAAAAATATATTTCATTATATAATGAACGTTAATGAATATTTCAAGGTATTATTAAATTATTATAAACAGTGTTATTATTTATTATCACATCCAAAATATACTCTTTATAAGAGGGAAAAGATGAAAAATTATGAAAATTATGAAAATATAATAGACAGGTTCTCCATGGGGATAAAACTAAGGATGGTATAGGAAAATATTCCACTATAGCAGAGTAAAAAAAATGAATTTACACCTAAGTGGGGATGTATTTACATTAGGAGAAAAATACACACCATGTACCTATATAAATTGGTAAGGGAAATTGATGTTGAATAAAACTTTTGTGGTAAAGGGCTGAATCAATAAAAGATATGAATACGTGGTTTGGATTAATGAACTATAATCTTGATTACGATCATGAATAATTAACCATGATAAATAAATTAAAATTTAGAGAAGATTTTTTTTGGATAGTGAATCCATGTTGGACTCCACAATACAAGATAAATGATTAATCTTCTAATGTAATAGAATACGATGATTTACAAAGGAAAAATCACTAGTGGAATAAATTTTTAGATTTTTTAAAGTACAAAGTGATCCTTGCAGATGATATAGAATATACATGAGTATAATGGATGATTAAAAAAGTGGCATAATCAAACAAAATATAGAAATAACATCCGAAAAATATGAAAAAGTGAATCCTTAATGGTTCCAATGTTATGATTCCAATTATAGCTAATAAATAAGATAAAAACATAACAAATTCTATGTTTTGTAATTATGTTATTGTTTTTAAAAGAAAATAGTCTATAATAATGAAAAGTAAACATTTTATAGCATCACGGAAAAGATTCACATGTTTGAGGATGTATTTTTTCTATAGTATTATAAATGATGAGAAGTAGAAGATCAAAATTTTCCTATATTAGTTTTTTTCATATATGATGGTATGTGTTGGTTATGAGTTATTAAATCACCTATTAAATAGGACCTTTCAAATGTGATGATTCTATATATAATTATTATTTTATTAGTGATCAAAAATTTTATGAATCCCGATAAAATCCCAAAGGATGAGTTATAACTATTAGTATATTAAATGATCCTAAGTTTATATTTGATATGGAGGTTTCCTTAGTGATTTTCTAACTAATTGAGGATGTCAATAATGTTTACCATTATTTTTTTGATGAGTTTTTAAATTTTATTCCATATTCATATTATATACGTTAGCATATTTAAGTTCTTTTATAAAAATATTTGATGCTTTGTTAAGCTCAATGTAGTTTTCTTCACTAGATATCTGAATCTCACATATAGATGACACACATAAGTCTCATTGCTATTCGATTTGTACATCATTTATTATCGAATTATAATAGTGTATTATAGGAGATATTATGTAATATTAAGAAAGGGGTGTGTGAAATTTGTGTTTACTCATGTTTCTATTAAATTAAGGGGGTGAAATGATTTCCAAACATTTAATTAATTCTCAAAATGGGTCGTAAATTACGTTGAATGTGTTAAGAAATGGGTATTGAAAAAATATACTAGGGTATATTTGAGTTCCCATATAGAATTTTGAAACATGTATTTTGTTATTGGGAATGTATTTGAGTATAGGAATATCAATTTTTAGAGATTATAGGTGATGAATTGTTTTATACCCTCTATGAATGATGATGGATATTTATATAAAAACTAGAAAAGGAGGCTAATGCAGCTACCATTTGTGTTACTAAATTTTTTTCATATGTTGGAAATAGATAATTGAAAATGATCATATTATCTATCAAGATATGTTTTTATTTTTTCTTTGATGTAACTATTCAATTCTAAAAATTGAAATTTATGATCTCCATGGGGAATAAGGTATTACATTGAAGGATGTATTTAAATAAATTCTATAGTATATTAGATGATTTAGAACGTAATTATCTATTTATAGAAATTTAAAATCTATGCACAAACAATAAAATTTGGATAAATATTGTGAGTAATATATCCAAGGTTTAATCCATGGATATCAACTAAAATAATTTTCATCCAACACATGGATTATAGTTTAATGAGATTTAATTAAGTCTAGAAGAATAAGGTATGTTGGATTTGTAATGTTATTAAATCATGAATACTTAATAAATTTTAAATATTTATAACAAGTTATATTGAGATTATAATTATACTAATAATTCCATCTAATATTTCGAGATTCCCTTTTGTTATTTTTCATGATTGATAAGCCGCACATTTTTTAAAGAAACAAAAACATTATTTTTTGAAATTTGGAATTCATAATATAGAGTGAGAGAAATAAAAATTAAATTTTCCTTCTTATGTAATTGAATTTACCCATACAATATTTATTTTATGTCACATTGTATAATAACATAAAGAATAATTATTTGAGTATGGTATGCTATTTTTTTAAAATGAAAAATTCTTTTTTCTTATGGTATATGATATTTCAACCCATATAAGTGAACTATGATCCCATAAATTAAATTCATATATGTGTGTGATTTTCTTCATGTATGATATTTTTATTCTCTTATGATAATTTAATTAGAAAAAACATTGAAAATATGTTGGTGAAAAAGTTAATTTTTACATATTTACACATCTAAAATAGAATATAAAATAGTTGATTTTAATGTTTTAATGTCTTTTAAAAAACATCAAGAAATATATTTATCTGTCAATTCATTCCCATTTTGTGTTATAATATTTAAGAATGAGGATGATTGGTGAGTGTTTTATAGAAATTATAAATATTTATTTAGACAAGATGAATAAAAAATAAATAGAAAAGCTATTTAAATCAACCAAGATACCTATTTAGGGGAAACACATGGTATATAAGTGTTATATATATATATATATCCAATAACTTCCTTAAGTTATTCTATAAACCACCTAAACTATGTAATGGAATCCTTGAAATTTTTATGGATTTTTTAGTAGTATTTTAGTACCTATATAAAGGTTACACTTAACTTTTAAAGGAAATATCAGGGTTATCCTAACCTCAGTAAAGGTCATATGAAACCATATAAGGATCCACTAAATATTTCATAAGGTATGTATAGGTCATAGAGGCAATCATATGTTCGATACTGAATTTTATAGAACTACATGAAATAAATTTTCTTCTACGTAATGGCTCTTTAGACCTCAGTCTATGTAACAAATGACTTATGTAAAGGGTACATAAAAAAGTAGATGTTATGTAAATGTAAAATTTTTTAGATAATGAGATATTTAGAATGATTATTTAAAATAATAATGAAATATGATGACTCAAAATATTATATTAATAGTGAAAAAACACAATGGAATAAGATTTAGGATGAGAATTATATTTTCACGTTGATGTTGAGTCATTAATGAATATATAAGTGAGTTATGATGCCCTATATACCATCACACCACAAAGTGTAATTGTATAATGCATGGATTGATATCAAAATTCAATACAGCATGTTGTAGAAATTATTAGGTAAAAATTTTGTGAATTTAGAGGTTTATACCATTGTGATATATTTCATAAGTGTTATCATGAGAAACTATATTGTGTGATAAAATATAATGTGGTTAGTTTTTTAGTATGAAGAATGATATGGGTATTCCATGGTGTATATAAGATATATAAGGCTTTATTTTATTATTCCTTGTAATAAATTTTTTCCAAGATAAATGAGACAAAAGAATATAAGAAAAGGAAAGTTATCTCTAGCTATTCTATAGGAAATAGCTAAGTGAGGGAAAAAGAATAACTAAAAATTAGGGACACATCCACATGGATTTTCTTGGACAAATGAAATATGATCTTTTGAGATGAGTCACATACAATACATTAATAAAATAGGGATCATGGGAGATGGAACATTTTATGTGATATTATCTATTTATAATTTAAAAACATATAATTCGCTAAAAAAATATTATAATAAAAATAAGAATGAGAGATAAGTGTTGTGTTTAAGAAATACATGCCTTGAGCATTAGGTGAGAAGAAGAATATATAAGTCATAGTGGTTATGAATGAGGATCATATACTATTATATGAATAAGATATCTTGTAATTAATGATAAATGAAGTAGAAGAATATGACCAACACTATAAATTAACATCATATGAGATAAATTACTATGAAGAATATTTTATTGAGGTCAGACTAATATAATGTTCATTTTCTAAAAATTTTGACTGAGTCTTTTTGTGAATGATTTTTCTTGGTAGGTAAACTATTTTTTATAATATCACTGAACTTGGCTTTAATAGTGACCATGATGAAACTATTTTTCATGATGACCTTTTTGAATTGTTGGATGCATCTGTTTTGTGTATGGAGATCAGATAAAGAGGATATAGAGACAACATGATCTAACAAATGAATCGATATAAACAAATTTGATGTATGGAAACCCTTTCCTATACATAGTGTGAAGAAATATATCCTCTCAGATTCAGGGTATATAGGGATATAATAGTGATACACTATGAAAATAGTGAGACATTTTTGATATATTTATAAAGGGAATATTGAATGGGTAATCCTTTAAGACATAGTCATGTTTATACACTATGAGATATAGTATAATTATGAGATCCACCAACCATTATATTCAACATTTTATTAGATTAAATAAACCATGATTGGGTAGAATAACCAATCATAGAAAGGTATAGTTCAATGAGCTGGACCATATAAAAATACAATATTCAATTTGACGACATTACAAGAATTCAGGTGTTTGATGGTTTCATTGTAAAACACTCTTTAGATCTGTGTTCTCTAAGAAAATATAATGGTGAAACATGGAGGGGGAAAATAATTTCATGAAAGTTTGTAATTTTAGAAAAATAGTAGGAACTTGACTCCCCACCTATCAAATGTATGAACCATTCCAAATGCTAATTTCATGTGTTATCAATGAAAATCTTATCCTGTGAATGGATATAATTTTGATGATGCAAAAATTTCATTTGATTCTACTGAGTGATTATTTTATATTTTTAAATATCTTTATATAGAGGGTTCATAGTATTTTGTTATTAATACTCATGTATAATTTTTTACGATGAATATGGATAATTGGAAGAAGAAAAGTCAATGATTTTGAGAAAATATTAGTTTCCCATAGTACATGTGCATATCATGCAGCCATCGACCAATGATTACTTGATGATGTGATATTGTCTTTTTTAGTGATTCCAAACCCATGCATTTCTCACTAAGGTAAATAGACACCTATTTTTATTAGAAAATTCATCAAAATAGGGAGAAGATTTAATTATTATTATCATGTTTTTCAAAAAATCAACATTCCATATATTTGACTCAAATATTTTTAACATCCATATTGAAAAAATATAACGGGTAGGGATAGATCATAGAAACCATACGGGGGGGGAGAGAGAAAAGGACCAATTAACTCTTCCACTACATTAAATTAAGAGTTTTTGATGTTTTCCATATATATGATAATAGGTAGAGTTCTTGTGACCACCCAAAAGTTGAAACATGTTTCCAAAAATAGAATTCACTAGTGTTTCTAAAAACTACTTGTTTTGTCTAATGCATATCTCATATCTCCTCTAAGGGAAATGGAATCATATAAGTTAGGATGCCACACCCTTCTTATCAGTTGCATTAGTAACTCCCCACACACAATTGTGTGACTCACAATTTTTAATAGAGAACCCATAGTATAATGATGAAGATAATTATTGAAAACATCGATCATAATCCACTCATTTGGGAACTCATTAATACATAAATTAATTATCTTATCTTTCTCATATTGAATGCACAATGTGATAAATCAATATATAAAAAAACTGAACTTCCTTGTTAAACATAATAACGGGGCTTGAAAAATAATATAAAATTTGAACATACAAAAATATCCTATGAGAAAGATAAAACTAAGAATCTATATAATATAATTGAGTTTATCCAATGAAGCAACAACATCAATAATAAAAGTGTTGACTTTAACACCCTTATGAGTCACAAATTTTCAATGTAATTACACCCCATATGACCAAGACATGAAATTGGACAACATTTTATAGATTTGATGGTGCAAATGAAATTTCAATATATATATTGGATTTTTGGAAAGATAAATTACTTACATCAAGTATATTAGGATTTCATTTATGAACACTATCCTGAAAAGTTATAGGAATCCATGAAGAATGGAAGTCACAAGTATCATGGAATCATATTTGTAATTCATGAAACTGAATATAATGATCCCAAAATAAATTCTCAAAAAATGAACCCCAATCATATGCTTCAATATATAATGCAACTACACTATTGTTTATTTATTTCGAATCCTTAGAATGATCTTTGAAAACAATCATGATCATTTAAACTAACTTGAAAATTTATCTTCCCTAGAATGTGGATACAATTATTAACATTCACTGGATTATAACTTTTTTTGTATATGGAAAATATTGGAGAGACATCATTTATATAGTGAAATTACACCATATAAACCCATAATGATCCATTGGTCATGATGAAACAGTTATTCATAAAACCACTGAACATAATTCTACTCTCCCATAAAAAACAATGTTCCAACTGATAAGGATACATCAAAATTCTAAAGACACTATGATATAACTCTTTCAAAAAATGTCTCTTCAAGGAGTTGGGATCATATTCACACCAGAAAAAGCTTATGAAAATTTATCAACAACTGTAGGAGTGTTCCATAAATAATTCCATTACCCAACCTAATAATAAATGTATTAGATGAGGGAAAAGTTTCCAAAGATTCCAATGATCCATAGGATGATCTAACTAACAAAAAAAATACATGTTTTCCTTCCGCAACATGGAATGAAATTATTCAATGAAATAAAATGATTATATGAAACATTGAAAAAATAAGAAATTCTTGGGATGTAATTTTAATATTTTATATATAAGAAAAATATATTAATCAGTGAATGATTTTTCCTCCTCATCACCTCTCAATCTCGATAAACATCATTAAAATTTGACTGAACTTCAATTAGAGTAGTTTCTGAAAAGAAAAAATTAAGTCTCTCGACCATTATTCACAAGGAAAATAATAAGGTAATATCGATAAAAGAGTGTGATAGTACAAAATAAATTAATTTAAAATAAATGGTTGAAGATAAGTAATCTTTTCAAAAGAGAAACTCTATATTTCATGGAACTGGAGTCTCCATGGAGTGAAACTGACCATGTCCTTGTTATGTACCTTGATGGTACAAAAGACATTCACCCCCATCTCCATTTTCATTCTTATGTCCATAAGTATGGGATACATAATAATTTTATCCTACTCTTAATCCATCTCCCCTTGGATAAACAAAATATATGCGATCATGTTCCTCATAAGGACTCTGAGGCCATACAAACTAAGGTGGTAACGAAAAATACACACATACATGACTCACAATTAATAATAGTCAGGAATTCAGAAATATTTTTACTGTGAACCCCATGCATAATAATTATATAAGAATAGAACCCCCTATGGGTGGAAGGGATATACTAACTCCTGATAGGTGTGATGGAAACCACTAAGGCCAACCCCTATGAATAAGAGAAAAAAAAACTAATATATCAAGTGTCCGAAATTAATATCCATACATTTTGGAATTACATGATGATTCCCTACTATTGGTGATCATAATTAAAAATTAATCCTCTTGACTACCTCAAACATTTTATTCATATCTTTATATATAGGGAATATAAATTGGGTATCTGCATATAGTGTAATGTTACATAGTGACTCTTCATCATTGTTTACTTTAGCTTCCGCATTTGGAAAATTTCTCATCATTAAGTGAATATGGTCTAATTAATGGATCTCAAAATCTAGAACATTGAAGCTCCCCTGCTTGATAGATGAAGAAATAATTATAAATATTAAACAAAACAATCATCTACAAAAGGAACGTTGAAAAGAAATTCCTCTAAAAAACTCATCACATAATATCTGCATAAATATTGTTTTTAAGGAATAGGATCCAGCACCGGTTAGTAATTCCTCTCATTTGACTAACATGAAATTGGGACTGATAATTTAATTCTGAGTAATAGATCAATGTAAATTTGATCATTAGATCCTATATAAATTTAACAATCTAAAAATTTAATATTATAAACTCTTATATTTATAATGCTTAAATTTTGAACACATACAATGTAATCATTTGTAAAATATCATCCACATTTGGATGATCCACCATATGGTCAACTAGATGACCATACCACACCACAACTGCCAGCGGAATATATGGATGATGAATGAGATCTATCTCTACAAAATAGATTGGTAAACCCTCCATCCTGGTATAATTGAATTTTTTAGATACCATTTCCCTATATTCATTTCACATTCCACAAATTAACCCATTTTCAAACATAATAAAAAACATTTATTACTAAAATATGTCTCCCTAGTCTCCAGAAAATAGTATAATTATCCTTCATATCATGTTCTATATGAATAATATCATTGTATATAATCATAGGGTGGCCTATTCTCCTATGTTATGGTTTGGAACCATTGAAAAATCACTCATGAATCTTGAATAATAGTGTGTCCCTGTTAATCACATACAATCATCACCAATTCCTAAATTTAGTCTCAATACAATCTCCCATATATATCTCTAATATAGTTTTTTCATGGTATTACCACATTGTAAATAATCATGGGATAGTTTAAAAGGGGATAAGGCCCTTAAAAATAAACCTTCAATTCTCCATGTGTTTATGATAATAACTGAGGCTATTGAACTTACATAATTGATGGGATTATAGTTATACGACCGAAAAATATTGAAGGATCTGATTAGTCATCTCCATAATAGAAAATATTAAAACAATTCTTCGTACATGTAAAAGTAAACCAGGAATAAATTCCCTAAAAAATATGAAAAATAAAATTTTATGAAAATTACACCAATAAAAACTCTAACCCTTTAGTTATTAAAATATACGTAGATCATAGAACTCCCCCTTGAAACCTAAAATTGAACATTATATTGGGGTTATAATATATCTATAATCAATATGATCCCAATCAAGACCTCATAAGAAATGACTATATAAGTATACTAATCTATTAGGGAGTAAATATCATAAGCAATATTCACCTATGGTTAGTCATCCATAACCAAATATTAATAAAGGTTCTCTCCCAAAATTTTAAATATATGTATAATAACATTGTATCAATAGAATATAGAAAAATGTTATCCGGAAAAAACATTTAAAATTGTTTGTATATCATAAAACATAATATCATACATCATAGTTCTCCCATCCTTCTATAAAAAAAATACATTCATATAGAAAATTACCACCATAATAACTCTACCATTATCAATACAAACTACATACCATATACTATCATGTACCAAAAAGATATCTAAAGATAAATACCACATAAACATTATAGTAGAGTATCATGAACATATAATAAACCAACCACATTCCCTTTTCAAACCATGAACTCACCCCCCAATGTATGACTTGTGCCAATACATAAACATCACATCATTATCAAACCATTAATAATTTATTGGAAATCAAGCTTTTAGTCACCAAATCCCATGTATCATAACCTTATTCAATCATATGAAATAAAATTTCTATAATGGAAACATTGAGAGAGGATGGTAATATTGAATATATTCTCTTACTAAGATGGATTTTGATGAAATCCCCTAGAACCAAAAAAATTATAAATTTGAAAGGTAAAACATCTTAGGTGTGGTGAATAAGAAATTATAATGAACATAAATCATATATAATATCCAAACACATAACCATATTGAGGTTTTATGCACCATAATAGTACTAAGGCCACACTAATCACAATTCCATTACATCCATTTACTGGAAATTTTTGAAATATCTTCTATAGAAAAATATGTTAAAAATGGTAAAAATATTTCCATTAAATTATATCACTAATTCAATATTATAATTATAATTTGACCACTAAGAGTATATTCATTATTCAGTTCATTTCAACATTTAATTTCTTAATATTCATTATCTATTAATTGAATTATCCCCAATGATTCCACTTCATTTCAAACAATAGTTTTTAATTAAGTTCCAATTTTTATTGAATTGAAAAAAATTTCCCATTACCATTTACATACATACTAACAATATTCATTATCATTAAGAACTTATATAAATACAACACAATACATAAATAGGAATCATATGGAATTCAGAAAAAACAAGAAATGAACTTCCACAATATCTGAAAAACTATTTCATATAAACATAATCAACCATACAAATATTTCCAACCACATAAATACACATAAAATCCATTGAAATCCATCAATAATAATAAACTAACATGCCTAGAGAAACTACTGTAATATAAATAGTATACATACAACAATGAATATACAATACGTGTGACCAAACACATCATGAATCATCCCATCTAAATCATGAAATTATTATAATACAATACATATTCTATTAGAAACACCGCTAAGATTGTCGAATTCATAGTAATTATTCATTACAATCATTATAAATTTATCCTTTTTTGAAAGGTTGCCCAATAATTTCAATAAAATAATTTTTTCACATACTAACTTTATTAAATAACCATCAATAATGAGGTATATAATTAAACCATATAGATAAAAATTGATCCCACCCTTAATTTAAATTAATTTACTCAACATCATTACATTAATTAATTTAAAACATTAATTCATCTAATATAAAACCAAAAAATGATACACCCATAATTTAAAAAAACTAAAAGGGGAGAGTCCTTAATTACCATAACTCAATTATAGATTCAATAAACCCTTTTTATGAAAATATTGATAAGATGACCACAGGGATATGATCACAGGGAGTATCCTCAAAAACCAATATTACAACAAAATTTCTTAAATATAGGACTCAATGGTAAAAAACTGAATCTATATCACTACCACAACAACAAATAGATGACGGATTGTTAAATATAAAAAGAAAGGTGAATATAAACTCACCATAGATTTAATATTATTGATATAAAGCTTCCAAGGATAGAATGATTTCAAATATAGATTAATGACCCTAAAATATATTCCTCCAATTGTCAGATGTGTGGGTTATAATAATGGAAACTAGTGAAATTTACAAGGATTCAATATCTATACTATGGAAAAATCTTATAGTTTTTTGCAATTATAAGATTTTATCATTCCAATATAGGCTTAATAGAATATATCTCTGAAATTCATGTCATGATCTACCAGCACACATTTAATTAAAACATAATAAACTATATTTATCAGATAAAACCATGTAAGATTCATCACTTGACCAATTTGAGCAGGTTGTGTACATAATTCCAAGAAACCAAGCCGCAATGAAACTAAATCACCATAAAGTGAAATTTCCCATATGTTTGAATAAGTAAATCCACCACCAAGGTCATCATACTATGAACAAACACCCTTATATGATGAAGGATACATATATTATAGAAAAAAATTCTATAAATAAGTTTATTCATCTAATATGAATGTATCTTTTGTTTAAAAAAGTTATATTCAAAACGTTTATTCATTGATGAACTCCATGAATTCTTTAAAAAATATTATTCTATGAATCAAAAATATGTCTAACTACCATGTCATAAACTCCACCCCATACATAAAAACCATTCAATGATGAAATTATTCATACATTGACTCCCTACAATGTGAAACTACCTTTTTCATCCACCATGTCATTCATTCTTTGAAACATAAAGCCACATCATGATACCTTCCTCCTTGTGATATCCTATTTATAACATCACTTCTCTCTCTCAAAACTATGTATAATACCTCCAATTTTTTTAAAACACAACATAGTGGTCCAAAAATGTCATGAACTTTATAAAAACCAAAGCCTTAATATTTAATCCCTGAGTTATAATAAATGAAATTGAAATATAAAATTTCATATTAATTTAAATTATAAATATATATATATATTAAAATAAAAATAAATCCTAAATTATATATAAAATTTTTAGACAACATAGAATTAAATGATGTATGGTGTTTATCATTTAAAAAACAATATAACAACTCACTGTATTATTATAAAATATCTATCTTCATCGATGATGATAATTGAAAAAGAATATTTATTAAATATTACATTTTTCACAATTAAAATTAAATGTATAAGATATATACAGATAAATGTATTGTGTATTAATAAAAAAACATTAATGTCTCACATAATAAATTCAATATTTTAGAAATCATTCCCTTAGTATAAATTCTATTACAATATTAATAACCCATTCATATGAATATTTGAAATAAAATAAATTTATAGGTTTTAATTTTAGGATGAAAACTAAATTATGAAAAATAAATTATATCATATATTAATGGTATTCATCTACATAAACATATCATTACATGGAAATAGTAACTGATTATTTATTTTAAGATTTATTGACTCTTTTTGGGATAAAATTTCTAGACCATTCCATGTTTCATTTTGATGCCATTATTCATAAATGATTAAATATTACTCATTATATATGTATTTGTAATTTTTTTTACTCATTTTATAGAGTGACTGTTAAAAGATATGTGATATATTTGGAAGTTAATTAAATATACATCCTATAAATGGGTAGGTCACATGAAATGAATATGATATCAAAAAATATTACACATTATACATTTATTTGAAAGATGTTTTCTTCATATTAAATAATTTATTATAAAAATTTATTTATTTTCTCACCCTATAATTATATTTACCCATAGTGCACATGTAGGTAATATTAGACAAATGAGATAAGGTTATAAGAATAACATACTCTAAATTCATGATTTATTGTGACATGGAAAAGTCTATACGTTTATAGTCATATAGAATATTCATATCTCTCTATTATTACAATTAATGATATAAATTTCATATAATTATGTAGATTTTTTATTGATTCAATGAAATTCATATACGCCGATCAAATCATTATTAATGAAAATTATTTGATATGTTATTCTTAATTATACATTGCATCAAACCTATTTCATAGGTTTAAATAGTTCCATAAAAGATAATGATTAATATTTTCTACACTATATGATATGTGTATCATAAATTAGTATTAAATTTCATTAAATGATTATATTTTTTTAGAAATGTTTTTTTCTTTTAAATTTTATGAATATATAGTGAATTTTAATCCAACTGAACAATTTTTTCTTCTATGTGGTGTATTATTTTATTTTCTATTACATATAGTAGAACTAAATATGGGTTACATGAGTTATGTATGTCACAATTTTAATTAATTAAATCCCAATAAAATAATTAGTATTAATATATAAATATAATTGGTTGAGATCATATATTATATTAACGATAAAAAAATCAATAAATTTATATACAATAGTGTAAAATTTGATAAGAATTAATTTCAAATGAATTTAAAATTTTAATATATATACACATAATACTTTTATATATTATTTATAGTGTTTACCATGACCTAATTTATAGTTTTTATAATCTAGAAAATGTATCTTATTTGATGAAATAATTTTTTTTCTATAAATGAGATCAATGTTGAGATTATTAATATTTTAAATCTAGTGATTTTTTTGAAGTTAGTTTAATTATTATTATTTTATGATAATTAATTTAATTTATAATAAATATCATTTTTTATCACCGTATTATCTTCCCCTAAAGACGAATAGATTTATTGGATCAGTCTATAAATAAAATACAACTAAATCAATGAAAGGGTAATGGATTAATATATGTTGATTTATTTATTAAAAATGGGATTCTCATTGAAGGATTTGTTTATTGTCATTATATAATTAATAAATATCAGTATGGGAAATTGTTTTGTTGATGAATACAAAGAAAAAGGTAAAATTTCCAAATATATAAATGTAATACATTCAAAAAATCCGTCTACATATGTATTTCCATTTTTTGTATGAAGATAATATTTAAGAGAAATTAATATTTATGAAAAAAGGAAGAAGTTATAGTTATTAGGCATGATTATAACAATTATAAATATAAAATAATGTTGAATTTTTTTATGTAATCAAAATATCTATTTTAACAAAATCATGATGGTTTATGGATATGTTTTAAAATTACTAAATTCATATATAACTATTCCATATATATGGAGATTGTGGAATGTTCCGTAGATAATAATATATATATTTAAATGTTATACATTACAAAATGAAAATTATGAGAAAAAGATATTGGTGGATCACTATATAGAAAAAATAGTTGAATAACATATTAAGGGAGAAGATGATCCTTCAATATGTAAAACTAATGGAATTAAGAACCTTTGTGCATATATAATGGGATTATGAATATTCTGCATTTTTAGAAATTATTGAATCTGATAACATTATTTCAATGGTTTTAGAAAAAAACAGAAAAATATTATTTAAAATTAATGATAGTAGTATATTATAATAATAACTAGTCCAATAATCAAGGAGACACATGATAATAGAATGTTAAGTATTTTGGATGTTTTTTTAAATTAATGTGATTAATGTAGAAAATCTTAATGAAATTATATAGTGTACTCTTATAATGTAAATAAAATTTACTCAACAAATTATTTGATTTCAACTCAGTTTTTATTTAAATTCAATCCATCAATGGATTAGAAGATCACTTCATGAATGATTTATATAGGGTTTAATAGATAGCATAATATGTTTTAGATTAATTATACGAAAAATATATCAAATATAGTTTTTATAGTAAATTGTAGATACCCAGTCTTTTTCCTAATAATTTCAACACTAAATTATTTTACATTATATTTGGGATAGTTTTATCTCCAATCATCCATCTCCACAACATTTAAATAAAAATTAAATTACCATAATATAGTAAAGAATAAGAATACAGATTTTGTATGAGATAATGTTCCATGTTAATCATGTGAGGAACCACATATTGTGAAAGTTACTATTAAATTTTTTTATTAGGAATATTATTATGCAAAAAATTGAGAATAATGAGTCTAGAATAGTATATGTAGCGACTCTGTACCCAATATCCTAGAGTTGGTTACTACATTATTACATTGGAATGAGATAAAAGTAATATCATAATTATGGAATTAGTAGTTTAGTAAACTTGCTGAACTAGATATATACATTAAACCATTATTACATTTGAATACACAAATTACAAAATAATATTTTTGAAAGTAACTTTATTCTATCTAGTATATACTAGAATATCAAATATATTAATTTTCTTTTAATACATAGGATATGAAAAAATAACACTGATCTTGAATACTTCGTAGACGTTATGTCTTACATAAATTATCATGAATCTAGAAGCATAATCAATATATCATGGTCAATAAATGAGAACACATTACAAATAAATAACTATATAATACATAATCAATATGATAAGGTAAATATATAATAACACATGCCATTTTAAAAAAATTGAAAATGAAATGAATATAGAGATGATATCATATTTGAACTTTACTGGATAATAACAAAAAAACTCGTAATGAAGGAAATTCTTAATTATCAGACGTCATCTTTCCTATGAACATGACACCTTTATAGAGAAGACAAATTCTCACAACACATTAAAACTAATAGATAGAGACCCATTGATCTATGTTTATCCAAATTATTCCATCCCTGAGACTACTAATGAATTGAGGGGATTTCAATAACTAGGACCCACCCATGTCTTTTAGGTCCCAATCATCCATAAAAAATGGACATATAAATTTAATTTATGAATAATTTTCAATATCATCGAATGCACATATTGAGTAAAGAATACAAAATTATCTATATATCTCTAGAAAAAACAAATAATATTCAATGTAAAATCCAATTGTAAAAATGGTACATGGTGTAAAAAATCATATCAATGAAAATAAATAGTGATTTTTCAGGTAAATTTAATTTCTAATGATCGTAGGAAACTGATTACTTCAAGTAGAAGTTAAAAATTTCATTATGAAATAATGATGTGAACGCTAATACTATCCATGGTAAAAATAAACATAAACCATAAAGGGGAATAATAATGACCGAATCAATGTAGAATTATTCGGGTAATAATATTGGGATGTTTTCATATATTAATAGAAATACAATAAAAATATCATTAAAATATTCATTATGAATATATCATTTTAATTTTTAAAAACAATGATATAATATTTTTCATTGAAAATAATGTTTTAAAAACATTATTTGAAATAGACCTCATAAAAATTCAATGGAAGCATCAATGAAATGATATTCATAATAGTGGGAAATTTATAGATTTTAGAAACATGAAAATAAAATTCTTTCTACAATTTAAAAAATGTTATAAAACTGTATTTTTTATAAAATGACTAGAACATTCCATTTAAATTTTTAGTAAAATAAAATTGGTATTTGTTTTGAAAAAAAACAAACTATTCTAGAAAATTTTTTTACAGAGTAAAAATAGATTATAATTATTTATATTGATAATTTATAAATGGTTAAAAACAATTATTGAATCATTTTCAAAAAAACAAGGTTTTTCTAGAAGAGTTATTTTCGACAGAAGTGATAAATAATATTGTTTTTTGTAAAAGCATTTTCTCAATTAATTTGCATACCAATGACTATAAAATGATAATCTAAAATAAAATATCATGAACACTAAATTTGAATAAAAAGTGATTATTTAATTAGGGAATGGTCAATAAATTTATTTCATTGGAAACTCCAAAATAAAAAATATCGATTAGAAAGGCATTTTGATATAAACCATTAAAATTATAATAATATTGTTATGAGAATTAATAAATTAATCGATAATATGTATCTAATTGAAATAACCAAGAAACTAGTATAAATAATATATATATATATATATATTAAAAATTCATTATACACATAATATTATAATATCAAATATTTTGAAGATGTAACATAACCCAATATAATGAAATTGAGTTGGGAAATTCCATAAAAATTGGTAACATTATCCCTATATATAGGAAAATTAATAATGAAACATAAAATAACAAGAATAATTAATTATTCATGATATTAAATTTCAAATTGGATGTATATACACTACATAAAAGGAATTGTGTGTATAACATTGCATTATGCCTCAATAAAATGAAATTAAGATGAAATCCATTAACAAATGATTCATTTTGGTCGAACATGATATAAAATTATTTATAGTGGTATTCAAAAGGTTATTGACTTGTAAAAAAACCATTTAAATGTTTAAAATATAAAATATTACCATATTATAACATCTCATCACCCCTATGTTAATAATCGTTCATTATTTTTATTGTTTCACGTGTTAATTTCCTTATTTTACCATATATGTTTAATCATGAATGATATATGCTTGAATAAATTATATAGTTTTATAACCTCAGAAATTATAATCATGAGATAATTATCATATTTTTTCATGAATTTAGTTTTAATCCCAATTATTGAATTGGTTTATTAAAAATGATGTATGTTATGGCCACTTAAATGGTAAGATGTATGTACGCATGAAAAGATTTCCATTTTCCATTGATCATTATGGAAAGAATGATAGAAAATGTAATAATTCAATATTTATAATAATATCATATACATCATATTATATTATTATATATATCATCCATATTTTTTGGTGTTGAAAAGAGAGTCTCACCACTGTATGAATGAGGATGTCCACATGTAAAAGAATGATGTTATTATCTTCAAGTGAGTGAAAAGATAAGAAAGAAAGTTATATATATTATATTTATAAAATTTTAAATATTCCATTAATATAAAAATTATTTCATTCATATCAAACATAATAATTAACATTAACCTTATTACCATTATTTTAATGTGTCAGTGGAAAAACAAATCACACCACATGGCGAGGCTGTAGTCCATGGGACAGAAGAGTGGTGTTATCATATCTACTACCAAATGAATGGTAAATATATATATATGATATAATGAATTTATAGGTATAAGAGTGTTTTAAATATCACATATATACTTTACAACCATCATCATACTCAATAGTGAATGGTTGTAATTGAAGAACAAATGACATCAGTTTGAGAGGTTGTTGTCTACCAGACTCAAGAATACCGATTACACAACCCATTTGATAGAAGTGGAAATGGTTGTAAGTATTAAACATGTTATAAAAATTCACCATTATATTAAATATAAAAATTATATTATATCATAATGTTTAAATTGGAATTTATGAATGTTGCGGGAGAACAAAATAAATACCATCATTGAAGGACATTATATCTTCTTCATGTATCCTCATTATGTTTACACTATTGCCTATATAGAATGGATTTATTTCAAATATATGGATTCTATAATGAGGGGAGAGAATTATTTATGGTATCTGGGATAGTATTGGATCATCCGAAGTGGTTCTGAATGTGTTAATATGATATGATATTGGGTTTCCATTAATAACTGTTGGAGTGGACTCACATTGTATTTTATACAAGTGTTCGGTGATCACAATTTTTTCATATGTTAAATCGTACAAAATGGTTCATTATCAAAAAATATTTTTTAAGGGTTTAAATATGTTCATAGAAAAATATTTATACAAGTTAATATGTTGTATTTACCCTTATAATATTGGTTTATCCCTAGGTAAAACCATTTTTACATTAACCATGGTTGTTAATTTTAACGAAATTAAATAATTATTTTGGTAAAAAAAAATTAAACCATATTATAAATTACAAATATTCTTTATTATAAATATGAAATCCATATTATAAAATTCAATTAAAATACTGGGTAAAATTTATTTAAAACTAATCTCATAGACATGAAGAGAAAGAAGGTTTTAAAATTAAAAATGTTCAAAAGTTGACAATGTTAATATATCTAAACTCAATATGAGAATGATTCCTATGAAATAAATATGATTAATTTATATAAAATTGTAATATTTTAACTTTAAAATTATTATAAATATTACATAACGTTATATTTTATTTAATAAAAAATGATGTTTTTAATTAAAATTTAGTATTTTCACTATTCATTAAAAAGTTTAACGTTCTAGTGAAATACGAAAAAAACCTAGTTAAAACCCCATTAAATTTATGATTGTTATTTTCTAGAACTTTTACAGGATTTCCATTATTGTTTGACGAGTATGGATGGGAAGGAATTGGGTGGATACCTGTATTTTTGAAGTCATATAATTTCTTAACTCGGTAGCATAAAAACAGTATTTTTGTAATCTGTTGGGGATTTACTTAATTTGTAATTGGTATACATGATTTGTAACCATTTTTTGGTTGATTTCAAGATTATGTTCGCCAGTGATAAATTTTATAATCTATGCAGGTCTAACATTCCATGTAAATATTAACAAAATTAAAAGGAGAAGGGTTTTTTGGAATATACAATACTCGAAAATTAAATGAAATGTAATGGGGTTACACACTGTATAAAATACAGATTGTCTATTTTATGTTTTAATATATTATGAAATACATATTTCATTCCCCTAGGATTCCTATATAGTGACCTATATACTCTTCCTAGGATATTTTGAGTCCTCCAATCTATCTAGATCATCTGTTCTATAGGCAGTAATTATGTTGGTAGTGGCTCATCTCATCAGGTATGTGGTATCTACATATCTTCTATCTCTATCTATGTCCCAATTGGAGTATGATATATTTTCTTAAATTTGTGTATCTAAACTATGTGTTTTTTCATCATAGTTCTCGATTGAGTTCCTAACTCATTAATACCTTCCTTTAAATTAGTGAGTGATATTCCTGGTGTTGATTCCAATGATTAAATGTTAGTGGTTCCATTTAAGACATAACAAATTAATAAACATAGAATCTATGGTTGTTTAAAATTTCTTTCAATTAATTTGTAAAAAAACTATTTTATGTGAATGGGGATTTAAATTTTTATGATTTTTATTTTTGAAAAAACTACCAATACCAAAGGAATTAGTGATTGGGTCATATGTTGAAATCAAAAGAAATTTTGAAATGGATTGAGAATTAATTTTGAGAAAAATGAAGAATTTTAAATGATAAAAACCTATGATCAGTTTTTGTTTGAAATTGCATGAAATAATTAAAACCCCATGTTTTGGTTTTTCCAATGATATTGGGATATTAAATCTAGAGATGGGGAAATTATATTTTAAACATATTTGATATAATTTTCCCAATATTGATTGATTTAACACATATAATCCTAGTTAGTTTGTTGGTTATTTTATAAAATAATTCGAGGATGGTAATTCCATGGAAAATATTTGATAATTAAAAATATAACAATTTTCTATATCATCGTGTATTATCCATGATGGGATAATTATGTGTCCAAAGTGTGATGAGAATGAAGTACACATGTACACATATTAGTCATGATCACTAATATGGGATGTTTTAGTATCTGATACTTAGAGAACTATCATACTGTAGGGAAGATTACCATGTTTCTTGGTGTGTTGATTTTAATATTAATTTCAATGTTTGTAAAAATTATTTACCCATTCTTAGTAATTTATATGATCTATTTTATTTAATAATTTTTTTTAATGTCATATTCAAAATGATTTCCATCATTTGAATTGAACAGAATTTTTTTCCTAAAAATTTAAAATTTTAATTCAATGAGTATTTTAAAAGAAATTATATTATTATTTGTTTACTGTAATTTAATTTTATTAATTATCACTTGGTGAGACCCTAATAGTCTTTATATATGACACTATACCATTTCAATTTTGTGTGGGTATATTTTCCACTTCCATGTCTGATTAAAGGGAAAGGGCCTCTTGGAGGCGGTGGATATTCTTGACAGAAAGGGTTTTAGACTGACATTACCTTTAGGAAATCAAATATATCTAGTATTATTTGGTAAAATTATTTATGTTCTATTTGGGTTTTTGATACACATGTTTTGTTTTTGTAAATTTCTCCTTTTGGAGTTTTTTATCATATAGATATGAATATAGTTTCTTCCATTGTATTGTAGAAAATGCAGTCCCTATTTATTCTTGTATAATTAAGGTGTTATTCTCTAACCAATGGGGATTAAAATTTACTGTAAGTTGATGTTATAAATAAAATAGTTATCTAGGTACCATGGAATTAGTTTTTCTTCATGAGAATTTGATATCACA
This sequence comes from Viscum album, assembly GCA_963277665.1. Taxonomy (NCBI): domain Eukaryota; kingdom Viridiplantae; phylum Streptophyta; class Magnoliopsida; order Santalales; family Viscaceae; genus Viscum; species Viscum album. The sequence continues at coordinate 889,325,697 of OY728159.1, read as the reverse complement.
GGTGAAATTTTCACATCTTACCTCGCTGTCAGTATGCAGTTGTGAAATCATTTAGAGATATTGGAGGTAGTTTAACATGATTTGTTGAATAGATCTCATCATAATTAGCCTCAAGACACCATGGGTTGTTTGGGAAAGGCATATTGAGGATTATTTAGAGTATTTTACATATTTTACATTTTGATAGGTAGAAATAAAACCTATGTTTCTTATTTTATGTGACTAATTTTCCTATTTCATTTTTTGGGTTTTTTATATGGGGAATCATCAGATGTCATATGTGTTATATGATGAGGATGTATAGAATCCTAATTCTGATAAGACATGGGAATAGGATCCAAGATAAATTTGTTGGTGTACCATAGTGAGAATTATCCCCTCGTGGGATAGAATTTAGTATAAGATATTGTGCACGATGTACATGCTATGTGGAAGTCACCTAGACTCATTATTATCTAGGACCATGTTGTGGATCCTCAAAGACATGAGTCTTAAAATAATCCTTTTTATTTACTTCACTATAGACCACAAACATTCCAAGGATCATATAGTCCTCAAGAATCTTGGTATTGGTTGAGCATGATTGAAATTTTGTTTTCACTCCATGATATGCCTTATGAGATTATGGTGAGAGGTGCCACCATCAATATGGAAGCATTAAAAAATTGATGGTGGGATATGATGGTGACATCGAATGAGAATGAAGATTTTTAGTGGAAGGTATTCATGTATTATTCACCAACCAATTATGACCATATTCTATGGTGTTGGATACGACTATATTGTTTTCAAATCTGAGTAGGGTGATAAGACCATAACAGAATACATGAACTATTTCATTAATCTAGGGTTGTTTTAACCTGAGGTTGTGTCGAATGAGAAGATGTAGAATCTACTATTTGATATGGGACATTGATATGAAATTCATTATTAGGTTTTCTTGATGAATCTCTCATCTTATGTTCATATCCTCACTAAGTAATTGGTGGCCGAGCATGACCTTGATGGTATGTCATGGTTGAGGAAATTTTCTTTTCCTCCCAATGGTAGTTATATGAGTTACAGAAAAGGGTAGAGAATCTGTGATGAGTCTCATGGAGGTTCTTCATAACGGTGTTAATATATAACTTCTTAAGTGCTTAGAAAACTCCCTTTAACTTGCTTCCAGGGTGGCATGACTGGGAACTTAGAATTTGTTTTTAATTATGTGTCCATGATATGTCGTTGATGTGGATGGTGACATTACATGAGGAAGTTATGTTATATCTTAAGTACTCCAAAGAGTTCCATGAATCATCAGTACCTTAAAGTACTAGTGTGTAATAATATGATTCATGGTCGAAGGGGTTCAAGTCATAGGCATGTGGAATGAAGCATATTCACTATAAGGCCTAATATGTAAATGTTATGTAATATTGATTTCAGTAAATAATTTCCCATTTTACCACATTAAGAATATTTTTAGGTTTAGTGCTTTAGAGAATTATGTCATAACTCATACATAAAAACATAAATATTATAGGTAGAAACTTCTACTCACTATCCAATTTTATTTATAAAATATAATTTTTTTAAAAAATTGAAACATGGTTCAGTTCATGTTTAAACAACATGACTATTCATTTATCCCATCCACGACCCTATTATTCATTATGTCCGGTGGATTTTTTTTCAAAAATTGGGATGTGAAAAAAATTCTCAGTACATGATACATAAATAATGAGAACTATTAGTATTGAAAAAACATGAAAACCATGAATATTTTATCATAAAGTAATACCTTTCACCTTTAACAAGTAGCAAAAACATGTCACTAAATATAAGCTATTTTCTTACCCTTTTGTAAACAAAAGATTACCATAAACCACTAGAATGAAACATTTATCATTTAATGGTAAATTGGTACATAAGAATACTTAAATGGAATAAACATATGGTATACTTCCACACATATAACTAAATGGAATAACCATATGGCTGACTTCCATACCCAATGAATTGGAGGTTATAACGTAACCACCCATCCTTAGTTGATCACGGAACAACCCATATTTGGTTTATCATGTAACCAAATGTCTTTGGTTTATCATGTAACCACCTATAAACAGTCCAAGTACCAATATATAATCATAGAATATATAATATTTCATTTATCAACATTTCACTAAAAGAATTTCATTTTCAATGACAAGAAATATTTTCAAGATATTGATATATTCAATCAATTTCCAAACACTTTTAAAAGATTTAATAAAGAAAATTTTGAAAAAAAGTGTCCCATAACAATTTGAAACATTTGAATTAAATTGATATTTTAAAACATTAAATTCCATATAAATACATTCATAGAAACCATTAAGAAAACAAAAACATGAAATAAAATGTTTTAGAAGAATGAATCTTAAAAACTTCTAGAATGATGTTTTAAAAAAAGTGTATCTTTCCACTTGAGAAACAATTGAATACAAATAATGAAGGAATAACATTTAAGAAATATTAAATATCATGATAATATACTAATTCATGATATAACATATCAAAATGGTTTTAGGTACACTATATAGGATAATAAATGTGCATAACGTCAAGATATGCCTTAATGAAATAAGAATGAGATGAAGCTCCATACAATGTTTGTATCATTATATTAATGATAAATCAATGAAATAAATATATGTGAAAGATATAAATCCACCCAATATAAGTGTATATTCAGTATAAAAAGATCAGGGGTCATTTACACATATTCATTGAATAACATAACCAATGACCTAGATATTTAACTCAGTTAATGGAGGTTGAGTTAAGAGTTCCATTATATTGTTCATTTTGTTAATCAAATAGATCGATTATGTTTATTAATTATAAATCCCCATAAAGAAATTATAAATTCTAGATAAGATATAAAAATTCATTTCTCACATAATCCTAGCACAACCTAATCAAGAAATATATGATTAACATAATGAATGGAAATTAGGTTACGAAGTTCCCTTACCTTGTGTCTAACTCATCATGAACAATCGTTATGTTAATAAATAATAAACATAGGTTAATATATAATTTATTTATGAATTTTATAATTATTATTGTTCCTTTTATTTAAATTATTACCATTTTATAATAATTACATTATTGTTTTGGTTTATATCAGATGTTTTGTTCATATTCAGTATATTAGTCGAAAATGAAAATTTTTTTGATGGAAATAATCCATGTCGAAATAATTCAATCATCAATATAATATTATTCATTATTTAAATATCATATATATCCAGTATATATTTATTTATAATATACATTATATTTGGAGATAAGAAATGAAATGCACTATTCATGGAGATGGCTTGTCATACGTACACATAAACGCAACATTCATTTGTTTTTTATATTAAAAGAATAATAATAAAATTATATAAATATATATTATAAAACCAGTATTATATTTATTTCATGTGTGTATCATATTGTTATTAAAAACATATTTTATACATTCTGTGTATTGCGGGACCGAGTCATATCGCCTTGAGGGATGGTAGTCCACACTTACTCAAATGAAATGATCATTTTTAGAAAACCCAGAAAGAATAAAGAGATGTTCAAAATAAAAATTAATGAAGAATAGAAAAAATATAAATATAATATATATCATATATAAATAATTTTACACCATAACATCCACCATGAGAGGATCTAAGAGAAAATTGAATAATCATAGTTCCGTGAGGCAGTAGTTCGATGTACGAAGAAAAAGTATGTTCTATATAAATTAGATGGAGGTGTGTGCAAGTTTATGTTGAAAACTTAATAAAAATAATCATATTATATTTATTATACCTTTTTTTATAAAATAATATAATAAATAATATTTAGGTGGTTGGAGAAGAAAAATAAATGGAAATATCCTAACAGAAGATGCTACCTCTGAATCGGGTAACTCCATTCAATTTATGCCAAAAGGGTTCATTGATAAGCCTTATGTGCAAAGTAATGATTCTAATATGAATTAAGGGATGTTGGGAGCTTATTGTAGTAGAATTTTGGTGATCCATGGGGCTTGATAGGTGTGAGTAAGTTGGTAGAGGTGGTGTACGTTTATAAGAGAGAGGAGGGGAACTTTAGGAAAGTCTTGAAATATATTTTATTATAAATTTATTATCGAATTTTAATTTCTCCAAACAGATATATTTCTTTTAAAATATTATTATGTGTATAAATAATCTCAACCAAAAGGTTTTAGGCAAGTTTTTTGAACAAATATAAGATTATATTCTTGATTTGACCATTAGTAAAACAAATCAACTCCTACCATTTCTTCCCACGTTTTTTCTTTATATGTTTAATATTTTTACTATAAAATTCCAAGAGATCACAATGTGGAACATTAATTAAAATTTAAAAATTATATATGTCAGCTGTAAAAAAATCATATTTTATTACTAATATATCATTTTAAAAAATTGTATTTCTTTTTAAAAATCATTTATGTTAATTTTGACACTATTTAGTAAATGATTTTTTAAAAGTCATAACATCTTGATTAATTTGAAAAACCTATATAAACTCAAATAAAAAAATTCAGATTAGTCAATAAAATTATTTATTGGTTTAAAAGTGTTCGTATTACATTAATTTAAATATTTATTATATCATTTGTTTAAATATTTCATTAATAAGGTAATCGCTGCATCATCATTATGTCCTAAATAAATTTCTATACTTAACATCTAAAATTTATAAATAAAATTCCATGATGTATGAAATATTTTTTCCTTATAATAACTATTTATAGTTTAAGAGATCAATTTTATAAACCCACCTTAAATGTTTTTAGTAAAAGGATACATGTTTCTGTAATATTTTTATTTACATTAAATTAATTATTATAACATGTCATTATCACACCAATTTGGCTCAATGGGGTTATAAAATAAACACATGGACGATAATGGTCAGCCATATCTCATCCAATAGGATTATATCATGTGTTAGGGTAGTTTTATATAATTATAATACTAATTTTTAACCAATATTTACCTGATTTACCATTTAACCATGTTAAATAAAAATAATTACTGATGTTACTATTCATAATGTCCAAAAATAAAAGGGACCTATTTACAAAATTTAAGAAATATAATTCAAAATATGGAACTGATTTTTCCAAATTCAAAACACATAATTAGTTGAGATTATTTTAAAACTAATTCTCATTGACAAAACCAGAATGTTGGTTTTAAGAAGTAAAAACTATAAAACGATTGACACGTGTTTATGTCCAATTTAAATGTGAAATTACTTAAAATTACCAAAATTATATTAAATGAAAAAAAATAATCCAATTAAACATTATAAACAATTAAAAGGACAATATATCTATATAAAAAAATTAGATGAAAATGCTATTTTGATTTAAAATGTAGTATTTTCCAGTATTCGTTAAAAATTATATTTTGTCAAAAAAATCATAAAATTTAATCCAATGTAAATTTTGAGGTTCTGTTTTTAAATAAGAAGTCTATTTTGCCACATATAACCTATATAAGTGAAAAAAAATTTGATTTAAAAAGGTCTCACCATCATAAGTCTCTAAAACCACCATTTCAAAATATTATAAAATATTATAAAAAAATAGATTCATTCTCATTTTAAGCCTCCAAAATTTATTGGATAAATGTAAAAACATTTAACCAAAATGTGTAATGATATTTTACTATGTTCTGTTCATTATCTCCAAAATGGCTAGGTGTTCACTACCATTTAAAATAACAACAACAATATTATTATTACTGTATTATTTTATGGTATTACTCTATATCCTATGCAACGTAAGATTGTGGAGAAACCCGTTGTTGCATGTTGAGTATTATATCAGACAAAGCATCCCAATTTAACATAAAATTAATATCTTATTCAAAAATATTGAATGATATTAAAATTAATTATTCTATAAAAACCTAATATGTTATATCCTTCCACAATTTTAGAAATGTGCCCTCGAAATTTTAAAATTTGGCTTGGTAAATTCATTAAAAATATCACATCAGAAAAACAGTACATAAAAATACCACATTAAAGAAAGAATGAGATGTACAATGATTAACTGACATAACACACTCTAGGATTACATGTAAGAAAACATGGATACAGATGAAATATTATCCATCTGGTTATTATGGGGAGTTATAGAAAACATGATTTGGAGAAAGTTAATGATAAAAAAACATAATCATCTGATGGGTTAAATGGTATTTAATTTCGTAGTTGTAAAAGTCAATGGAAAAAAAAAATTAATGTCATTTTCATAATATTGCGGAATTTATTTATGATATAGACTAAGAACATAAGGAAATATACTTAATTTTCAGGTAGAATTTCATCCTTTAATAAATTTCTACCACAAACTTGTTTTTCTATAAAAAAAGTGTATTCAAGTTGACTTGGTCACACATGAATCAAAATAATAAACTTATAAATAATCACATAATCCATAAAAATATTAACTATATATTCATCCTATCATGAAAAATTAACTAGAACCAAAATTATTAGGATTGGATATGATAATTTCCTAAAAGGAATAATCATTTATAAGAAAAAAATCTACTTTTAATCTCCACTGATTAACAACAATACCCAAAGTCCAATATAGACCATTCAAAAAATAATTTTCCACATAATTCTCCAAAAAAATTCCCATAATGTTCTATTTCACTTTTTCATAAAGGGATTCCAAAATAGTGAATGTATTCTAAAATTTAAATTTATCACTTAATTCTTAAATCACATTTCAATACAAAAGATATCCATTTGATAAAATGTATGCTCCCAAAATAAACTTATTCTTACTCTATCAACTCATATAAAAAAAGAAAAAGCCATAATAATAAGGACATCATGTAGGATACGAGTAGGCAATACATCCTTATCGCACTTTAGTTGTGTGTTTGATCCCCACATCCAAGTTCGACGTGATGATTTTTTTTATTTTCTACATGTAGTCCTTTTTGTAAATCTATATATTTCATATATGGCTCCCAAAATGAGATAAAATATTCAAAAATAACCATAAAAAATTTTAACCTCAAGGTTTATCTCATATCATTCATTTAAAATCCCAAAAAGTAGTATATCATAATTACATAAAAATAAATGATTATATATATGTTATCCATTACTTTATAATTTTTTCCACAAAAAAAATATAATTCTTCACCAAAATGTTTTTTCACACAAAAAAACTACAGGGTTACATGTACTAGAAAATTTATTCCAATGTAATCCCATCATCAAAACAACATTACTAATTTTAAACATTTAATAATCAAACAATCTACCATAACTCTTGAATCCTATATATGTAGAATCCTTAATCATTCTGCATTCTTCATGAGACCCTTACTAGGATTTTATATTTTATCCATTTATACTTGTTTCCTATACATTGAAAACATAAATCATGTCTTAATATTAAATAATTTAAAAACATGAGACAATAAATAATCTACACGTTTCATATTTCATATTCAATTTCCAAATCTTTAATTTGAATATCATTAGGTATTGATAAACACATATTTTTTGGGTCCTTATGATCCCATTACCCAACTTTACTTTTGTGAAATCTATTTTTATAATGACCATAACCCCCACAATTAAAACAATCAATTGATAACTATAAAAGATCTTTATTCCCTTTCCTCGTGTTTATTTAATGATTCATTTTTTTCATTGGCTAGATATTTATTTATGACCATCATTTTCATATCTATAACATACTCACATCCCTTTAAACCATTTCACTAGGAGTTTCTTTCCACATCCTTGACACATATGTTTTTGAATATACGTACCTTTATTATTATTACCTTAACTTAAACATGGATTCATTTCTCACATATATTATTACTTAGAAAAATCACCAAGCTTTAGGTGGTCAATCATCACTCGAGATAGTTGGTTTAAAATAACCACAAGAGGTCTCATTGCAGATCTCATTTTATTTGGTTTCTTATTCAGAAACCCACCACAACTTCCTCCACATTCATTGTTAAATTGGTTCCTTTTAGATCCAACCATTTACTATGATCAAAATTTTTAGTGTGACTATAGTTTTAAATTCATCATACATTATCATATGAGGAAGATAAACACTAAAATTTACTCATCCATGTTATCTCAAAATTATTCACTTATTCTAAAATGACTATGAATCTTTATAATATGCTAACCATTATGGTTATATAAATATTTTCACTTATACGTAAATAAAAACCTAAAATCTAATGTTATTTAAACTGACATATGATACCAACTATAAGGATCTGGCCATAAACATTATGTAATCATGATTTATGTCAATAATTTGACTTTTAGTCACATCGAGGATCTTTTCATGTTTATATCATTAGAGAATTAGGACAAAACTCATACATAAAAACTTAAATAATAAATATAGACACATTTCTCACTATCCAATTTTTTCATACAATAGAAAGGTTTCAAAAAGAAACATGGTTCGTTTCATGATTAAACAACATGACTTTTCCATGATCTCACCCTTGACTCAATTCTTCTTTAAGTCATGTGAATAAAATTTCAAAACATTCGATGATAATAAAAATATTGGGAACAGATATATAATAACTGAAAACAATTAGTATTATGAAAACATATAAACCATGAATACTTTATCATAAAGTAATCTTTTTATCCTTTAAGATGTAGAAATAACACTTCACTCAATTTAATCTCACGGCTTACCCATTTTGTAACCGAAATATTACCATAAATCGCATTGAAAGAAACATATATCATATAAAGGTGACATGGTACATAAACATAGTTAAATAGAATAACTATATGGTAAACATCCACACATATCACTAAATGGAATATACATATGGTCGACATCCATACCCAATGCATTAGTGGTTATAACATGACCACCTATCCTTTTTTATCACAAAACCACCCATCTTCAGTTTATCACGTAACCACCCATATTTGGTTTATTACTCAACCACCTATAAAATATCCAAGTTCCATTATATAAGTATAACACATAAAAAATTATAATTATCAGTATTTACCAAATAAAATTTCATTTAAAATCACAAGAAATATTTTCAAGATATTGAAATATTCAATCCATTTTCAATACATTTTAAAAAAGTTAATAAAGAGAGTTTTACATCAATGTGTCCCATACCACTTTCAAAATCTTAAAATAAATTTTAATTTTTAAACATTCATGTCCATATAAATAAATTCATAAAAAAATATTTTGTAAACTAGGTCATGAAATAGAATATTTAAGAAGAACAAATCTTTAAAACATTTTGATTGATGTTTTAGTAAAAGAGTCTCTTAAAACATTAAAAAAATATGATTAAAAATAAATACTTAATAACATTATAAAATATTTCAATATCATGAGAATATACTAATTCATGATGTAAAATGTAAAAAGGGTTTTATATAAACCACATAGGATAATAAAGGTGCATAAAATCAAGATAAAACTCAATAAAAGGAGATTGAGATGAAACCCCTTACAAAGATCACATCATAAGACTAAGGATAGATCAATGACATAATTATGTGTGAAAAAATTAAATCCATTAAATATAAATGGATATTAAGTATCAAAAAATATTGGGTCATTAACACATTCTCATAGCAGAATATAACCAATGTCATAGATATTTAACTCAATGAATGGGGATTGAGTTATGATTTTCCATAAAGTGATCATTTTTTTAATAAAAAATATTGATTATCTGTATTCACTATAAATAAACACATGGAAAGTATAAATACTATATAATATATCAAAATTTATTTCTCACATAATCATAGCATGACATAATGAAGATGTATAAGATCAACCCATGGAATGGAAATTGGGTTAAGAAGTTCACTTACCTTGTGTCTGACTAATCACGTACAATCGTTTTATTCCTGAATAATAATAATAGGTTAATTTATTATTTATTTAGAACTGTTTTCATATTTTTTATTCATTTTATATCAATTATTTCAATATTATAAAAATTATATAATTATTTAATTTTTTGTCAGAAATTTTGTCGATATTTGGTACAAGAGTCAAAAATAAACTTTTTTTATGTAAATCGTCCATGTAGTTATAATTCCATAATATATAGAATATTATTAATTATTTAAATATCATATATATCAAAAATATATTTATATATAATATCTATAATGTTTGGATATAATAAATGAAATGCACTGTTCATGGAGACAGTAGACCTTACGTATGCATGAACACTACTTTCATTTCTTTGTCAAATAAAAAGAATAACAATAAAATTATATAAATGTATATTATAATACCAGTATTATATGTATGTAATTTATGTCTCATATATTTGTGAAAAACTTCTTTTATACATTCCATGTATTGAGGGAATGAGTCACACATCTTTGAGGGGGCGATAGTCCACACTTCCTCTAATGAAATTATCAATTTTATAAAGCATGGAAAGCATAAAGGTACGTTATAAGTAAAAATTACAGAATAATATATATAATAAAAATAAAATATATAGAATATATAAATATATTTCCATAATTATGGCCTAAATGAGAGGTGGTAGGAGAAAATTGAAAAATCATCGTTTCGTGCGACAATAGTTCGACATACAAATAAACAATATGTTTTATATCCCTGATATGTAGGTTTGTGTATGTTTAGATATAAAACCTATCATAAACAAATATCCTATTATATTAATTATAATGGAATATTTATAATTTTTTTGAATAAATAGAGATTATGTGGTTATTGAAGAAAAATAAATGAAATGAGTTTGAGATGAGACGTTACCTATAAATCTAGTAACTCCTTTTGATTTGAGAAAAAAATAATTCCTTGAGTTTCCATTTGACCAATGTAAGTATTATTAAGGGAATAGAAGGATTTTTGGATATTATTTGAGAATAATTTGGATGATAAAATGACCTTGAGTGGTGTGAGTAAGAGGGTAGAGGTGGTGGTCGTTTATAAGAGGAAGGACAGGCAGTTAGGAATGTCTTGAAATATTAATTTATTATAAATTTATATTAGAATTAAAATGGATAAAAATTGACATTTTTCTAGTAGTAGATCAGTATGGATCTAAATCATGTCAAATAATAGGTTTTATACATGTTTATATCATAAATATTACCTTCTATTTTGGCATTAACCCTTAGTTAAATAAATTAAGTCTACCTTGTCTTCATCTATTTCTAAACTATATGGTTAATATGGTTACTATAAAATGAAATGAGAACCTAAAAATGATAATTAATTAAATTTTTAACATTATATATTTCATTTGGATGAATCTAAATTTTTTATTACTATTATATCATTATAAAAATTAATATTTCCTTTAAAAAATAATGTATGTCAATTTTGACACTATTTAATAATTGTTTAATGTTATAGTCATGAAATTATTATTCATTTGAAAAAACTACATTAACATAAATATAACATGTCATAACCATCCAAACAATTTGTCTATGGCAACAAAATGTTTAAATATATTTATTTTAATATTTATAATATCATTTATTTGAATCTTTCATTAACAAGGTAATCATAGCATCCTCAATGTGTCCTAAATAAATTTATTTATTGAATTTCCAGAATTATAAATAAAATAAAATTATGTATGAAATCATTTTAGATTTTTATTTACTATATAAAGTCTAAGATACCAATTATATAACCTAATTTAATTTTTTTTATAAAAAATGTTCATGTTTATGTTATATTTCACTTTACGTTAAATTAATTATTATAAAATGCCATTATCAAACCAAAGAGGATCCATGTGCTCCTAAAATTGACCCATGTATTCTCAAGGTCGAGAAATATCTCATCCAATAATATTTGGAAATGTGTTAGGGTATTTTTATGTTATTGTAACATTATTTTTAATCCTCATTTACCTAATTTACCCATTAACCATTGTAAATGAAAATAATTAGTTAAGTTACAATTCATAATGTCCAAAAATAAAAGAAACATATTTACACAATTTGGAAATTATGATTCTAAATATGAAATACATTTTTCAAAATAAAAACAAGTAATTGAAATAAATTAATTTAATATAAATTCTCCTTCTCAAAACCGGAATGCTGGTTTTTAAGATGTAATAACATTCATAACATTGACACTTGTTTATGTCCACATTAACTATGAAATTACATAAAATTACCAAAATTGTATTTAAGGATAAAAAACACTATTCAATCAAACATTCAATCTAGTTAAATTTAAAATATAACTATATAATGAAATTAGATGAAACATCAGTTTTGAATTAAATGACTTTATTTTTCACTATTAATTAAAATATGGATTTTATCAAAAAAAATATGAACATTTCATCCAAGGAATTTTTTTATGTCCCTATTTTTATATGAGGTTAAATTTTTCAAATAGAATATATAAAATTTTAAAAAACTATATTTAAAAAGGGACCTCAATAAAAAGGTGGTAAAATGACCTTTTAAAAATATTAGTGTATTTTCTACTAAAAATGGATTCATTATCATTTTAAACATCTAAAATTTATGGGATAAATTTAAAAACATTTAGAAAAGGTTTTTAATGATATTTTAGTTTGTAATGTTTAATTTATCGAATACAATGGCTAGGATTTCACTACCATTTAAAAAATAATAAATTTATTATCATATTTTCTAGTGTAGCTCAACGATGTGGGAAACGAAAGATTTTTTAGAATCCCAGTGTTGTGTGTCGAGTAGGCTATCAGAAAAAGTATCCCCTTTTAATGTAACATTAATATCTTAATCACAAATATTAACAGATATGAAAATGTATTATTCTATAAATAACTGGGAAGTTACATCCACATGGTGGAAAAGTCTTAAGATGAAAAAGATATGGGTCCAATGACTGTGGGGGGTAACATTCCTAGTACTTCATCTATAGTGATTTATTTATTTGACACTAGTGTATCTAATTAATTTATATTTATTCATTTTTTTAACATAAAAAATATTCCTGTGAAGATTTTATATTATTTGAGGGATCTTACTACACTCTTCAGAATGGAGAATGAGAAGGGACTTCGTTGTCCTACTTGAACTTTCTCTTTATCATAGATTTATCTTACATGTATTTTTTTGGATCTCTTCATGTAACATCGTGATTTCATTTTGTGGATGGCTTGGATCTTTTCAAATAAGGTACAAATTTATTTTTATCTTTGATGTGTCTCCATTACTATTTCTGACAGGTTGTTCTGTATAATCTAGAGAAAATGGGACTCATGGTCAAGTATAGTAGGACCTTATAATCTAGATTTAGGGAAAGTAATACCATTGATCTTGTTTTAACATCTGTGAGAATCCATTGGTGATGATCTCTCTCAAATTTTCATTTATTTTCATGATTTTTATCATTATTATTTAAATAGTTTTCTAGAGGTAAGAGAGGTGTAGTTTCAAATTGATTTAGTTTGGGATACTCAACCATTAAATATTCATTCCTACTTAATGGAACCCATTGAAATGAAAGAGTTGAGGACTATGTTAGATAACCTTTTAGGGAAAGGAATTAGATGCCTGACTTTGGGTGGCACTTGTTCTAATGGAAATGAATTTTAAGGTGTCACTTTGATATTTTGTTGATTTTTGAATTCATAAAAAAGTTATCGTAAAGAAAAATTATTTATATACATAGATTGAAAATCTGTTTGAATATTTGAAGTGATAAAAAATGTTGTTAAATATTGATATTTCATCTTTTTATCCTCATTTGTGAAAAAAAAAATATAAAAGTATGAATACCAGCTTTTGAATCAGGTATTCTACTATAAATTACTTTTTATACCATTTGGTCCTACCAATGAACTTAAATAAATTATGGATTTGACTAATAAAATCTTCCATGACTAACTACATACATGAATGGTGGTCTTCATTAATGGAATCCTAGTTTACTTTATGTACATGGATGATCATGTGTGTCATCTGAGAATAGTTATTAAAATGTTGAATGATCAATGACTCTAGGATAAGCTATCAAGATGTTGTTTATGGATCCAAGAAGTGGATTTATTGTATGATGTGGTGTTGAAAGAGTTAGTCTCTATTTATCCTAATAAGGTGAAATCTATTATTACATTGGAGAAACCAAATAATGTTTTTGAGATTCATATATTCTTGTGTTTACCTAGATGCTATCTCTAATTATTAAAATATATCTCAATGTTGGATTTGCTAATGACCTCCAAAACTCAGAAGGGGGTATTGATTTTTAGGTATGAGAAATGTTAGAGTTATTTCGTTTGTATAACATTTAATTAGTCTAATACAATATTATTTGATTTTCTAGAGGTTGATAAGGGATATGTGGTCTTTTATGATGCATTAGGTTCAGGTTAGGTCTATGTTCTAAAATAGTGTGATAACATGGTAGATGATAGATCATGGAAGCATAGGCCACATGATAATAATTTCAATGAACTCCAAATTTCAGATGTGATTCATGATCTTAATTATTGGTTGAGTTACCTATTCAAAGAAAGTTTTATTGTGTATTATGAACTAAAAGTATTGACTAATATCTTATCTCAAAATTATTTTAATCTCCACAATAGTAATTGGGTGGAGTACCCTTGTTTTGTTGATTTTGATAGCTCCTATACCATAGAGAAAGGTAATTTCATTGATGTTTATTTAAGCACTAAAATTTAGACCGAGGGGATGAAAGAATCATCAGTACAGAGGAACTTGATGGAACATTTTTCAGTATTTCATATTGGAGTTTGAGAGATAGGGGATGAGCTTTCCTCACCAATAATCAGTTGACAATTTCTCTTCCTGAGATAATTATTCAAAAACAACAACTCTATGATGAGTATTGTTCCATTAGAGACTCTATTCAAGGTGGTGATACAATTTTTGAGTAATAAAACTCCATGGGTAGAATTATATGTTTTCATAATCAGTTCATTGTGGTTGTTACCTTTGAGAAAAGCTTTAATTGACGATTGATATAATTTATAGTTAGATGTGAACCTAAGAACCCCAATGATATTTTATTATGTGAGGCTATGATTCTAGTGGTCATACATGAGACAAGACATTGATGAATTTGTTCCATCCTGATATACATTCAAATAGGTCATGACAAAGAATCAGTGACCATCTGGATTACTTCAAGAACCAATAGTGCATATTTGAATGTGGGATGAGATATATATGTAATTTATGGTTGGGTTATTATATACCTAGAGAAAGAATAATGTAATATGCGTTTTTATCAATAGGTTGACCATATTAGATAACTTTATACATATTTGTTATATAAAAAATTTTGAGGAGTAGGGAAATATGTATGTAAAAGGGATTGTTCATTTGAATATAGTTCCAAATTCTATAGTATCTGATTGAGACCATCATTTCAATTAATTCTTTTGGAGAGGCATCCATGAGGAACCGTGATCCTTGGTCTGATTGAGTGTGGGATTCCATCAGAAGGCGGATCTCCAAAAAGAGATATCTATACAGGTTCATGACGATATGATTTGTTCCAGAATCCTCAATTTTGGAGGAGCATGGGTTGAAAATTTGTGTTTTTTTGTGTTTTTTTAATAAAAATTGTTACTAGATTGTGATCTGAACATTTCCATTTGAGGACTTGTATAGTAGGCTATGTAAATATCTATTGTTATGGTTAGTGATTGGTGAAATTTCCTAAGAACATGTGATGAAAATAATTATTTAGTTTTTTAATAGTGGATATTGAAAAAATTAATTTTTCATTAATATTATGGTGATCATAATTATAAAACATTTGAATTAATTGTTGGTGATCACATGTTCTCAATGTTTCACTCTGTTTGGGTCATCGATGGTTGGGGAGGTAATGTAATCTTAATCCTTGTTTTGTGGAAAGCATTGAGTTTTTTGAGACGGTGGGGAAAGTGGCTTAATTTTTACACTTCGAATATAGTTTTCATTGATATATAATGTTATCTTTGTATCATAACTATGAACATATCTTTCGGATCCGTCTCACATTCTATGCTGGGGTGATATTGATGTTGATCCAAATTTATCTGGGAATGAGCATCCATTTAGGAAAATTTATTCTGAGATAAAGTTACTTTTTTGGAGGATGTTACCATCAGTTTGAGTTCTATGGAATAATGGATCTGATTTTCATGAGATGTGTGAGCATGAGGAAATGATGAGAGATTAGTAGGCTCATAATTTTCATATATAATCTTCTAGGTATGATTTCTAGGGTAACAAAGTTTTTATGATGGGGATGTAGTAACATACTATTACCTTTATAAGAATAAATCATTAATAATTGTCTTGGTTTTCCTTTTTAATTTCTTGAAATGGATGAGAAATAATTGGGAAGATACCTATAATAGTGATGTTAGTGATTTTTTGGAATATTAATCAAAACAAATATACTTTTGCTGTCTGATGGGGATTTAAACATCATGTAATGGGGATAATATATTTTTAATCACCTCATGGATGATTCCATGAATCAAGTACACATAACCCATGGTTATACTCTATGTAGAGCTTACACACCATGTAAATAATAAAAATAATATTTTAATTAAAAGAAGATGGGTTTTTTAAGTGTATGTGGGACTTTACAGTTACATGACATGTAACCGTGATACACACCATTTTAAATCCCATGTGTTGGTATTTTTGTGGTGGATGAACTAAAATTTTTATTTCATTCCTATAGGATTCCTTGATTTCCATCGAGGGACTCACACATGGTAATTTCGGCGTCATCCAATCTAGTTGGGTCATTCTTTTGATGACTGATCATCGTGTTTGTTATTGTTCATCTATTCGGTTTAGCTATATCCCTATATCATCTATCAATATATCTATCTATATCACTCTCTCTATCACACTATATATATATATATTCACTTATAACTTTTATATATCATCCTGAAATGGATATATCAAAACATCATGTTATTGAATCGTTATTTAATATTAAGATCCTAGATATTTCAGACCCTCATTTATATTAGTGAGTCCCTTTGAGGGTTTAGAGTTATATGATTAAAAGATGGTGGATTCATTTAATATTGAATAAAAAAATTAATTTCTTGCTCTTTAAAATTTATTTCCATTTAATTGTGAATACCCACATTCATGTGAGTTAGGATTGAAATTTATAAGGTATAGATTTTGTAAAGTCCCCCCAATTCCAATGTAATTGGATATTAGAAAGTATTATGAAATAAATGGGAATTTTGAGATGAATTTTGAATTGAACTTGAGAAAAATGTCTTACATGGAAATTATAAAAATATTTTTTTTAAAAAAAATGAATGAAATTATTAAAACACTATATTTTTGTTCTTTTAATGAATGTTTTATATTTAAACTATAATTTGTTAAATTTTATTTTATTTCCATTTTAAATAATATTACCATAGTTGATTGATTGATTGAAAACATGCCAGTCTGGGTAGTTATAATGGATTCTTGGTCAAGAATTCATGGATGGTACTTACTTAGAATCCAATTTAAAATTACTACTATAACAAAAACGAAGTCTAATAAATATTATCTCTAATTAGTAGTTGATTGGTCCTATTCTGTGTGAGCACAAGGGATGTGTGAACACATATTTTCCATGATCACTGATATGATATGTGTGTGAATCCTATTACATGAGACTATGCTACCCTTGGTAAAATTACCACGTATATTGTTGTGATGATTTTATTATTGTCATGTAATTTTTGGAAACGTAGGGAAGAAACATGCAAAGAAACAACGAGAGAAGAAACTGAATAGGGGGGCCTGAAGTAGTGGAGGCTGAAGGCATCCCTTCTAAAAATATTCACCCCCTTAGGGTTTAAAAAGTTCTAGTCATAGGAGTTGGTTGAAACAACACCTTGGACCACTAAGGATTCAACATGATCAGCGACCATATTACCTTCTCGCCACGTGTGCTTCAAGAGGATGATGGGAATCAGGCCTTTGCACTTTCTGAGTGATTTATATAAATTCTATTATGTAAATATGTTCATTTAAGGAATGATGGAAATTTTTTCCATCATTTGAAATAAAAATCATGTTTTCTCTTCAAATATGAAAATTTTATAGTCATCACTATTTTGATTAAAATTTAAATCATGGTTTTTATTATAATTAGGGTATCTTTTTATAGAACACTTGGTGGTACCTTTCTTGGATTTATAGCTTAAAAAATACCTTTTCCATCATAATTTTTTAGATTTTACATTTCAAGGTCCATGTAAAGGGAATAAAATTGTTGTAGGAGGTGTATTTTCACGATCCATTTAGGATTAGAGTGACGTGACACTTAGGATGTCTGAGTTATATGGTCCGATAAAAGTACTTTATTGATATACTATATGGATTTTTAAAATTTATATTAGGTATCTGATACTGTCTACTTTTGGATACTTTTTCTATAATAAAATATATCTATTTTCTTTCCATTTATTGTTGGAAATTAATTTCTTATTTATTATTAAATAATTTTAGGTTTTAGTCGCCAACACATGGGGATCGGGAATGACCTTCTGGCTATGTTAGAGCCACCTCTATTATTAATGTATTGGGGTATATGGGATAGTACGTGACACCATAATCTATGTTTTTTATATTTTAAAATTGAATTTTTATTTTTCTAACTATTTCTTCTAAAATCGGAAATCAGCAATTAGATATTTTGTGCACAATCGATGGAAAATCTGTCTTTTTGAAAAATATTTTTTTTTCATAAAACATTACATTATATTTTATATATTTTGTATTTCAATTTTAATCAATATATAATAATAATAATTATTATTTAGTTATTAGTTATTATATCCACTACATTAATGGATCGAGGATATAAATTATATTAAATAATAATATTTTAATAATATTTTACATTTTTTATAAACATATTGTTATATGTAACAGAAGATAAAAATAGAATTGTGTTTAATGTAAGTATTTGAATAAATTAATTTGTAAACAATTAAATTTTTTAGGTTATTTAATCATAGAGTTTCATGTCCCATACATTTTAGAATTAATATTTATTCTTTTATAATTTTGATGTGTTAAATTATCCACAAATCAAATAAATTTCATAAATCAAATTTTTATTTGATATTTCTAATCATGGTTTTGGAATTTGAAAACAACTTTATTGAAATCCTACATCATGATTTGGGTTGATGAAATATTCTCTTAATGATATATAACGTGAATTGCAATGGTCATATTGGATAATACATAACTTGGATTCTATGTATGAGCTTGAATGAAAATATGTGGCTTGGGAGGTGTGAGGAATTGGAAAGAATGGAGGCATTTTAAAATATAGGAGTGGGACTGTGGTTCTATTTAAAAAAAGTTACCCCACCAACATTGATTATTTCATGCAGATAAATAATCGTCCAGAGACAATAAAATGTATAATAATGTCTAAAGACAGTCATAAAATATATTCTGACAAGTTTATAGGTCATATTAGGCCTTATGTATATAGTTTATTAACTTGTTAAGACTAATTTCACCTTAATAATTTTAATTAATCTTAATTAATTTCACTAATATTTTTAATAAAAACTATGTCGACCATATTATAAATTAAAAATTATTCTAATTTCAAATATGGAATCAATTTTTCAAAATTATAATCAAAGAAGTGGGGAAAATAAATTAAAATTTAATCCACCGGATGAGATGACTATGGAGGTCTTAAAACAAAAAACGTTAAAACATTTTCTACATTTTAATAGTAAATTTAAATGTGTAATTGATTCCAATTACATAAATTATATTAATTTATATAAACATGGTCTCAATAATAATTAAAATCAATTTAAAATATAATTTTACCTTTTAAATAATTTTGATGAAAAATTTACTTAGAATAAAATTTCAATATTTTGAAGTAGTCAATAAAAATGAAACTAAATAGGAAAATACCAAAAAAAATAATGCTATCCTAATTTCTCGGTTTATATTTTAAATATGATGTTATTTTGAAGCTTTTTTTAAATTTCCAAAAAATGGATTTAAATTTTGTATATAAGGCCCCAGCCTTAATCCTTACTTAATATTGAATTAAATGAGTAATTCACATTGAGGATCTTTTCAGGTTTAGAGTTTTAGAGAATTAGGACATAACTATTACATCTCAAAAGATTACAAAGTAGACACTTCTACTAAGTTTCCATAATAATAATAAAAAACGCTTAAAAAGAAACATGTCTAGTTCCATGTTTTATATAGCATGACATTCCCTTGATCCCATCCTTGACCCTATTCCATGCTAGGTCCTGTGAAAAACATTTCAAAAACTTGGGATGAGCATAAAACGCTCATTAAGGGATACACAAAGAATGAAAACTTTTAGTTTTTCAAAACAACAAGTAAACCATGTATACTTTATCAATGTAATACTTTTCACCTCTTCGAATTAGTAAAAACTCTTCGCTGAATAAATGTTCATTACTTACCCTTTTTTAACCAAAAGATTACCATAAAGCCCATATAAAGAACACATAACATATATAAGGGTAACTTGGGACATAAACATACTTAAGTGGAATAACCATATGGTCGACTTCCACACATATCATTTAATGGAATATCCATACAACCAATTTCCATACATAATTAATGGAATAGCCATACGGCCGACTTCCATACCCAATGCATTGGAGGTTATAACGTAACCACCCGTCCTGGTATTCATGGCACCACCCGTCATATGGTTTATCACGTAACCACCCGTAAAATGTCCAAGTACCATCATTACACATAAAATATTGAAAATATAAACATTTCAATAACAACATTTCATTTGCAATCACAATAAGTAATTCCCAGATATTGAATTAATCAATCCATTTTCAAAAACAATTTAAAAGATATTTTTGAATCAAAGTGTCCCATACCACTTTGAAGCTTTTAATGTAATTATAATTTTAAAACATTAACGTCCATATAAATAAATACTGAAAACCATTTTCAAAACATGGACATTAAAGATATCGATTTAGAATAATAAATCTTTAAAACATTTAAAATGATATTTTTGTTAAATATTTTTTAACAAAATGAGAGACTATTGAATACAAATAATAGTGGAATACCATTTAATCTGAACTTTATAATATAATGAGAATAAAGGGATTCATGATATAATATGTCAAAGGACAGTATACACACCATATAAGAGGGAATTGGTGCATAACAATGATGAAGTCTGAAAAGAAATGTAAAATGAGATGAAATCCATTCTAAAGAAGGTATCCTTAAATTAAGGATAAGTCAATCTCATAATTATGTGTGACAAATATAAATACACCCAATATAAGTGGATATTAAGTGTAAAAAAATCAAAGTTTATTCACACATATTCAAAGGATGACATATTCAATAACTACATGTTGAACCCAAAGAAATCGAAATTGGGTTAAGAAGTTCCTTTGATAAAATTCGACAGCCTAACGACGTCACATAAAATTTTACAAAAAGGGTTGATGAGATAGATAAGGGGATCTCATCACTTGGACATAAAATTTACATAAATAAGGATATAGAAGAACATATCCCAACATAATAGTATGTGAATTAAAAGACATAACAAAATATGTCTTTTAAAAAAAGGAGGGTGAAAGGTCCCCTTACCGAGTTGGTAACTTTCGAAACGTACACCCCATGGAAGAAGGGTCATAAAATGAAGATGTGAATACCCATAAATGAAATTATACTACAAAATGTGTATAATAATGGGCAGTATATACACCCCTCAAAGGAAATTGTGGCAAATGTAGCGTAAATCTCACAGGAATAAAAGTGAGATGAAAAATCCCTTACGAAAGCTCCGCAGCCTAACTGCGCCACTTAAAACATCCAAAATGGATTGATGGGAGGAAATAGGGTCTCTAATCATATCAACATAAAGTTTAAAGAAATATTAATACAAAATAACATCCCCCAACATAACAAATAGGAGCTTAAAAGAAGTGACATAAAGGAGAGTACTTAAAAAGAAAGAGAGAGGT
Organism: Viscum album; assembly: GCA_963277665.1. Classification (NCBI taxonomy): domain Eukaryota; kingdom Viridiplantae; phylum Streptophyta; class Magnoliopsida; order Santalales; family Viscaceae; genus Viscum; species Viscum album. Next base: position 889,303,597 of record OY728159.1, on the reverse strand, counting down.
TGGATCTTTTACAAAAATTCGGCAGCCTAACGGCGCCACATAAAACTTCCCAAAAAAATGGAATGATGAGAGAGAATAGGGTCTCTCATTATATGAACAAAAAAATTACAGTAATATTAATATAAAAGAACATCCCAATGACAAGAAATATGAGATTTAAAATGAATGACATAAAAGAGCGTACTTAAAAAGAAAGAGAGGAGTAGGATCCCTTACCTCGGGTCCGACTTGACTCGATCGTTCTTTAACGTCCTGAATAATAAACTTGAGTTAATTTCTACTTGCTTAAGAACCTTTTTCAAGTTCATTATTCATTTTATATTACTTATTTCCATGTTATAAACATTATTTAATCATTTAAGTTAATAATGTTTGTTTTGTCGATATTTGGTTCTTAAGTCGAAAGTGGACTTCTTACAATTACATGTTGTTCGTGTGGTCAAAGGTTCTTTATATGCAGAATGAAATTCCTGATTTTGATATCATATATATCATATATATCTAGAATATAAATTTATTTATAATATCACATAATCATTTAGGTGTAAGAAATGAAATGCACCGTTCATGGAGACGGTAAGCTGTACGTACGCATGAACGCTACTTTCATTTCTTTGTCATATTAATGGAATTAAAACTATATGAGAGGTATGTATATTTTAATTCCAGAATTATATTCATCATTCATATGTATCCTTTTTCATATATATCCATTTGTTACATGTACTTATAATAGTACATTACGTTTGGGGATAAGAAATGAAATGCACCGTTCATGGAGACGGTAAGCCGTACGTACGCATAAACGCTACATTCATTTCTATCTCATACTTTAATGGAAAGAAATAATAATGATATAGAGGTATATAATAATTCCAGTATAACATCATATATAATAACATTATATCCATCCTTTTTATGTCCCACGTATGGCATTAACGAATCACATCACTTTGAGGGGGTGGTAGTCCGCACTTTCTAAAATAAAGATATCGCGTATACCCATAATGGAAGCCATAAAGGTAATCCAAAAATGAAAAGTATAGAAGCTTAATTAAAATATAAACATATAATATATCATATATAAATATAGTGACATCTTAATGGACACCTTTGAAGGTGTTATATGAGTGTTGAACAATCATCGTTTCGTGAGGCAGAAATTCGCCATCCACGGAAACAATATGTTCTTTAACCAGTAGATGTAGGTGTGTGTAAGTGTAGCTCGAATACGTCTTATAAAAACATCCTAGTTTTTTTAGGATACTGGATTTGTTACAAAATAAAAGAATAAAAAGTGTTTAGGGGTTGGAGAAGCAAAATAAAACAAAAGGACTCAAAAGAAGACATTACCTTAAAATCGGGTAACTCCCCTTGGTTTGAGCTCAAAGGATTCCTTGGGAAGACTTCTGCCCAAAGTGAGGATTCAAGGAATAATAGAGGGATGTGGAGAGCCAAAATTGGTAGGGTTTGGCCGAGCCAAAGTCTTTGGGAGTGTGGGTAAGGGGGTAGAGGTGGGGGCCTTTTATAAGAGGAGAGGAGGGGCACTCTTGGAAAGTAAAGAACAGTCACTTTATTTTAAAATGGTATTCGGATTTAAGAGGTCCCACATTGATATAATTCTAGGATAAGGTGATAAGGGTTCTAAATACACTCATCCAATAGGTTTTGGACATGTGTAGTTCATAGATTTTACATTATCATTTCATTTTATTTAAATCCTTTATTAATGAGGTAATCGCTGCATCATCATGATGTCATAAATAATTTAATTTATTTAAAGTCTAAAAATTATAATAAAAATACTATGATGTAGGAAATCTTATTAGATTTCCAATGAATATTTATAGTCAAAAATCTGAATTTTATAACCCCATGTAAAAATTGTTTTAGTAAAACTTTTCATGTTTGTCTCATTTTACTTTAACTTTAAATAAAAAAGATATTAATGTCATTTTCCAACCAAAGTGGCTTCATGGGGTCCCCAAGTTGCCCCATGGGTTGTCTATGTCTTCCATGACACATAAAATGAGGTTAGGACATGTGTCAAGTTCATTTCATATCATTAAAACATTATTTTTACCTTAAACTACACTAATTACCTCTAATCGCGATTAAAAACATAATAAGTTACTATTCACCAAAAAATTATTTTTATCTCATTGAACCACATTTTACTTCTTAATGACAACCATGTACGTCGGATTTTTTGAATTCAAAACACAATGATGTTAAAATTTCATTTAAACGGAAAAATCAGTTTTTTTATGTACCACTTAGTGGTTTCACTATTTATCAAAAATTGAAGTTTTTCAGAAAAATCCCAAAAATTCACGCTAAGATATATTTGATATTCCGAATTCAAAAATGAAGTCTATTTTACATAATTAAAAACATATAAGTCACATTAATTAATTTAATAATTAATTCCCGTTGTCAGAGCAAATAGCGTGTTTTTATGAAACAATAAGTATCAAAAGATTGACACTAGTTTAAGTCTGATTTCAAAGTGAAATTAATTCCAATGACCACTATTGGATTAAATGGTAAAAATATATTCTAATTTAACTTTAAAACTTATTCAAAAGATAATATAATTATATAAATAAATTAGATTAAAAAGAGGTTTTGAATTAAAATACCACATTTTACACTATTCATTAAAAAAATGAACTTTATCGGAATGATACCAAAAATTTACACAAAGTAAATTTTGACGTCCCGCTTCTTAAGAAGAGTTTTATTTGGTCCAATAGAATGTATAAGAGTGAACAAAACTATATTTAATGACGGTTCTCCATCGAAAGGCGATAAGTGAACCTTTAGTGAAAACTAGGGCATATACACCTAAAATTGAATTCTTTCCGTATTTTAAGCCTTTATCTTTTATTGGATAAATGTAAAAACATTTAAAAACATATATAATCATATTTTAGTTATTTATATCCATTCCCGCCAATACAACGTCTACATGTTAACTACCATTTAAAATAATTTTATTTTATTATTAGAGTGCAACGTAAGATTCCCAAGAAACTCGTTGTTGCGTGTTGGGTACGTCATCGAGCATAATGTCCCCTTTAAAGTCATATTAATATTTTATTCACAAATATTGATAAATATGAAAATTTCATATTGTTTATTTACCTGGGGTGTTACATCCTTCCCCCCTTTTGGGAATTGCGTCCTCACAATTTTTTAAAAATGAGCTTGGAAACATCCTTGAAAGTCCCACATCGGAAGAAGAGTCGGTAAAACAGTCACTTTAAAATAAAGAAAGATAAGTACAAAGGTCACCCGACTTAACCCATACTAGGATTCCATTTATGAAAACATGGACATGGAGGAGAAAACATAGGGTCATGTTCTGATGAAGAGTGATAGAAAACATGTTTAGGAGAATGTTAACCACAAGAAAATCACAAACTTGTGAAGGGTTAAACGGTATTCGATTCCCCAGTAGGAAAAGTTAATAGACAACATTTTTGTTTTAAGTTACTTTTTATTGAGGAATTTATTCATAAGGAAACATAATCACTTATCATTTTTACTTTCAACTTTTATTAGATTCCTTACACAAACTCATATTTTCTCCAAAAGACGAGTATTTAGGAAGACTTGTTCACATTAAGATTACTATAATCAACTTCTAGAGAATCACCTTACCCAAAAAAAGAGAACTATATACTTCCCATGTCATTATACTTTAACCAAAACCAAAACCCAAAAGGTTAGTAGAAGATCAGATAATCCAGAAAAGGATAACACTTTATAAAAAGAAAATCTATTCTTAATCTCCAAAATTTGTCCAACAAAACCCAAATTTCAATGAGGACCATTCGATAAACAATTTGTCCACATAATTCTTCAAAGTAAACCAAACTAAGATTGAAACCCAAATATTTGAAGGATTTAGTCACATAGTCTTCCAAGTTAAATCGTAACATTTATCTCCAAACAAAATCAGTTGCTCTTAATGTATCGTATTGAAAAATAATTAACCTAATCACATATCCTCGATGATAGGTTAATAATTTCCATAGAAAACCCAAAATAAAATTACTCTTGATTCCTAAAATCATCCAACTAAAAGGAATCAGTCAAACTAACCAGGTACTTCACGTAGTCCAGTGGTAGGCGATAAATAACAGTTGCACTTTGGTTGTGGGTTCGATTCCTGCAGCTTTGTCCGACACGACGGGTTGTCACACGGTCTGTGTGTTGTCCTTTTTTCAAAACTATATAATTCTTAAAAAATTCCCCAAAATGAGATAAAATCTTCAAAAATATTCATAACATATTTTAACCTCAATTTTATCTCATGCCTTTCATTTTCAATCATATCATATAATAACCCATAATTACCTCAAAAGTAAGGATCATATAAACTCTAATGGTTACCTTTATAATTATTACCTGAACTTCCACATCGATTGGTCATATCATACATGATGCATTACAGAACATACCAAGGTTCAAGTGGTTGATCATGACTCCTTGATAGTTGGTTTAGAACAACCATGAGTTTCCTCATTGAATCCACCATTTTATCTAGTATCTTAATCAGAGAACCACCATAGTTTCCTTCAAACCTGTTGTCTCTTTGGTGCCTGCTAGATCCATCCATTCACTAAAAACAGAAATGTCAGTGTGAGTATATCAACAAAACCATCATGTACTAATGAGGAAGGTAAACACTAAGATATACTTACTCATTCACTTTATCTAAAACTAGGACTCTTTCTGAAATCATAACCATTATGGTAATGTCACTTATGCTTAGAGAATACCCTAACCTCTAAAGTTATCTAAACCAACCTTTGATACCAACTATAAGTCCCTAGCCTTAAACCTTACTTAATATTTAATTAAATGAGTAATTCACATTGAGGATCTTTTCAGGTTTAGAGTTTTAGAGAATTAGGACATAACTATTACATCTCAAAAGATTACAAAGTAGACACTTCTACTAAGTTTCCATAATAAAAAAAATCTTAAACAGAAACATGTCTAGTTCCATGTTTTATATAGCATGACATTCCCTTGATCTCATCCTTGACCCTATTCCACGCTACGTCCTGTGAAAAACATTTCAAAAACTTGGGATGAGCATAAAAAGCTCAGTAAGGGATACACAAAGAATGAAAACTTTTAGTTTTTCAAAACAACAAGTAAACCATGTATACTTTATCAAAGTAATACTTTTCACCTCTTCGAAGTAGTAAAAACTCTTCGCTGAATAAAAGTTCATTACTTACCCTTTTGTAACCAAAAGATTACCATAAAGCCCATATAAAGAACACATAACATATATAAAGGTAACTTAGGACATAAACATACTTAAGTGGAATAACCATACAGTAGACTTCCACACATATCACTTAATGGAATAGCCATACGGCCAATTTCCATACATACTTAAAGGAATAGCCATACGGCCGACTTCCATACCCAATGCATTGGAGGTTATAACGTAACCACCCGTCCTGGTATTCAAGGCACCACCCGTCATATGGTTTATCACGTAACCACCCGTAAAATGTCCAAGTACCATCATTACACATAAAATATTGAAAATATAAACATTTCAATAACAACATTCCATTTTCAATCACAATAAGTAATTCCCAGATATTGAATTAAACAATACATTTTCAAAAACCATTTAAAAGATATTTTTGAATCAAAGTGTCCCATACCACTTTGAAGCTTTTAATGGAATTTTAATTTTAAAACATTAATGTCGATATAAATAAATACTGAAAACCATTTTGAAAACATGGACATTAAAGATAAATATTTAGAATAATAAATCTTTAAAACATTTAAAACGATGTTTTTGTTAAGTAGTTTTTAACAAAATGAGAGACTCTTGAATAAAAATAATAGCGGAATAATATTTAATCTGAACTTTATAATATCATGAGAATAAAGGGATTCATGATATAATATTTCAAAGGATAGTATAAACACCATATAAGAGGGAATTGGTTCATAACAACGATGAAGTCTCAAAAGAAATGTAAAATGAGATGAAATCCATTATAAAGAAGGTATCCTTAAATTTAGGATAAGTCAATCTCATAATTATGTGTGAAAAATAAAAATACACCCAGTATAAGTGGATATTAATTGTAAAACAATCAAAGGTTATTCACACATATTCAAAGGATGACATATTCAATAACTACATGTTGAACCCAAAGAAATCGAAATTGGGTTAAGAAGTTCCCTTGATAAAATCGACAGCCTAACGGCGTCACATAAAATTTTACAAAAAGGGTTGATGAGAGAGATAAGGGGATCTCATCACTTGGACATAAAATTTACATAAATAAGGATATAGAAGAACATATCCCAACATAATAGTATTTGAATTAAAAGACATAACAAAAGAAGTCTTTTAAATAAAAGGAGGGTGAAAGGTCCCCTTACCGAGTTGGGTAACTTTCGAAACGTACACCCCATGGAAGAAGGGTCATACAATGAAGATGTGAATACCCATAAAAAAAATTATACTACACAATGTGTATAATAATGGGCAGTACATACACCCCTCAAAGGAAATTTTGGCAAATGTAGCATAAATCTCACAGGAATAAAAGTGAGATGAAAAATCCCTTATGAAAACTCGGCAGCCTAACAGCGCCACTTAAAACTTCCAAAATGGATTGATGAGAGAAAATAGGGTCTCTCATCATATCAACATAAAGTTTATAGAAATTGGAATAAAAAATAACATCCCCCAACATAACAAAGAGGATCTTAAAAGAAGTGACATAAAGGAGAGTACTTAAAAAGAAATAGAGAGGTTGGATCTCTTATGAAAATTCGGCAGCCTAACGGCGCCACTTAAAACTTCCAAAAAAAATGGAATGATGAGAGAGAATAGGGTCTCTCATCATATGAACATAAAAATTACAGTAATATTAATATAAAATAACATCCCAATGACATGAAAGATGAGCTTTAAAAGGAATGACATAAAAGAGTGTACCTAAAAAGAAAGAGAGGAGTAGGATCCCTTACCTCGGGTCCGACATGACTCGATCGTTCTTTAACGTCCTGAATAATAAACATGAGTTAATTTCTACTTACATAAAAACCTTTTTAAATTTAATTATTCCTTTTATATCACTTATTTCCATGTTATAAACATTATGTAATCATTTAAGTTAATAATTTTTGTTTTGTCGATATTTGGTTCTTAAGTCGAAAGTGGACTTCTTACAATTACATGTTGTTCGAGTGGTCAAAGGTTCTTTATATCCAGAATTAAATTCCTGATTTGTATATAATATATATCATATATATCTAGAATATACATGTATTTATAATATCACATAATCATTTAGAGGTATGAAATGAAATTCACCATTCATGGAGACGGAAAGCCGTACGTACGAATGAACGCTACTTTCATTTCTTTGTCATATTAATGGAATTAAAACTAAATGAGAGGTATGTATATTTTAATTACAGAATTATATTCATCATTTAGATGTATCCTTCATCATATATATCCATTATATACATGTACTTATAATAGTACATTACATTTGGTGATAATAAATGAAATGCACCGTTCATGGAGACGGTAAGCCGTACGTATGCATGAACGCTACTTTCATTTCTATCTCATACTTTAATGGAATGAAATAATAATGATATAGTGGTATATAATAATTCCAGTATAACATCATATATAATAACATTAAATCCATCCTTTATACGTCCCACGTATGGCATTAACGAATCACATCACTTTGAGGGGGCGGTTGTCCGCACTTCCTAAAATGAAGATATCGCGTATACCCAAAATGGAAGCCATAAAGGTAAGACAAAAATGAAAAATACAGAAGCTTAAGTAAAGTATAATCATATTATATATCATATATAAATATAGTGACATCTTAATGGCCACCTTTGAAGGTGTTATATGAGTTTTGAAAAATCATCGTTTCGTGAGGCAGAAATTCGCCATCCACGGAAACAGTATGTTCTTTAACCATTAGATGTAGGTGTGTGTAAGTTTAGCTCGAATAATTATTATAACAACATCCTAGTATATAGAGGATAATGTATTTGTTAAAAAAGAAAAGAATAAAAATAGTTTAGGGGGTTGGAGAAGCAAAATAAAACAAAAGGACTCAAAAGAAGACATTACCTTAAAATCGGGCAACTCCCCTTGGTTTGAGCTCAAAGGCTTCCTTGGGAAGACTTCTGCCCAATGTGAGGCTTCAGGGAATAATAGACGGATGTGGAGAGGCAAAATGGGCAGGGTTTGTCTGAGCCAAAGGCATTGGGAGTGTGGGTAAGGGGGTAGAGGTGGGGGCCTTTTATAAGAAGAGAGGAGGGGCACTCTTGGAAAGTAAAGAAAAGTCACTTTATTTTAAAATGGTATTCGGATTTAAGAGGTCCCACATTGATATAATTCGAGTATATGGTGATAAGGGTTCGAAATACACTCATCCAATAGGTTTTTGACATGTGTAGTTCATAGATTTTACATTATCGTTTCATTTTATTTAAATCCTTTATTAATGAGGTAATTGCTGCATCATCATGATGTCATATATAATTTATTTTATTTAAAGTCTAAAAATTATAAAAAAAATACTATGATGTAGGAAATATTATTATATTTCCAATGAATATTTATAGTCCAAAATCGGATTTGTATACCCCCATGTAAAAATTCTTTTAGTAAAATATTTCATGTTTGTCTCATTTTTTACTTTAACATTAAATAAAAAGATATTAATGTCATTTTCCAACCAAAGTGGCTTCATGGGGTCCCCAAGTTGACCCATGGGTTGTCTTGGTCGTCCATGACACATACAATGTGTTTAGGACATGTTTCAAGTTCATTTCATATTATTAAAACATTATTTTTACCTTAAACTACACTAATTACCTCTAATCGCGATTAAAAACTTAATAAGTTACTATTCACAAAAAAATTATTTTTATCCCATTGAACAAAATTTTACTTCTTAATGACAACCATGTATGTCGGATTTTTGAAATTCAAAACACAAATATGGTAAAATTTCATTTTAACGGAAAAATCAGTTTTTATAATTACCACTTAGTGGTTTCACTATTCATCCAAAATTGAAGTTTTTCAGAAAAATCCCAAAAATTCACACTAAGCTATATTTGATATTCTGAATTCAAAATTTAAGTCTATTTTACAAAATTCAAAACATATAAGTCACATTAATTAATTTAATAATTAATTCCCGCTGTCAGAGCAAATAGCGTGTTTTTATGAAACAATAAGTATCAAAAGATTGACACTAGTTTATGTCTGATTTCAAAGTGAAATTAATTCCAATGACCACTATTTGATTAAATGGTAAAAATATATTCTAATTTCACTTTAAAACTAATTCAAAAGATAATCTAATCATATAAATAAAGTAGATTAAAAAGAGGTTTTGAATTAAAATACAACATTTTACACTATTCATTAAAAAAATGAACTTTATCGGAAAGATACCAAAAATTTACACAAAGTAAATTTTGATGTCCCGCTTCTTAAGAAGAGTTTTATTTGGTACAACAGAATGTATAAGAGTGAGCAAAACTATATTTAATGATGGTTCTCCATCGAAAGGCGATAAATGAACGTTTAGTGAAAACTAGGGCATAAACGCCTAAAATTGAATTTTTTTTGTATTTTAAGCCTTTATCTTTTATTGGATAAATTTAAAAACATTTAAAAACATATATAATCATATTTTAGTTATTTCTATCCATTCCCGCCAATACAACGGCTATATGTTAACTACCATTTAAAATAATATTACTTTATTATTATAGTGCAACGTAAGATTCCCAAGAAACTTGTTGTTGCATGTTGGGTACGTCATCGAGCATAGCATCCCCTTTAAAGTCATATTAATATTTTATTCAAAAATATGGATAAATATGAAAATGTCATATACTTTATTTACCTGGGGTGTTACATTGTACCCCATTAAAAGACAGTAAAAGTGCTGTAATAAAAATATACATTTTAAGTGTAATAATGAGATTGTATTTATTTTATACTTTTCCAATATATTGGATCAATATAAAAAAAAATTTATTCAATTTATATCATATATATTAATTAATATCATTCACTAATTATTATTAATTAAATTTATAAATGAAAAATCTCTATGTAAGCATAAAAACTATAATATATATTTTTTATATTCAAGTGGATTATAATTTCATTTATAATTAATTGGATACCTATTAATTCATTTAATATTATTCAGAATCATATATTTTCATAAGATAGTTAATAATATTCATAAACACTAATTTAATTTCTTGGTTATGTGTTATTATATTAAATAATACAAATTTTATAAAATATTATCTTCCTGTAAAACTCGATCTTCCATGTAACTGAAGGCATTGAAAAAAAACATTTTTACATGTTTCACATATTTTCTTAGTGTCTCATGAATTACTTACTATAAATTATATTGAATTTATTTTAATTATAAAATATTTTATAAATACTTGGGATAATATTCCCTTATTTTCTTGGTGTTAAGTGTCATCACAATATTTAAAACAATGCCCATACTTTAGATTTTTGAGGAATTATATATAATGATAATAATTCAAAACATTAACATAAATGTTTACATTTTGAAAGAACATTATAGATAATTCATAGTTGGGATCTTTTATTATGAAACCGAATAAATTAACCGGTGAAGTTTCATTAGGAAAAATTGAAATTTAATGAGTGAAAATGATATCCTAATGATGATATAGTTTTGTCTTATTAATGGATAGTCAATGTTTTTTGTATGACTTAGTTTCAATGATATTTTCTAAGGGTTTTGGATAATTTAAATAATTATTAGTTTTATATGAAAATTAAAAAAACAATTCCTCGATTTAGTTATATTCATTTCATAATATGTTTAATTCATCAAACTAATATAATAATATATTCGAAATTTAAATTTACTGATACTTATTAAATGTTACGATGAAAATATAACAAATAAATTTAGTTATTAATGATTTAATTACCCTAGACTGTATTCCCTAATGAATATGAATACTAGAAGATAAGTAATGTATATAAACACATCAATAAATGAAATAAATAAATTGAGATAAAAATTATAAACTGATTTTCATATTGAAAATAATTTAATTAAAAGAAATATGTAAAATAAACAGTCTATAGGTAACCATTTAATGTTGAAGTATTAATTATTATTTACCTATTTGGATGAAAAATATACTATTCTTACCTCATTATTGTCTTAACAATCAGAATAATTAACATGAATAAATTATAAATAACTAATAACATGTACTGATATTTTTTTCAATCCCCTAAATAATTAATAATAATATATAATTAATAGGGCAATTTTAGTTTTAATAATTAATAAATTTAAGAAAATAGTAACTCAATAAAATAATGATAAAAATTAATATTTTTTTATTAAATAACACAATTATATATATAGATATCAAATTAAATATAATTATTCAAAATATTTATTTGATAGATAAAAATTAAAAAATTATTGAATTTGGATTACTTTAGTAAATTATTGAATATATGCTAGAATCGGAAAACCTACTTTGATTATATAGAATACAATTTGATCATATGTTATGTAATCTATCACAAATTTCCCCCACTATGAGCCCTCATATTATCGAAGTGAAAACAAGGGTGTCCCCTGATGCCTACCACTAATAGTCTATATATTGTCAACTAGCATCCAGGTATAGAGAATAAATTTGGGAGGTAATGGGATAGTAAATATAAAGAACATAAAAAACCAAAAAAAATCTCAAAAATAAATATAATCAATCCAAAATATTATTGTAAATATCATACATAAATAAAAGACTCCAAATAAAAAAATACCAAATGATGATTGTAGGTTAGGGACTTCATAAACATCGAAAAACATTTCAAATCACTCAATATAGTTTGCATATGACCGGTCACATACCTCAAAATGGATTTATGAAAACAAACACACACACACACACACATATATATATTTTAGTGAGAAAGGATTTACACTTTACTCGATAAAACTCAAAAACTATATTGGAAATGAGGAAAAATAATTGTAAATCATCAATGGGAAAACAAAAGAAATGAATTTTAACCGATACAAGGATAACTAACACACAAAATTACCATGGACCACTAACATAATATCACAAATTCAAAATAGTATAATAATATCAAGGTACAAAAAACTCACATCCTCTTTAAACTATACACTCTCATCTCCTTCAACTCACATCATGTACTTACATCCCTCATATATCAACTAAACTTTTTATTAACATAGAAACATCACATTACCTATAACACCCACCACTTACACATAATATCAAAATCACTACCAAAATCTACATCCCCACATCCTATATAAAAATCCCATCCTTACTGTGTTAGGGTATGATAACAATAAAAGGTATTAATCTTGTTCCATCCCTTTTATTTACATGTCCACCTCTATGTATCCATATCCGAATAAAAAATACTTCAACGTACCCAAATATATTATTGGAAAAAATTATTCATTACAACTTATATATATTTATATAACTACCTTGGATAATTATGAATGACCTAGTGTCTCAATGGAGAGCGTGGAAGAGAGAGTAGTCAGTCCATGGATCCCTCATTTTATAGAAAGATCCAATAACCTTAAACTATATGTGTATCTATAACCTTACCAAAAAAAATTTTAGTGTATATTAAATAACCTATAAATACAAGGGAATTTACATTATAACAGAAAATTCATCTTAAGGGTCTATAACTAAAATAAATAATTCTGCCACTCTAAAAAATAACTATATCATCACGACCTATTATCAAAAACATATATTCCCACTACGTCAACACTTTACATTAAGAAATCACATATAATCCCCTAATAACTTTCCAATATTTTTTTTCATTACCATGAATTACACATATATTTCTTTATTAACATGTTTACATCAGAAGACATGTTACCATTTATTAAATCGTATAAATTTTATAATTTTACATATATATTCCATCTTTATTTCCATTCAATTATCACAAACCACAACCTAAAATTCTCAGAAACAATTGAGTGAAATTTTAGTTTGAATTACGCTTCTTAATTTCATATTTATTTATCCTTTCATTATCTTAGAATATAATAATTTATAAATTGAATTCTCATCCTTAATTTTTTCTGGAACACTTGTACCAATGACTGCCACACATCAAATAAATACTTTCAAAAAAATTATAAAATAAACTCAAATTTCATATCAAACTCAATAATTATAAAAAAAGTGAAAGAAATTATAATATCATAATTACATAGAACATTGGTAAAAACAATTTATATAAATTCAATTAAAAATGCTTCCTCATTAAACAACTCACCTATAACATTTCATTGTACCCAATAATTTTATAAATTTATACTTTCCCCATCTATTAGCAAATTAATCTCACTAACTAATTATAAATAGTTTCATCAAATAAAAAATGAACAAAGATATAATAGAAATAATGACTTTAGTATAATGTTTTTCATTAACATATTAAAATAAATCAATTAAAATAATAAAAAAACCAGTAAAAACATGATTAAAAAAATAAATAATAAAAAATTAATGTTTCCTTTATTATCTTATTTAATCATTTTCCAACCATCTACCCATGAAAAAAATCATAATTATCCATAATTGACAATAAAAATAATAATTTATATTATAACCCCCAATGTCATTCAAAGCATCAAATAATATATTCTTGTAATAGAGAGAAACTAATGATTAAATATCACCAAAAGCACTAGGATCCACAATAAAACCAAAATGTATTAAAATTTAATCAAAACATAACAAAAGCATAAAAAATGAAGGAATGTCACATATATAACAATTAACGTAAGAAATAATTAAATGAATAGATGAAAATATAAACAAGAGGAAGATAAAAGAGGATAATAGATTTTTTAGAATCAATGGAAAACTATTTTCATGGATGAGAGTTATAATACCCATACTAATATTAAAAAATCAAACCATGATTGAGATGAAGCTAAAATCAGATTATAAGAGAAAAATTAAAAACAAATTACAGGTAGTGGTCAACCAATTATTTATGTGGTAATACTTATGACGCGCAAAATAGGTTCTTTTTTGGGCACTGAGTTATAGTGGGAATTTTCGAAGCTATATCCAATATTTACATAGAAAAAATAGACATATGTCGATAAAAAATCACTACCATTCCAACCATTTTAAAAACTATATTTGTGCGTAATAAGATATAAAAACCCCAAAATGGCAATTTTCCTACCACTTTTACCGGACATTCTATAGAACCTATATAACTATGTTTGAGAGGCTAAATGACCAAAAAATAGGTTATTCACACCATTAAATTTATCACATGAATCTAAATGCTACTCTACAGGTCTTACACTCATCAAAATGGATAAAACAATTTGGATTGTGGTCATTCTATATACTGACTGTCATAATAGAACCGAATTATCTAAAAAAAGTGTTTTACAACCAGTTTTATTAAACCAACAAAAAGGCAAGGCAAATATTCATAGATTCGAACGATTATTTCTAAAACATTATTTATAATGGTTTTTCTTTCTTTCCACATACCAAATATTAATCCAGTGCCTCCAAATAACCTTTAAAAATCATTTAAATACAATTTAATTGTACGTGGATGTTCTAAAACATAAATTAAAAACTTTTAAAATTAATCTGAACTATGTGAATCATGAGAAATCATTGAAAATAAAATGTTACCTACAATAATAAAAAACGATGCGATACAACTGACAAGTAGATATATTTCTATCAACTGATATAAGATGAAACATATATGAAAGTATATACAAAACCATGTTACCATAAATATAATCATCACATCATCACAATAGTTAATAACATGTGATGAAGACAACATTATATACTAGTAATACATATTTTACTCATGATCCTATATAAAATCTATAAAATAACCATGCCAAAAATATATAAACCAATAGAATAGAATTACCACATTGTTTTAGATCCCAATAACCCAAATTATAATTATCCACTTTAAAAATATTTTTTCATTCTCAAAATCCAACTCATGAAAATTAATGAAAAGGAATTTATCATAAAAATTCCAATAAATCTATGACATAATTAATATATCATTAATCCAACCTATCTATGGATTAAGTGGAAGTCGGTATATGACCACTTCAACATTCTTGAATTCCATTAAAGAACCCATAATACATTTGATATATTATATCATCGAAAAATTAAACATACCCATGAAAAGGGGAATCGTTGAAGAGTACACGATCAATGACTCCAAACTAGTGTGGTCACCACTATCTATGAGTAAAAGATATATAATGATATTTGTTTTCCATTATCAATTATTGTATTTTTGGAAATATTTTGTTAGTTATTTACATAATATATAAACAAATATTACTTCAATTTATGACCAAAATAAAATATAATGATTGTCTACACATCTAAATATATAGTTTCTTGAATGGACCAATGAAAATGAAATAGAGATAGAGATTATAATTTAAAAATTCAGTAAATGATTGGTGATAACCTGAAAAAATCAATAATGTATAAAATGTACACACAACATTTCATATTCTATATGAATGGATTTCTATGTCTAACAATCCCTATGAATGTATAATTTTGTGAAAAGGAATAACTAGGTGAAAAAATTATAGTGGAGTTTATTTCACACAGATTAGGTAAAGTGAGGATAATGAATCAATGATTCTAGTCCTCCTCCCATCAGTGATCCACAAAATATTATCTATTGACAACATTTCCAAAAAAAATAATTGCACCAAATTCTATAATGTCTATGAATTGAGACGTCATGGTAAAATAGGAAATCTTCATCCAAACAACATCAAAGCTACCAAAATCCTAATGAAACCCACTATTGAAATCCATAAATATACCATTAAACATCCACTTAATAGAAATTTATTATTTCAAAACTCTCCATATAAAAAATTGAACTTTCATCACCCAATGAGAAACCATACTCTATGATAATAACTTATTCCTAGATCTCTTCATCCTTGTCCACCAGAACTGACTCCAAAATGTATGATACTATATAGACATAACTAGATATGTTTCTATAGGTGTCCTATGAAACTCAAGGATATCCATATCATGAAGACATGATAAAATAAATATATTATCGTAACACATCACTCAATGTTAACCATCCATAAATTATCGCTTATATAAATATCATAGGATTATACGATCACCCAAAACTATCACATAATGATCTACTAACTGTGATTTCTACTATTTATTCATTAAGGATGACTGAACTATACATTGAAATTGTGAACCTATTCCATTAACCTCCTCTAAATAAATTTTCAACATTGTGATGTCATTTTTGACTCTCCATTCATTTACAGGATCATTGAAGCTACTACTATGATACTTACTACATAGAAAATAGAAATAATATTCGATTTCTTTGTTATATAGATGATCTATAATTCATATTCGAACATGAAATCAACCCCCACCACTGAAACTAATAAAAATAACAACAATATAATTTTTAATTCAATATTTTGTATTAGTTTAAAACAATAAAGAACTCACTAATTATATTTTTCTTACATTGATTAAATTAAAACACCACACTCTCTTACTAAATAATTTGGGATGAATGAATGTTGTCATGAGTATGTTAATAATAAGACACAAAAGTGATCATAAACCATTACTAAAGTATAACAAAAACCAACATGTGATAATAAACATAATGAAACCTCAAACAAGACTAATTTGTTTTGTAAAAGATGTATTTTACCATTATGAATATTCTTCTTTATGAATGTAAATCTATCTTTATAATTATAAATCCATATAAAATAATGATCCATCCTAGTAAAATTTATCAACAAAGGTTGAATAATAGTGAAATTTTACCAAAATATCCTGAAATATCTGGTGAGAATAATGATGCTACAAATTATACTATATTATCACAAATCACCTAGGAAACTTCTACCTTATTCATTAATTAATAAACCATGATACCCTACTAAGACATTACATTTCAAAGGAAGTCTATGTGGAACATTCCTGACTTGAACATGGATGTAATCCAATAGAGTATATATATTTTTATAACACATATTTGTTCCCTTATATTAATATAATTACAATCACTGACATTGAATATATTTGGATGTCATCAATGAACATTATCAAGAACTTGATTAAAAAATCATAGAATACTATGTTTATAATTCCTTCAAAAGTAGCAAAAATATTTTTGAGACAATTTGATATTAACAAAAAATCAAATTTCCCATAATGAAACATGAAGTAAGTCCTTGGGATATCTTCCTCATTCATAATTATCATATTACACCCATACCTAATGTCTGTTTTTATGAACTAACTATCTCCCTTCACATGAAAAAATTTGATAATGCTTAAGATAATATAATTATTCATCCATACTACATTATTAAGCATCTAGTTTTCTATTAATTACCATATATAATCATCTCCCACATAAGTGAAAAATATTGGGTAACACCAAAAAGCTACACTTGGACAGATGAAACCATTATGTAATTTTTTTATTATATTTATTTATATCTACTGTAAGTAAATATATAAAATATGATAAATATCCATTGAAATCAAAGAGAAACTTTGGCAGAGATATATATATATATATATATATCCCAAAAATGATGTCACATTTATGGGGTAGGGTGAAAAATTAAATAAAAAATATCATGGAATAATTCCGAACAATTGGAAACACTCTTTCTTGAATTTTTTTGAACCATGAACTAATGCTTCTAGATTAGAAGGAAATGGTATTACAGACAAAAGACCCATATCATAATATCATTATTTACTTATTACTATTAACACACTATCCACATAAGTTCAAATAAACACAGTATAGTTGAAATCAAAAATAACCCAAACAAAATATAACTAATGAATGCTGATAATTGAAATATATGTGTAACATTATATATAATATACAATGTCACTAGGGGTTGGATAGAGTGTGCGGAAATATAAATGTAATGATTTTAATGATGGATTTAGAGTTTTTACCTTGTTCTAGAGGGGTTTGGGATGGTTTAGGAGTGGTAGTTTAGTCTAAAAACACCTAGAGTGATTCCATGAGTATTGGTGTAGGATTTCATCCACCTAAGGGTTTTATTTCATGAAGAAAATTTATCATGGAATGACTTTGTTTTGATGATAGTCAATCCCTCTTTGTAGTTGTAGTCATATCATGACCTAAAAGGGCAGTTCAGGTATTTTTATCACCTATAATTATTTTTCATTCTCTATAGGGTACAATAAAGGATGTGTCATTTAAAACCCTTATTATTTAAAAGAATACTTTGTTCGATATCATATATAACACATGATAACAATCTTAAAAAATAAAAAAATATTATTGTTTAATGTACATTATAACATAGAATTTTATTTTGAGTCTATAAACATGGGTATCCAAATTATGAAATATATATAATTTTCAAAATAAATAAAAATCCATTGATAAATTAATATTAAATCAATGATCATTTTTTAGTAAAGTCATTTTATTCTTCAAAAGTATTTTTCTTTTCAGATGGGTTAAATTGATTTTTTGAGTGAAAATTATTATCATTTTATGGAACTTTTATAAATATTATATCAAAAACTTAATATCATTTTTTAAATTATAATATCAAAATTTTATTAGTTTTATGTTTTCTGAATTTTTCTGGAGATATTAGAATTTTCATTAATAGGATAAGAAATGTCATTTAAGAAATACAATATCTTTAATGATATCTCTAAGACATAAATATGATATAATATTTTATGAAAATTATATAACGACTCATGTATCATAATATTAAACAAATAACATACAAAAAATTGTTGAAGAAATATAAATTGGAATTTATTACATGTTAAATATAAGAAACATTTTTCTTATCGAATTAGTTCTTGCACATCACTGAAAAAGTCAAATTTAGTGTCTTAAAAATAATATATTGAATATATGATTCTTTATATCAATATAATTATAAAATATTTTTTAATATTTATATCTATTTTGGATAGATATGATTTTTTAGTTCCATTATAGGTGACTTATCTAAGTTCTTGTGAACTTCATGGGAAATAAATAAAAATAAAACAATAAATTAAATTATTTCTATGATATTGATGTGATTAATTAAACATATTGAATATACATTAAATATTATTTTGAGAATAATTAATAATTTTATTGGTATTTTTTTAAAAAAAATTATGAAATAATTACCATAAATACATACATAACACTAACACTATTCTTATGTAATCTGTTGAAAAATCTAGTAAATAATTTTAAAAAAAGTAAAATAAATGTTTTTTATGTGAGTTAAAATGTACTATTAATTTTTTTTGATAAATATAAAATATATTATATGAGTGAAATATCCATATTATAGTCACAAAATGGTCATTTTTTTCAATGAAAAATTATATGTAATGTTTTAAATATTATATTTATTAATATTTATGTGAATACATTATTATTAAAATATTTAGAAGTTAAAAAAGTAATAAAATTTGAACATTTTAATGATAAGATGTCTAAAATTTCATCACTATTGTATTTATAATACAATTTCACCTTATATGTGAAATTATAACCATTCAACATTGATAAAGTAAATACCATGGTAAAGGTTAGAAATGGCTATCTAAGGGGTTAAGAAAAATGAAATTGTTTCAAACAATATCTATATCTAATAAAAAATTATTTATAGATTATATAGAGACAATATCCACATTATTTTCAAATAATTATAATTTTGGATCCATTTTAACACAGTAAAAAACAAATTGAGTTATAATATTTCATGTAATTTTATAAATGACGTTAATGATATTTTAAATTAAACAATATATTATAAAATTATAAGAATTTTATAAAAAAATATTATTATTCAAAGTATTTAAGCCTTATATATTTACCATAAGCTAACAAAAATTATTCTCAACATCCAAATTCATGATGTAGATGTTTTAGTCTTCATCAAAGACTATTCCAATTGTCCTTTAGAAGGAATCAAAAGGAGGCCTACCGAAGAGAAGAAAATATTCTGAAGAAAAAGTTTTTAATTTATTTCTTCTTATAAATCCTATAACTACATTATATAAATTACAAAATAATGACATAATTATCTTCAATGTACCGAATTATTATTATTATTATGTTACACCCACAATACGCATTATTATAATATATTGGAAAATAATAAAGTCGCTCATACATACATTTGGACAACGATCTCTATAAAGCGATGTAATTTATTTTTCATTTTGGATTGATATAGAATTTAATAAGGATATATTAAATGAATATATATGATATATAAATAATAAAATTTATTTTAATTATTATTTATGTCACAACCCGCCATCACCAAGATGAGGGAAGGGACAACAGATTGACAGAACCTTCCTTCTTCAAGTTGATCGAGAGAAAATGACCCCCGAGACCTACCTTCAACAGGCCCTGGAGTGGCGACTAGCACCAAGGGTATATAATCACATATAAGATGGAAGGTATGACCCTTTTTCGTTATTAGGATCATGAGATAAGATACAAAATCCCACAACACCAAAACTGGAAGTACAAGTAAATCCCAAAACAAATCATTCCCATATGCATGTTCCAAAAGAAAATGATACAAAAGTAAAAGAAAACACCAAAAAAGAAGTACCAAAATAAAGAAAAAAATAACAAAAAAAACTTCCCCAACGTCTGAACTAGTACGGCCCACACGATCTCTAGGGTCCTCCTAGAAACCTGAAAGTAGTTTTATATACGTAGGGTGAGCATACAAGTATACTCAGTAGGGAAAACCAAAGACTCTCATGTACAAGTGGAGAGTCATTCTAACACCCTGTGTGAAAATTAATAACCAAGGAACCTATAAAGGGAAACTACCACCCATGCCTCACCAAGGCACACTCCCCAAATAATGCATGTCAAGTAATATATAGTAATAGCACATCGATGTTTGGGTACCCCACACCACTTTCCCACTGGTTATTGAAGACACCCTACGTGTCGAACCATTCCCGCCATTCTCACCACAGTCCCACTACCACACCACTCCCGAACATACCTGGGCTGCTACCATGCATCCCACTCGCAAACACCTAGGCCACAACCACCACGTGTAGCCACGCTCGCAAACACCTGGGCCAGAGCAACTACTGCCATACCCAATGAATCCTGGGCCTCATCCGGAAGATTCTTGGGAAACAACCTACCCGCACACACCTGGGAAAACCACCACAACTACCATGTCGGAAGAATCATGGGCTATAATGGACCTTAGTCCGTCACAGCGTACCCGTAGAGTCTTGGACTATTCGGGAAAGAGATAAAAAAAGGAGTTAATAACCATCCACTCATAGGAGTCTTGGGGAAAAAACCATCCCCCAAGAAATGGGGGTGTTCGGCACTAAGTTCTCAGCATACGTGGGGCGCGAATAAGAAACATAAAAACTACCGATATATGTATAGGTAACAATAACTCATCCCAACCTAGGTTTACATAGCCAAACTAAGCCCAACACCCTTCTTACTATTCATTCATTAAAGAGGGCACATCACTCACGGCCATGTCACAACTCATTCCCCAAAACCAATTACCCATTTAAACCATTATTGTTTTCATGTTCAAGTGATCCGATTTAGGTGAGTTCTACAATACTGGGAAAATAACCATCATAAACACAAGCCAAAGAAAAGAAACAGCCAAACATCAATTTAAGCACTCACACCCGGTTCTCTTGTGAGGTCACAACAACAAAGGGATCAGTGAGATCTGTCAAAGTGTTGGAACCAAACCAAGCCTCGAGATACAGCCCCACATAACTTCAAATTCACAACCAACAACCATACCACAATAGAGGATCACATCCTCAT
Organism: Viscum album; assembly: GCA_963277665.1. Lineage (NCBI taxonomy): Eukaryota > Viridiplantae > Streptophyta > Magnoliopsida > Santalales > Viscaceae > Viscum > Viscum album. The sequence continues at coordinate 889,281,540 of OY728159.1, read as the reverse complement.
CCACGTCACCTAAAAAGAATCTAACAGAACAAACATACATTCCACCGAGACAGAACAAGAAAGTATCCAGACTCAAGTACATCATTCACCATGTTTTCGTCTTTCTTTTTGGTTAACCGGTGTGATCACACATGGATTTTTGTTCATTGGACATTCATTTAATCAGACGAGTTTACATGATTAACCCAATTCCCATGTTAGATCCATTCAATCATAAAAGAAGATGGAGGTTCATTAATGCATAGAGAAATACTACCAACGACCATGATTTTTAATGGGCATAGGCCCACACAATTCACAACATAAAAAATCAAGGGTAAGGAAAAGCATCATAACATCGATCGCACCCCCACTTCATTGTTTAAAAGTCTTTTTTTATCTTTATTATGGTTTGGTTTCATCCATTCCCACAAAAATAGTAGCACACCCACCCCGCATGATATATAGTAAGGAGAGACAAAGGAAAAATCCCTACCTGGTTAATCAAGGATCGAAGTTCTTCTCCACGTGCCATGAACTGGGGATCCGCAACTTTTAGGGGAGGAAATATGGGGACTCTATGGATGAGTGGAAAACTCTAGCACAAGTGCACCGCAAGCCTTGGAAATGAGGGACTCCAAGCTCACTAGGGAGAAGAAAAAAATCCAGCCATGAAGGGGAAGGAAGATACTCTAGTGTGATATAAAGATGAGATCTCGTTGCTACGAGATAAAGTATTTTGAACCGCATTAATGTCGGATCATGGTTTCCTTTGAGGTTGGGAGGTTACACATGATGGGATTAATTCATATTTAATTATTCTCATCGGGGTGGTGGCATAACAGTTGTTCGTTAAACAGTTTTCTTTAAACACAAGGAAAAGCGTGATAGGTGTGGATCTAGAATGTACGGGAAAGGGTGTGACACTGACAAAAAACACATGTTTTGGTAAGTTTAATGTTTTCTCGAACTTTGGGGAATTTTAGATATTATTTATGGGCTTTAAAAGGCTTTGAAAGGGGAATTAAATCATTTTTACGTCAAAAGATAAATTGTTGGAGCGGAAAAAGTCAGAAACTGAAAAAAGAACCAGTGACACGATGAGGACACGGTGCCACCATCTCGGTGCCACCCTCACGGTGCCACCGTCACGGTGTCACCCACACAGTGCCACGGTCATGGTGTACCCACACGGTGCCACCATCACTGTGCCACCCTCACGGTGCCACCGTTTCTAGTGCCACCATGACCGGTGTGCGACTGTGACGGTGCCATCATTTTTGTGGAGCCGTGTTTTTTCAAAGTAATGGACCAAGTGGGCCTGGTCCATTACCTCAGATACCTCTCAAACTATTCTCAAACATGAGAATCAAAACTAGACCCGAAGAAAAGAGGGTTTCTTCACAACTACCTCGAAAGATACCTCTTAAGAGTGAACCTTATCGACATCTAGAAACACCTCTCCCTCGAGTAACCAGACATCATTCAAAGGACAAACTGTCCAGTCACATGGGTTTGGGAGTTTCATCCTCTATGTTAAGATACTATTCACTTTGGGTGGAACTGACTTGTCCACACAGGTTTATTCACATCCACCTTAATGCTTCTTGATTAGGGATCAGGTCCTCCCCTCCCCATAGTCAAGAATCTTTACACACATCCACAGAACAAGGAAAACCACACATTCGATAGGTAACAAAGTAAAGCATTCCATCACAACAAGTAAAAACATGACAGAAAAAAACTCAAAATAGCTCTGGGTACTAGACACACATCTACGTCTCCCGTTCTGAGGTACTTTCCTCAAGCCCGCCATGCCTCCATAACACACAAAACAAAGGAATGTTCCATCCACGAGGCACCTAATCCTTACAATCCTTTATTCCCATAGGCATTTCCGCAAATGTCAAGTCGGACTTGATGTCCAGCTTTCCCCAGTCGGGGAAGTGTGAATTGTCATGTAGATACCGTCAGATTTGTGACACATGGAAGACATCATGTATTCTCAACAGCGGCGGTGGTAGCGCTAGCTGATAATCCACTTCCCCGACCCACCACAACACTTTAAAGGGTCTGATGAACCTTGGAGAAAGCTTACTCCGCCTTCCGAACCTTCGTTGTCCACGCCGAGGTGAGACCTTCAAGAATACGTAGTCCACGACCTCGAACTCCAAGGGTCTCCTCCTATTATCGGCATATGACTACTTCTGGTACAGAGTTTCCTTCATCCTCTCCCATATAAGCTGAACCTTCTCCGTAGTGCTCTGCACCATCTCCGGGCCAAGAACACTTGCTTCCCCAACCTCAGTCCAGCACATAGGTGAGTGACATGGTCTTCCATACAAGGCTTCAAACGAATCCATGCCAATGGTAGGGTGATAGCTGTTATTGTAGGTAAACTCTACCGGAGGAAAGTGTCGCACCCACGATCCCCCATAGTCAAGAATACATGCTCATAGAATATCCTCCAATGTCTGGATGGTGCGCTCTGTCTGTCCATCTATCAAGGGATGGAAAGTAGTGACAAGGTGTAGCTGGGTGCCAAAATCATGCTGCAATACTCCCCAGACTCATGAGGAAAACTGTGCATCCCTATCCGAGAATATGGACCTCATAACTTCATGCAACCACACCACTTCATCCATATACCTCCTTCCTAAGGCATCCACTGTACCCAACTACTTGATTTCCAGAAAGTGAGCCGATTTCGTCAACCTTTCCACCACTACCCAGATAGTGTCGCAGCCTTCTCGAACCTTGGGTAGCCCTGTGATGAAATACATCGAGATTTCATCCCACATCTACTCAGGGACATCTAAAGGATGCAAAAAAACCACCTGGAACACGGTGTTCAACCTTCACATGCTGATACACTAGGAACCTGGCCACAAACTCTGCCACCGCCCGCTTTACCCCAGGCAACCAAAACTGACTCCTTAGACCCTGGTACAACTTATAAACTTTTGGGTGCACTGCTAGGGGTGAGTTTTGGAACTCACCAAGAAATATATAATGCATCGCCTCTGGAACAAACAACTCCCCTTGGAAAATCATCTAATTCAGACCATCCTCCGTCCACCCTTCCGGAGCATCTCCTTGGTTAACCCGGTCACGCATCACTTCACATTATGAGTCTCCCCATTGATACTCCTCAACCTGTCACAATAGAGAAGACCACACTATCATCAGATATAGGAAACCTCTACCATCATCCATCCTCGCATTTAGGTACAGGGAAGCCAACTCATCCATCGCCATCAAAGCATCTGCCGACTCTCGAACTGCATCCTTCTGCGACATCCTGCTCAAGGCATCAACCACCACATTCCCTTTTCCTGAGGTATAGGAAATATTGACATCGTATATCTAAAGGAACTCCATCCACCTTTGCTGCCGTAAGTTTAGGTCACACTGGGAGAAGATATACATCAAGATTTTGTGATCCATGAAGACAACGAAGCGTTCCCCGATGAGGTAATGCCGCCACATCTTTAGTATGAACAAAACCGTCGTATGCTCTAGATCGTGGGTGGAATAATTACGTTTATGAGGAAGTAACTACCTAGACCCATAAGAGATCACCCCTTGTTGTTGCATCAGCACACACCCGAGGCCTTGTCTTGAAGAATCATAGAATACCTCATATGCCGCCCCTTTTTCTAGAAATCTCATCACTGGGGAACTTACCAACTTCTCCTTCAAATAGATGAAGGCCGCCTTGCCCTGCCCATTCCACACAAAAGCCTGGTCCTTCTTGGTCAAGGATGTCAAAGGTTCCGCAACATGGGAGAAGTTGGGAACAAACCTCCAATAGTATCCTGCTAGTCCAAGGAAACTACGAACTTCTGCCACATTCTTGGGTGCTACCGAGGAAACAACCACCTCGACCTTTGATGGGTGCACTGCTATTCCCTGGAGGGACATGACGTACCCAAGGATGTGCAATTATCGCATCCAGAACATGCACTTGGACAACTTCCTTTAGAGTTGGTGTTGTAGGAGGAACTCTAAAACCATTCTCATGTGCTCAGCGTGATCCTCCTCTGATCTTGAGTAGATCGGGATGGCGTCAATAAACATGACTACGAACTGATCCAGGTATTTCCAGAAGATGAAGTTCATGAGCCCCATGAACACAGCTGGAGAATTCGTAATGCCGAATGACATGACCACAAACTCAAAGTGCCTATATCTTCATATGAAGGCAGTGTTCGAGATGTCACCCTCCTTCACCCTCAACTGGTGATATCCTGTCTGCAGGTCAATCTTGGAGAACCAGCCTTCCTCTTTTAGCTGGCCGAAAAGATCGTCTATCCTCGGATGAGGGTAACCTTTCTTGACTGTTACCTAATTCAGTCTGCGGTAGTTTATGAATAGCTTGATGCCACCATCTATCGTCTTTGCGAATAAGACTGGAGCACCCCATGGTGATGCACTTGGTCGAAAAAAACCCTTCTTCATTAGCTCATCAATCTAAATCCACAACTCCCACAACATGGAAGGTGCCATGCGGCAGGGAGCCATCAAAATCAGACGGGCACCAGGTTGCAAGTCTATCCTGAACGTAACATCTCGTCGAGGGGGTAGAGTCACCACCTCCTCAGGGAAGACGTCTATAAACTCACTAACGATCCCTGGGACTTCCACCATTTCTAAATCCACCGACTCCACTAATAGTTCAGATAACAAGGAAAGGAGGGGCTCCTCTCACCTGCTACTTTTCTGGAAACCCTGCTCGCTAATGAAAGTTATGCGTTGGCCACCCGAATATGAAAACAAGACCCTTCCTCAGAAGCAGTAAATGACGGAACATGAAGAGAACATACAGTCAATGCCTAGGATGACACCATATGGATGTATCTGCAGTAGTAAAGGATACCTAATAGACTGATGTGGACCTATCATCAGTCTACACCCTCGGAAAACATAAAACAAGTCGTTCTGACCTCCGATTGGTGTGGTCAACACTAGGGAACTGGAAGTCTCTCAACATCAAAACCCAGAGCATGGGCCAAACTGGGTGTAAAAAAGGAGTGTGAATCTCCTATATCGAACAAGGAATAAGAAAGAGTACTAAATAAGTTGGTCATACCTCGAAGGTCTTTTGGCCCTGCTGGAACAGCTACCTCTACGGCGTGAAACTTTCCATACCCAACTCCCCTAACTCTCGGATGTCGGCCGCCTCCCCGACCATGCCCTGGTCGACGTCCCTGAGGAGCATCCTGAGGTCAGCCTCCTCCTGTAATGCCTGCCCTTGGAAAAACGGGAGCTTGCTTCCACTGCTGCTATTGATGAAATTGCCTAGCTGGAAACTGCTACGGCTGAGGTGGATACTGAACCTGCCCACCCTCTCTATACTATAATCTGTCTGAGAACTGATTCAGATGGTGCCCATGGCTTCCAAAGATGAAGCATCTCGGCCATAGTCCTGAAAGGAAAGGGCGAGGGCAAGGAGATCGGAACTGGAACTGTTGATGCATGCTTCCTGCTGGTCGAAACCTAGAGGGCCCTGACACTAGAGGACTCAGGCTGACGACTTTCCCCTTCGACGAGCCCAACTGGATTCCCTCTCATGATACACCTCCTTGCATGTGCATCCTTTCCACCACTTTATCCTTCTTCTGGACCTCCAAGTACGTCAGTAGGGTGAAAGGAGTAACAACATACTGGAGAGAAGGTCGAAGTGCCTCCTCCAAACGTCTCGCCCGAGACTCCTCATCCGGAAAGAGGTCTAGAGAAAAGAGTAGGAGATCCTTGGACTTGATCCCAAAATATCTCACTGACATACTCTCCTACTGGAGGGATTGTAGTTCCTGCCTCTTCTCATCCTTCATCATGGAAAAGAGGAATTCCACCCGAAAATCCTTCTCTAAGTCATCCCACATAACCTCAGCCTCTCTCTTCTCCCCAAGATAAAGCGTCCACCACTAACGCGCTGCTCCATGCATTGGGATTACAGCTAGAGAAACCCAGTCCTCCTTCAGAGCCCAAATCAAGCTGATAGATATCACCAGCTCCTCTAACCATCTCTCTGTCTCTATTTCTGAGATTCTACCCTCGTACTTCTCAAGGATCTACCGCTGAAAGGCACGAAGCATCCTCTACCATTGATCGTCCTCCTCCTCTCGGTCATCCCTATACCGATCAGCCATGTCAACCTCCAGTTCCCCGATTTACCACACTACTCGTAGTCTTCTCCCAGGTGCCATGGCTTCAAGGTAAACAAGGAATGCCTAATCCCGAGTAGTGTACAATATTGTTCTTAAATTTTCTTACAATTCTTATTTATTTTAAATTACCAAAATACCCATAAAACATAAGAACTCAAGTCATTATGATGAATGTACCTTTCCTAGGGTCTCTACCCTGTAATCAGTGTAGCCTTACATGGTCATTCGGTAGGCCCATAGTCCTTGCATCGGATCATGGGGGGCCCTAAAATCCCATGTCCTTGCCGGTCTTCCCTATCCTATTTCATGCACCAAGATAACCCGACAATGTTGCCCTACTATCCCATGAAATTCATACTGTGCCTAACCCCAGACTCCTTCCAATCACTCAACCACTCCTTTGATACCATTCTATCATGACCCGCCTTCACCAAGATGAGGGAAGAGACAGAAGATTTCCCGACCCTTCCTTCTTCAAGTTGAAGGAGAGATAATGACCCTCGAGATCTGCCTTCAATAGGCCTCAGTGTGGCGACTAGCACCAAGGTATAGAATCACACATAAGATGGAAGGCATTACCCTTTTTCTTTTTTAGGATTGGGAGATAAGATAGTAAATCCCAGAACAGAAAAACTAGAAGTATAAGTAATTCCCAAAACAAACCATTCCCATATGCATGTTCCAAAAGTAAATTATAAAAAAGTAAAAGAAAACCCGAAAATGGAAGTACCAAAAGAATGAAAAACAACAACAACAATTGTCCCAACTTCTGAACTAGTACGGCCCCACACGATCCTTTGATTCTTCCTGGAAACTTGAAAGCCATTTTATATAAGTAGGATGAGCATACAAGTATACTCAATAGGGAAAAACAAAGACTCTCATGCACAAGTGGAGAGGCATTCTAATTCCCTGTGTGAAAATAAATAACCAAGGAACCTAGAAAGGGAAACTAACCACCCATGCCTCACCAAGGCACACTCCCAAAATAATGCATGTCAAGTAATATATAGTAATAGCACGTCGATGTTTGGGTACCCCGGGCCACTTTCCCACTGGTTATTGAAGACATCCTACACATCGAACCGAACCCTCCATTCTCACTGCAGTCCCACTTCCACACCCTGCCTGCACACTCCTGGAACGCAACCACGCATACCACCCACAAACACCTACGCCATAACCACCACGTGTAACTACTCCCACAATCACTTGTTCCATAGAAACTACTGTCACGCCTGAAGACACCTGGGCCTCATCCCGAAGATTCTTGGGAAACAACCTGCCCGTACACACCTAGGCCAACCACCACAACTACCCTGCCTAAAAAATCTTGGAATATAATGGACCTCGGGCCATCACAGCCTACCCGAAGCATCTTTGTCTATTCAGGAAAGGGAGCAGAAAAGGAGATAATAACCAACCACTCATAGGAGTGTTGGAAAAAACACCCCCCATGAAATTGGGTTGCTTGGAACTAAGTGATCAACTTGGGTTGGGCATGAATAAGGAACATAAAAACTACAAATATATGTATAGGTAACAAGAACTCATTCAAACCAAGGTTTCCAAAGCCAACCTAAGCACAACACCCTTGTTACTATTCATTTAAAAAAATGCCCAACACCCACGACCAAGTCACAACTCATTCCCAGAAACCAATTCCCCTTTTAAACCATTCTTGTTTACATGTTCATGTGATCCCAAATAGGTGAATTCTACAATACTTGGCAACTAACTAGCATAACCACAATAAAAAGAAAAGAAACATCCAAATAGTAATTTAATCATTCACATCTGGTTCCCTTTTGAAGGCACAACAACCAAGGGATCATTAGATCCCTCAAAGTACTAGAACCAAACCAAGTCTCAAGATACGGCCCCACATAGCTTCAGATTCACAACTAATAACCGTTCCACAACAAGGGATCCCATCCTCATCCACATCACCTCATAAGCATCGAACAAAAAAAACAGACATGCCAACAAGGCATAACAAGGATGTTTCCAGACTCAAGTACATCATTCACCAATTTTTATTCTTTCTGTTTGGTTAACCGGGGTGATCACACAAGGATTTTTGTTCACTGGACATTCATTTAATCGGTTGAGTTTACGTGAATACCCAAATTACCATGTTAGAGCCATTTAATCATCAAAAAAGATAGAGGTTCATTAATGCACAAATAATGACCACCAACGACCATGATTTTCAGTGGGCATAGGCCCTCACAATTCATAAAATAAATAATCAAGGGTAAGGAAAAGCATCAGAACATCGATCACAACTGACCTTTATTCTTTAAAATTCAATTTTTTATCTTTGTTAAGGTTTGGTTTCATCCATTACCATAGAAAAAGCATCACACCCGCCCCACATGATACACAGTAAGGAGAGACAAAGAAAATATCCTTACCAGGTTGATCAAGGATCAAAGTTCTTCTCCACGCGCTAAGAACTGGGGATACACTACTTGTAGGGGAGGAACTCTGGGGACTCCAAAGACGAGCAGAAAAAACCAGCAAATGCGCACCACAAGTCTCATGAAAAATGGAATCCAAGCGCACCGAGGGGAAGAATGAAATCCAGCCAAGAAGGGGAAGTAAGAAACTCTAGCTTGATATAAAGATGAGATCTCGTTGCTACAGGATTATGAATTTTGAAGCACTTTAAAGTCGGATCGTGGTTTCCTTTCCAGTTGGAAGGTTACACACGATGGGATTAATTATTATTTAATTACTCCCATCGGGGTTGTGGCATAATGGTCGTGTGTTAAACAGTTATCTTTAAACATAAGTAAAAGCATGATAGGGGTGGATATGGAAGGTATGGGAAAGGGTGTGTCCCCAAGGAAAAACATAAGTTTTTTGTAAGTTTAAGGTTTTCCCAACCAGTGGGGAATTTTTGATATTATTTATTGGCTTTAAATGGCTTTGAAAGGGGAATTAAATCATTTTACGTCAAAAGATACATTGCGGGAGCGGAAAAAGTCAGAAACTGGAAAAAAAACCAAAGACACGGTGAGGACATGGTGACATTGTCACGGTACCACCCTCAAGGTGACACCGTCACAGTTTCACCCACACGGTGGCACCGTCATGGTGTCACCCACACGGTACCACCTTCACAGTGCCACCCTCACGGTACCACCGTCACGCTGTCACCCTCACGGAGCCACTGTGACTAGTGCCACCGTGACTGGTGTGCGACCGTCACGGTGCCACTGTGACCGATACCACCTTCATGGTAACACCGTCACGGTGCCACCGTGACCGGTGCCCCTGTGACCGGTGCCACAATTTCGGTGGAGCCATGTTTTGGTAATGTAATGGACCAGGTGGGTCAGGTCCATTTCAATTTATTTTTATTTCATTCAATAATTTGGGAAATGTTCACAATGTTCATTTGTACGTACTGCATAACAGCTCTATGAACAGTGATATTCATTTTTATATCTCTATCATTTATGGATGAATCTTGATATATATGTAATTAATATTTAATACATTTACATAAAGTTTCCATTATGTAGATGATTTAACAATGATTATAATATATGGCCCATAACTGGGGAAATAAAACATCCATGAATAATGAAACAATTAAAACGTAAAAACAACATTTTTAATAAATAATTATTTATAAAAGGGTGTTTTAATGTTATTAATTTTTTATATATGATATTATATGTATGTGAATTATTATTATATTTATTTATTATAAATATTAAAATTATTCTTCATGAGGATTGAATTATTTAAAAAATATTTTACATTAGTTATCCATTTTCATGTCACTTTTATTTTTAAGGGAACACATTCCATATTTTCCAATTATATATTTAATATGTTGAATATCCTACCCAATATTTTTTATAATGATTCATATGAAAAATAATAGTATTTAAGTATAAATTTAATGTTCTCACTTTTATGAGGATTGGATTCTAAAGTCACCAAATTTGTAATGGATTTTTGAAGTAATATCATTGTTTATGATTATGAATATGGTGATCAATTTTATAAATGTTTTCTTGAGATACTTTTGAATTTTATTCTCATCTACTTATTTCTCTATATTATAGTTTTTCCATTCATTCTACACTCTTTTATAACACAATTTACTAAATTAATGTTTCAAAAAAATACTATATTTATCTCTTCCATAAAAAATATTGATTATTCTCAATCCATGATTTAATAAAAACTCACACAAAGTTTTCGATATTATCTTCTGATTTAATTATGTAATTTTTAACCATATTTATTTTTTTTTGGAAAAATCCTAATATATTATTAATATTTTTTTAAAATTGTGTTATTTTTAAATCTTTTTTGAAAATGTAAAAGAGATTTTTGTTTTAAAATTCACAATATGAATGTAATTTACCAGTGTAATGACATCTAAATGATTTGTAGAATCCATTACATATATCCATGTTTATTTATATGAAAGAAATCATTAATAAAAAGGATAATATTTTATTTTAAATAGTTTATTTAAAAGTCAAAAGGGTATTTTCCTATTGAAATGTTCCAGTGGTAATTTAATGGAATGTTTCAACAATGATAACATCGTTTTATGTTATTTCATATTCACTGTAACAATTATCTAGTGAAAGAACCACATTCATTTTTATAAAATCTTCTGATGTTCTAAATAATATTCAATAAAACATTTTTAATTTTATGGGTTAAACGGGTTTTGAAGGGATTTTTATGAACCCTAAATATTTTCCACCGTTAATGCTATGATAATTTGATGAAATATTTATGAATAAAATTTCATTTTCACTGGTTATGATATTATAAATGTTTCATGTCCTTCTATCTCACATATTTATGACTTTTATTATGTGACATGTAATAATTGAATTATTTGTCCATCCATTTAATTCAGTAATGATGGATATCACATGAGAAAACATGACTATATTATAGACTGAACCCAATTCAGTTTGGGAATATATCAACTATTATTGCCTTGGGAGTGCACCATGATGAAGTATTCAATGGAATAAAGAGTAAAATAAATCCATTATGATGATCTTAGACACAATCCTTGACTAAGGAAATGATTTTCTAATATTTTGTGTATGCAATAATCTTATGTATTATTCGAATATTTTTCTCTAATGGCTCATTATCATTGTTTATTTTATGATTCATATCTCATTATTTACTATGATTTTGGAAATTATTAATTATTTTGATCTTTAATATGATGGATATGTATTTAAAATGTTAAACTCATGTTTTAAAACCCTAATGATCATGTTTTACTTAAGTGATCATTGAGATCACGCTTATTTCTCCCTAAAATGTATATAGGGCAATCCACTCTAATTTTTACCTTACCCATTTTATGGAGAATTGTTTTATAAAGGGTATGTATAAGAATAATATTACATTGGAAGATCATCAGGGGAGATTTTGAATATATTTCATGAAATCAGATTATTGTGTATCTTTTCTCCAATGAGAGAAAACCTATATGGTTCTATCAATTATTGTAATGTTATGTAATGAATATTCATAAAATATGATTTAACTAATGTTTATAAAATAATTGATTTAATATTGTTGGTATTAGAGTAAGATTTAGTTAATATATAAATAGTATATTAGAAAAGATTTATGTAATCCCTATTGTTCACTATAAGTACATGATAGAATACTAATGTCTTCGAAATAAATAGATTATATAGTGTCACGAGAAATTCAACCCTTTCTTGATAATAAAATTGGATGTGGTATTGGAACTGAGGAATCAAGGGCTTTTAACCCTAAAAATATTTATTTGAGTACATCTCGACTATTATTCTGGTTCATAGTGAGGGAACCCTAACTTTTCTTTGAGTTTGAAAACCTAATGGTATATTATTTGGTTAATTAATAATTTTTTTGAACCATTATATAGTATTTTAATTGACTGTGACAGTGACATACCTAGGATTAACATGTGGTGTCATATATTAAAAATATGGTTTCATGGTTTTGACATCCTATATAAGCAATTAAATGATTATATTTTTCCTCAATATAAATATTATTTCTCACACTATCATTTTTCATTTTTATAAAAGGATAAAAGCCTAGGTGTTAACTTTAAAAATTATTGTGATAAAAAAATATTCACTTTCCTCATAAGAAATCAATTGAAATGGGAGATAGAATGGGAGGACATTAATATTATGTATAAAAATATATCTTTTTATATGATTAACGTTCTAAACATGGGTGTTTTTCTTGACCAACATAATTTGTTAAAAATAGAGATTAATGACGAAAACAGACAGAAGAAGATTCATATTACAATATTTTAAGAATACGTCCTGATGCACTCATAGAATTATATTAGTTGAAACAGATAAAATATTTATGATACTAATAATTAGAAATAGGTAAATTAATTACAGAGGTAAATAAAATAATATGAAGTGGGGAATTTACTTTAATACTAAGGTACAATTTATTGTTCAACATATTATTTGTACTGAGTGTGGGAAATATCAAATCCAATTCCCCAATTTAAACATTATCTACTAAACCGAGGGTGTACCTATTCTATTTTAACCATTTATGAGTATATATATAAGTTTATACGTATTCGGATTTAGTAATTATGTTTTAGAAGTATTATATCAATGATATTCTAGATATAAGAATCATGAACCGTTAAATGATTGTTCCAAAAATAGTTTTTATTTGAAGATTTGAAAACTTATGTTGAATGGTACTTATATCCAAGAAATGTGATATGTAGTGTGATGATAATGGTTAGTTGTGATTAAAAGATAATTTAAATTGATGAATTAAATGGGATATTGTTTATTAACATGAAATTGGTGGGTGATTTGATATAAAAGTTATTTAGTATATATTTGATATGATTTATTACATAATTCTATTTTTGAATATATTTAATATTCTGTGATTTCATTTTAGGAAAAATAATTTTTCTAATTTTTGGAAGCATATATGTTTTTATTAGGGTAAACATAAGAGTAATTGATGAAATAGTGGTATTAAAAATTTAAAATTGAACATATTTTAAAAGGTATAGATACCCATTTTGATGTTTTATGTGATTTTATTTTGTGGGGTTTTAAAACATTGATGTAATTTTATGATAAAAACTATGTAGAAGTTTATATTCCCTTTAGATTAGTATACGATTTCAGCGAATGTTAATTATGGTCTATTGGATAGTTGGATATAGATAATATTGATGGTTGAAAATTAATTCTTTAATAAGGTGATATTTTTGGAGATACATATGGTCAAGATAATATTTTCTATCATGGTTAGAATAAATAATTTATTCAAGAAATTTGGGTAAATTTAACTGCATTAAAAAAATCATATTTTGATTTTTCAAGGTGATTAGTTATATTTTGGGAGACTTTTAATAAGGATAAGGTATATGAAACCTTATATTTTAACATGTGATTTAAAATGAATAATTATTTGGGATGAATGAAGTTATATTATTTGTTTTGTAAGATTAAAGGTATGAGAAAAACATTTAAGATAAATTTGTATTTAATTTTGATGTTATTTAGCTTGTAAGATTGTATATGAAATGATCCAAGTGGAAGCGTTGTTATTATTTTATAGTTATAATGGAATCATTATACACTGAGGATATTATGATAAATTGTTCTATCCATTAATATTTTCTTAATATTTAATGAAATTATGATTAGATCAAAATCCTTTTGTTGATTATGAATTTAAATTTTTTTTCTTCATGAAATAAAAAATTCACCTGGAATACTCATCATCTAGAGAATGATATGTCATTTTAGTGGAAATAGATTAAATTTTGAAACTATACTTTTCAAATGAGTAAATTTACATACATTGTTAGTATATATTTTAATTTACTTTCTCAACACCGATAAAATGCTATTTGAAGAAATTTTTTATTTTGTTAAATTAATTTCCAATGAATCTATTTTCTTTATCAACCCTCATTGATTTATGGTTTTTTGGTAATATTGATTATCATGATCATTCATTTTCATGTGATAAATGTTCAATATCACACTCCATTATAATCTAGATAATATATATTTACACTATTTCTATATTTTTATTTTCAACTAATTCATAATTAATTAGAAACCTTGTTATGTGTTATTCTAGATGAGCTTCATATTTTCCTTCACTCTTTGAAATAGGAAATTTTATTAACAGATTTTATAATGTTGATTTTCCAAAAATAATTTCAAATGAAAAACATTGACTACTGAGATGAATATAAAATTTTGGGATTCCATTTATTAATGGTTGGGGGATAATATAAAAGAATATATTTTTAAGGAAAATATTTTCGAAAATGTATACCATAAAATACACTCCTCCTAACTGAACAAAAAATATTATTATTATCGACATTCATTACATTGAAATTTAGTTGGTGGGTATGAATATGTGAAAATGAATTATGATATATATAAATATAAATATAAATACATAATCAATAAATATGTATTGGTAAATTCTAATGAAATAATATAAACTTTCTTCTAAAGTCATTAGATTCTTTAAAAAACTTTTTCTTCCATAATTATTTTTATTTATTTCTTGTTTTTGGATATTTATATTTTTTTGGATCGATAAAAAATAATATTTGATAAAAGACTATAAATTTATAAATAATCATAGAAAAACTTCATTATAGAGTTATTTTAAATTTCCATAGGGAAATAAAATTTCATTTAACAGTATTAAAAATACATATTTTTAGGAAATACAGTATATTTTATGATATTTTCTAGACATACATATTATATAAAAATTTATGAAACTTCTAGAATAAGTCATTTAGTGTTATATACTACAGATATCACCCAAAAGTAATTTGAAACATATAAATTTTATTTTAATTCATGAAAAAATGGATATCATTTTTATTACTAATACAGTTCTTGTGGAGAATTGGAATAGAAAAATTTAGTGTCCTAAAAAAACATTTGACAAGTGTACAACCTTTTATAAAATTTATTATTAAATGAAATGAATTATTGATTAAATGGGTTGATATATTTGAATTTCTGATTTATTTAACATGTTGAATGTCTAAATTATTTTGTAATTCTTGCGCAAGGGTTAAAAAGTAAAAGACAGATTATAAATATTTTTTCATGATATAAAATTTCATAAAAGTACATATTTAGTGATTGTTAAATTTTATATTTAATTGAACTAATTTTTTGTTGTATTTTATTTTTAAATTTCAGTAAATAAATAATTACCTTAAATCTTTCATAAATCCAACATAGTGCTTTTTTAAAGAGTAGGAAACTAATTTAATTGATTTTAAAGTTACAAAAAGTAATATTAATTTGATAATTAAATATTCCATATAATTTATAATATCTAAATAACATATTATAAATGTGGGGAATCTATATATTTTATTTTCATTACCTTTATGTTGTTTTTAAATTCATACTACGTGAACTGTTCAAAATATCACATCATTAGTATTATAAGTTAAATAAAAATTATTAAATTGATCTAAAAATATAATAAAAATTACTATAAATAATTTGGAATTAAAATACCTGAAACTTTGACCAATTTTCAATATATTAGCCCAATTTTTTCAAATATATAAAATTACAACTTTTTAATATTGCAAGCAACATTGCCGCTATTAATATTAAAATTTGTTAACCATGTGGTTAAACCAAAAAATAAATTCTAAAAAGAGATATTAACCTATATTAAATTATTTTTTCCTTATAGTATTATAAAATTCTATATTTCAATTAATATATTTAATTTTTTATCCATTCCACTTGAGGTAGATACGTATTATATTATAATATATCATGTATTTTCAAAAATGATATTAAATAATATTTATAATTTTTTTTATTAAATGATTTAAAATTAATAAAAATAACATGTTTATCCATTTGAATAGTATTTGGTTACTTGTACTAACCATAGTCCATTTATAGCTCATTTTGGATTTTATATTATCTTTAATGGATACTAAAAATTAAAAAACATTGATATCACTATAATTGCCAAAGGTGTTTCAGGGGTGCTTAAAAGTATGAGAAAATGTTTAAAAGATTACCTAAAAATTTCTATTATTTATTTTATGGGGTTATTTTAACTCATAATTATCCTATCTTTTATATATTCTAGTTTCATGCCACTTGAACCTACAAATTAATTAATATTAATTAAATTCATTAATTACTTTAAAGCATTCCCTCCCCAAACATATAAAAGGGAACATATTCTACTCTCTCAATCACATATTTTGATTTTTATATACCAACCATCCAATTAATAATTCCCTATAAAAATTATTCAATGAAAAACTATAGGTAATGGGATTCATAATATTCCTTTCAAAAGGTATGCACAATGTAATTTAATGGAGGCCTACTATAGAAGCGATAATCATCTAACCTGACCTCTTTTAATTTAATTCTTCTTATAAATCACATAAATTCGTGGTAACCATTTTAAATAACTAATTAAATATTTTAAATACACTGAAATATTATTATGGTGAAAAAGGACCATAATTAACCGTCATCACATCCTTTGGAAAATAACAATGACTCTGGTTAACACTATTGTGATATGTTTCATTTTTTTCTCCACATACCATGGATAGTTATAAAGATATATTTAATGATTATATAAGAAAAATATGATATATAATGATCATGTAAATTAAAATTATTATTTACCAATATTTTCTTCAATTCATTGAAAAATTAAAACAACGGCTCTGTGTATGCGTGTCCTATCATATCCATGAATGGTGAAACTCATTTGTATAAGTATAAATTTTAAAGATTATTATATATAAATAAATATAAATATATATATATATGAATTATATATGATATTCATATCATCATAATAATTATATATATCACAGATGAATAATGAATGTTAATGGTCTGAAATAGCATAACATAACTTCCTTGAAAAATAAATATGCTAACACATAAAAATAATTATTTTAACAAAAATAGTAAAAAATTGGTATTGAAATGTTATAAGTTGGTCATATATGATAATATACTTTTCTCCATAATCATATTATAAATTTTTAATATATATAACTTTATTATAAATTAGGTAGATAACATTCAATGAATGTGGAACTTAAGGAAAGAATTTTTCTCTCAATTTTATTTCCATGAAAAACATTCCATATTTGAAAATTATTTATATTATGTAATTATTATCCAGACAATGAATTAATTTTTTTAATAATATCATGATAATTATTTGGATTTTCATATTTGACTATGGTTCTATATTTCATGTGGTTTTATATCTTGATTTACCATAGTGGTAATGGATTTATATTACGATGCCATTGTTTATCAGGATTATTTATGATTTACTTTCTAATAATAAACTTTAATGATGTAAATCCTAATAATGTAATGAATATTTTAATCCAATGTTTATTTATTGAAATTACATATTTTCCATTCATTTCCTTAATTTAATAACTTAAGAGACAAAAATAATTCTTTCAATGAATATTTAATTTATTTATCTATCCAGTCCAAAATAATTTTTCTTCCCAATCAATTTTTAACAATAAAATTTCAATAATTGTTTTTAATTGTATACAATGATTTAATAATTTCATCTTTAACTATGATTACATTTTTAGATAATTATTTAAGAATAATCTTCCTCCTCTCATTTTCTGAATAAGCTACTATGGACTTTTTAACAAATACGTGAAAATGAATATTTTTTACTATACAAGATATGAAAAACATTTACCACCATCATGTTGGATATTTTTTTATTAAATTAGATTATTCCATATTAATTTTTTGGAAAAAAAGTTTCTTTACATTTTTCAAGTTTTTGATTTGAAAAAATGGATATCAAAGTGAAAAGGGTATTTTCATCATGTAATGTTCAAGTGATATTTTAATAGAATTTCTCATCTATGAAAATGTAATTTGGTATTAATTATGATTTATCTGGGATTTGATCCAATCATAGAATCCACATAAATTATCTACACATCTAATTATTTTCTTTGGATGGTTCCATGAAACCCACTTATTTCCATGGCATATTCACGTTATGTGGAAATGTTTATGAAACCTTTTTCTTTTCTATTGATTATTCCATGATACTATGATGAAAAATTTATAATGTATATTTATTTTAAAACGGTTATAATATTATGAATTATGTATTATATTATTGAATGTATATTCTAATGTTCATTATGTCACAGGTGGGACAAAATTATTATATCTATTTAATGCATTTGGTAAATATAGATATCTCATGAGAAAATATGGAATGGAATTTAAGGATAACCATATTTAGTAAAGGAATATTTACACATTTATTGTTTTTTCAGTAAATATTAACAATATATATGATTGAATTGGTAGTTATATGAATCAACAATGACCATCTTCTACATGATCCAAAACTATGGACATGATTTCTGATTCACAGGTGTATTCCAAAAAATTATTTCATATTCTTATAAAATGATTCCATAGATTATGTTACATTATTAAAATATGATTTATGTCTTTTGAACTACAAATAATTATTCAATGATTCATGATTTTGATATATGATATGTTGTGTGTAGTTGTAAAATTCTAAAGTAATTCTATTTTAGCGTTACTTAGATGTTATTCTTATGTGATCATGGATACAACCATTTATTGTAATTATTGAGAATCTAAAAACAACATTTGTTATGTTTTAGTTCCCCTAGTTATAAAGAATATTTTTATGTATGTCATTTCAATGAAGAGTACTATGTAGGAAGATCTTTGTTGTAGATGTAGAACATCCTTTATAAAATAAGAACATTGTGTGTCTATTCTCTAAATACAGTGAACCGATATAGTTTTGGAATGGATCATAATTTTATGTAATGAATATTAATTTATCAAGATATTAAATGAATATGTGTAAATATTGGGATGCTATATGTCCCATGCATAGAGTATTCATTAAGACACCATTTTGGTTATAGTGTGTCTGTGGCATTAGCCTACCTTTTTATAAATTTCATTCCTCTAAATTAGTGGGGGAATATTTAGATCGCCAATATACTTCCATAATTATATTATCTCAGAGTATGGGTTTTCTCCCTACTTGGATATCCATCATACACCATTATATATCCTTGATCAATGTGTTTTAGTTGGTTCTAATCATGCAGATTTCAGGCAATGTTTCCCCAATAACCTATTCCCTTCCCCCATGTTTATTTCTAATTATAGTTCTATAGGAATGGGTTTTATAGGGTAATTACATAGTTGAATGGTGGTATTATCTCAGTTATATAGGATTTATTTTATAGCCTTTAGTGGTTTTCCTGAGAGGGGATGTTCAAGTGTTTATTATACATTCATTTTCATGTATCTTTTCTAATGGAATATTTAGAGTTTTTGGTAAATTTATATTTAATTAGAAAATGGTATAGATGAATTAATTTCTAGATTTCATGTGACTAGGTTGAGGTGAATGTCATGTGTAGACTATACCCCCACATCTCACGGGTCAACACCATTATATAGTTTTATGAGTTTTGAATTGATTTGTCAATTTTTTTTGATATAAATGGTTAGATTATTAATTGAGATGTGTTTACTATTATGTTAGGTTATGGTGGACCCATGCGAGGATCATAAAATATTTACATTCCATTATAGGTCACCACATCAGTTCAAGAGCTCTCTGTAGAACTCTTTGAATTTAATTCAATGGATTATTTTTTATTTCAAACCCATGAATTTAAATTATTATGAAAAGGAGTATAATGTTCAGTTGTTAGTAATTATTGAATTTACTAAGGGAGCATTCCAATGAAAATTATTTTTAAATGGGTTTTTTGATTGTTGATGATTTTTTTAGAAAAACAATTCTTCTTTCAAAAAAATATATACAAACTAATGAATATACTTGAATATTTAAATGTTATTTATTTTATTATTAATAATTTTAAATTATTGGTTGCTATTTTATTCATAGTTGAACTTTAATGTTTACTGGTAAAATTTATGAAATAATTTAATTTTTTGAAATGATTTTGAATGTATAATATCATAGTATTTGGTTAAAAACATGATTTTATAACTTGGTATCCCAATAAATATTTATAATGTTTTGTTTGAAACATTATCCAATAGTAATTATTTACATATACATATAATTTAATCACTCCACTTTTTATTTTTTTTTAAATAGATATGTTGATATTTTGGGGGTTTATTGAATTATCCCTAATAGGGGATGTATATACTATATTTTATTCCTAATGAGAAATGGGATGGATATATGATGAATTTCAATAAGTTAGTCTATTTTATCAATTTTCCTTTTATTTTTATATGTAAATGAGGTTCTAGATGCTTTATTTCAGGATTGATATTATCCACCCCTATTTGTTTAAACATGGTAACCAGTTATACTTACTTGGAGACTAAGGAAAAAAACTAATCAGCATCATATATAAAATTCCTAGAATTGGAATAATACGCATTAATGAAACAATACTAGATTTGGTTTTAGTGTATTTTTATGGGTGACACCACACTACAAGACAAAGAAAACATATCCTTAGTAACCCATGGTATATTTATGGTTCCGTAAAAAGGGTGTCACCATGATAATAATCCATGAAATTATATCATTAGGGGACCATTGTGTAGATGGATATGGATTTTTTATCCTAAGATAGAATTCAGATATTATTCTTATATTTCCTTAGTTACCTATGGTTACTCAATTTTCATCAGATATTTCACCATTTTTATAATTATATATTATTTATTCTTAATTTTTTCTTCACACTGTGATTTATTCCCACAAACCTATGATTGATGTTAGTTTATTTTATGTTATTATTTTTTATTCATAGTCATCAAGAATTTTCCACAATTATAGTATTATAGATATACCAACATGGTGAAAATTTTACTTTATTATTTAAAGGTTAGATAAAAACTGAATCATTTTTCTTTTGGTATACTATGTAATAATTTATAAAGAATGTTTTTAATACATTTAATTATTTATAAAATGAATTAACATGTATATTATTTTAATGATTCTATACTTTAATTAGTGAATTTTTTATGTTAAAAGAAATGAATTTAGTTTATTATCCCACATTATTTATTTTATTTAACGTGGAACTCTTTCATTTATAGTTTGGTTTTAAAACTATCTTGGAAGTATTTTCTTTTGACTTTTATATATACATTGTAATGAGGATTACTATGGGAATTATTTCTCTCATAATAACATATATTTCATATTCATTAATGGTTTCTATATTTTTATGTAGTGGGTTACAGGATTCAAGTACATATATGGTAGTGGTGCACAGAAAGTAAACATTGTTCTTGACATGTGGAAATTTGTAGCCTATAGAGAATGTTTTTTCATTTTATTTTATTTATTAATATTATGAATATAGTTCATTGATTTTTTTTTTCATGTTTCTAATATTTTATATATTTTTTTGTAATATATTTTAATTCTTATATATCAAGATTTCATAATTATATTGGTTAAATTATTTTTGTCTAAAAGATGATTTATGTTCTCCCCTCATTGGTTTAGTTTAATATTGAAATGGAATATCATTTATGTTTCATTTTACTATGTACTTAATTTCCATTTTTGGATTCTACGATGGATAATTATGTTAATATTGTTAAATTAAATAAAATTATTCCACTTTTTTTACATTTGATTCCCATTAACTTGTTCCAAATTCTCAAGGATTCAAGAATGTTCATTGGACATAGCTAGGGGATGTATCAGGTGACTTGATAATTATTACCAAGATTTGATTAAGGAAAAAATGATATCAATTACATATTTTTATTTATTATATTTATGGATACTTCCTATAGTGTAGAAATAATTATTTTATCTCAAAATTTTTATATATAAGATTATATTCCATACATGTTCATCAACAATCCTTGAGGTGGATGAGAATTTATGAAATCTGTTATGTTAGATTCAGTTTAATATATATATATATATATTCATATATAATTTCATCCTCTATGTAAGAGTTAAACAGAACTTATGATATCTATGGTTAGTTTTATTATCATATAGACTATACAATTAATCCATGTATCCTTGAAGATTGTGATATTATTGTTTCCAACATTTTTGAGGGTATTCAAACAATTTCTTTTATCCTTATGGTATTTATTTTTGATTTTTATGGCTAGTATTTATTCATAAATTATTACACTTCATGTTTTATTTTTAAATAAAATTTCATGGAAATGAATATCCTTGAATAAGTTTTGAAACATTTTAGTGAAGTTTTTGTGATAATGGTTTGTTAGTTTATATTATATATGGTTTAAATACATTAATGAATTCATAATTTAAAAAATATTTGAATCGGTGGTTTTGATTTTAGGATTACAATATTATAATGAATTTAGAATTTAATTTGGTGTGGTGTTAGTATTTTTATATTAAATTGTTTAAAATTGTTTCAATTTTTTTTACAAAAAAAAATATATTACTGTGCTTGATTTTCTAAATGGTTTCTAATATCAAAGAGTTGTTATTTAATATCAATTTATATTTTTTTAATAAACAATTATTCATTTATTATATGGTTACATGAAATAAAATAGATCGTACCATAATCTAATCATCAATAAATTTGTTTAATTGATTGGGATAGATGATTAAGATAAAAAATATAGTTTGGAATGGATATATGATTAATTTTATATTGTTTTTTTTTAAATCACAATAGTATAATGTTTGATGATTTAATAAATTTTTTAATGTTTCGATTTTTTATCTCATTTCATAGCTTCATGAATTATATAAAAATTCATATGTATAGAATTATAGAATTTCATTTTTTGACTTTAATGTTATATAGATAAAGAATTTTGGTTGTATAGGTTGGTGATAAATAACCATAATAATAATATTGTCTTTCGTCAAGTTTCTTTTAAAAATATATAAACACGTTACAAGGTATTTATATTCACAAATATATATTTTTAGTATGTATTGTACATATAATGTTTTTTTCTATAGTGATGTTTTATGGGTTATTTCATTATTGGTTTTAATAATGATTAAATTCATTTATTTCAAATGTAAATGAATTCTATTTTATGATCATATAGTCTACATTATATTGGATTTCATTTATAAGATAAGTATTCATTATATTTTTAATAATATGATATTTCACATAACATCTCATGAATAACTGTATTTTGTTATTTTAATTGATTCATTGAAATAGTTATTTTTTATTTCATTGAGTTTGAAAATTTTTAATATACGATTTAATATATATGTTTTAAGTGTGAGGTAAATATTTTAGTTCTAGAATAACCATACCTACATATAATGTTATTGTCATTATTTTTGCGTTTCTTATGACAAACTCAATATTATGTGGATTTATTTCTATTATTGAGAGGTATTCTACTACAAAGTAGGTCTATATAAAATTATTAGGATTAAATGATTTGATGTTGGGGAGGAACTAATAAACTATGCCATTATAGGTCGGTGAAATTTCAATGGAATATTAATTTTTACATTCAGACCAAGGAGTTGAAAATTATGTAATGTTCTTAATGATATTGGGATGTTTTTGAAATGGTAGTAAACTTAATGAATAACCAAAGAGATTACTGAGGTGTTATGAGATGAATTTCATAGCAGGTTGGGTGTCACAACAAATTTAATGGGAATCATTACTCTACTATTTTCAAATTAGGGTTTATCTATCTAAATGAAAGGTTCCTCCTGACCCAATACCCACTATAAATGATGGTTCCGGGTGCAGCAGAAGTGTTGTTGGGACAGAACCCAACTTTTATTTTTACGATGATCAATGATTATTCTGGTATCAATACTTCGATGAGTTACAGTCTCAACGGAATATAATAAACGTTTTAGATAAATTAGAAAGTGGCCTGAAACCATATAGATGATCTAGCACATCCTGTTTATAATTAATTTATTTAATTTCATAAAAAAAATAATACTTATATATTTGGTATTGATCTTTTTTATGATGTTTGACCATCTAGAATGGACCTTCCAGAAAATATCATTGTGCTTGTAAGGATCCATACTATAATCCCACTAGCGGTGATCCAAATGTGCTCTGATGGCCTTCGATCGACACCTCTTGTTCTCCGGGTTCTATAATGGCAATAAGATTTTCTTATGTCGGTTGTTCTTTAAAATTGCATAACGTCTCTCATTCTTAAGAGGGGAGAGAATAGGTTTCGAGAGAGAAATCGTTTGGCTCAACAATTCCCAATTCACCAGGTGTGCGATGTGGTTGAAGGCACAATAGGTGTACTTGCCTATTTATATAGATAGAATTTCAGTTACAATATTTAATTCCAGAACAAAAATTTAATAAATTCATGAACTTAGAGAAAACCCATGCATTTAATAATAATACAGCGTCATTATTTATGGTGCTCCGACTTACGCAAAATGTAATTATAAATAAAATTTATCATAGTAAAATAATAGTAGCATTATTTTAATTTGTGCCAACTAGTTCAATAATTATTTACCATCTTGAAAATAAATATTTTACTACCATACTGACCAAGGTTTGCTCGAAATTCACTTCCATTTATTGAACACCCTAACAAATAAATGAATAATTTATTCTCTAAAATAAATATTTTATTTATGAACTAGTAAATAAATATTTATTAAATGTTAAATAAACTAAATAAATATATTTTATTTAATTTATGCGATCATTTTAAATTCAATAAAATTATTCCTCAACCTTGAGAATAATATTTATTTCATTAATGAAATTAAAATATAATTTAAATGAGGCCACAAAATACCCTAAGTAGGTGACCCTCTAGGATTATTTCTCGTCTTCATTAGGCAGGCTTGCCTAAAGTCCAAGAGTACTGTCTAGAAATGGGTCAAGGAACCCAAGAGAAAAAATGTAATGTTTCATAAATGAAATCCACATAAAAACACTCATTGTGTTATATATTCCCTTTCATAAAATATATCATCAAGCAGGTTTTATGATTTTGTCACCAACCTTTATGCTTGATATGTCGTTCTTTGACTACCTGAAATGAACTCGTTGTTACACCATGGACATGGAATTTTGTGTGACAGTTCTATTAATATCAAAGGGTCAAGTTAAAAACTACCATAAATTGAAGGGAAAAATCCTTCCTTGACTTATCCATGAATAACATACCACTCATGACTCACCCAACGTACCCTACTTCCCGCCAACTGTCTGTGTGATGGTTTTCGTTAGTAAATCAAAGTGCCTAAGTCATCAAACGTAATAATGTTAATATTAGAGTCTAAGGATCATTACAAAAACTTAAAATACCTAATCTTTTATATTGGAGATTACCAAGTGCGAACGTCATGAGAGGAAGTCCCATCTACTTACGAGTACTCACACCTGATGTTATGCATGCTATGTGTATCATAATAGCATGTTATCCTACCACAGAACTATATTTAAGAATATTTTTATAGCATTTCAAGGTTTTCTTCATAGCGGGGAACAAACATGACTTTATTAATGCAAAAAATACTCTAGGACATTAATATATCACAATCATGCAAAAAAATAACAATATGTAATAATACATTAAATATCCATGTAATCAATGTAAAACCAATTGCTTTTAAGACACCAACTCTTACAAACTGCCAACTGAAATAGATCCAACTGCCTATAAATTTCACTCCGCTAGACCTCACAGGATGATCATGTTTTTTCTGAGTCAAATCTTTAGTCAAGGGGTCTATCATGTTTTCTTCCATGGAAATATTTCACAACGCAAATTTACCTCTCTGAGAAAAATCTTTCAAGAGATGATACATCAGAAGTATGTGATTCATTCACTGATGTGAAATTGGCTCTTTTGCAAGAGCCACCGCTGCAGTATTATCACAGTACAATGTGATGAGATTTTACTACTAGGTATCACATCTATCTCCTGGATGAAGCATCACATCCAAACTACTTCCTTATCTTTCGTAGAAGCTACGATATAATTATACTCTACTATAGAATCTACGACCACTCTCTGCTTTGATCCCTTCCAGCTCACTACACCTCCGTTCAAAGTGAAGATGTATCATGTTTGTGACATCATGTCATCTTAATAAGTCTAGAAACTAGCATCTACATATCCCGTAATGACTAGTTCCTCATCTCCTCAATAAACCTAGAACACATCCTTAGTACACCTCAAATACTTTAGGATAGTCTTTACTTCCATCCAATGGAGGAAACCAAGGATATATTGAGATCTTCTTACCACACTCAATGCATCGGAGACATCCAGCCTAGTACATAGCATGACATACATGACGGACCCAATCACTAATGCGTATGGATTCCTTTCCATTATCATTCATTCATCATGTGTCTGAGGACACATTTTCATTAAAAGATTAATTCCAAGTGACACTGGAAATAACCCATTCTTGGATTTTTCCACACTAAATCTATACAGTATATTATAATTGTATGTACGTTGACATAGGTCCAGAAATCTCTAGGATCTATCATGACGTATCCTGATCCCAATAATTTACGCTTCCTCGCCCATGTCTTTTATGCAGAAGCAATGATTCAACAATGCCTTAACAGACTGTAAGACTGGTATATAGTTTCCAATAAGTATTATGTCATCAACATATACTATTAGGAAATTGACTTCACTCCCACTAAAACTTTTGTAGACATACGTATCACATTCCATCTTGATAAAACCAAATTATTTTATAGCTTCATCAAAATGAATGATGCATGACCTAGATGCTTTATTTAATCCATAAATGGATTTCTCCAACTTCCATACCATATTGGAATCCTTTGGAGTCACAACCCCTTTTGGTTGTGTCATGTAGACATCTTATTGAAGGTACCCGTTAAGGAATTCTGTTTTGAGATCCATTTTCCGAATCTCAGGGTCACGTTATTTTGTAATAGAATGTAGAATTCAGATAGATTTCAGCATTGCAACTGGTGAGAAGGATTCATTGTTGTCAAATCATTGACACTGTTTAAAACCTTTTGCAACCAGTCATGCCTTATAGGTACTGACTTGTCCAACCATGTCATGTTTCTTCTTGAATACCCATTTGAAACACATAGGCTTTACATCAAATAGAGGATCTACCAAAATCAAGACTTGGCTTAGTAACATGGAATCTATTTTAGAATTCATGTCTTCTTGCCACTTGGAAACTTTTTTTCCACTTAGTGATTCCTTGTAGGTTAGAGGATCATTATTATCCACTAATTGGTAGTCACAATACCAGGTAAAGAGAAAAACTTATTGTTATAGTTTTCTATCCTCTCTTGTACTCTAACGTAGTACTTGGGTCTACGGAACATATTCTTCTTCCACGGGGCTTTGTGGAATCTGTTCTTGTACCAACACTTGTGTACCTTGATCCTCGACTTCATCAAAGTCTATCCCTCTCCCACTATCTATTTTGGAGTTATGCTCCCTCTCAAAGAATATGGAATGTCATGCCACGATAACCTTTTTGTTTAAGGGGTTGTATAGGTAAAATCCCCTTGTTTCCTTAGGATATCCTATAAAGGTACACATTGTTCCTAGAGGTGTGAGTTTGATACCTAAAGAGGCCTTAACAAATTCTTCGCTACCCCACACATGTAAATTCGATAACGTGGATTTTCTTCCGCTCCAAAACTCATATGAAATACCATTTATTTATTCAGTTGGTACTAGATTTATTATGTGTGTCGTTTTTGGAAACTCTTATCCCCAAAAGGATAATTGAAGACTCACATGACTCATCATTGATCTCACCATGTCCAATAGGGCATAATTTCTCTTTTCTTCCACACCATTACACTAGGGCATGTGTGGAGGAGTGAGTTTGGATATGATCCCAAACACTGGTAAGTAATCAATGATGTCTTGATTAAGATAATCCCCCCTCTGTCTGAGCTGAGTTTCTTAATCTTCTTTCCAAGCTGGTACTCAACATCATTCTTGTATTCTTTGAACTTATCAAAATAATTCGACGTATACCTCATTAAGTAGATATATCCATATCTACTAAAATCATTTGTAAAAGTTATGAAGTATGAGTACCCTCCCCTAGAATCAACTAGAAATGGTCCAAACATCAGTTTGAACAAATTCAAGAAGTTCTTTAACCCCTTCATTTTTCCCACTAAATGGGGATTTGTTCATTTTTCCTTGTCAACAAGCATGACATACGCCAAGTGGTTTTAGTTCGAAAAAAATTAAAAAATCCATCTTGATGTAACTTTGTGAAGCATCTCTCATTTACATGACCCAGCTAGTGATGCCAAATTTGGGTGTGGTATGAGTCATGTGAATTATCATTGTTATCGATTTCCATTACTTGGTTTGTGTAATCCAACATGTAATTTCTATTGTAAAAATGTGCCCAACCATAACAA
The DNA here is from genome assembly GCA_963277665.1 of Viscum album. Classification (NCBI taxonomy): domain Eukaryota; kingdom Viridiplantae; phylum Streptophyta; class Magnoliopsida; order Santalales; family Viscaceae; genus Viscum; species Viscum album. Next base: position 889,252,893 of record OY728159.1, on the reverse strand, counting down.
ATTCTATATTTGTGAAAGAAGCAACATTCATTTCCAAATGGGAAAACACATCCATCTATCCCTAATCTGGATACAGAAATAATGTTTTCAGTAACGGAATGAATATAATAACAACCCTTTAACACCAAGATCATCCCTGTTGGTAACATGAGGTGCTAGTCCCTGACAACTACAACAGTAAATTTGGATCCTTTGACTACTCCTAGATCTACATCCTCTCGATCAATCTTCCTGAATCTACTTTGTTTCTATATTTGGATACATATGTGAGCACCACAAGATTTATCTAATACCGAATTTTTATAAATAGATAGATTGCATTCTATGAAAAATACACTTGAAATTCCCCTTGATTCTTAGACTGGGTGCAATTATTCTTCCAACCGCCCTACTTTCCACTTGTGAAACAAAAATCCTCATGTTCCCTTGCCTCCCCTTTGTTCATCTTTATCTTGGAAGGCTGTGTAGAAGCTTTGGGATTAAATCTCTTTTCCTTTCCTTTTATCTTATTCACCATAAGAACAGAAGGATTTTCGCGCTTCATATATGTGTCCACATGGAGAATGAGGATAAGATGATCAGATAGAGACATATAAATATTGTTCATATTGAAATTGATAATAATGTTTGAGAATATCTGAGGGAGTGATGCAATAATGAGATCGGTGCCCATTTCTTCAGGGTGTTTAAACCCTAGAACCTCTTGGTTCTCTATGTAACCAATGAGCTTGACTACATGAGTCCCAGTTGGGGTACCTCTTCCAAGTATACCTTGAATGAGTTCCTTAGAGAACTCAATACTTTCTTGTATTTCTCTCCCCTAGTAAAGACCATGGAGGTGCTCGAGCATGCTATAAGCATCCATATTCTCATGAGGCATCATGAGCTCACTATACATTTATGATAAAATCAAACATTGATCATTGACTGTGTCGTTCATATGATTATAATGGACCATGATATCCTCATCACTCGCCTCTTTGGTAGGCGGATCAGGTAATGCTGATTCTAGAACATAAGACTTCTGTTCATGGCGTAGGATAACCCAAAGTAATCTAAACCATTCATGGATGTTACTGCTGGTGAGGATGTTGTATTCATCTAGAATTGATGGTAGGGATAGTGTGGTTGAAGAGTTTTTCATTTTTATTATACAATTAAAAGAGCAGATCATTAGTACTTTCTTGAATGCATTTTATGAGAAATAATAAATTTTATTAAGTCTCTAACTATTTTATCAAGTCCAAATAGTCGTCACCATTGACTCAGAGTGTCTAGCTTCTCTGACATTATAGTTTCAAGCATCTGTATTCCCCTTTGCATAACCCCAAAAAGGCTTGGTCAAGCTGTTAGAAGGTAATTTGGTAGACATGTCTTTGCTAACTACTGGCTTTCTTCTCCTTGATATGTTGAGTGGACTCCCCAATCCTGAAATCATGACTTTGGATTTCCTCAACTCATGACTCCAACATTACACAAAGTCTAGATAGGGCTTCTCCTCTTAATGTAAAATGGTTAAGTCATACCGAAAACCATTCATAAGGGCTTCCAGTATAAAAGTAATTGTCCCTACAAGGTTTGGTAAAACACATAACTTTATTGAGTTTTTCTCTTAATCAAGTATGAAAAAGGCTTGTTTGGAATTAATAATTTATTTGAGGTATTTTGTATATCTATACGTGAATTACTAATTTTCATTATTAAAATATTTCTAATATTAAGTGTAACTTACTTAAGTTATTAACCATGTCTTGGTAATATTTACACAAAAGTATTGTTTATTTTAGTTCCATATTGAATGCCTGTTTAATTCATTAATTATGTGATCATGAAAACACATCTATAATGATGAACCATGAAACTGAAATAAATAAAATAATGTAAATGGAATGATCAAAAGAATTTATAATGGTTACTTTATCTAGCAGTTGATTAACTAACCCAGACCTAGGGGAAAAACACCATGATCCTTTTGGGTTCATGTTTACAGCTTCAACCTGTCCACCTCTGTATCTCCTGAGATTGGTTTATTCTCAACTCCAGCTTGAACCCCATATACTAGCTTGGAAGTTCCATTTATTAGATATGCTTTATTTAACTCACATATAGGTGAGGGGTAAAAGGGGTTTTACATTAAAGAAACCTTGGGAACGCAGGCCCTGCATATTAATGTGGAGAAGGCTCGTAGGCCAACAAATTTTATTCAAATAAATAAATTTAAAGAACCCATCCACATAAAAAGGTCTTGGTCTAGCTCATGATAATACATACAGGAAATTATATTTACACATAAATAAAACTAGAAAACAATTCTTTAATTATTCTTGTTTAATATAAATCATGCATGAGTCAATTAATTATAATCTTTAATTAATTAATCATTTTATCTTAAACCCTTTTCTGAATTTCCTTGAGATTCTGATACATCATAATTTTAAACAAATAAATTAATTTAAAATTATCTTCTTACATAACTTGTACCTTTGAGGAAACCCACTGAATTCTAATTCATAAATACTCAATGAGTAGAAATGAAAATTACACAGATGTTAAATTAAACACAGATATATAAAACACCTATCACGTGTTGTGCCTTAGCTTTATACCCGCACGATAATACATGTCTCAGGGGTTTGTATAATATAATAATAAATTTTAATAAATCTGTGTAATTTGGATGATTACAAGACTTGTAGTTCCTACTACACAACATGTATTATGTTTCACCATCTATTTGTAGTACACGCCCATGGAAACAACGTGTGAGTATACTTCGGAAATCTTTGGAGTACACGGTGTGTCCTATTGGTCACATGTCATGTAGTTTCTCATTACACGGTCTCCAGTTGGGAAATCTGTGAAGGTGGTACACGGTCCTACATAAACCCAAATGGACTACACGCCGTGTCCATTGGGACACACGGCGTGTAATCAATAAAACATGTTCCACTTATTCGTGGCCAACACACGGAGTCATTTAATACTTGTAAATACTTCAACACACGTCTTGGTTTGGTGGACCGGTACGATGCATTGAATATTGACTACATGGCGTGTACTGCCGAATACATGCCGTGTGTTCTGGTGTTGTATGGCCAAGAAGCATTGGCACCTCCGGATGAGATCCTCTGTTTCATTTTAATCAAAATTAAAACAGAAGAACGTTTCTGTATGGTTAATGAGAAATGTAAAAGGTGGAATAGATCTAGGGATTCGAATTTTCAAAACGATTAGCTTGAATTGAAACAAGTAAATTTTTAAATGCGTAATTCATCAACGAAATATTTAAATAATTATAAACTATAATGTAACCCCTCTGATACCACATGAAGGTTACGGGCGCAGAGAAAGCATGGTTGGGACGATACGGAACTTTGATTTTGACCATGATAAATGATTATTCTGGGATCAATACAATGATGAATTCCAGTCTCCACAGAATATAATCAAAGATTTAGATAAATAAGAAAGACGCCCTAAACCTTAGAGGGGATCTTTCACATCATCTTTATAATTAATTTAATTAATTTCTTAAAGAAATATAATACTTATATCTTTGGAATTGATCTTGGTTGATGATGTTTATCAGTTGGAATGACCCTTATGGATTATCTTGTTGCGCTTGTAAGGATTCAAACTAGAATCCCTCTAGCGGTGATCCACACGTGCTCTGATGGCCTCCGATCGACACCGATCATTCTCAGGGTGTTAGCGCTATGAAGCGAGTGTCTTGTGTCGGTCATTCATGATTCCTTGTTCTTTGGCCTTGAAGAAAATATATCATTCTTAAGAGGTGAGAGAAGAGGATTCAAGAGATAAATTGTTTGGCTAAAAAATTCTCAATTCATCAGGTCTTTGGTGTGCTTATTGGAATAATAAGATTACTTACCTCTTTTTATAAATGGTATTTATGTTACAATATTTAATTTAATTTTATAAATTTAATACATTCATGATCTTAGAGAAAAATCATTCATTTAATAGTAATACCACGTCATTATTTGTGGTTCCCCAATATGCGCAAAATGGAATTATAAATAAAATTCCATGTTATAAAATAATAGCAGTGTTATTTTAATTTGTTCCAAATAGTTAAATATTTATTTACCATGTTGAAAATAATTATTTTACAATAGTACCAACCTTGGTCCACTCGAACTCCACTTCCATTTATTGAACACCCAAATAAATAAATAAATAATTTATTACCTTAAATAAATATTTTATTTAAAAACTATTTTATAAATATTTATTAAATTTACATTAAAATAAATAAATAAAATTTATTTTATTTATGCGCTCATTGTAAATTGAATAAAATTATTGCATGGTCTTGAGAATAATATTTCTTTCATTAATTCAATTAAAATATAATTTAATTGAGACCACCAAAAACACTCAGTGTGTGACCCTCTAGGATTCTTTCACATTGGAATTAGGCGGGATTGCCTAAAGTCCAAGAGTACTATCTAGTGATGGGTCAAGGCACCCAAGAGAAAGAACACAATGTCATTACATTGACATACACATAAGAAAACTCACTATGTAATATAGTCCATTTTTTGCAATATCTCATCTAGCAGGTTTCATGATTGTGTCATCATCTTTTATGAATTATACATTGTTCTTTGACTACATGAAATAAACTCGTCATTACACCATGTCCATGGAATTTTATGCAAAGGTTCTATTTCAATTAAAGAGCCGAGATATCAACTTCCAGAAATGGAAGGGACAAATCCTTCCTCATCTTATAAATTAATAACATGCCACTTGTGACGCACCCAACGTAACCTACTTCCATCCAACTTCCAGCATGACATTTTTCATCAGTAAATCAATGTTCATAAGTCTTGTAATTTATTAGTAATAATCTTAAAGTCTAACGATCATTAGACATGCTCGTAAATAGAAATATACAATGACTCCAAAACATGCAGAATTCCTACTAGTGGGTATGTTCCCATAATCTATTATCTTGTAGATTATCAAGTGAGAACTTCATTAGAGGATGTCTCATCTACTTATGAGTACTCAGACATGATGGTCTTCATGCTATGAGTACCATCATTGCATTCCATCCAACCACAAAACTATATTTAAGAAAATTGTTATACCATTTCAAAGATCTCATCATAGCGGGGAACTACCATGACCTTATCAATGAAAAAAATACTCCAGGACATTATTACATCACAATCTTGTAGAACAATGAACAATATGTAATAATACATTGAATATCCATTTAATAATAGTGAAACCAGTTGGTTCTAGGTCACCAAATCATACAATAACAGTGCCCCAAGATGGTTATCCACTTGGCCTTAAATGTGCCTCTCCATATATAAGAGGTTTTAAACAGGACATGAAGATCTAATGGAAATTTGTTGGTGCTAATATACCATATGAAACAAATAAAAATATAGGAAAATAAATAATACATAAATTAAGTGCAATATAATAGAAAATACTGATCAATAATAAATGGATTACAATTATTAATGAAAATGTGTATCATAATTTTAAAATACAATACAATGTACACATAGATACTGATTATAGAGATAAATAACTAAAAGTAAATACTAAAATCTCCAATACATCACTAGTATAGGATCAGTCCTCTACTTTTTTACTACATCAAGGCCTTTAAGGATAATAGTATGTAAGACCAATCCACAAACCTTATCCTGCTACCTTGAGGTCTATTCTTGTACCCCAATGTAATGAAGGCCTGAACAGGGTGTGAGATATTTTCAATAATCAATGACCAATGGTGTTTAATGCTATCCAGTCCTAGTATATAAAATAATAAATGTTAATTTATATAAAGAATGTAGTAAATGATTAAGTTTAAGAATATTGACCGAAATTTCTTCAAACACACTTGGATGGCCATACCTACTTCAGGCTAATACTGAATATATCTGAACAATTGAACCTATAAGTAAAGATGATAATAATAAATTTTCCTTTTGGCCAATCACTAAATTCTTCAGAATCAATAATCAAGGGTTCTAAAAATTGAACGCATGTACCATTATTCATATGAAATAATAAACAAGCCTGATATAAATCATTATCCTATGATCCCGTAAAACGATTTATATAGTGAAGAACCCAAATATCACCAATATAGTTATTTATGTCCATTTATTTAATGATTATATTCCTAGAATTCATAAATAGGAAACCCATGTATCAATCAAAACTCTAAATTTCCCTATGTTCTAGTCCAATGTGTCTCATAGCAAAGAAACCCATGTATAACATATTGCATGGGAAACACCTTCCCAAGATTACCATCCATCGAATTTTGTAATAAAACTCCCAAGTATATATTATTTCATAACATAATTCATGTAACCTATGAGACTATCCACTGCAGTTTAAAAAATAAAACCCATGTATTTCTTACAGAACAAATATTTTGAACAACCTTTGATCATTTCCAAGGTGTGCAGCTAGAGGGATCCCAAGTATCTCTCATTGAATAATATGAATCATTTAACTAATTAATGATAATTAATAGTGGTTTCCATGTACATAATAGTCCCCCTAATTTTAAAAAAAAGGAAATATTTATAATCCAAGATCATAAGAATTAATTAATCTAATTTAAAAATTCAAGTATCACTAATAAATTTAAATTAATTTAATTTTTAATAGTTTTCAAATCATAAGACAAATAAATAATGAGATCTCCAAGAGAAAATTGGATTTCAAACCCCATTTTTATTAATAAATTATTTTAATAACACACCCAAAAGGATGATATATCATTAGGCAGAATTGTTATTTTTATTGAATATTGTGAGTCCACCTAATGGGGTAGTTCGGTTTGAGGTTACCACCATCCAATGTGTATTATGGGTATAAGATAATTGCGTTCACAAACTAGGAATTTAATTTAAAACATTTAGAATTATAGGAGAAACACTCGGAATGTTTGGAATCTCGTGTAATGGAAATATGATATAAATAATTGATACTTTAGGGAAAATTATATATGAGACCAATATCATTCCCAAGACCATCCACCCATCCATTATCAGACATTGGTTTGGGATATACTGGAATAAAATTAATAAACAAGACAAAAAACTTTAAAATACGGAAATTGGCCTTTCTAAAATATAGTATTTTTTATGGTAATACATATAAATAAAGGAATAAAAAGGATTTAAAGACTAAATGATGGTGATCCAATAAGGCTGATGCCCCCCCGATTACAACACGAAATAGTGAAAATAGTTCATATCAAAGGTGGAGGACATGGGAGATCACCCATGCGAGGGGGATTCAATGCATCTTTGGGATGGAAAATGAGATAAAATACCTTTAAACAACGCATTTTCATAAAAACCATTTAACCCCTTATTAAAATACACATGATTTGGATACAAATTATTCCATACCATGTGACACCCAAAATCCCTTAAAAACACTAAATAATTATGCCTCAATAAGAAAAAACACCATTAAGTGTACCAATGATCAAATTTTAGATCATATGATAGGTGTAGGATTCATACTATCAACCAAATGTGAAAAGTAAAAAACTAGAAAAAAATATTCATACTTGACCAAAACATTGGACATTACAATATCCTAACTATAGAATATTTAATCCCTACGAAGCCTTAAATAATGAAAAATGCATCAATTGTCTTACATGACTTTCTATGATCCACTCCAATGGAAATATTACATCATGGACTTCACAACACACTATCTAGAGTCTTTTTAAGATTAGAGTGCTAAGAAACGCTACATATTAGGCCAACATCTATAAAAAATCTATAACGCCCCAATAATGACTGTCTTAGCCCTTCTAACCTAAGACAAGATCCCATCTTCAGATGTTTTATCAAGTGTCCTAAGGATATTCCCAAATTTGGTTTTAACCATTTATTGGAAAATTCCAAATCCAGACCACAAAACCATTGATATATTTAGTGATACATATCTATACCATTTTAACGATGCTCCTCGCAAATTTCTAAAAAGAACACACCTGATTATAGTCTAGGAAACTTCTCTTAGACCTCATTATAATCACAATGGTATACTCAAATTGACCTAGCTAAAACCTATTCAATTTATATTCCATTGAAAATTTAATATGAACCTTTCAATAATATCCTCTTAAAACAATTGTGTGCACGATATAATAACCATTTATCTTCTTTCATTAGAGAATTAGGAATAACACCATTGGATGACTATTCTAAAAAGGTTCATCATAGATGGGAAACCCTATTCAAAAGATAAATCACAATTCCTGTTGGAATAGGTATCCCAATATAAAGTCAATCTCATTAATGAAAGCATGAAAATTAAATTAAGTGATGTGTTCTAATAGAACCATTTTAGGTTCTTTTTACAAAACATTACATAAGTTCCAAAATTGAAATCCAACGACTAGTCCAACATTATCATGACCTTTATCTCAAGAGGCCCATCTTCAATATTCTCATGGTTGAATCAAAAACATAAGTATCCCTTTAAATATAAATTTGAGAACAATTACATGGATTCTATCATCCATAATAAAAAAGGTCAAATGAATTGGTTATTAGTTGGGTATAATTGAATCTCTATATGTATACTAATTTCATGGTTACGATGGGGGTCTTGATGTGATATAAACAAGTAAACCATCATGATTTTACAATTAGTATCCTTATTGTTATTTTTGGGTCACACTTGAATTGAATACAAGCTATAACTACCTTAGCCTATCCCTGAAACCATGTATCCCAACTGTGACTGTCCAGATTTACACATGGGTCAACTATTTAAAAATTCCAATATTTATTTTATAAAATTTATCATTATTGTAAGTAACATTAATTTACTAAATATCTATGTTATTCCACTTTAATGATATCGAATTTGAAACCATAGAACCTCGAATCGAACATGCCCAATCATTCTCTTATTATCTAAATAGAACCTCATATAACTATCATGTACCAAAACTACCATACAATGTTGGTGTACACTCCCATTCAACCTAGTTCCATACTGAACACACGCATTTGTGCATATTTCGGTATCAAGGCCTTACTAACAACTGTACATGGAATTTCTATGACATTAACAATGTATCTACCTTGCAACTCACCTTCATGATATGTATACATATGTTCCATTAATTATCAAACCCAATTATAAAAATTTCATATAGTACCTTATGATCACGATCGACTTACATAGAAGAACATGTTTCTAAATATTAACATGATGCTATTGACCTTAGTTGTGTCCTAGTGTATGAGTTACTAAGAACCTTAGATATATATTTATAAAAAATTTCCAACACCAAAAGAACTAGTTCCTAGATGTGGCCAAAAAAATAGAAAGAGGCCTATAAGAAGAGAGGATAACCAGCCTCTCATAAGAACACTAGATGAGATGCTCATTTCTCGAGCCATATGATATTTCTTCTATGTCAAGTCGACATGAATCATTTGAATTAGGTAACAAATAAAAAATTAAATGGGTTATTCAATTTAAAAACACGCAATACTTTGTATAAGGTCATCAAAAAAACAAAAAGAATACTTATTTTTTTTATTCTTATCTAAAATGTTTAATACACATAATGAGACCAAAAAAATCATGTCACTATACCCCAATGTTATCCTATAAATATTTACATCAGGAGTCCAAGAACCTTCATCGATGTTGATGGGTAACCAAATGGTTTAAGGTTTTATGAAACACTTTCACATGAACAACATATGAGTTATCATATCCATTTTACTGAAATTGCACTGAGTGTAGAAAAAAATTCTACCGCGACATCAATACAACACATCATGTGGTAAAAATTTGTTGAATGCAATAGTTTTTATAGAAAATAGGAAGTTCATATGACCAATGATGTAGTTGATCATGCCATGGGTACATCTAACATTCTCAATTGGAGCATTACATTATGCTTACACCTTTAACTAGGAAAAATTATCTAAATGATCACCCATTTACATGGGGTGTCACTTTATTATTTTGAGTCCTACTTGGGAAAAAATACTCCCGAATAAGAGAACTATTATAAAAACTAAAAGAAGTATTTCATCAATTACATAAGGATGGAAAGTTATACTATAACCTTACATTCAACTTATATATATATATATATATATATATGTATCGACCCCAAAATAAGGTCTTGTCAAAGTTGATCACCAAGACATACTACCTAATTTCTAGGTCAGACATAGCATATGATGAATAAATCAGAGTTCTATAAAAATTACCTCCTTCCAAATCATGAAAACTCTTTATGAAACAATTAAAAATAAACCTTAAAGGAGGGTCCTTTCAAAAGGAGCCTCTGAAAGATTTAATTTTAAATAATTTAAAATATTCTTATTAATTTCATCAAGTTAAATTGTTCATATATGAATGATATAATGTATAGGTAGTATGATGAATAATTAAATTAGCTTTGTTTTGATGATTCCATGCTGTTTTTTCAAAAATCATCTCATGATATACTTTTTATAATTTATTTGATTCTAGAGTTTTCACAACTAGCTCAATTAATGAATATAAAATATTCCTAACAACTAAGGGAAAAAATATTTAGTTTGTAATTGTAATTTTAATTAACCCAGGCCTCATAATAATAATTATCAAATATAGATAACATGTCTTTTATTAATTAAGGGAATAGTTCATGCATGATTCCACTATTTGTTTGTTTGTAATACCATATAAATAGCTGGAAAAAATTTAATTCCCATCCCATTTTTAAAAATATATCCCCAATTGAATTATGTACTATGTACATAAATAGTAAAGTTGAACTTTGAAGTTCCCATCCTATCAACACGTGTTCAATTATATGACCATTCATACCCATTTTATTAAGAAATTTATTTATAAATTAAAATTTTCATCCCATTTAATTTAAACTAATGATAGTTTATATTATAGAACTCTAAAACTCCTATAATGGGTTCATATCATAATAAACACACCATGGTTGACCTATATGAGTCCAGTACACTATCTTTTATTAAACAATCCCCAACCGACCTACATGGGTCCATTTTTTCATTTAAGGATTCAGTTGTACTGGTCATCATGCCCAATGATAGAAGTATAATCATTTATAATGGAATAAATTTTCAATAATAAATTCAAAATAAGAATATATGTATAAGAATCATTTTTCAGTACGATGAAAAATCATTCCCATGTTATATGTGTACTTTCTTTTATATGTTACAGATGAAATTCATGTAGCCAGAACCATATTTTCATATTTTTTTTAGAATAATGAAGTCCAAATATAAAGGTTTGATTATATGGGTTACCATTGAAAATTTACGAAGGACCATACCCATTATTAATTTTTATTATCAAACATTTAATCACAACCATGAATATTTCATCTCATGCAACAAGGGTTCATGGCTCAAAAATTTTATAATCTGTTGGTTAAATTGAATTCCACCTTTATACTATATAGAAAACAACAATTTGGTTGATATTTAAAATTTATTTAACTTAATATATATCATATATAAATATGAATCATGGTAAAATATATGAAATCATGGTAGTAATCCTTGAAAGATATTATGTTAACCCATAAACACCAAGTCATGGTTTATAATCACGAAACAAAAAATAAATTACAAAACCAAGACATAGACGTAAGAATACGAAATTATCATCTAGGCACGTAAATAGTCAAGCATGATAATAATGTACAAAAAGGTATAAAACTAATTATGTTAAAAAATACCTAATATGGTATACAAAAATAAAAAATTAGAAACACATAGTCCACCTTAAAAATTCTTAGATATCAATGAAATGAAATCTTCATGGAATATAATATTAAAGGTGTGTTAGTATCTATGTTCCAAGAATGATTCATTTCAAAATAATTTCATTCAATACATAGAAAAATTAATAAAACCAAAATTAATTACATATAAAAGAATATCAATAACCGGGGGTTAAATAAAAATTAACCATAACATCAAAAAATCCAACAATCGCATCACTAGATACTTAATCATTTGTTATTAATTGGTTATATAGACCCAATCAAATTCTATTTAATTATTGTCACCAAGTTAATAATATCCCTTTTTACCATTCCAAAAAATAGTAAGATGTAAGAGTAAAATGAAACCTCTGATTCCACTCGTAGTGTCCTCACTTAAGAGGAACTAAACTTCCACACCAATCTAGTTTCCTACTCAGCCTCATGCATGCCTCCCCATATACCAAAGGCAATTGACTAGCAGCGATGGTCTAATGGTGGTGTGGTGAGAAGAATATACCATCTAGATCTGTAATAAATAAAATAGAATTAATAATAAATAATTTCATAAAAATATAATAACAACTTAAAAAATAAAAAATGAATGATAATTATGCATGAATATTACCTAAGAAAAATTCAGTAGGGTATACATTGAACACTCTGGAAATTACTATTGAAATAAATAAATATAAGAAACCAATTCAAATTTCAATAACATCTTGAGAACAAGTGTGATCCTTTTCTCCCATACTCTATCCCATAACATGATTTTAACTATAATAAATGTCAATCCAAGAACCATATCATGTAATCGTGAGGACTATTCTTGTACCCCAGTATAATGGAGGACCATACAAGGCATGATATTTACTCAATATTACACTATAAATTGTTTCTAATGAATTTTTATTCTGTGTTTATAAAATAATATTTTTGAAGATATATGAAGAAGGTACTAAGTTGAAAAATTTAAAAATGTTGGGATAAAGTAACCCATGGAAACCTAGCTGACAATACCTATTTCTTCTAAGATATAATTTCTGTGAACAATCCTAACTAGTAGAAATTGGGATAAACATATAGTGGTCCTAGTAACTGTGGCTATAATTATTGGATACAATAACTAATTCTGATAAATATTGTATGAATAAACCATTACTCATATGTATTAACAAAAAACAAGATATAATTTTATGTACTATAATCATGGTCAAGGAATTCCAAAAGCATTAACACAAGTGTCACACATAGAGTGATGTAATTTCATTTATATAATGATCTCATCCATGAAGTCTATAAAGAATAAACCAAATTATCACTCATAACTCCCAATTTCCCTATGATCTCATCCATGGAGTTCCATAATGATAAAACTCGTCTATCAGTTAGAGTGTGAGAACCATCATACCCATAAGCATTTCCTTGTAATTCCATAATAATGGAAGCTATTTATCACTCAAGGTGTAACAAAATTCAAGTAAACTATGAACTCGTCCAAGGAATTCTGTAAAAAGGAAACTCATATATTGATATTGGAAAAAATAATTGCAACTACATATGATCCGTTCAAAGGTGTTCGCCATAAGGGATCGCAAGTATCACTCAAGATGTAATAAAATTAATTTTACCATTTAATGATTAGTAATAGTGGTGTCCATTTTATAAGAATACCATTCATTATTTCAAATATGATGAATTAATATGCTATATACATAATCCATCTATAATCTGATATCTAAATAAACATTAGTTAATAAATATCAAAATATTTAATTAAAGAATGTGGTAAATATTGAACACCAATAATTAATAATATCAACAAGGACAATGTTTTTTTCTAATCCCAAACTAATTAATTAACGATTTTATGACAACAACCATGGGTCAATTAAATCATATGTAATAATGAGCAATTTTACTCTATTTTGAGTTACAAAAAAGGGGTGGATTGGGTTGAAATCACCACCTTCCACCATGTAATAAGTATCTAAGATAATGAATTCATTGTTTGATTATTTAGTTTAATCAATTTTATATTTTGGAGAAACATTCGGAATGTACAATGCAAAAAAATGAGATATGATATAAAAAAGTTATTACTTAAAGGAAAGTGTATACACTACGTACCTACTCTATAGGATACACCACTCATCCACTATATGGCTTAAATTTGTATCAAAATGGTATAAAATCATAATATTAGACAAAATACTTGAGAATATAGAAAATTTGTTTACATTAATTTATAATTATGTATGGTGAGATAAAATATGTAAAAATCCAGTGGAATCAGAAATAAAATAAAAGAGATACAATGATATATACAATGCTCGATTCAGACATAGAGTATAAGATATACTTCATTTCTTAGAAGGATTCCAATGGAGATCTCTCACAAGAATGGGTTTCTATGGATGGAATAGAATGAAATTTTTAGGTAATCCATTTATATAAGGTATGTTAATATTCTTCACATTCCTCCTTTTTGAAAATACACAAGGTTTGGCCACACTGTTTAGCATAACATGTGCCAAACATGATGTTCTACAAATCAATGTACAAAATCCCCCACACGGTATTGCTGAATGATTTGAAACACCATTCCCCTAAAATTTCGTATTTATTGGTTAAGATTCACTATAGGTGCTAGCTAGGATCTTAGTTTGGAGAAACAATCCAAAACCTACGCAGGTCACCACACCCAAACAATCATCATGATACCTGACCACCTAGAACCCACACAGAGATTATATAATATTTTCCCGAATGAAATTTGGTTACAAAGATGAACTTATATGTTAAAATAAACTCACACATCATTATTCCTCTCCCAAAATTGAATAATTGTGATCAAGACACATAAAAACTCATCCAAACACCCAATAATCATTTTGTGACCCAAAAATCCTCCAAAAACACCATTTTGATTCCCAATACATGAATTTTTAATCTCATTCCATGATTAAGATTCAGCCAGTCCACAAAACAAGAAGTGTTACCAGACATATAATTTTCCACATTGTCTAAATAATCGGTCTTTGCACTGGTAGAAAGAACACCCTGAACCAAAAGTATAATAAAACAAAGATGTTTCACCTAGTATTTTCCCTCAACCCAGGGGTAATTTAACTGTTTATAGAGGGTCATACAATGAAAATAGTTAGAAAATATCAATCCATCAACATGGTGATAGTCACATCACGGGCCATTTGGACCACTCTAAAGTAAGGTGTGGGTGAGGATGTGTCATTGTTCAATCAATATTATATTATTATTCCAAAATATAAATATATTTCATTAGAATATATGTTTTGGTGTTTTAATGAGGGTCCTAGTTGGGACCTAATAATGGTTCCTTTCTTTCATTAGGTCATGATAAGGAAGATTCTCCTATTTGGATCTCTATTGTTCCACATTAATTTTTTTTAATTTTGAGTCCATTTATAGGGTTCCATTGAATAAGATTGAATTAAGGCATTCCTCTTCATTTATTTTATCTTCCCCTTTGTTTTTTATTTATTTTTGTTTTATGTGGGTTGGTTTATATGTATCCAATCCTGCTATGACATGGTGGGAATTTTTTATTTCTATGAGTATCAGTGTTTCTTCTATATAGAACGTATCATGAGGGGATTTTTTTACCATAATTAATTATTATTCAGGATGTATGTTTCATAGTTAATTATTAATGTTATCTCATGAATTTTTGATTAAACAGTATTATGTTTGGGTGAATTTATATGGTATTTTTTGTGACACTGGTTTGGGTGCATGAAAGTTATGGATTGAAGACTTTTTATCATTTATAGAACCAGTATGTCATCTAATGTGTTTGGAATTGATTGATTCATTTTGGTATTTTGGTTTTAGATGTTGTATTTATTAATATAGTGGAATTTATTCTAATTGTTTCTACTAATAGACCTCTATGAAGTTTGTATTTTATTTGATTGATTAATAGATAACTATATGAGGTTGTTAGATCCATGTGTAACTCCATAAATTTGAATCCATGATCTTTTATTTATTTTTGACTAATGTTGTAATTTTTGTAAGGAACGTGGTACAATGTGTGTTGATATACTAATGCTTATTACCCATTTTGAATTCAATCATATGTTTTAATGAAAAAAAATTTAAATATATTTTTCATTTTTTAGTGTTTAATCTGATAAATTTAAATTTTATAAATTCTATTTCTGTTAGAAATAATTTTTTTATTCACAATTCTATATTAAAGTGGGAATTTTGATTATGTAGTAAATTTATTTACCAAGGTGAAATTAATATCAAAATCTAGTTAATTTTATAAAAATGAAAAAAAATTATATGATGTCTAGAAAGATATAATTTTAGAAAAAGGCCATATTTCATATATATTTTTTAAAGTCATATAAATATTCATTTCTACCATATGGAAATCTAATGTAATTAAAACAGAATAGTCTATGAATTATATATTGAAGATGACATAGAATATTTTTTATATGAATTTTAATGAAGCTACAACACACAATTCTACATATTATTTTATGTTTCGGCATTTATATGTATAGGAAATGAAATTACGTGCATACTTTTATTACAATCAATAATAATTTTTGACTTAATTATTATTTTTTGATGATTTATTATATATATTAAACATTATAATTTAATATTTGATCATGAAATATAAAGTATATCTTCTTCGACTGACTAACAATGTTTCTAAACATGGAAGTTCTACTTAATATAATTATTTCATATAGGATTATTGATTAAAAAAGATGAATATTTTTAAAAACTATTTTGGTGATGTTTGTTTATATATATAATATATTTCTCTAGTGTAGACGTAGACCAGTTCACATTCATGATACATCTTATTCTAATAAAATTGAGTTGAAACAACTATTTCATTAAGATGAAAAATAAATTGATGAATAAGATTGAATCATATTATCTAGTATTGTATTATTTCATTAATTGATTATTTTATATAGTATATGATGTCTTATAGAGATACAACCAATGGTTTTTAGTTTTCCCTTGTATAATTTATTAGTAATCAATTTCCTTATACAAATATGTTCCAAAACTAGATAATAGTTTCTACATCAATTTAATTCTATTATAAGTGAACATTCATGAATTGAGTTTTATTGATATCTATTCATGCATCTTGTAAAGGTTGAAACCCAATAAAAGTTAATTGGAATCTTAGATCAAAGTGTCTAGTTTTTTCACCCATGTTGTGTAGTCCATTATAAATGATCTAGTATTATATAAATCAATAAAATAAAATAGTGCATATTGGTGGAGTGGAATATGTTTTTTTATTCCTATAAACACTATAAACTTATTTTGTCACAATCAACTTATTTATACATATTCTATTACATAACTCAAACATAATATAATGGAAAATCCTAAGTAGTTTAGATTTGAATTTTTAATATAGTGTGTGATTTTTTATGATAAATTCACCTAATATATCTTAATCTATTATACCACAACACTCAGGAATCAATTGATATCATATATGTGAATTTTTAGTTCTCAACCATTTTAAAATTAATGTCTAATGATATTTGTAACGCCCCGACCCCAGCTGCCCAGAGTCGGTGCATTACTTCGTAACATTGGAATGATCACAAGAAAGATCAAATCTCGAAAGACCGATTGGTTTAGTAGCCTTGGAAACACTACATATATTCATAAGTTTTACATTACATCATAAAATGAAAAACTACTACAATAACATAATGTCTCCATAATCCACACTCATATCCCCACATAATATCCCTGCAGGTCATTCATAATTTACTTCTTCACTTCCTGGGAAAAATAAAACATAGAAAAGGGGTGAGCTCAAATGCCCAGTAAGGATAACAATATAGCGGAAACTTTCATAAATAAGAATAAACATTTAAGGCAATGCATTACTAAAACAAAAGCCTTTTAAACTTGAACTTCAACATAGTATGGCAAAAGTAAAATGAAATAATTCCATTTACTTATTCACATGTATATTCTACTAATCGAATAATCACATGCAAAAATCAATAACCACTTTCATAATGTTGGAATGCATAATGCCAGACTATCATAACCACATAGCCAAGGCCTCGTGCCAAGACTACAAATAAGATTTTGTCAAGGCCTTGTGCCAAGACACTAGTTTGTCTCATGAGACCTACCGATGCATCGAGGAGCTATAGTGGGCTCCACCCGTCACATATTAAGTCCAATGCATTCCCATATGAAAGGTTTTAAACATAACATAAACATTCGTATTAAAACTAGCACACGAAATGTCAATACATTCACCATAAACTATGAATGGTATAAAAATAGCACATCCACAGTCAAACATATCACAAAACCTTCAATACAATATAGAAGTTTTGTATCATAATAAACCAACTTCAAATAAACGTAAAATCCATAAAAGGATGCTGACATAGATGAAATCAAAACTATTTGAGAGAAATATCTCTTTTTTTGAAATCATTTAAAAGTCACACATTTATAAAGGAAGTAATTAAAAAGAGAATTTTAAATCAAAGTGTCCCATACCACTTTGAAACTTTTAAAAGGAATTAACATTTTAAAAACATTCATGTCCATATAAATAAATCCTTAAAACCCATTTTGAAGACATGGACATTAATTAAAAATATTTAGAAAGATAAATCTTTAAAACATTTAAAATTCTGATTTTGATAAAGAGTACCCTTCCAAAATTCTAAAAATATTCATTTTGAAATAATTTAAAAGTCACATAATTATAAAATAAAACATTTACTTTGAAAATATCCTTGTAAGATTGTAAGGGAAGCTTTTAAAATTTTATAACTGCGGTAAATAGCCGCAGCCGCCGTATAAGTTAAAAGAACATTCTTACCTTAATTGTGTCGAAAAGGATAAAAATCACCTTGTTTGGAAAACGATGGAAAGATTCCTTTATAAACCTCTTATAAAAAGTCAAACAAGGGTATAAATTAATTTAACTCATATCTTAGTAAATAGTAAAAATGTTTTGAAATTCATTTTTAAGAAACATGGATGTGGATGATAAAGAGATCCCAGTAGATTATTACGTATAAACATCCTTGGATAATGAAGAGGTAGTAAAGTAAACCCTTACCTTGTACTTTTCCTTGGTTGGGGTAGGTTAACCTCCTGAATAATGGTGAAATAGTTGTTATTAAATTATACAAGAATCATATATATTAATATGATATCATATATGATCTTTTAACATTGATTTGTTAATAATATCTTAGAATTATCGTTGTTTCGGGAGTTAACTTACTCATTTTCTTTTATATGTTTTGTTACATAAGCCATGGTTGTTTTATCTTATTCATATCCATAATGATATCCAGTCCTTAAACATCATTTTTAAATCATCAAATGATAATTATACTTGAATGGATACGATGGAGAATGAATCTCATCGCGTTCGTGGAGACGGTAGTCCGTACGTACGCACGAGCGACAATATCATTCTTTTGATATTAAAATAATATATAAATGGATGGTATATCATATATACAGAATCATTAACATGTTATATTTATTATTTACATGAGTTACACATCATTATTATACCCATCCAAATAATATTATATTGAATAACAATTACACCACGACGTGGAGACGGTAAGCCGTACGTACGCACGTATGGTGACATGTTATTCAAAGGGTGGATAGAATACTGAATATGATTGTACCATATTTATAATAACATCAATGTATATGTGAGATACTGGAGTTATTATTTTAGAATGGTAAGAACAAAGGAAGAAGAAGTGGAAGAAGAAATGAACTTGGAGAAGGGTGGTGAAATCATTACCTCTTCTTCGGGTTCTTCCTTTTGATTTGATCAAAAGGGCTCCTTAGGTTGGCTTTCTGATCAAAATAAGGCCTCTAGGTTGTAGTGAGGGATGTTGGGAGAGTATTTGGGCAGAGTTTGGCCGAACCAAATGGCTTTGAAGGTGTGAAGAAATGAGAAGGAGGAGTTCCCTTTTATAAGAGGGGTGAGGGGCACCTTTGGAAAAGCTATAAATATTAATTTATAATAAATTCATATTCGGTTTACAATGGCTCCAAAGTTGACTATTCAAAGGATAAGGTGGGGATAGGTTGAAAAAAACTCAACCAATAGAATTTAGACAGGTTTGGGTACTTATATTAACCTTATCTTTAAGTATTAACTCTAAGTTAATTAGTTTCACTTTTACAATGTCTCTTTGTATTTTTATATAATATGGTTAATAATCTTACTATATACATACAATCGACCCACAAGTGGTCCATTAATGATGAACCTATCCTGATATAAGTCTCTTGGCCGAACCTTAGATTTTTAGGAATTTAATATCAATTAATAATATAAATTTTTTTTAAGAACTCTTTTATGTCAATTTTGACACTATTCAATAGTTGATTTTTGTGAAACTCATAACAGATTGATTACATCGAAAAAAGTCAATTAAATCAATCCTAATTTATCATATTATCCTAGAAAATTAGTTTAATTCATTAAAAGTTTCATATTATATTTATTTGGGTATTTATAATATCCATTATTTTAATTTTTCACTATTATAGTAATTACTGCATCATCATTGTGTCATAAATAAAATAAATTATTTAATGTCTAAAAATTATAAATAAACTATCATTATGTAGGAAAGAATTTTAGCTTTCTAATGAATATTTATAATCGAAAATCCAACATGTATAACCCTATGTAAAAATTGTTCTTCTAAAAGATGTAAGCTTATACAATTTTTATTTTTATTTTAACTTTATTAATATAATGTGTCCCTACCACATACAAGTGGCTCCAAGGGGTCCCCAAATTGACCCAAGGATGCTCATGGTAGGGTATGTGTCCACCAATAAGGTTAGGACACGTTTTAGGGTAATTTGGTATTATTATAATATTATTTTTTAACCCTTATTTACCGGATTTACCCTTTAACCATGGTAAATAAAATATTTACCGCAGTAATTATTCAAAATGTGTAAAAATAAAAGTTATCTATTTATATAATTTGGACATCCTGATTCCAAATATGGAATCCATTTTCCTAAATTCAAAACACAGAAGTGGCAGAAATTAATTTAAAATTAATTCCCGCTGTCAAAACAAAAAACGTGTTTTTAAGAGGTAATAACTATCAAAAGATTGACACTTGTTTATGTTCGGTTTAATTGTAAAATTATTTCCAATGACCAACATTATATTAAATGGTAAAATTATATTCTAAATATACTTTAAAACCACTCAAATTCATAATTTATCACTATTAATTATTTTGATTAAAAAAGTTGTTTTTAATTAAAATTTAGTAATTTTCACTATTCATCAAAATATGAAAGTTATCCGAAATGTACCAAAATTTCACCTTAGGCTAAATTAGATATTCCGAATCCGAAAATGAAGTTCATTTTGAAATATAAAATATATATAATTTTAAATAGTAGGTATTACTATTCATATCGGCTAGTTTGATCGGTTGTGGTGTGTGTTAAAACTCGAAGTTGCGTACAACACACGCTACTGTATTATTCAAAGGAAAGCGTACCGTGGAAGCTTGGGATGTTTCATTTTAAATTTTTTGATGTCCCCATTTAGTCAAAAAGTTTAAAATATTGTATTTAAAAAGGGTTCACTATTAAAAGTTGATAAAAGTGCAATACTGAAAATGAATTTGTTCTTGCATTATATCTAAGAAACTCATAATATGGATTCTAAAATTATAAGGATTATATAAAGTTTAAAATTTAGATAATAAGATTCATAACCTCTTTTGAATGGCCTTTTTTTGTAAGTCATGGTGTTATTGAACTCGGTGTTGCGTGTAGTGCAAGTTATTGAATTATTTTGCAGAAATAATACACTATGAAATCTTGGGGTGTTACAATATTTACATATTTCATCAGTGGATGATTATAAATAATTTATTTCTATGATTAAATATAATAACATCAATTGAGATAACTATTTGTGTTAAAATTATTAGATGGTAATCTACATAAAAATCATGGCCTGAATGAATAACACAGGTTGTAAATCATTACAAAAGTCTAAAATGTGGACATTAAATAACAGATTATTAATGTTAATATGAATATGGTCTGAACTATAAATATAAAAATGAATATAATTGGGTAAGGTTAATGCATCACATAAATAAATTTATGATTAACTATGTTATTTAATTTTTTTGTTGATATAGTGACTATAGTTCCAAAATCATATTAGTCATTAAAACAACTCTTATTTCTACCATTAAAATGGAATTTAATTTCTTATACTATAAGATAATTGATTCTATTAGCGGATATAAAAATAATAGATTTTACAGGAACAATGTTGACGTGTGATGAAAAAATAGAGGTGGAATGAGCTGATTACAATCTTGTTATGAAGAAAAAAATTTTCTTGAAATATTATATATAAAAAATTATAAGGAGACCAAAAAAATTTCATATTCATATTAATATAAAATATAAGTAAACATATTCATATTTTGACAAGGATAATTATTAGTTATGTCAGAAGATTAAAATGTTTTATAGTAATCAATGTAGATTATAATAATCCATTAATAATAATAACAATGGATGAAAACTCATAAGAAATATGATTTTATTATTATTATACACTTGAACCCATCATGACTTACTGTCCCCATCTCAAAAAAATATGATGATTATGATGAATTCCTACATGAAATCTAATTATTAGTTGAAATTAAATATATTAATGAATTGCAAATGGAGTGCTTATGAAGACGTTAGTAATGACTCACATAATAATTTGAAATATAAATATTAAAACCAATAATAATATTTGTACATTATAGATCAATAATAATTTATAAAATCTGTTTATTGTTTAAACAATAAATATGAAACATAAAACAATACTTTGGAAGAGAAAAGTGAATATATTTCAATTAAAATTATAGTAAAAATATTTAAATAAAAGTATCAACATACTTAATAAATAATTTTATGTTGTGATGAAATAATAATTAGATTTACCATGATAATTTTCTTAATTATTATGTAAACATGATACTTATACATCAATATTTATTTTAAATTATAGAAAATATAATTAGTTAGTAGATGTGGTTTATTTTATAAAGAAGGATTATATTGTATTTTTAAGGGGAATATTTAATGAAAAACAAATACCTAGAACAAAATAATTAAAATGAAAAAAAATTGATTAAAATATAATTGTTAAAGGACAATATAAGTAGAAATTATTTTTTCAATGTTCTAAGAATAAACAGATGAAAAAATTTAATTATTTATCATGTTATAGTTGGTTTAAATTATAAAAATTATTTTTTCTTATAAACTCTTAATTTTACATTTGTAAATGAATAATTAATTCAATGATTTTTTAAATGTTATATATTAATTTTATATGATGTTTAATACGATTTAGGATTATGATCCTATAATTTGGGAATTTTAAAAACCAAAAAGAACATGGGTGAAAAATATCATATCTTATATATATTATTTCTAAGGTCCACATCACTGAAAATGAAAAGTGATATATGAACAATAGATGTTCAAGGCATAATAGTGGAGATTCCAAAACAAAAATATTTAATGACTCTCAAAGATTTCTAGAGGATATATTTTATGTGGTGAAAATGAAAAAATAAAAATCATTGGGGTTTGATCATTTAGGAATCCATGTTTAGTCCTCACTAGCAATGACTTATATGTGGAAGGTATGAAGTATGATTTAATAAATATTTATAATCATTGTAATTAAGTATATATTATATGTTTTTCTAATAATGAATTCACTGTTTTAAAAGATGAATAACTTTAATTTAATGCACTTAAAACTAATAATATCTTTATTTAGCATCCTAATACCATATTTAACGAAAATATAATCTATTTGAATAATGATAAAAATAAATCCTTAATACATCCCTAATAACATTGAATTTTTATTTTATTTTCATTATGAAAATTGACTAATAAGAATTTCATTGTGAATCATTGCCAATGTAAATTGAACAATAATAGTTATTTCATTAAACCCAAATAGAGAAGAAATAGTAGATGTCAAAAAAACCTAAAAAGGTTTCAACCTCTTGAATCATTGAAAATATTCATATGTATTTTTATGGTCTATATAATATGGAAGGCCTTGAAGGTATATCTACTATTTAGGTTTTAGTTTATAATTGTTTAAGTTGTCTTTGGGATTACTTCCTAGAACGCTTAATTATTGAATGTTTTATTTCTATTTTACTTTGAATGAAAATTCATAATAAAAAAGATAAAAAAATTATCATTATAATTTATTCCTATGTAATAATTTGATAAGAACAAGTTCAATGCATTTTAATCAAAATTTGGAATCAAAAAATTTTTCTTTCTCCAATGACACCTCCATAGAATGGTATTTTTGAATGGAGGAATTAATAATTACAAAAAAAAAATACTAGAAATATGTTATGTGAATGTTGCATGGGATCCAAATTTTTAATTGAAACTATTAACACAATATGTTATATCATAAATAAATTTATAATAAGTCCAATCATAATGGAAAGAACGTATGATTTTTCAAATAATAGATATCCAAAATTTGTACACTTTAGTATTTTTGGATATAATGATTATATTATAAATCACTAGTATAATCTTGGTCATTTTGATCCAAAGGATGATAAATGAATATTTTAGGGTTATTTTATTTCCATTAAATTTTATCATGTTTTCAATAAAAATTCAATGATATTTATCTTCCAAATAATATTATGACTGTTGATATTCATTTTTTATCTCGAAAGCACCAAAATTAATGATCGTAGTTATTCATTTCACAAATTAATTCTTGAACATATTATTCATGAAAAAATAGAGATTACATGGATGTTTATAATGATGAAATCCATAAATAATAGGTATAAATAATTATATCTATGAAATAAATTTCCTAGAAAATATAGATCCTTAAATAACCCTTCCTTAATAACTTTTATTAGAATCCTATAAAAATGAGTACAAACTATTATAAGTGTGAAAAATATCAATGAATATTTTACATATTTATAACTTCTTAACAATAAAAATCTTGAACAATATTTTATATATAAATATTTGTTTCTAGATAAACATGAATAATTATACCATTTTATGTTAAATAGAGTCTAGGAGCTAGCTGATATATCCTCAATTTATCCAATTATTTATAATGAATCATTTTAATTCATAAATAAGTTGATCAGAAATTATTCATTATAAATAAATCTATACATATAAAAAATATAATAATGAAAAAATAAGGAATTGATTATTATGATGCATTTTGTCTGGTAGCCATTTTAGAATCCATTAAGACAGCCTTGGATTATCCATACCAAATGAATTATTAATTATTTCATATCGATGTTAAATATTCATTGAAAATTGTTTCCTTATGGAGGAATTTTACATATAATAACCACATGGTTTTGAAAATCCTAAAATTCCACATTCTTTTTTCATACATAGTTATTCATTATTTTGTAATAAGTAAGAACCATGGGATTTTTTTGAATGAGTAATGTCAAAGAATTATTTCAAGTGGGTTTTATGTGGGATTGGAATGTATCATTACTTTCAAATCCATCAGCATGATCAAGTTTGAAGGGGTTTCATATCTTAAGTGGCATCCCCAAACAACCAAAGTGCCCTAAAAATTTTCATTGGTATTGCAAAACATTGGGGGATGATTTTATCTAAAAAACACAGTCTAAACTAGATAAAATAAAGACAAATGAACGAATTATAATATATTTTAGAGTAAATACAACAAAAATAAAATTAAAAAAATGCGAAAAACAATATTGTAATAATCAAAAAGTAATAAAATATGAAAATGGTATTAAAAAATATCAATATAGCCCCACAGATGTGATATTACTCCAATGAAACCATAAAAAGACTCCATGATCCAAATCACCATCCCAAGGAAGTATAAACAAGTTGACCAACATGAAAAATATGAGACATTTCCATTAACTATTTCCAAAAGAATGACATATTCTGGGAAACCAAAGTACAAATATGTTGGGTATGTAATCATAGCAGGTAGTATTTCCCAAAAAAGGTTCTTAACTCATTACAATAAGAATATAACACATTACCATAATGTTTATACTATTTTTGTTAAAAGAAATAAGAACATTAAAACACTAACTAAATTTATAATAGTTTTAATTGAAAGAAGAATAATTTATCAAACAATATAAGACTATAAAAAACCATGGAACTAAAACAAATTTCACTTTCTTCATTTCTAATTGACATACCAAATCCATTTTCCACAAATACATATGTATTCTAGGTGAATGATTCAAACTCATGGGTTCTTTCTCATTGATTCACTATATTCTCAAAAGGTTACAAATCTCTAGGTTCTCGATTGGTTCATAGCCCTTATTCATGGTAACAACCAATGAAGATAATATCACTTTTACCATGATTTATGAACCCTCAGATAAATTTGTTCTACAAAAATATTTCTTCCTTTGAGAAATGTAATGACACAACATTCTGTCATTGATGAGAAACTATACTAATAAAACCAAAATTTAATTTACAAAATCAAAGGGGATTCCAACATTGATTTAAATTGAAATATTTAAATTTCATAACCCCAATGGGTTTCCATAAAAAAGTAATTCTTTTTTTTTACTTTTCAAATAAAAAATAATAGTTTTATTTCACCAGTGACTAGATTAGTGAGTGCTTCCTACGTGGGTCTTATCCGGGTCTCAAGTTTGATCCCAGCCTAGTGCATCCTAGTATTTGTGTGTCATCTTTTATTTTTAATGATTCCATAATTAATTTACTAAATAAAAACTAATACGTTATGTTCTAGAACAATATGATAATAGAGGGAACCAACCAACCTCTCCATAGATTATAACAATAAAGAATTAAAAAATGGTAACTCTAGATCTAAACATCAAAACAATTCCCTTCATTTTATCTCAGAAATATGTTTAAAATATACATAATAATAAATATTTCTACTTGTATTATATTAGATGTATGTCAAAGTAAGACATAAGATAAGAATAACAATACAGAACAATAAATACCCTTGGCATAATGTAAATCTCAATGATCTAACACACTATGATTCATTAAAATTGCATTCCATACTAATGAAAATCAACAAGGATTCCTAGAGATGTAAAGAAATTTAAGAGACTATTAAAAATGGTCAATAACGAGTGTCTTTGGTTGTAAAATACAAGTTATAATAAAATTTATAAATAATGTAATACATGTCAAATGGTTATGATATACATTTTATTAAACCATTTTCTTACCTTTTACATTTTAATAAACATAACCCATGGATACAGATGTTTATGATTTGTTATTTTGGAAGATCATTTCCAAAATATAACATGATTTCTTATTTAAACCATCTCCTAAAATGTTTGTCTTGTATCATTTGTAAAACAATGCACCCACTATGATTTCACATATATTACCACATAGAAAATTTCTCACAGAACTTCCACAGTTTAGAGGAACCTTGATTTAATAATCAACCCTCAAAAAAATCATTCATGATTTTCTTGTAATGTTTCATAGTTTATTATAACTACAATCGACACATGAATCCTTATAAAAACTGATAATACACCCAAAAAACATTAATAAACTCCTAAAACTCAACCCAAGTATGCTATAACAAAAAATTACAAAATAAATTATTAAAATACCTAAAAATGGGGTTTTTACAATCCTTAATTCACTTGACATGAATTTTGAAAGATTTATATTGGAAATTTTTTGGAATATCTTGGGACTTTATTCAGTAATTTCTATATCATTTTCCCATGTATTGTCTTGATTTTGATAAATATTTCCTTAATAATCATACTATATTTATACTTTTCCCATGAAACAAATTAAATTGTATATCTTTAATATATATAGAATTGTGAATCAAAGTAGAATCTATATCATTATTAACATTTTACAATAAAATAAATGTTCAATATTTGGCCAATACTCTTTCAATTGAGATATGAAAAATACATTTTCTATTGATTTGAATCATATTCGGAAAAATTTAAGTGATGTTCTCTATCAAATTTTTTTCCTAGAATCTCAAAAGGGACAATATACTAAGGAGAAAACACACAATATCTTTCAAAAAATTAAATTTACTTATAGGGGCTCTCATGAAAATGTGATCACTGACAAAAAATCATAATGTGATATGATGATAGTTTGAATTTTATATCAGATGACTCTTACCCATGATAGTTATTTTTGAATCATATGAAACTTATTTGTCCTCTCATGCACCTTTATATTTCCTATCAGTTACGTCTACCCAGTTTCCACACTAAAAAGTTGAAATTACTAGGTCTACCATATTATGTGATAATATTTCCCATATTTATTGAGTCTTTATTAAATATCCCATTATGTGTATGTTTTTTTTTGTCAGTGAAAAATATTAATTTTCAATGGTGATATACAAAAAAATTCATTCATTAATGTCATTATAATGAAGTAGTTCAAAATATAATTGATCATAGATAATTCCAAAATTCTTTATATTTCAAGAAACATTAGCTTGAGACTATTATTTTCTATCTTTTGTTATTGGTGGACTGATATTAAGTACAATATACATGTTTTAATACTGGCACATTGTTTGTAGAAAAGAAGAAAAATGGTTTGGAAGATGAAGAGTAATTTATAATGTGTATTCCAAAAAGGAATGTAATATGAGTAAAAGAAGTATATGCAATATTTCATTATTTCATGTGAATGATGCAGGTGTTAACTTGTAGAGAATTTTGATTCTAAATTTAATTAATAAGTCTTTAGAGAAAATAATGAAAAAAATTATTTTACAAAAAAAACTATACAATACAATAATTTTTATTATGAGTTTTTGATGGGGATTAGATAATTGAAATTTATATTCAAAAGAGATGTGAAGGAGGAATTAAATTAAGAATGGAATTATATATGAATTTCTTTATGTAAAACATTTAATATATAGTATTTACTCATTATTTTTATGTGGAATAATAAAAAACACCCCGAACCCCCCCCCCCCCCCCCCCAAACCAAAATCCACTGAGGCCCTTGTGGGACTCAATTCTCTATCACACCCAATGGAGGTCCAAAATGGACACCTTGAAGTTAAGAGAGGGAGCATAGTTCCCAAATGTGGCAGTTGTGCACCTTTATACAGACATTAGTGTTTATATCCAAATGCATGCATAGTTTTAAAAAACAATAAGTATATATCATGGTTATGTGAGTGTGGTTGTACTTGTGCTGATAGTCCCCATCTCAATATATATGTCACACAACTTAGTTCAGAGACCAAATGATAGACTCATGTTGAGTTTGATGTGTTATGTATAATGAACTACACAATTCCCATTTTTAAAAATATATTCATATAATGTTGACTACCTTATCGGTTAAATCAGGGCAGTTCAATCTCCCATGCACATGTGTTTACTAAGCGACATCATGTTCCTCCTCTATTCTCTAAACACTGCTTCTGTTACCAGGAAATGATTTACAAGCCACCATCGGACAATGTATATGTCTCCATGATCATTATGAGGTTGAATTTTTGAGAATAAATTTGTTTAAATATTCATGAGATGTTATTTTGGTGATTAATATGAAGAATATTCATCCAAACTACAAAACACAGTTTCATTAGTCTTTTCAAACATGTGATCAACATGGTTTACTGATAGGAATTAATGTAAAAGTGTTTATAATTCCATTTCAGGTTACATTTATCATGAAATTAATAAACTAAAAATATACCAAAATATATATAGCATTACTTAACTTGTGATATAAATGTCTCAAAGCCGATATATTCAATTGTTGAATAAGTCCTCAGAATTCCACAAATTCATGGATTTTAGTTTCTAAAAAAAGTCATTTAAAGTAGTGAAACTATCATATAAAATAACATTCAATGTGTTGACAAGCTTCTTCTACTGATTTTCTGAAACTAGAGTTTATGTTTTTCTAGAAAAACAGAGCTTCAATGAGTTTGTCTATTACAAGAGAAGAAAATAGGGTTTTGAATGTCTCTAATTTTTCTTGAAGAATGGGAGTCATAAAAATCATTTTGGTTACACAAAGGATATCCATGAACATCCAACATTATGATGTTCTTTAGACTCGCAAAAAGTGTTTATATAACCTCTACATTTTTCGAAAAGATGATAGTTCCATGGATAAGTGTTGAGTTTCGTACACCTACTATGTTACACGATGAAAGAGAAATATAATTATTCTAGATAGACATAAAAACCATATTTCATCTGTTCTTCATAAATTCCTTATTGTTTGTGTTAAATAATAAGCAGTTTCATGAAAAACTCATACACAGAAACCTAGTTTGTGCAAGATTAATAGAAGGTGGAGTTTACATTAGTGAGTGAACAAAAAAATATCATCTATACTTATTACTAGTGAATAAAGAGAATGTAAGAAGGTTTCTTGATGAATTAATTTATATGTGATTGAATATGCACAATAATAATTTCTTTATAATGTCTGTGCACTTTTGGGAGGAAAGAAGAAGGTAGTAAACTCGAGTGATTTTACATACGTGAAAAATAACACAATGCATAAACACAGTTCGTGTAATACATATTTTTTGGGGTTTTATACATCATAAATTATGAATGAATATGATTATATATATGTTTTATGGTTTTCCTAGCATGAATAATATATTTCCATTTTGTTTCAATGACATTATGATAAAAGATGGGAGAAGAATAATAGTAAAGTGTGCATGCATTGTAATAAGAATTATAATGCTTGAATGAACTCTAAAAAAACCTATTGATAATATATGAAAGAAATTATGTAAACATGTGGTTTTTATGATAATTTATTTATATAATTAAAATATATGAAAAATATAAAATGTCTAGTTATGTGTAAATAGTAGTTGAAAAATATAAAATGTCTAGTTATGTGTAAATAGTAGTTGAAATATATTAGCTAAACTATGAAGAAATTGATAATATACTACATTTCTAATAATTTCTATCATGGATGTTGGAGAATTCTATCCAAACTAATATTAATATATCATTTTAATTTAAGAATAAAAAATTCTGATAATGCTACGATGAGCTATGATTTTAGTGTTTTGATACTCAAAAACTAAGTTAACAACTTTAGAAATATTGGAAGAAAAACATTAAATGATATTTTATTTAAAAAAGAAGAATGAAATCAAGAAACCATTTTACACTATTATATATTATTATCAATGGTAAAAGGTTAAATAATAAGATATAGTATGACCTATATTAATTTTATCATGGTTTGGGTCAGGGAGAATTCTATTTATTAGAGAAAAACTATTCTAATTACTATGTTGATAGAATAATATGAAGTGAAACATTCATTTTGATTTAATGAAGAGCAATACGTATTTCATGCATGATGTTGTGAACATAACATGTGATTATATTGGATGAACAAAATAGGGCTATAAAATTGAATAATAGTTTCAATAAGGGGAATAAAATAAGGGTTTTATTAAGATAATTTTCGAGAAAGATACAACTATATTCATAGGAACTATAAATATCTATCCATGTGATTTAAAACATTAACTCTTAATTAAATATAGTTCATTGAATGTGAAAGAGTATTTCATATTCTCTATAACAACATTTTAAGGATTAATTTCTAGTGTTTTTGTTTCCTGAATCATTTCTATACCATTACAATGACTTGGTACTTATATTGAGTAGTGACCCATTTCAAAAAATATGTTCATTTTTTTACAATTTTCATATTCCTAATGTGGCTAGAAAAGGATAATAATATAATAATGATAATGATAGATAAAAGTGTTATAGGGATATTTTTTTTAAATCCCTTAAAATTCCCTTACACTGATTTAACCCTCTCTCAGTATTATTCATATCACAATATAGTCATTGTAATTGGTATCAGAAGGGGGTTCACCTATTTTCGAATCACTAGAGTAAAGATAAACTCTTTGGAAGATTTTAGTTTTTTTAATAATTTATTCATGAAGTTCATTACTGGTTATGATTTAGTTATCTATGTTTAAAAGTCTATATCTACCAATTAAATGATGAATTTGAAAAGGAAATAGAAGAAAATGGTGAATAAGTAGTCTCACTTATATAAACAATAGGATGTACATTTTTTCCCCAAAATTACTGGCAATGAATTTATATCTTTATTTAACTATAAATATAAAGTGGATGTAGTTTCTTTCAAGGTTTAGGAAAATAATTATACCTCAAGTAATCCAGTGGAATTTGTTAGTCCCTTTCCAATGTTTCCTCATGATGATGGTCCTATCATAATTGGTAATAATGAAAAATCTACAACCTCTTAAGATATATATTTTTATATATTATGATTTATACTATGTTATATTCCCCCAAAAATTCTTTCACTTTTTTATGAGTCTTTTCATATATAAAGAAAGAGATAACTATTTTAGAAGGAGAAGTTGATGTTTTAAATAAATTATTGCTGAATAAAATTATATAATGCCTAAGGATCGCTAGATAGGATGGATCCTTTAAATAAACTAAGGAGATACTTTAAATAAGGTTCTCAAAATTGATCAATGAAGTTCAATAAAAATATCCAGTAAAATAATTCTCAAATAAAAGATCAATTCACTTGAATAAAAGTTTAAGAATATCAATAATCTCAAGGGTATATATTTAGTAGAAATATAAATAAAAATTATGGATGTTGACTCCATTATTTTTAATTAAAGTGATGTTATATAAATTTAAAATTGAATGAATTAAGATGGATTTTGATGAAAGGATAATTATGACTGAATATCATAAGGTCATCCCAAAATGAATGTTATATATTTTTAATCTCATTGAGCCAATCTTGGGAAAAGACATATTGAACCTTTATAAAATAATGGAAAATTTTATGATTTTACTCAACATTTACTGGTGGATTCTACAGATAA
The DNA here is from genome assembly GCA_963277665.1 of Viscum album. Taxonomy (NCBI): domain Eukaryota; kingdom Viridiplantae; phylum Streptophyta; class Magnoliopsida; order Santalales; family Viscaceae; genus Viscum; species Viscum album. Next base: position 889,220,044 of record OY728159.1, on the reverse strand, counting down.
ATTTCCTCCACCATGTGATAAGAAAATAATTTCTACTTTTGACTATCAATCTCAAGTTTCTTATATGAAAAAATTACCATCCATACTGGATTATATTAATGCATCTAAACAGTTATGTTTTAAAACATATTTTGACCAATTATGAATGAATAATGGTGACAATAAACCAACCACCATGACTAGGGTGGATGAAAATGAATGTATAGAATTTTGTTCCACACAATGTGAAAAAAATTTCATGAAAAAAATAACTCTCTTATATAGAAGAAACCATAAAATATAGGTTTTTTCGAAAATGGTTCTATATAAATAGATTTTAGAATTATGCATCAAATTGTTTTTATAATCCTCAAAATTATTATTCATAAAGGAAGCCAATTTCATGGGGTAGAAATCCAGACAAGAATAAGAAATATCTACTTTTTTAGATGAATATATATTCTAAAAATTTATTTGGAAATGATGATAACATATATTATTTAGTTAATGGTGGTGTTCACTTGGCCAGTACATGACCATATTAACATATTTACACAAATTATGAGAAAATAAGTCAACATTATATAGCTAATAAAGAACAAACATCCTTTGGATGAAATTCAATAATTTATGTGAAAAGAATCTCACCATAGAATATTTAAATTAAGTAAGTTGAGATATCCACAAATATCAAATCCAAAAAGTTAAATAAATGTTCATACAAAAAAACTACTACGTTGTATGGAACTCAAAATAATCAGTGTAGAATTTCTAATCATGTTTCCACATTTCCTAATGATTAGTTTTAACTATTCCTATAATTTAGAATGATTAGTGAAAATTGAATATTCACAACACGTGGCTAGTGAAAAAGGAAAAGAGATGATTACACATGAAGACAAATAATATAATTTTTTGATGCAAATTTTTTTTGTTCACATTGTTTAAAATTTTATTACAATAATTCCTAAACAATATGAATTCTTTATGATGGTGGAATCTTTATAAGGAGATAAAAGTTTATAAAAATCAATTTCTTAATGAATACTCACAAACAAATTCATTATATATGTGACATGATCCACCCAACCTCAGTCATAATTGAATTTTATATATTCTAGTGTGAACAATAGTGGAAATCCGAAACATGGTTTGGAAAATTATGTCATCATTTCTGTTCAAAATTATAGACAAGGAAGGATCCACCTTACTCAAATAAATATTAGCGTATTATTGTTTTACTTATAATACATGGAAATGTATGTGAAAGAATTTCTTAGTGGTAGAACCAGAAATGTGTCATGTGATGACACTTCTTGATAGAAAATCTAGATAATATAGTATCAAATTCTAGATATCAATAATATGGAATAGTAAATCATGGTTTGATCCTATATTTGATATCCTAATGAAAAAGTATTTAGGTTTATTATTCCTTGAGTAGTTCTAAAATCTGGAATGACTAAAGATAGAGATTCAATGTTGTTTATTCCCCATATTAGAGAATAATTAAATCCATTAATAAAGATATCCACCATTATGATGTTGTTGATAAGTGTTTTCATGAAAGGGAATACAGGTAAAGTAATGTAAATAAGATTAATGAATCATAATTTTAATTTGTAAGAAATATAATTATTTTAGAAATTATTCCAAGATAGTGCCATTAGAAAAGGTATATATCTCTTAACAAATCACCCTTGGTTATGAAAAATGATAAACCTAACACAAATAGAGATTAATTGAATTAATAAATAGTATTATGAAATGTAATCATTTAGAATTTCTCCAAGGTCACATTTATTACTTATTTTACTTTAATGTTATTCATCTATTTTTTAATGTGAGTGAAAGAGTTTCATGTTTACTATTCTTAAAAATTATTATATCTCAATTCAGTATATAGTTTTCTTTGAATGAATAATAAAAACCATTGAATACATGAATATATGTTCTCCTTTAATGAGGTATCATAATAATTTAATAAGGGATATCTTTGTTATAAAAATCAAATCATCTTTTTTCTACACTAAGAACATATCAAGTAGAAATAGAGAGAAATGAAGGATGTAACATTTCTTTTGTATAGACTGAAAAAATTTCATTGAACTTCGTATTTTTTTCAATAAGTGAGAGTATGTGAAATTTATGGTTGGAAAAGTAAAGGGGAGAGAAATTATATAATCACATATTGACATTTTAATTTAGAAAGAAAATTCATCGTAGTTACCAAACATACTAATGGGAGATTAAAGAGACCATTTTGAGCATGATTTTTATTTTTTCCTGAGGATTGATATTGGTTTTCAATGGTGATAAATTAAATAACTATTTCACTGATGTAAACATGATGAGGTAGTATAAATTATAATGGATCATCCACAACTCCTCAAGTCCTCATATTAAAATAATAATCATTGAAGACTTTTAGTTTCTAACTCTCATAATTAGTGAAGTGGGATTTTTTTCAAATAAATTTTCAATAGTGAATTCTTATTTACATCAATCAAGATGGATTTTATGGATTTTAGAGAGTTATTTTGAATCTATATTACAAAATTAATATACGAAAATTATAAGATGGTCGTAAAATATTTCACCATTGAATGAGAACCATGAAATAGATAAGTTCAACAAAACTATGTTTTTTATTTTCATGAAGTTGTCTTTAAAGAACATAATTCAATTTTTTTTACATGATGGAGATCCATGAAAAATAATAATTATTTCCATAATGTTTTAATTGGAATGGTATTGTTGGAATTTATATTCCAATTTGTGTTGAAGGAGAAATTATAGTTTTTATGAATGTGGTAATGCATTTTGGTGTTATATATCATTTAATACATGGTTTTTAATAAGTATTTACATGGTTCATACTAACAAATTGGTCGAACCACCACAGACACACACCAATATCAACTGGGGAACTTGTGAGAACCAAATGTGCACCATGCCCAATGGAGGTTAGTAAGGGCCACCTAGAAGGTAGAAGAAGTAGAATATTTACCACAAGAGGTAAGAAGTATTTTATAAAAAGGATAAAGAATGCACAGTTATAGAGAAATATAATTTGGAAAAGAATCTCGTAGGGCCATTGCCCAGTGTAGTATGTGTGTTAGTGGGTGGGTGATGATACCTGGTCACTAGCTTTGTATCTATACCACAAAAAATTTATAATATACTCGCTGAAAATACCATATTGATTCATACATGGGACACATCATGCACAACACTGAACCTACATTTTATACAATTCACATATAACACTAACCATCAAATCGGTTGAATTCAGTCAATTCGACCTCACATGTCCATGTGTTTAAACAAACAACATCATCTTCTGCATAGAATATCTTGATCGTGCTTCTATTCAGAGTAGAATAATTCTAAGCCACAATATTTAAATTTAAAAGTAGACAAGATCATTTTGAGGTTGAAATATTGATATTAATATTATCCAAAGAATTATAAAAAATCATATTCATTATTAATATAAATATTATCTGGACGAACTGCTAATGAAGTTGAAAGATGACTTTCAAAAATTATATAAACATTGTTTAGATCAAGGGTGAATTGTCATGGGTTGATGGTCACTTGTATATTATAAACTCACCATGATAAGAAGATCATCAAAAAAATAGTCCATTATATTCATATTCACTTAACACATAGTCTAAAGGTGTCAAATATTATATCATCGGTAATTGAATATGTCATAATAAAGTAATAAATTCTATTATTTGTGTTTATTAATGATTAATTTAAACGTAGTGACCCTCGCGTATAAAATGTGTTTCATCGATTCTTGAATTTTCTATTCCACTCAATTTAAAATGAGAGGTATTATTTTTATATAAAAAAATATATTCTTTTTTTCATATAACGTGATAAGGTAACATAGTTAATTGATTCTTAGAGGAATCATAAAGAAGGGGAGTACCATGAACCATTTTGGTTATGTGAATGAGGTATTCACACATCTATTCTGAAGAAGTTATTCAGGAACATGATTCGGGGTTATACACCGTCATCAGGCCTCTAGAATACAATAGAACCAATAGATTGTGATGTGTATCAAACTACCACTTTTTTTGTGAAAAAGAGTAAACAAAATGATAATTATAATCATGAATCAGTTATATTATGTGTTTCGTACAATGTCCTACTATTTTGAGTGAAGGAAGAAATGGGTGTGTTCTAAACTCTTCAGTGAACACCTGGTTTATGAAACGATAACAGTAGGTGGACTTTATATGAGTTACTGAACATAAAAATATATCACGTGAATATAAATATTTGTTTAAATATTGTGTGAATATTTTTTTCATGCATACATTGATATGTGAATGAAAATACATATGAAAAATTAAATGAGATGTTGTGTGAACATGTGTGAGGAAGGAAGAAGGTAGTGAACCATGGGGCATTGGCTTTACTGAATAATAATATAATGTACACATCTATAACATGTAATGAAAATATTCATGGGTTTGACATATCACAAAATATTGATGAATTATATTCTAAATATGTGATAAGGTTTTTTATTTCATGAAAAAAATATTTCCATGTAGTTTCACCAACATGAAGACAATAGAGGGAAGATGTATAAAAATGAAGTGTGAATTCATGGCAATGAGAATGATAATGCATTCTTGGAACATTGTAAAAACATTAATTGATAATAAAAGAAGGGAATTATATTCACATGGGGTGTTAGTGATAATTATATGCATAATTAAAATACTTGAGTAAGATTAAATGATCAAGTAAATGTAAAAAGTGTTTGAAAAGTATTCAATTTCAATAAGAGGAAATGGATTCTATACGTAATTTATAATATTTTGTATTGACAATGTCAGATAATTTGGACCACAGTAAATTATGATTGAAAAAGATATAATATTGATAATCTTAAAATGAGATAAGATTTCAATTTTTGGATAATAATAAAGGAAAGTTTTAATCTAGAAATATTGAATGAAGGTGACTTGGTCTAATTTTTTTCACTAATAAAATATGAAATCAAGAGAATGATATACACTATGACATATTATTGTCAATGATTAGAAGTAGTAGAAGAAGTGAATGTTAAATCTATATTTAATTTATCATATTTTAGGTAAAGGATAATTCTCTTTATCATTACACACCAACATCAAAAATTATGATTGATAAAATAATAAGTATTGTAGCATTCAATTTTTTAAGAAGTAGAAGAGTTTCTTGAATGCTGTTGTGAAAATAATTGTTGAATGTTTTTTAATAAAAAATATCACCCTTGAATCCAACAATAGTCTCAACATGTGGAAGAATTTTTTGGAGTTTTAAAGAACGTTATCAATAAGGATATGACTATCTTCAGGGGGAATATAATGATTCAAGAAAGAGATGTAAATCATGAACTATCAATATACTATAGTGATTTATAAGTCAATGTGTATTTAAAACTTTCCATAACCCAATTGAAATGATTCATTTCAAGTGGTTATGTTTTCATGATCATTTAAATACCATTCTAATCAGTTGATATTGTGATTGAGTTGTGAAACTTATAAAACATTTATCTAATATTATTCACTTATATCATATTCTTTCATGTGATAGGGAAAAAACAATAATATAATTGATATCATAATATTTCTATGTGTTAATGGGAACATGAGCCTCAGCCCAGTTTGTGAGGACTCGTTAAGTGCATCCAGGAGACTCGGGATCAAATCTAGGGGAGGCTAATTTTTGGAACTATAGCAGTATTGTCGCATGGACTATAGCCAGGTACTGTAGTTGTACTATAGCCAGAACTATAGCAGGCACTATTTGGCACTGTTGAAGCTAGGAATATTCCCCCTGTTTGGACCTTCAGGCCACCGATTTGGTCCTCAAGTCCATTTAGGCCTTCGGGACACCCTAGACTTCGGGCCACCCTAGGTTCTGAGTCAGTAAGTCCTTCGAGCCACCTCAAGGCCTTTGGGCCACCTTAATTGCATATGGAAACCAGAAAACCTATAAGGAACAAAATATATAAGCAGGAGGAGAAATGATCTTTCACCATAGAGGAAGCCAAACATTTTGCAAGAATGAGAGGGTATGGAACCTTCCATTGGTACAAGCCTAGGCATGCATGAGAAAGACTAGATGAATAGCCATGCGAAGGTGGAGAGATAATTTCACGATGAAGATGCTGGGGAGGAGTATTTCCAAGTAGTTATTCTGGGTTGTATGTAATGTTTGAAGCCTACAGGCATTGAATTCTTCAAAAGCCTACATGAAATTTTAAACATATTCCTACGGGCCTTGTAAGGGTTCCACCTCACCCCTTGAAAGATGGATTATCAAAATCAATAAAAAATAAAGGCCTTTAGGCCATTGAAGGAAGTTGTAATGGGATGAGAATTTTTATTGGGATGAAAATTAACTAACACAGCCTCACCCATTTCTCAGTGTTAGGAATACCCCAAAAAATCCTCTAACATATAAATTTTATCTTTTAAGAACTCCAATAATGGTATATAATATTATTGAGATCCTTAAAAATCCAAAATGTAGGATGAAAAAAATTATTATAGTGATTAGATCATTAGGTAAAACTGTATAACCTTTTAAGTATTGTATGAAATTGGAATTTTAAATTGTTCTATCTTGGAATTTTCATTGAATTTATAAAATTGAGATGTAATAATTGGGTCTTGATTGGAGACAATATACATCGGCATGTCATGAAACAATACAAATTCTTGATTTTTGAGTTTTGAATTGCCCTCCATTGTATTATATTCACACATTTTGATGAAGTGATATAAAATTCTGAGCCAACCCAAAATCACCCATATGACATCATGTTTTTGAAGTGTTCATGGTTGAACTATTGGAAAATCTATTAATATATTTTCTCAATTCCATATGGCTATATATAAATATCACAACATACCAGCTGGCCTTTAGTGAGCCACCTTGAAATTATGATAGGTGAGGAATCTTGAGACATACTCTGAAAATTTTCTTTTTATACCTTCACAAATAAACTATATTATCATATCCTTATACATATTCTAAATAAAAATAAAAATAATCCAAATCCATTGATATTAGGAATGAAAAATATGTTCATGAGTAGTTGAAGGGTCCACATTCTAAACTCTAAAATTAAATAGAGATCTACCATCTAGATTCCATTATTCAATGTTCTACACACCACTAGATAATGACATCATAGTTGGATATTAAAGATCAAAATTTTGATCATTATTAACCCAGACAGTCCAATTAGGGACATGAGAAACTGTGACTATAACTAAAATATAATCCTTCTCATCATAATAAATATGTAAATTATTTATTACTATCATAATCTATCATTAATTTGAATCTTCATTAATTAATTTAATATATGTCTTATTAATCAATGAATAATCCACATAATTTCCATTACCTACATTTTTACTCAAGTTATAGTGAAACATATTCAGGTATTTTATCCGTATTTAATTCTATAGATTAAAATATATGTTTGAGTAGAAAAGAATCATGATTTTATGATCTTTGAACACTGTGAACATCTCACCAAAGTGGTAATGAGAATATTTTTTAACTGAGTGAAATATAATAACTATATCTATATCTTGTGTCTATTAATCCTTATCATGATCCCATTACATTCATCTCTCATAATAAATTACATGATCTCTTGGAATGATAAAACATCCCCATCTAGATTTGAATGCATAGCTATAGACTACATAGCCTTTTTCAGGCACTATAATCATAGGTATGGGTTCTTATGTAGGTTAAATATTAATTTATTGAAAATATTTAATGTACCCACCCTTCCATTTTAATGTCACAAAAATCTAATTAAAAGATATCATTGAAGATTAATTTCATTAAAAGTCATGAAATAATAATTCATAATACATTAGTAAGTAAAGAAAACTATATATCTTAGTGAAATTCATAAGTGTTTTTTGACAGATAAAAAATTATACCTTTTTGGATATTCTAAGACTCATATTTAATAAATTACATGGATAAGTAATTGTAAATATTATATTGTAAAAAAACAAATTAAATAATTATAATAATGGTGATGTTCCCATAATATACTGACACTACGCTCAAGTGTTATTCATGATCAACTTCACTCATGGAATACACATGGATATTATCAATGAACACCACCACAACAATTTCAAAACCCCTTTGAATAATCTAATCCATCTATTATGAATATACTTCTTTTCATTCATAAGGCAATAGACACTATCCAAATATTTATAACGATTATAATGACTAAATAATATTTAATACTAAAAAACATCTTAATGAATGTAAATTGGACTATTCATTGACTACAAATCAATCCTATAGAACAATTTGGCTCCCCTAAAATGGTAAAAAATATAATAACATTTTGGACGAACATATTGATTATTTATTATGGCTAGATTTACCAATTGATAATATGCAAAAATATAAACTGTTTCATATTCATTCATTATAAAAAGAACAAGTGTAGTTAATGGATATGTACTAGGTATATTAAATCCATTACATTCCAACTCTTCTAGAAGAATAATAAATTTCCATAATTCTATATTTTCAATAATATAAAAAGAAAATGAATGAATTTTTTTTTCTATGAGGTGATAAAATTTAAATTCAAATTTCATGTCTTTTGGGAACCTATATAATAATTTTTGTAAAGTCATCAGGTGATTTGTTGATGATTGATGGAAAATATCATTGTTTTAGAATATAATATTTTTTTTAACATGAATAATGCAGAATAGTAAAAGTTAGGGATAAAAACTACTACCAATGTTCATATAATTATTTTTTATTTATTTTAATCTCCATTAATGATATCATAAACACTATAGGATGATGTGAAACTAACATGTTAAGAATAATAGAAGATTATGGCCATAATGATTTTATTCTAATCTATTCATAAATTCTAATCCATTATGATTTTATAAATAAATTAATGATCGGAAAAAATAATCCTCATAGTTATTTGTAAAAATAAAATCATAATGGGTTGAAACTCTATTTACCAAAGAGTTGATTCTTATTTAATTACATGAGAAATCATTTCAAAATTAAATCACATTTGAATAATAACTCAATAATTAATATAATAGTGTGACACAGTAGTATGAAAAAAAGATACACAATAGTATATTTAATACAATAATACCTCATACTATCTAATTAAATAATTGATCTTCATTTACCATATTCTGATTCCCAAATTGTTTCTTACTAAGATCATTTGATAATTAATTATTTCTCTATTATGATTGTGACTACTACTTATGTGTTTGTAAGATACTAAATTCAGCATGGTTTACTTGGTTTTGAGAGATATTTCTATTTCATCTCAATTGATCCATATGAGAATAATAAGTCCAAGAATTTGTCAATAAATAACCATCATATATCATCAATATCAGCATATAAAATTTTTCTTGATGCCTAAAAATTCAACAATTGTGAAAATTAGATATAGGAATTATATATTCCAGTAAGATATGATCATAACATCATCAATGAAAACATCGCAACATTTTTTTGTTCATGAATGAAAAATAATTATACCAGTCATATGAGTTCTATGTGATCTATATCATTGAGAATTCATTACAATATTACCATATTTCCTTGAATTTGATTCCCTACAAGTTCCCATGGATATAAACATACTTCATCATGATGAATTCAGAATGATATTCCTTTACTCTAATATATCTCTAATAACCATGTCAATGTTATTTATAATATAGATGATATATATCATAGAATGTATATATAATCATATTCTAGGATATAATTTTTGTGCCTTTAAGGATACACTAGTAGCTACATCAAGATAAAAATGAAATATTTTAAAAAACAACGTTTCATATTTTATAATAGAAACATTCTCATACTTTAGATGGAGGAAATATATCCTTCTTCCTATCAATAATGTTTGGGATAAAATTATTGAGTGAAAATATCTTCAAATTTCTCTGATACTTCTCATTGGTGGAAAAATCATAGATTTCTAAATCCCAAAATTGGAATGCCTAATCCTCCAATATCTAAATAAATGACATGTCATTCAACTCATTTGGGCTATTAAGGAAATAACAAATCTGATTTATTCTATTGAGGCACACGTTCTCAAATAATAACCCCCCCCCCCCCAATATTAGTGTACTATATTTTAAAATCTATATAGAATGATCCTCTGTTTAGGGTCCTTAATTCTTATTTCCCTTTCCAAAATATTGGAATGATTTGACAAATATATAAACAAGATGTTGGTTCAACTATGTCCTAAATTAAACCCCATTTTCCCTGATATATTTTTATAATATTCTATTAAATCATCCAATTTATCATTCTTAATAAAAAGAAAAATACACCACTTAGTCATTACTAATTTTCATCAAAACACATTGAATACCCCAAAACACAATAAGGAAAATTTATTTCAACCAATTTTAAAAAAATTCCCAAAATAAACAACTATTATAACTATTTTATAATAAAAAATCAAGAATAATTTATTTATTTTGGTCATAGTAGGAATTTTCATTACAAATTCATGATGTCACACACTCAATAGATATACCCAAGTTGTTTTTATAACAACGCTCATAGAATTTTAGTAGAATGAATTAATACCTAGACCACCCAAAGAAACTAGATTTTTATCAAAATGAGTTTAGAAAAATATCTTTGTCATACATAATTTCAAGTACCAACATTCATATATCCATTATATCTTATCAATATTATAGAAAGACCAATACTACTACCATTTGTAACATCTTTGTAGGAACCATTATTTTTTTCTAGGATAAGGTGCTACTGACCTTAGGTGATATCCCTAAGACACCAAAGGATGACATTAAATTCCAATAGACAAGTAGGAAATTTGTGGATGAGTTTAACTTCTATTTAAAAACAACCTATCATGATAAATAACCAATATCACTATATATGATGCATGGGTATTGAAAATATAACTCAAATGAAAACCAAATGATCAATAAATTTGGGTAGCTAAGAAGAAGTATTAAAATATGTCACAAAGAACCAAAATATATCTTCGCATAGAAAAAAATGATGTTTCTTCACCATAATGACATAAATATGAAACACTAATTTCTAAATCACCAACCCAAGTAAGTAAAATATTTTCTCACCAATGGAGAACTATGAATCCTTTCTTTTGAAAATTCTATAGAGAATATCATCTTTATATGAATCAAATTCTATATATAGGGGGAGGGTAATATTACCTAGTATACCTACCCATGAAGACATCACAACACATGCCAATTGGAATAGAACACATTATCTCAATATTTGAAATATATTATTAAAAAAATGGGTAAGAAAAGAACTCATATTTAATTTAAAATGTACTAAATTTAAAGAAAAAAATATACCAATAGGAAAATGGTTTATGAAAAACCGTTGAACTAAACCACATCGATCTTCCTACCATTATATTTGGAATACATGAAACATGTTTCTCACACACATATGCACAGATATCAATTCTTGGTCATAGTTCCAATCCAATTAGAATTTTCTCATTGATCTACCATCTTATTAGAAATTGGCCAATCTCTAGGTTCTTTAGTAGTGCACACTCATTTTTTAGGGTCACGTTCATTTAAAAATGGACTCACATCAACCACATATTACCAAATCACATATCAATTCATTAAAAATGATAAAATTATCTTCTTTAAAACATTTCATGAAATAAATTTCTTACATTTAATCAAAACCTAAATATTAAAACCATAATTTAGAATAATGAACCAGCAAAACATTCCAATGGTGATTCAAATTCCTATATTTCCAAATCATAACTCAAAATGGTTTTCATAAGAAACTAATTCGACAATTAATTTGAAAAAATAGGTACAAATACAATAAAAACAATTAAAAATGTTATAGAATAATTGGAGAGGGGGTAAAGTCCACAAACCCCTCAACATATGATGAAAATTATGAATGAAAATAGGGAACTCTAGTTCATTCCTTGAAACTTGTTAATTCACTATATCCCAAAAATATATCAAATAAATAAATAGAATAATATATATATATATAACTAAAAAATTGTATATCTATGGATCCATGAGATGTAATAGTTAATGGTATAGATATCATTAGGAGGAATGAGGGAATAACATAAATTCTTTAGATATAACACACCTTGATTCCCCAACACCTGACTCAAGATTGAAGGAAACCTCCAATGATACCTAAGAGAGGAGTAGAGTTTGATATCATATGAGAATAGTAGAATAATGTGTTTATCAGTTATAAAATAAATGTTAAATTCAAATTTTTATAACATTTAATTCAAATAATAAGGATATGCCACAAAGTGTATCATACCATGTTCCATCATTGTGCATTTTTTAGAAGAGAATATATGGAACATCACAGTTGGGACAAATTTTTTAGATACCATATTCTAATAATGATACATTATTATATCCAAAATATCCCCTCATATGGTTTCATCAATGGTTATACAAAAAACAATATCCTAACATTTTTTCTCTTATATGACTGATCAAATAATTTCTCATAAAACCCTTATTGTGTGGAAAAACCATGAACCAACCATAAAACTAACCAAAAACTCCTTAACAGTTTCTTAGAATAGTTTCAAATATTTCTTTAAAAAAATCAATACTTAAACCCTTAAAAATATCTAAAAAACAAAAAATAACCCATCCAAAAACACTAGAATCACAACCCATGTAATATATTTCTTCAAAATATAAAATAAAATGGAAATGTTCCTGAAACTAGGGGTGAAACATGGAATTACCAACCTTATTAACGGAAAAAAATCAATTATTTTTTTAATATAAATTGATTGTGTAATTTTGGCCTCAATAGATTAGAACATGTGTATTGAATTTTCTAAATGTATGGAAAATGAATTTAAAATGATTATGTTGGAAGAATTTAATTTAATTTACAGTTTTCAAATTAACAAATAATACTTTTTAAATATTATAAATTAATGGAAATATATACCTATTAACATGATAGTTTTTGATATGAAATACGTAAAATTTATTAAATCCTATGTCTTTTAATATTAAGCTTTATTTTTATGAATCCAAAAAACCATTTGACAATAATCTATATAAAGGAATAACATTAATATTCCGTTATCTAAATACCTATATACAAAACATTATTATTTCAATATCCATATATTGTATATCTTAATAGAATATAAAATAATGACATATAAAATATATTTAAAGTGTGTAGAGATATTTATAAGGAACTATTTCTATTTAATTATTACAAAACATCTAGTATTTACTTAATTACATATTTTGATATGGACATTATAGGGTGTATAATTGACAAAGTAGGTTCATCATGAATGATTCAATTTCTATATATATCATTTGATTCATTTTGAAAAAACACCATATCACGTTATCTATAGTTGAAGTAGAATACATAACTTTAGGAAGTTTCTATGAGAATTAATTATTGATAAAAAATCTTAAAGAAATTTAAGATCAAACTTAATGAAGTTAATATCATATTTGAAAACTCTAAATGAAAAAAAATTAAAAAAAAAAATATTTCATTCTCAAATGAAACATATTGATTTATGGTTTCAAATATTAATAGACCATGCATTGAATGTTTCTTCTCTTTAGAGTTTATTGAAATTAGATTTTAGTTAGCGATTTATTCACTACACCCCTGCCTAAAAATTGACCAGGTTTTGTTAAAATTAACTATGTTTATTTGATTTCTTATAATATTATTTATATTGAATGTCTACATTTATTTTATTTTTAATTTAATTCAATTTTAGTATTATTTTATTGTATATACTGTTACATTGGTTCAAAACATTTTTCTAGATTATTATTTACATAAAACTTTTTTATATAATATATATATTTTCAAATATGTTTAAAATATTTTCCTCATTAAAGATTCTCCTATATCTTTGGGAATCCTACTCTTAGATAAAATACTAATTTAAATAGATTGGTAACCTATGAGAAAATGAATTCAATTTCAAACATAAGAACTACTTTTGAAAATTAAAACAATTTTTTAGCATTGTTAATTCTAAGATCACTAAATCCGGAATACTATTATGTTTTATGTTTTATATTTTTGGGTGTATAAAGAGAAATTTTATACCTAGAAAATACTTAGATCAAGTATTATTAATTTACTAATTCATGTACTTATGAATGTTTTTATATCAATGTATTGGGATTTTATCAATGAGAAGAAATTAGTGGAAATTTTTTAAAAATATGTTTGTTAATTTTAGAAGAATTTAATTTTTTTATTCATGCACAAAATGAGTTATTAATTTCATAAATTTTAAATAGAAAAGAGTTACAAATTTCATTAGTATAAAATTTTGGGCAATTTTGATGCCCCCATGAAGGGTATTGTTTCACTAAACATGATTTAATTAGTGATGAAACATTCATCTTTGTTGTTATAATGTTCTATTTTTTGGATCAATATTAGTTAATAATTATGTGTTAGTTTATTTGGACTGAGAGTAGAAATTTTTAGTATTTTTGGTTTATATAGGATTTTGTAATATTAATGGGGAATTCGAGAAATTAATAATCCAAAATATACATATCATATTATTTATTTTAATTGATATGGATGTTAATTTTACCAGGTGGATGGTTATGAATAATATATTATCGATATGATAATAAAATGGCATACCTTATACCCAAATGCAAATATTCTTACCTTAATTTATGATAAGAAATAAGTAGAATAGTTTTCTCTTGATCGGATTAAGTGTAGAATGAAAAAATATTTTTCTATGTGAATATTAATTAGTATTTTGTTTTCATGGGATAAATTTTCGAATAACTGGGTTGTGTAATATTTGAAATGTGATAAAGATTCATATCCATTTGTGAAAAGAAGAATGAATGAAAATCATCATGAGGTTTTTATTTTTAAAGAAGTTATATGCACACAAATAATAGATGTAGACCGCAATTATAAAACCATATATTAGGAATATGCAATGGATCTTGTTGATGAATATTTAGGTGAAAAGATTGAGAATAAATGAAATTATGAGTAGGTGGAACCTACTATTCTTGGAAGTTAGAGTGGTCTTAAAATTGTTTTTGTGGAAACTACACATCCTAATAAATTTTAGTTTACTATGGAATGTAATTTCAATCCTTTTATGATTTGTCAAAAATAATGAAGAACTATATTTTTAATAATTTGGATAATTTATAATATTTCAGATTCACATGATAAAATGTTCTTATTTACTGGAATAAACAAATATATATATTGAAAAAATTAGGTCAATATTTTTGATGATGTGATATTATTTCACAGAGATGATGAAAGAATTAACTTTGATGATAAATTACATCATTTGCTTCATGGTATTCAATAGTCTTGAAAATATGTAATCAGACATTTTTTAGATCAATCCCAAACTATGAGAAATAATTCAATGAATAAATTGATTTAATGGAATCTATATATTCTAAATGGATTTATATATCATCATAATTATGATGGATACTAAAAATGAAATTCAAGATAACCTTATATCCATTGACACACGTGGTTCTACTAATATTTGAAGTATATTATACCAATAACGTATCAATTGAAAAATATAAATGGAAATTAAAATCCTAAAAAAAATATTTGTTTGTTTGAATTGGATCTAAGAACATTAATTGAAAATTATGTTTTAAAAATATATTTTCACATATTTTATAAGATAATGACATATAATTTTGTGTTCTTTAAAAATATAAATTTTTTCATGATGATATATAATATTTTACAGTAAATCCCATGAATATATTAGTTTTATAATTGGGAATTATTTTATTAATTTAATGTATAGTAAGTGAAATGGTATAATACTTACAGTAGGATGTGATCAATATTAAAAAAAATCATCAATTTACAGGTTATTTAATTCATGAAGTAAAATAATGAATAGATTAAATTAGAAAACACTGAAATTTATTTAAATGGATGGGATATAATAATGAATGAAAATTGCATATTTTTGTGAAAAATAAACAATGTGAGATTTATTATAAACATTATTGTTCAGTGGATTTAATGTATGGAAAACATCCTAATGAATAATTTCCAGAAGTTTCTAAAATTATAATTGATTACTATAATGGAATAAATGTTATTTTTTATACATATAGAGAACATAAGTTTTGGTTAACATATACTACATTGTATTCTTTTAGTATTAAAACATTAGAATTTGTAAAATAGAAATACTATATTATTGTATATAATTTTGGAACACAAATTGATATATGAACAAGATTAACTATTCTCTTATATTCTATTCAAATAAAATATTCAAGAGGCTTGAGTACCACGGTAGTGGTTTTTTAACACTAAGAGATAACACATCCTAGACACAATATTCTAGAGAGACATTTAGTGTCTATAAAAATTATACAAGATGTATTTTCTCCTAGATATTTTATTAATGAAATCAAAAAAGCTTCACTAGAAGGAAAGATATAACTAATTCAGTAATTTTATTAGGAGAATTATCTTCTCCACCATTTTCCAAACCCATCCCTAAACCTATTCATTACTATTAACCCAAGACTAAACCATATCATTGATATTGATTGGTATATTTTTTGTTTATTTTATATTTTATATTTTATTATTTCTAGTGATTATATCCATAATGTAAGATCAGTACCAAAATTATTATTCTTCATTCATTGTTAATCATTAAAATTTCCTACGTTTTTTATTCCATATTAAAATTTTCACATCCCATTTCATATTAAACTTTTTTATATAACAAAAAATGGAGATGTTCGAGAAACAAAATATCTTTACAAATATTATGACATTATTATATTTTTTCTTAAAAATAAATTCATAATTTTTTTAAATTTAACTATATTATTTTTATGGGAATTTTTTATCATAAATGAGGATATAATTGTTATTGTACTAATATTATACCTATATATCCATTTCAGACATAGTTTTTAATAATAAAAAATACCGATTTTATGAATTGATGATTGGTTTTAACTATGTGTAACATGTTAACATTATGTTCCATACATGGGACCGTATCATATTTTACATGGAATATTTTTTGTAATTATTAATTTTTATAACATTCAATCTAATAAAAATTGGATAATCTCATACCAAAATCAAGATAATGTAATACAAAAGAAAAATGTCATGTGAATACTATCCTGAAATCAAATGAGATGATGTTAATGACCAAGGACATAAATATTTTTAAAATATTAATACATTAAAAAATGAGTGAAGTCATATGAAAATCCAACATATATCATTAGATTTTTTTTTAGTTTTGAAGAGGACATAACACATTTTATAACTGAAATTGTACAAAGATAAAATAGAGATGGAAATTTGTTTTTTATGAGTATAATGATATATTAAAAGGGTGTGATACTAAATAATTATAATAATTAGAACTAAAAATAGTCTCTATATTCCTATTTTTTATTTTCTGATTCATAGATAGTAGTTCCCCAAATATATAAATCATTGGTATTTTCATGAAAAATTAAGATTGAATTTTTTGATTGAGTAAATATATATTTTATAAATAATTAAGTGCTTATTAATTGGATTATTACATATGTATATATAGTGTAAAATAGGGAAATAATTAGAAAAATATTTCTAAGCTATATATATAAAAAATAAAATCTTTATACTATATGGATAATTACTGGTTGATAGTTTTACAATCATTTATTTTTGTAGAAATGAAGGTAATATTAATATTTATGGAATATATATAAGAATAATAATAAAAATTGTTATTTACAACCACTATATATTTTTATTATATTTTAATATGTAAAAAATGATTGATAGAGATTATACATAGATATTTTTATTTTTCTACAGAGGAATTCATCAACTATGAGTTAGTTGAAAATATCTACCAAAACTGAGGATTAATTTATATGTAATTTTTTATTTTTATATGTTTATAATTTTTATTGTGAGTTTGATTAAAGTTTATGAGTTTTAAATTATGTTAATTTATAAGAAATCTTTTTGTTGTCTTATATATATACATTAGCTGGATATTATAATTTTATATTCAATTTAAAAATGATATGTAATTTCAAATAAGAAAGGAAATAGTCTTTATGAAATATTTTCATATAAAGTATTATTTAATAATTTAACCTTAAAATTATATAATTTTAATATGATTATATAAAATCAATTTTGTATTTGGTAATGTTGGAAGTATCATATGATTAATTTTTATGAATTCTTTGAAAATATTGACTTATTAGTGGATATTGTAGATTTACGATTTTGTTATTAAAAAAGTTGTTTTATTTTAAAGTACATAAAAATTAAATTTTTTTAAGACTTTAATTGTCATTAGTTTTATTGAATTTAAAATAATCAAATTATGGTTTTCCAAAACGAAACTTTTACTTAATGATATTATAAATACATTTATAGAATAAAAATAAGATTTTTGTGGAAAATGTTCTCATCACATATTCCAAGTATAAATTTAAATTAAATTATTCCAACTAAATGTTTTTTTTGAAATAGGTGTTTCTAATTTTTAATTAGTTGGTATAAATTTTGTTAAGAGGTCTCTTTAATTTTTTATAAATACTAATTGTAACAATATTAATTTTTAATACCATGTAAAATGGTAAATCATGTAAATAAATTTTGGGTCCAAAGTCTAATTTAATTATAAATATCAATCAGGTAATATTAATGATTCATTTATTCATTTATCATAATTATATTAACCCTAAAACTTTTCAAATTTATGTTTTCGCATTTATTATGAGGTTTATTAAAAATAGATTAAAAATATGAGGGTAAATACATGATCCAAAAATGTATAATTTTTATTGGATAAAAGTATTGTTATTTTTAGTTATCTTATATAAAAAATAAGTTTGGAGATTTTTTTTCATAAATATAAATTTATATTAATATAGTATTTTGAGAAATTCAATGATATCCCCTCCCATCTCTTATATAAAGATAATTTCATCACCCCTTTACATCATAATTAAGAACCCATTAATTTTATCCAATACATGGGAAAATATAATTATAGAATCTATCCCCTCATTCTAATTTACTTATTTTAGGCATAACACTATCATTTCAATGTTTAATGTTTATATAAAAATATCGTTTCTAATGTTGGTGTTTGTTTTTAACCGCTTGTTTTAGTTTTATTTAATATAAAATATTATTTGAATTTTACATTAAATTTTTAATATAGTAAATATTTTTCTTCAATATAGTTAGTTGTTTTTATTTTAATTTCATAAACTATATCCTTCTCTTCTTCCATCAAATGGAAAAAACAATGTTTATTTGAATGTCGGACTACCACCATATGAACCGGTGACACTAATTTTTTAATACCATCTATCATAGAGGTATTGTAATGATTAATTTAATATACATTAATGATACTATTGAAAAATATTTTATTCTAAAAAGATAATTCATAATTTACCATCTTACTATTTCATTTGATGATAAACGATAAATATTTTTTTTACGTGTGGACGACCACCTCCACAAAGATATGTGATTTAGTTTTCATCTTCAAATCGCATGCCTGATATAGAATATTTATATTATTTATATGATATTTACTATATGATATTTATTTTTTATTGTTAAAATAATACATACTATCTTTCGATAATGAGAACTTAAGAATTAAAACGTTACTCATGAATACATACGGCCTACTATCTCCATGATTATAACAATATCCACTTTAAAAAACCATATTTAATGTATAAACATATAATTATAATTTATTTATAAAAATTTATATTATTTTTTATTATTATTCTAGATATGTTTGAATAATTAACACTTTTACCATAGTCATCCATTTAATGTTATGTCTATCATACGACCTGAGTATTTTCCAATTATATAAGATAAGTAAATTTATATAACAGGTAATAAAGATTGTAAAATAAATCGGGAACATTAAATACATTCTTACGAAATTAAAAATGCATCAATTTTTTTATTTATATTGATAGATAATTTACGTGATGATTTGGACACAAGAAAAGGGACCTTCTTTAAGAAATTCCCCATTTAGGTTTCCCTTCAATCTCAGTTTACCAAAGTCAATAGATATTTATTTATAAAAATATAACGCATGAATAATATTTCAAACCATCCAAATGTATCTATTCATAGATATTTATTTTTTAACTTTGAAAAGTTATTTTAAACTAAAATGTTTTCAATATTTTTTAAGTAATTAATTGTTTTTAAAAGTGTTTTTAAATAATGAAAAGATTATTTTAATAGCTAAAAGTATTTTTAAGGGTAATAATAATGGTATGTAACATGGAATTTTTTTATGAAGGTTTTATCCAGATTACATCTTATTGGTGATCTTGATACTAATTATAAAATGTGATGATCCATATTATAGCTCATGGGTCATCTCGATATAGCTTATAAGATATGTGCACTTAGAGAGCACTCTAATGAATTGGGTAATCATTTTATTCTCTAAATAATATTTTTGGATTTTTTCTTAATTATTATTCCGATTATTAATTGTGTTATAATATATTTAATATTAATTTGTCCCAATACACTTATGTGTCTTGTCTATGCATGATAATGAGTTTTCATGTAAATATTTTGATTTGTGAGGATAATATATTGATATCTTTGAAGGACAATAATCAATACATGGATAAAAGGAATTCATTTAAGAAATGGATATTCATGGGTTTTCTTGTTTTTCACTGGACTTTTATATTTTTTCATTCTTATGTCCTTTACTAGGTTTTTTGTGCTAATACCATGTTTTAATTTTTTTCATTGGATATAAGTTTCGGTAAAGGACTGAATAATGTTTAGAAGAAAGTTGGGAATATTTTTCAAGAAAAGAAATACTAATAATTTTCAAAAGTAAAATATTTAGTAGAAAATGGTAAATTATTAAAATTTGACACTATATATATTTATGAGGATTTTTGGTATGTTATTTGGCTAAACACATTAACTATCTGAACCTAAATGATATTTGGGAATGTGGTAAATTCAATACTATTCTAATTTCTCATGAATATAAAATGTTTATGAAGTGGTCCTAACTCTATGAATATACATTTTAAAGATATAATCATAATAAATGGTTATTCATTCCTCCATAGTAAGTGGTAATTTAATTCTATAATTCTTTGTAGTCCTTGAAAAAAGGACAGTTCTTGTAAAACTAAGAATCTAAAAGAGAGTGTTTTGTAAAAGTATACTAAAGGATCCTGTGCCCAAAAAATCTATAATTTTTTTGCATTATCTCTTAATATCTATTTTATTTATTTCATTACACTAATTTATAAATAATGAAATACGTTATCTATTAAAAATAATCTTTTAAAAATTCAGCTTCAAATTTTATAGGAAAAAATTCAACTCGCCTCTTTAGAGATTGTACAACAGAACTTGAGAAATAATGTATGCCTATTTGGGTTTTTCAAATTCTTCATGGTCTCATTTAAATTAAAATTTATTATATAATGGGATTTTGGGGTCATAATTATTTAAAACATGGGAAACATATATTATAAGAATATTGATTAAAAAACTATGGATGGTCCTGATTTTCCTAAATTTTTTTGATTTAATTATTATTTGAAATGAATGGTTAGTATTTTCTTAATATATAGACTTGAAATTGGGATGGTTATTTTTATGAATGAATTTTATTTTTTCCAAATATTTTCATTGTATTTATTAATGGTTTTATTTTCCAGGGATGAATATATAATGCTTTCATGAAATGTTTTATAAATAACTAATTAAAAATTTTATTAAAAATTAACTTTTTAATGTAAAAATATTCTTGAAGCCTGAACCGTTATGTTTTTGTATAGACTTTCAATTATTTTTATAATATGTGATTTGATGAAATTATTCTATATAGGGGTTGTATTATTTGTTTTTATTCATGTTGATAAAGAGGATACATTTTTGTAGAATTTTTGACGTGAGAGTGTGCTCTAATTTTTGATTCCATATGTTTTTATATGTTATTGAGATTTTATATAAATTATTTAATAATTAATATTAAACACCTATATTTAGTTGATCATGGGGACCATCTATTATTAGTTTGGGAAATAAGGAATGTAATTTTAAGTATCATATAAGATCTCTATTGTATTATTATATGCCACTATTACTAAAAACTACTAGATATGGATACCGTTTCATCATATATGTGTCACCATAGTATTATGCAAGGATATGATTGCATTAGGAGACCAAGAAGTGGTTATGGGGCCATTATACATGTGATTCCATTCACATAGTCTAGGGAAAACTTTACATAATGGTCCACATATGTAATTGGTTATGAATTTTATTTATTATGAAATAGTAAAATAATTTTTTAGTTCATTGGAGTTTTTTTTCTATGGTTAATATTGTGATATAATTAACCTTTAAAATTTCATGATTAGATTCTATTTCAATGTATGTTAGTTTTAATATAATGCTTTATTCATTTTTTATGTATTCAATGCTTGATATTTTTCAATTATTACCTTAGTATTGATCATCATTGATGATTTTATATTTATTTTAAAAGTATAAAATTATCAACATTGTGTATCCATTTAGTAATTTGAAATAGGTGAATTATAAAATATATTATATTCTTTTATATCTAAAATGCTGGTATTTTGAATGAACATTTATAAAATAATTCTTTGATTAGAAATACCCTAAATTCATAGTATATTTTAAATATTCTTCTTAGAAAAATGTTGAATTATTTAAATTTGTTAAAATAATTATATTGTACTGTCTTCTATGACTTATTTAATTATAATTAAAATAATACCTTTTTAGTTGTATTTTTAATTTCAAAATAAAATTATTTAATTTTATATTTTATTTTTTTGGTGTGGAGAGGTAACCATTAATGAATTTAATTTAATGTTTATATATTTCCATGGTTTAGTTTTTGTTTCTATATGGTGAAGAAATGGGTTTTGGGACTATGATTTATTTATGGTGGTTATGTAAATAAAAGGAACAATTTTCATATCATTTAGAGATAGTAATCTATGTATCTTGGTTTGTACTTGGTATTCTATTCTCCTCATATGATATTCCAGGGCATTGATTTGTTTCTATAATCTCATCTATTACGATGGTATTTTTATTAAAATTTATTTTTTATATCAAAATGTTTTTGTTATGTTAGTTTGGTTTTAATTTTCTTATGATTAGTTTTTTTTTATTTTCTATATTTGATTTTGGTTTTTATTGAAACTTATTATTATGTTTATGAGGTCATTTAACTTACAAAAAGCATATGTTGGGATACTAGGTAGGACACCGATGTTATTATTTTTTCCATTCAGAAATGTCATTCCCACTAATATATATTTGATGATCATACACAAGATCATGGCCAAAGGGGATTTGTAATGGTCTCTATGCCTTCCCATGCGATTTCAAGTGCAATGATCAGCTATATATCAGGTTTATTTATGGAACAAATACAGAGAATAATATAATAATAAATGATATTTTTTAACCCGAACTCAATAAAATAAAACACATAATGAAATCTAGATTATCCTCTAGCTAGAAAGGAACCAAAAATGGGGCTTGAAGCCTCTCTATACATCCTCATGGTGCATAGACGATGATAGTAGAAAAAAATGTATTAAAATATATAAAATAAAATAACATTTATAGAATGGAGGATTATAAATTTTTTTCACCTAGATTGCTTATTAGTCCATCCTAGACTAGAAACACCGTATAATGAAACTTACCGGGCTATTTCTGTCTACCAAAAATGACCCTAATGATAACAGCCCCCACATTCATTCTAACTCTTATTTCTATGAGGTTGTGGAACATCTTAAAGATGTCCACTATAGAATCTATCTCCACTCTATTTTCCACAATAATTATTAACTATCTACTGATATGTACTTACATGAAACTACTAGTGTAAAGACTCGAAAAATTCAAGGAATTTTTTTTTCTTAATTTTCTTGGGAATTTTACAAGAACGCAGTTTCTGACGGCACCTGATTCTGAGGCCCGGTGTGCCTGGAATCTTTTTCTGAAGTTTAGCTCAGGTACGTTCACTGAACAAACGAGCGAGTTTTTCTATCTTTTGAACCGGTGCTCGGAATCAAATTCTGAGGGCACCAATGGAATCACAACGCGGGTAATTTCTTAGAAACACCTTTTCAAGAGTTACGTCTTCTTGGGTGTGGATTTTAATTTTTTGGGGTTAAGTTAAAGAATAAAATAAAGTGGTGCGACAATTTATTTTATTTCACTTAAAGCGGCTTAACCTAAGTTAAGAGGATAAGGTGGGACCCACAATATCCTACCCACTTGGTATGACATTTTTGAGGTGGGGCCCGCACGAGCTCCACCGTTTCTTCCCTTCTAAGTAACGCACCCACACCCCCCTTTTAATGAAGTCAAACTGTGCGTTTATTTTTGTTAAGAAAGACCTCATTAAATTGGGCGGTTAAATCATTACAATTAATTCATTGAATTAATTGTTCATTTATTATCTTTCGAATTTCAAAGTCTTATGTTATGATAACAAAATAAGGGAAGGACTTATTTTATTATGGTTGGGTTTGTGTTGTGTTAAGACTTTGGGAGAAAAATGTAGGATTCTTCTTTTTTCGACGAAGAACGTGAAGAACGCACCGCCGTCGACGAAGAACGCTAACCTCCGACAGCGGACGACTGTGAGAGACGCCTTCCTCGGATATCACCTAACGCCAATGACGTTCCTTCTGCGGCGATCCTCTTCTTATGCGCCGATACTTTTCTTCCGCGACGGTTAATTCCGCGACGCATGATCGTTCAACGACAACGTTGAGTTAGGGGTTATGTGATTTAATTTTTGAAATCTTCCGTCATCTAACCCCGTTCTTTTGGACCACTTGATATCGTTTAACGGGAGTGGGCCCGACCGCACAAACATGGACGAACCCCCCCCCCCCTCCCTTATTTTATTATTTGTTGTTGCAGTCCGAGGGAAAGTAACGTCGTGTCGTCGCACCGCGCGGGAACGAGCGGCATGGAATGTGCGGCGCTGTCGCGCCTCCCAATTGAGAATTGAACCAAGCCGCGGCGCCGTCGCGCCGCACCGGAAAGAAACCGAAGACACCGCAGCCGGAACAGGACCGTGGCAGAGGGGCACAGCGGTGATGCGCCGCGCCAGACAGACCAAGGTCGTGGCTTAAGCCGCGGCGGAGCAGCAGAACCGGTGGCCGGAATCGGGCTGCCGGCGTCGGAGCAGGGGGACCAGCCTTGCCGGTCCCGTGGCGGCAGAGGTCGGCCGACCGGACCATAGAATAACTGGGGGTTTGAGACCCCCGGCTAGCCGGACGTGAGCGGTCCCATTAAGGGGCCACAATTTCTTCATGCGAGGGAAGCGCCCCCCACAACCTAACGGCTCGGCAGTTCGACTGAGCCCCTGGCCAGCGCGCCAGCGCGCCGCACGCCGGGCCGGCTGCCCTGGCCGGTCTGCCAGACCGGGCCACGCCCAGCCGGGCCGGGCCGTGCCCAGGCCGGGCCGAGCCGCGCCATCTGGTCCGGGCCGTGCCCAACGGGCCGAACCCGGTCCCGGTTCGGGCCGACCCTGGGGGTATTGTGCCGGGTCGGACCGGGCCCGAACCCCCTAATACAAAACCTCTTTCGGTCCATTGACCATAACATGAGGTGCGGACCTCCGATCGATGCACCATCATTTGCGTAACGATCCCTGCATCGGGACGGTCATTTCGGTATATTACACTCAGGGTTTCGGAGAACATTGGGTTCGGCCGGGTTGGTTCGTACACGAAACCAACCGGGCCCTCGGAGCGGAAACGCTTATAACTTGAGCTCCGGACGTCCGATTGACGTGCCGTCGACATTGTTGGATTCCTCTAAGTGAGACAGAACTTTTGGCTTACTCCACTAGATATTTGGTTGAAGTTGGATTACGGTCGGGTTGGTTTTGAATTAAAAACCAACCGGGCCCTTGGAACAAAAAGGCCAATAACTCTCAGACCGGGCGTCTGATCGACGTGCCGTCTGTCGCGTTGAGTTGCTGTTGACGATACAGAACTTTTGGATACATTAACTTCGGACTATGTGTCAGTGGATGTATCAGACCCTCACCTCGTGGAGCGGACCCTCCCGAACGAGCTTGCTGTGTGAGGGAACCCTAGAGCTGGTTGCGATTGCGACGACGACAACGACTGTACAGAGATCCTCAGTGGATTCGACGGCGACGACTGCAGCACTTAGTGATCCTATGTGGATCAATGCTACCGATCATGTGTGGGTCAGATCCTGTGTGGGTCAGTGCTCAGTGGTCCTGTGTGGTTCGACGCCTACAGATCCTGTGTGGGTCCGATCCTGTGTGGGTCCGATCCTGTGTGGGTCATTGTGGGGGTTAGTTACCTATCGATCTGGTCTGGGTTCAATACTTTGTGGGGCATTGAAGGGGTTAGTTACCTATCGATCCTATGTGGGTTTGATCCTTTGTGGATCTTTGTGGGGGATAGTTACCTATCGATCTTGTGTGGGTCAGATCCTTTGTGGGTCATTGCGGGGGTTAGTACCTATCGATACTTTGTGGGTCCGACGGCTTAGATGAATCAGTGGCTATATCTGATCATCTCTTTCGTCATACGAAGAAGTATACCTTTGTGAGATGAACCTTGACTTGCTTTCCTATGTGGATGAAATTATGCTTCATGTGTGGAATGGGTTGTACTTGAGATCGAAAGCTGGAGAGAATTGGAATTGATGACTTAGGTATATGTATGGGCATATACCTAAGTAGTGTCGGATGTTACTTCGTGATTGTATCTTTCCTCTTTGGATTATCTTTTGTGGATTCTGGGAGTCTTTCGGGGGTCTCGGGGTCCCTACTGAGTAGCTTATACTCACCCCTGCACAGGCTATTCCCGCACTACGTTTTGTTGGTTGCAGACGACAGACAGCGCTGATCGTGGTTGAGGCTTGCAGAGCAGGACGGTACCTAGAGGTGGACCACTTGGCGGGACGTACTCGGAGCGGACGGATGGACCCGAGGAGCTGTGGAGGATATCTGTACTCACCCTTCAGGTGGGACTTCCAGTGGACGGCTCGACGTTGTGGCTTTACTTTCAGTTGTTGTTTTCCATTTCTAGTTCTACTTTACTTTCAGTTTGGGTTTGTATTCTGGCCCACTTACTTCTCTGTACTTACTTTTGTATCAGTTTTTACTTAGTGTATACTTCTACTTCTTGCTTGCTTTATGGTGTTTGTTTTATTTACAAAGGCAATGCCTTCCCTTTTTACTGGGAATTACGCCTTGGTGCTAGTCGCCAACCCCTGGCCTATGGAAGGCGGGCTTGGGGTAGTCACGACACGGGCCCTGAGGACGGGTCGTGACAAATTGGTATCAGAGGAGTTCAGTTCTACCGCAGAACTTTGGACTTTGACCTTTTTCTATGTGAAGTGATAATGTTAAGCGTATTGGGTGTGGTTGTCAGTCTAGGGAGTCCAGTGTTGGTGTGGCGGACGGCGTATCTGTACACCAGGACCCTGACTTCTGATTTCCGACATAATGCACGAAAACATTGATTGCATGTGTGTTTCAAGTTTTCATTATGATTAATTTGTGTCATCTCACCAGGTATACTGTTCTGACCGTGGTGCACCTGTTTCTTTTCAAAATGGCCCCACAACGGAAGCCATCTAGGGTTCCGAGTGTTGTGTGTGACGACATCCCACCGAGCGACGAGGCCTCGGAACAGGGCCCTTTGACAGCAGAGGCACCGGCGGTACCTCTACCCGCCGAGCCCCCGATGCTACCAGTCCCAGCGGCTGACGATGCCTGTCGGCTTAGTGCACTGCACAAGTTTTAGCACCAGTGACTTCATAGGTTCCGCGGGGAGACAGACCCTCAGGAATCCGAGGATTGGATGGAGGCAGTGGTACTAGTTTTCAGGTTAGTGAGGACACCAGCAGACCTCATGGTGATCCTCGTAGCGAGCCTCCTGCACGCAAAAGCAGGCAGATGGTGGATCTTGATGCTCCAGGTGCATGATGAAGCATCTATCCTCTGGACGGACTTTGAGAGCCTCTTCCGCTCGGAGTTCGTCCCAGCCACCCTCCGTGCGGTGCGCATCCAGGAGCTTCTACAGCTGCGGCAGGGCAGCTTGACGGTCGCCCAGTACTCGGCGAGATTTACCGATCTCTCGCGCTACTCGACAGACATGGTACGGGACCCATTCTTCCAGGCCCGGACCTTTGAGTAGGGATTGAGGCATGAGATTAGGGCATCGCTGATCTTTCTCAGCATTCTGACTTAGGAAGGAGTACTGGAGTGAGCTCTTCTGCTCGAGAGCTTTCTTGCTGAGTCTACATCAGCAGCCAGACCTACCGCAGGGTAGCAGGTAGCAGAGTCTTCTGCAGCAGGCAGTCGACAGATGACGCATGGGTCCAGGAAGACCATACCCCTAGGCAGACGACCTTAGGACACTGGATCAGTAGTGCGGGGCACACAGCGCGGAGCCAGTCTTTCGGGAGGCAGGCAGTGCTACACTTTCAGCGGGCAGGGCCACATGGCTCGTGACTGCCTGACCCGCCGTGCAGAGGAGCATCAGACGGTTGAGGGTGCACCCAGGAAGAGGTAGAGGGTCGACCGTGGCGGTTCACAGGGAGCTGGCGGATGAGGCAGTGGAGCTGGCCGAGCAGCAGGTGGTGGGCGACGCTTTGAGGCTCTACCACCACCACCGCCAGGAGGACCACCACGACCATAGGGAGCTGGCGGGCAGAGACAGGCACAGCTCCAGGCAGAGGAGGCCTATGACCACGACATGCCTGAGATGATTCGAGGTACTATCTGTGTCTATTCCACCCCTGCTGCAGTTCTTATAGACACAAGAGCGAGTCATTCATTCATATCTGCTACCCTTGTTCGGATCTCGGAGATTCTGACAGAGCCGTTAGCTCGATCCTTACGACTAGAGACTCCTACGGGAGCAGAATCGACGATTAATCACTAGTGCCGGTAGTGTGAGCTCACTCTAGGAGGAGAGAGCTTCGGCTGAGATCTTCTTATAGCGGCGTTGAGGCCTTACGACGTCATCTTGGGCATGGATTGGTTATCTACAGTTCTTGCTCAGATTGACTGTATTAGGCTCAAGGTGCGATGTGTACGCACCGATGGGAGCTGGTTCACCTTCATCGGTGAGACGGGAGACTTCACAGCACATAATGGACTTTCGTAGAAGAGAGGACATCCCATCACTCATCATTTGGCTAGCCTCATCCTAGGAGCAGTTGACGTGCGGAGTCCAAGTTTTCCTACAGTGGTGGATCTGTATGCGGACGTTTCCCCCGACGACGTTCCAAGACTTCCTCCTCACAGAGAGGTAGACTTTTATATTGATATGTACCGTGGGATAGCCACGATATCCACCCCAGCTTATTGGATGGCTCCCGCCAAGCTTCAAGAGCTATTGGTACATTTGGAGGACTTGCAGGGAAAGGGATTCATCTGATCCAGTGTTTCACCCTGGGCTTCCCCGATATTGTTCTCCAAGAAGTCGGATGGGAGTTTGTGACTTTGTGTCGACTATTGTCGCCTAAACCAGGTGACAGTGAGGACCAATTATCCGCTACTGAGGATTGATGACCTCTTCGATCAACTCAAGGGAGTGCGGTGGTTTTCAAAGATAGACCTCAGGTCAGGCCATCATCAGCTCAGAGTTCGGGACGAGGACGTGCAGAAGATGGCCTTCAGATGTCGGTATGGCCATTATGAGTTCTTGGTTATGCCATTTTGTGTGACCAATGCTCCAGCAGTGATCATGGGCCTCATGAACAGGATCATTCAGCCATACCTTGATCAATTTGTCATGGTCTTCATCGACGCCATTTTTATTTACTCGACGACTGAGGAGGAGAACGTCTACCACTTGAAGGTTGTACTTGACACACTCAGAGAGCACCAGATTTATGGTAAACTCTTGAAGTGTCAGTTCTGGATACGTTAGGTCCACTTCTTGGGACACGTCATTTCTGAGGCGGGAGTTGCGGTGGATCCTGTGAAGATCGAGGCAGTGCAAACTTGGGAACCACACAGGAGCGTGACAGAGGTGTGGAGATTCTTGGGACTAGCTGGATACTATCAAAGATTTTTTCCAGACTTCTCTAGAGTTGCGACACCACTATCAGCTTTGACGAAGAAGGGGAAACCCTTTTTGTGGTCAGAAAGATGTTAGAAGAGCTTCTAGAAGCTGAGATAGAGATTGACCAGCGCACCTATCTTGAGGTTGTTGGAGGAGGGACTAGGGTATGTATCCTACTGTGATGCATCAAGGACCGGACTCGAATGTGTCCTGATGTAGGAGTGGGCAGTGATCGCCTATGGATCACGTCAGTTGAGGCCTCATGAGCAGAACTACACTACCCATGACCAGGAGTTAGCAGTAGTGGACTTCGCTATGAAGACATGGTGACACTACCTGATCAGCGAGCGCCTTACAGTCTTTTCTAACCATCAGAGTCTCAGGTACATCTTCTCTCAGAAGGACCTGAACCTGAGACAGTGGCGATGGCTCGAGTTCTTCCAGGAATATGAATTTAAGATAGTATATACTCCTAGAAAGGGGAACGTAGTAGCCAATGTTCTCATCAGGAGGACGTGCATTCAGATACTTGGGGAGGCGACAGAGTAGCTAGCCACTTTGCAGATATCCTTTGTGGATAGAGATGGAGAAACCTTGCTTCAGTCACTCACAGTCACTCCTCTAATACTACAGTGGGACAGAGAGGCACAACATGGGGACGCCGACTGTAAGACGCGGCATGCACATATATCCTCAGGACAGGTACCTGATGGTTTCTCCTTAGGAGGAGAGCACTACATCATTTTCAGAGGACGTTCCTTGGTACCAGTTTCTTTATGGGAGGAGGTGATGAAAGAGTTTCACACTTCCCCTTTGGAGGTACATCCTGGCATAGAGAAGATGTACCAGGATCTCAGATGACAGCACTGGTGGCTGGGCATGAAGAAGGTTGTGGCAGAGTTCGTTTCCCGATGCCTCACCTACCAGCAGGTGAAGGCAGAGCATCACATACCAGCAGGCTTGGTATAGCCCTTGGATGTCCTAGAGTGGAAGTGGGACGACATGTCTATGGACTTCGTGACTGGACTTCCACACACTTCCAGAGGTCACGACTCCATTTGGGTAATTGTCGACCGACTCACCATGTCAGCTCACTTCTTACCCATCAGAGAGCAGGGCTCAGTGGAGAGCTTGGGATGTCTCTATGTTCAGATGATATTACGTATTCATGGTGTGCCATAATCTATCTTCTCCGATCGAGATGCTCACTTTACTTCCCATCTTTGGATGGGGTTGCAGGAGGCGTTCAGGATGCAGCTACGTTTGAGCTCCGCCTTTCACCCTCAGACGGATGGTCAGACGGAAAGAACCATTCAGAATCTCAAGGACATGCTCCGCACATGTGTCCTCGACTTGGGTCGCAACTGGGAGGACCACCTAACCTTGGTGGATTTCACGTAAAATAACAGCTGCCACTCAACCATCGGGATGGACCCATACAAGGCGTTGTATGGCCGACCTTGAAGATCACTGCTGTGCTGGACAGACCCTGGGGAGTTAGCCCTAGTGGGACCAGAGATGGTCTAGGCCACGACAGAGAAGGTCCAGATCATCCAGGATCGGATGAGGACAGCTCAAAGCCAGCAGAAGTCTTATGCTGACAGGAGGCGGAGGCCACTATAGTTCGAGGATGGTGACCACGTCTTCTTGCGGGTCTCACCTCGACGTGGATTACGGAGATTTGGCCGAGGCGGCAAGCTGTCTCCATGCTTCATCGGACCATTCCAGGTCCTCATCAGGATTGGAGAGGGGGCTTATCGCCTGGCTCTACCACCTCAGTTGCATCGGGTACACGACGTCTTCCACGTATCCCAGTTGAGGAGATACGTGCACGACCCGACGCATATCA
This sequence comes from Viscum album, assembly GCA_963277665.1. Lineage (NCBI taxonomy): Eukaryota > Viridiplantae > Streptophyta > Magnoliopsida > Santalales > Viscaceae > Viscum > Viscum album. The sequence goes on along the minus strand of OY728159.1, from coordinate 889,187,920 downwards.
TTGACCATGGGGAGTTGGACGTTGATGATGGGGAGACTTTTGTGGAGGTCCCGGTGGAGATTGGGGATCGACAGGAGCCGGTCCTACATGGACGGTCGATTCCTCTAGTACGCATAAGATGGCAGCATGGGAACCTCCAAGAGAGCACTTTGGAGCGGGAGGCTCAGATGCGTGCTCAGTACCCACATTTGTTTCCCTAGTTTTTGATGTATCTTTACGGGGATGTAAAGCCCTGAGGTGGGAGTGATTTAGAGACCCAAAAAATTCAAGGAATTTTTTTTCTTAATTTTCTTGGGAATTTTACAAGAACACAGTTTCTGACGGCACCTGATTCTGAGGCCCGGTGTGCCCGGAATCTTTTTCCGAAGTTTAACACAGGTACGTTCAGTAAACGAATGAGTGAGTTTTTCTAACTTTTGAACCGATGCTCGGAATTGAATTTTGAGGGCACCAATGGAATCACATCACCGGTAATTTCATAGAAACACCTTTTCCGGAGTTGCGTTTGCTCGGGTGTGGTTTTTAATTTTTTGGGGTTAAGTTAAAGAATAAAATAAAGTGGTGCGACAATTTATTTTATTTCATTTAAAGCGGCTTAACCTATGTTAAGTGGATAAGGTGGGACCCACAATATCCTACACACTTGTTAGGATATTTGTGAGTTGGGGCACACACTAGCTCCACCTTTTCTTCCCTTTTATGTAACGCACCCACACCCCCTTTTAATGAAGTCAAACCGTGCGTTTATTTTGGTTAAGAAACGCCTCATTAAATTATGCGGTTAAATCGTTAAAATTAATTCATTTAATTAATTGTTCGTTTATTATCTTTTGAATTTCAATCTCTTATGTTATGATAATAAAATAAGGGAAGGACTTATTTTATTATGGTTGGGTTTGTGTTGTGTTAAGACTTTGGGAGAAAAAGAGAGGATTCTTCGTTCTTCGACGAAGAACGCGAAGAACTCACCGCCACTGACGAAGAACGCCAACCTCCGACGGCGGACGACGGGGAGAGACGCCTTCCTCGGAGATCACCAAAGGCCAACGACGTTCCTTGCGCGGCGATCCTCTACTTCTGTGGCGATCCTTGTCTTCCGCGACGGTTAATTCCGCAATGCACGCTCGTTCGACGACAACGTTGAGGTAGGGGTTATGTGTTTTAATTTGTGAAATCATCCATCATATGACCCCATTCTTTTGGACCACTTTATATTGTTTAACGTGAGGGGGATGGACTGCACAAACACGACTAACCCCCCTCCCTTATTTTATTATTTGTTGTTGCGGTTCGAGGGATTGTAACGATGTGTCGTCGTACCGCGCGGGAACGAGCGGCAAGGTATGTGCGGCGCCGTCACGCCACACAATTGAGAATTGAACCAAGATGCGGCGCCGTCACGCCGCGCCAGAAAGAAACCGAAGACACCTCAGCCGGAGCGGGGCCACGGCGGAGGGGCCCAGTGCCGACGCGCTACACCGGACAGACCAAGGCCGTGGCTTAAGCCGCAGCGGAGCAGCGGAACCGGCGGACGGAATCGGGTCGCCGACGTTGGAGCAAGGGGACCGGCCTTGCTGGTCCCGTGGCGGCAGAAGTCAGCCGGCCAGAGCGGGTCGGCCGGACCGTGGAAGAACTGGGGGTTCAAGACCCCCGGCTGGCCAGACATGAGCGACCCCATTAAGGGGCCGCAGATTCTTCACGCGGGGACGGCGCACCTCGCAACCGAACAACTCGGCCATTCAGCCGAGCCCCTGGCCAGCGCGCCGCACGCCGAGCTGGCTTCCCTGGCCGGTCCGCCAGACCGGGCCGCCAGGCTGGGCCGCGCCCAGCCGGACAGGGCCGCGCCCAGACCGGGCCAGGCCGCGCCATCCGGGCCAGGTCACGCCCAAGCAGGCCGGACCCGGACCCAGTTCGGGCCGACCCTGGGGGTATCGGACCAGGTCGGACCGGGCCCGAACCCCCTAATACCGAACCTCTTTCGGTCCATTGCCCATAACATGAGGTGCAGACCTCGGATCGATGCACCATCAGTTGTGTAACGATCCTTGGATCAGAACGGTCGTTTCGGTATATTACACTCAGGGTTTCCGAGAACTTTGTGTTCGGCCGGATTGGTTCGTACATGAAACCAACCGGGCCCTCGGAGCGGAAACGCTTATAACATGAGCTCTGGACGTCCGATTGATGTGCCGTCGACTTTTTTGGATTCCTCTAAGTGAGATGGAACTTTTGGTTCACTCCGATCGAGGTTTGGATGCAGTTGGAGTATGGTCGAGTTGGTTTTGACTTAAAAACCAATCGGGCCCCTGGGACGAAAAAGCCAATAATTCTCAGACCGGGCGTCCGATCGACGGGCCGTCTATCGCGTTGAGTTCCTGTTGATGATATGGAACTTTTTTATACATCAACTCCGGACTATGTGTCAGTTGATGTATGAGCCCCTAGGCTCGTGGTGCGGACCACTCCGAACGAGCTTGCTGTGTGCGGGAACCCAAGAGCTCGCTGCGACAGCGACGACTGTACAGAGATCCTCAGTGGATTCGACGGCGACGACTACAACACTCAGTGATCCTATGTGGATCAGTGCAACCGATCCAGTGTGGGTCAGATCCTGTGTGGGTCAGCGCTCAGTGGTCCTGTGTGGGCCAGCGCCTATAGATCCTGTTTGGGTTCGATCCTGTGTGGGTCATTGTGGGGGTTAGTTACCTATTGATCCTGTGTGGGTCCTATCCTTTGTGGGTCATTGTAAGAGTTAGTTACCTATCGATCATGTGTGGGTCCGATACTTTGTGGGTCATTGCGGGGGTTAGTTACCTATCGATCCTGTGTGGGTCAAATCCTTTGTGGGTCATTGGGGGGGTTAGTACCTATCGATCCTTTGTGGGTCTGACGGATTAGATGAATCAGTGGCTATATCTGATCATCTCTATGGTCATAAGATTAAGTATACCTGTGTGAGATGAACCTTGAAATTCCTTCCTATGTGGATTACGTTATGCTTCCTGTGTGGACTAGGTTGTACTTGAGCTCGGAAGTTGGAGAGAACTGGAATTGATGACTTGGGTATATGTATGGGCATATACCTAAGCAGTGTCGGATGTTACCTAGTGATTGTATCTTTCCTTTGTGGATTATCCTTTGTGGATTATTGGAGACCTTCGGGGGTCTCAGGGTCCCTACTGAGTAGCTTATACACACCCCTGCATGGGCTATGCCCGCACTACGTTGTGTTGGTTGCAGACGACAGACAGTGCTGATCGTGGTTGAGGCTTGCAGAGCAGGACGGTGCCTGGAGGTGGACCACTGGGCGGGACGTACTCGGAGCGGACGGCTGGACCCGAGGAGCTGTGGAGGCTATCTGTACTCACCCTTCTGGTGGGACTTCTAGTGGACGTCTCGACATTGTGGCTTTACTTTCAGTTGTTATTTTCCCTTTCCAGTTGTACTTTACATTCAGTTTGGGTTTGTATTCTGGCCCACTTACTTTTCCGCACTTACTTTTGTATCAGTTTTTACTTAGTGTATACTTATACTACTTTCTTGCTCTGTGGTGTTTTTTTACTTTAAAAAGGCAATGCCTTCTCTTTTTACCAGGAAATACGCCTTGGTTCTAGTCGCCAACCCCCGGCCTATCGAAGGCGGGCTTGGGGTAGTCACGGCACGGGCCCTCAGGACGGGTCGTGACAACTAGTATGATTTCATGAGAAAACTAGACACATTCTATATTTTAACTACAATGAATTACGAATACATTGAATAACAAATGAATAAAAATTAGAATTTAAAATCATATGTGAGTTAAACTATTAGTAGGATCATAGAAGATAATATATTTGGTGATATAGGATGATGTTGTTTAAGGTTGAGATCATGTCGACTGGAACCTTGACTTTTGAGAGAGATAAGGAATTTCTCTTCAACCTCACCCCTTGATATATTCTTATAAATCACATATTACGAAGATATTATCCATTATATAATATTAAATATTTCTTAAACATTTATAGACAACACATGATAGGTCATCAAGGTGAATGAAGTGAAGTTATAGTAGAACTATATATATACCCACTGAAACATTAATAAAATTATTCCCCATAATGAAAATGTTTTTAATGAAAAATAAACTAGATCATTGTAAAAGACTCCAACATCCCACCTTTTCAAACATCCCTTCCAAATAATAATCAACTCTTTCCACATAGATTCATAAATATAACGGAAAGGATCTTCATAGTGAAATAAATCTAAAATAAATTACTATAATTAAAAAATTTCTTTATTTTAACACCAGAACAAGATACACTATTGATGTACATTACCAATCAAAAAACTGATGGCCAACATGATATAATAATATGTCTATACTATAGTCAGATTTAATATAATCTCAAGATCCATTCATAACTTAATTATATCTTGATTAATTATATCCCATTTGATATTATTTTATTTTAAATTAATATAATCATGTATTATTTTACCCCAAGAATCATCCCACTCAATGGGGTCAACCCTCTTATGATCAACCAGAGAATATTATTATGTATCCCAAATATGAAGAATAAAAAACTCTTCTACTAGCCATGTATAATGAATAATGAGACACAATGAACCCCTAACACCAGAATATGGATTTTTTAATATCCCTTGTTATGATTCTATTTATTTCCACTACAATCGTTATAATTCAATGAATTTCAGAAAAAATGATGATTCCTTTCCTATACGTATTTTTATATCTTGTAATAAACATCATCTTATATAATATTTTTTGTAAACATCGTGTCCTTGAATCAAAACACATGGATCCATGAACACATAGATTATGGATGGCCTATCCTACATATACCTCAACTAATTTTGAGTAATTTTCTTATGCTATAAAACTAAAACAATCATCACTAGTTCCTAACTCAAAACCACACCATATCTACAAATACATTGATATGAATCCACTATATCATGAACTTCCCCTATCAAGAAACCACCATGTTTGATGTTGAATAATAGTTTTACCCTATAAACCCACATATAATTTTAATAATTAATGTGATTATAATCATGGTTTTAAAAACCACTTATGGGAGGAATTAACCTCTTAAATCCGATGATTACTATGTTTACAATCAAACAACTAAATGAAAATAAATAAATCCAATCCCAAATACAATTAATTATGATACAAAAACCAATCCCTCACCAATTAAAATATGGTTATAGGCTCATATGATATAGATACCATGAACATTTGGAACAACTATAATCACCATGAACTATTAAGGCCATCCCGTCACGTAATCTGTAAAAAAAATTGAATATATTAAAATATAATAAAATTATACAATATAGGAACATTTCTATGATCTCTTATGAAAATGTTTTAGATGAATATGAATGCATTAATGAACAAACCATATAACAAACTCATAACCTATAGAAATAAAATTTCATCCCATCCTTAGAAAGGCTCACTCACCCAATATCACATAAAAGTTAAAATAAAAAATATATAAACATAATATATGTATGATGGTAACCACCACATAATATTACTGTAAACTATAAGGTCTTAAAACATCAATGAGTCATGTCCCATGCTTAAATCCCTTCCATGTCTACATCACCGCATAATCACATAGCCATATAACATCCTGAATATATACCGCACATCCCAAACCATGTCATACCTTAAAAATATATACATTCCATATCTAAAAAACTCAACTACCCATCATATCATTATAGTGGTAGGGTTACATCAATAGGAAATACATCAACTGAATTGCCCCATCCTTCCTTGAATGCCTACCCAAACATTAATATTAAAACCACAAAAATTATATATTTATCCAAACATAAATGAATTATAGAATGTATATAATGATAAATACACACCAACATAATTTAATTACATTTGATATTATGTCTGATGGGTTACATAGAAATATGGGTTTTGTAGCCATTAAATCTGTATACAACCTGGGTGTTTTGGAAAGCTTGAAAATCCTAAAATAATATGGCTATTAATAAGGTTACTTGACTAGGACGGTGATGAAAAAAGAAACATGAAAATACAATTGAGTATATAGAGAATCTTAAAATCCATTCTAAATTTCTAAAAAAAGTGATACTACTACCATCCATGATGACCACTATATCATCATATCCTACTACCAAAACATCCTACCATTACATCATCAAGCCATACCATTTTCATCACACACGAGAGAATGTTATATCCTTCTAGTTAATATTCAAAATTAGCATGTTTTTTTCATTTCTTCTACTATAAAACAATTCACATTATGAAACAAATTAACAGTTATTAATCTATGTTAATTTTGTAACTTAATTTACTACTTCAATAAAACTTTTATTTAAATTATAACATTTTATTACCCACAATTTGAAGCCATTTATTCTATATTCTTTCAATTAAATTTCATCTTATTATAACTTTAATTATTCTATCATACTATATTTAAGAATAACTATATATAAAACATATCCAATTCCTAAAATCTTATCTAATTCCTCATACTAATAATAAACACATATAATCACTCCACATTCTATTATAATTTTCCATCCAAAATCTACTCCATTAACCAAGAAACCAATTTAATGAAATAAAATAAAAACAATAATTAATATCTTATAACCAAGGAATTTATAATAGAGAAAATATACATTAATTCAAAAAAAAATATTCTTCATAAATAAGCAATAAAACTATTATATAACATCAGACATATAAATGATAAAAATCCTAATTTTCCATGTTAATTAACTTCAATAATTCATTAATCATAAATGAAAATATCCATCATATCAACATCAACATGAGGATGAAAATGACATCCAACATAAAAACATTATTTTATCCAAAAAATTAATAATAAATATCAATAATGATTATAAAATCAATTAAAATATTGTTTAACACATAACCCTAATAATTATTCCATATCCAGTTAATATAATAATTTAAAAAAATATATATGTGTACCAAAATTTAAAACTAAATCATTATAACTCAATAATTACTATATTAAAAAATATAATATTACAATTATATACCTTTTTTAATTCTTCAATGTGTATAACATATAAATAGAGAGAAATCAATGATGAAACACCACTAAATTTTCAATGATCCCTCAAAATACCAAAACATATCAAAAAAATAAGACTTGAAAAAAATTAATAAAATAAAATAACAACATTAAGATAACTTTTAATAAGGAAGAAAATATGATAGATAAAATAAAAAAAATAAAAAAAATTATACAGGAGAAAATTGGTTACCATGAATAATAGTGAAATTAATTTTGCGAAGAGATATGTTTAGATCTATAAGGATATGTCTTAAAGGGATATTAAAAGGGAGATACAGGTTTACTATGGTTGAAGGATTAGAATGTTTTTCAATCCAACATAAAGTATTTATCCTTATTTATGGGAAATCATGAGTGACTCAAAAATAATTAATGTTGATGACCATAATGACTAGGTGGGTCTGAAAAAACCAGATCAGAATATCTAGGGACATAAAACTCTTAAATAATAATTTCATGTGTTTCAAAATTTAGGTTGACCCAAACCATAACATGGATTAACACAAAATAGTTTTATTATACTTCAAATCTAACTAATTATTCTGAATAAATCCTAAAAAATATTAAATGGTCATAAAATGACCAATGAAGTTGGTGTTTCCCCCTATTATACTTCTCATATGGATAAATAAACAATATAAAATTTACCAAAAATAAAATATATTAACTAAAATAAATAAAAATTATCATTTCAAATGTCAAATCCAACAAATTAGATGAAATATCCAAGATAAAGTTTTTTATATATTAGTTTATCAAACCCTATAATGTGATATATCATGAATCTCATAGCTAGAACTCTCCTTAGAAGGAACTATTTAAAATGTGAATTCAATAATTCCTCTTAAAAATCCTAAACCCCCAATACCTAGATGACCTATAAACTCCCTATTAGAAAAATCTGAAGTTCCAATACTTTTTTATCCTTTCAATAAAAAAATTTAAATAATTTAAATAAAATCTTATATGTCCTAAAATGTTTATCTTTTATTTAATTATATGTATAAAATATTATCTAAAAAAATAAATTTACAAAATAAACCCAATTATCTAACACGATTTTAAATTTTTTTAGAATATTTGTAATTGATATACTATTTCATAGTATATTAATAATAAAATATTACTATTTAATATTGACATATTTAATAATAAAATATGTTGTTTGTGTGATGATACAATGATAATCTGACAATAATTTTAAAATAATTTCCATAATAATTTTTTAAATTTTAGGAGTAGGAAAAATAATAAATAATAAATAATTTTTTGAAAACATACCACTTCCCTACCACATTCTATTTCCAAAAAAAATTGATTTTATAGGCTTGTTTATACTTAGAAGATATGAAATTACACTTTATTTAGGTCCAAAGTTCACAAAGTGGTATTTTTAATGTCCAAGAAGTAATATATGTTTTTATTGTTTCCCATATCCATCTCTCTCATGTTTGTAATTAATTTAAGTACCAATTCATAAAATAGGGTTCCTATTTAACTATTTTATAATATCTAAATTTATATTATAATTTTTCTTCTATGAAAATAGGTTTCTTTTTCCATTCCTTTAAACCCCATCTCTGGTTTCCTAAATAAAATATAATTATTCTAATTCTTCCATCAAATATCTATAAATGTTTTTATTATTTATACTCTAAAGAATTTCATTTAGATACATAATATGTATTATTTCATAAAAACTAGATAAGATAAAATTATTTAAACTATTAGAAGTTCCTTTTGTGTTAATCATTGTAATAACAATTGTGATAATTTAGAATCTGTGTTGATTGGCTTTGGATTTTTATCACTAAGAGTTATAATCAACAATAAAAATAAATATATGAGAATCATAAACCAAATTTTACAGGAAAATCAACTATTCCTACATTTTTTGACCAAAAATGTTAAATTATTATAAAAGGAAAATTATTCAATTATGATATACGAAATTTCAATATTGAATAACTATTCATAAAAATCATAAAAATAATTTTTGTTTTTAGTGTTTTTATTTATGTATTACAATATTTAAGGGAAAAAATCATAAATATACTAATAAAAGGGAATTAATATATAAAACATTTCCATTCAATTTATTTAGAAAATAACTAATATATTTATTTATAACATCTCATTTAAGAGAGAAATCCAAAAATTATTGATGAATAATGCAAGCATTATCTTGTAATTAAATATATAAAATTATAAAAAGTAATTATAATTTAATTACCACATATTTTTGGATGAATTGGATGATATATGTGAACTTTGGGCTTTATAACTATATATAAATTAAATAATATATAAGACTCACTAAATAATATGATAAGTAAATTAGTGATTTATAACCCGTTATGCATGTTGTCTCGGAATAATATCTTGATTATTTTTTTATGATCTTAGAAATTACAAATTTATTAATATATTTTATAGTTTATCTTATATAATTATTCAAATTATCAATACTATTCATTTTGTTAATACAATGTGTCATATAACTATTTTTTTATATTTGTTTAAACTTTTTTGAGTTATCCCTTATTGAGCATTTGAGCTCGACTTTTTCTTATGTTTTTTATTTTCATAAGAGAATCATATGTATCTTTATATATGGTTATACTTGAGTTAATCATAATATATTTTTATTATTTATTTATATTTTTAATCTCATTTAAAACTCAATCAGTGTTTCAATTTTCAAGAATGAGTCTATCCACAAAATAAATATAAAATTTAGATCATGTCTATTTAATATTATATAGTATAGTATTTTTAATAATATATAACTAATTATAGGAAATATAAGTTCATGGTGTTAAAAAATATAGATAAATATTCTTCTATAGAAAGATTTATTTACATTAAAATAAATTATTTTTGGAAAACTAATATTTGAGTAATAATTTTAATGGTATTGGAAGGATGTTCAATTAATATATATAAATAATTAATATTCTTCCTTAAAATATATTTTATTGTACCCACTCAAATTTTTGAGTTTTAATCAAAGATCACAGAATATTGTAGTCAAGTGCATAGTATCCTTGTTATGTCAATCAAAATAAGTAATATTCCTATATGGTGAATCGAGATACCATTAAAGAATACTGGGGAGTCATATAAGGACATTGATATATCCTCTATGATATTAAACAGTCATGGTAAAAAATTTCTACTTCTTTTAAAACTAAGAGATTCTATAATATAAAAATAATTACCATATAATCTAATAATTAATTTTCAATCTATATTATTAGGATGATAGTAATGTTAGGTTTCATGAAGAAGTGACCTGTAATTTTTGAAATTTATATGTGTTTTATTTATTGTTAATATGAATATGAAAATGATTATGTTTTATTAGAGAATAATAGTATAGAAATGTAATTAAATATAAAAGAAGAAGAATACTGCAACATGGTGACTAATTGAGCATGACATGGATATAATTGTGAGAAAAAAAAATCAATTCCATTCCCTGGTTAACTGAATGAAAAAATAATATGAATAAAATTATACCTAATTTAAAGATTAACCAAAGAAAAAATAGCATGGCATGAGTCATGATTCTACTCTATATTATTAGTACATCCTATTGATGGTATGATGTAACAAGTATTTAATAGAAGATAAAAACATAACAAATATTTACATATAGAAACATGGATCTGAAGAAATATTTATGTGTGTTATTATGGTTCGAAGACATTTTTTTATGTACCTACTATAAATAATGATGAGGATCACTATATCAAGGAATATGGTATGCTTTACTTTTAATAACAATTAAATTCAAGTATATTTTAAAATTAGATGACATGATATGATAAACATGTCACTTTCTTATAACATAGTCATGAGATAATGAGATTACAACATATTGGTATATCATAATACATTGTACTGGAAAATATATAAGGATCATTTTTTGATGAAAAAATACAGATTTTCTGAAAGATGAATGATTTCAAAACATGGTATCATATGAGGAATTATAATTCATTTTACTTTCATTGTTATTTTTGTTTGGTTGTTTTCAAATTACCTGGAAAGGATTAATCTTAGCAGAATGGTATATATAAACTCATATTTTTGGTTAAGTGGTCTTATTATTTAATTTCAATTATTTTAAAACGTTATTTAGTGAATTTGAATGTTTTTGACAATTTTAGTGATTATTTTCTGCAAAATAGTATTATTTTCTAAAAATAATAATAATGGTATATTTAACGAATATTTAATTTGTTTATATATATATATATATAATTTTCTGAGTGTTAGAATATATTTATATATAAATATATCTATCTATGTGAAATTATTTATATGATGTTTATGGTTTATAAAATATGTATTGCATAATAATAATAGTAATATACTATGTTATGTGGGGTTAAAGGCATAAGAAAATGTATACACACCTATAACATAATCAAGATACAAAAAAAAATTTGGATTTAGGTTGATGGATGTCTCGTTGCCTCTTATATATTATGATATTTGGAATTATACTCTATCATTATTTTTATTTTATAATTATAGTTTATTATGAAGTAATAACCCTTATGGATATAGATTTTACTCTTAATCAACTAAAATGTACTCTTAAACAATGTGTCTATATAAAATTATTATTTTTGTTAAAGGTATCCATTTGATTTTATTGTTATTAAACATACAATGCATGGAATAAATACTACAGTTCTTTTATATTTACTCTTATGTCATGTATTTAGATGAAATTTCTCCAAGTGTATAACCAATTATCCGAAAAAATGATGAATGGTTTTGGATTTTTATTTTTATCATTATTTATTACCTTTTTGTTATTTAGATCACTAGGATGGGTATTTCAAAAATTCGTTTCTATTTCTATAGTGATGATGGAAAAATAGTTTATGGGATCTATTTTCGATTACACACAAACATTACATATTAGAAATATATTCTAAAAATTATATGAATTTTTAATGTAACTTCCATATAATTATGGGTTAGTTTGTTGTCATTACATGTATAATATTACTGATGATATTTCAAGAATAAAACATGTAACGATGATGATGAATTGAAAATTAATAAAGAAATTATGATATCGTTAAATATATGTGAACATATAAAAAATATAATAAGAAGGAACAATAAGGTGTAATATACAGATAAACATATTCTATGAGACTGCTAAGAATTATATCATATAATTCTGCATGATTTACTTGATTTATTATGTGATCAAAATATTCTATGACCATCTATCCATAAACTATCTTACATCGGTGTTAGGTTGATTTAATTGTATATAAGCTTCATATAATTTTTATTGTGTTGGTTAATGATTTTTTTAAAAAAAATTGAACTTTTTAGATTATATATACATTAAATTGACATAGAGTATGGGATATACATCCACTAGAAAATTATTTTTTTATTTTTTTTATCCCCATAAAAAATTATGGGTCTTATGTGTTTTTTATTCAACTAGAATGGAATTTTATTTTTTTCAAGACTGTAGTGAAATTTCTAGTTCTATATTGTCTCATTTCAATCTTTGTGTAGAGAGTACTAAATAGTGACACTGTTAGAAAATTTTTAATTCAAGATAGGGTGTTTCCAATGATTATTAAATAAAAAATGTTAAAAAATCACATCATTTTAATATATAAAAAATGTTAAAAAACTATCATCTTGATGTTTAACATTAGTTATTTATATAACTTAAATTAAAATAGAATTATTAAAGGAACTAATTTTGGTAATCTATATAATCAATGTTCAAATATAGGGATTAACATCTATTATTAAATCAAAAATGTTAAAATACATGAAAGATATGTTTTCTAATGTAATTTATTTATATAAATACTCATAAATTTTATATTTTTAATTCACTCTAGTGAAATTATTTTTTTAAAAGAACGACTTCAATTTTTACAATTCCACCAAAATTATATTACTCTAAAATAAAAAACATTCATTTAATATATAAAACAATTCATTCTATATCTTTCGAAAAATTTATTCCACTCCTCTTCAGTCCCTAGAGTTGTTATGTCACATATTCATTCGAGGATATAAAAGTATAATTCTTCATTATCTAATTATAAATTTATTATTATTATTGGATCTCTTCTTCAGTAAATTTTTCAATGATTTTTTTAAGATGAAGAGGAAAACATCAGTGAAAATTAAGAACATAAAATATCCAATTAATATTTATCGGTCAGAGTTTATAATGGATTAAGAATAAAAGTTGTGGATTCCAATTGAGTTCTTTCCAAAAAAATGGAAACATTAGAAAATAATATATCAATCCATTGGACACCACAAAATGAACAAAAATTACCATGAATCGATAAATTTTTTCCTTAATTTATTTTCTATGTTTCTAGTTCTCATATATCCTATTTTATTATAATAAAGTAATCTAGATGGAAATGTTATTTCTTAAACACAAACATTAGTCAGCTATAATTTTGATAACTGACATTAAGTGAGACATGTATTATTACTTATTTTTTTAACTGTTATTGCATGACTCAATTAGAACTGCTAATAAAAATAAAGGAAACTGAAATCCATGAAATTTTCAATTATAATTATGTTTATAGGAATAACCAATGATGAAATCCAATAATAATAATTTTTTGTTCTGTTATTTAGCCAATATAAAAAAATAGACTTAAAACATTAAATGTATTTATTTTAGAATAAAAAATCTCACTAAAAAAGAAAAAAAGAAATAAAAATATTCTTTTCTTCTAGGTTAATGACAATATCTTTTTTTTATCCAAAATACAATAAATATTTTACACCCACATACATACTTTACATCACATTATTATTATTTTTTTCTACTAAATTTTAAACATGTAAATTCACCACCCTCAAGTCCTTCTCTTCTATCTTAACCAGGGAAACAACCATCACCAAATTAGATTTATCAACACCTAGTTATCCCAAAAACACACCACAGCTGTGATTTAAGGCCTTAGAAAATTTCTTAAAGCCCTTACATATGTGGATTTTTGGGCTTTGATTCATTCCTAAAGAAACAGCGTGTATCCTTCAGTTTCCATACTTCTAGATATAGTATATTCACATTCTATATTTTCTAATATTAGTACTATTATAGTTCTACTATATTGTTTCTATAGTAACATTGAAGATTTTTCACCACATAGATTTCATTCTCTTTTTCTTCTCATGGGGAACTAAACCAAATAACACTAACCTACTAGTGAACCAATTAATAAAAATAAAAATAAAAATAATTATTATTCCAATAATAATTATTCTTATATTATCAAATTGTCCAAGAAAAGTTTTTTATGTCCAACCCATTCCCCATAAAATTTTAATTGAAAATATAAGGAGAAACGAATAAAGTAGTTGTAATGTTCTTACATAAGCAAGAAATTTCAAGATATAGATAAACAAATTTCATATATATAATTGAAAGAAAATAATGTAAAATAACATTAGTATGCATTCAATATGTAACTATCATTGGTTCTTATATTTCAAAATAATATCCTCATATATATCTAGACATATCCATTTTTATTATAATTTTGATATTTATATGTGATAGTGGATAAGGAATAATCTCTATCATGTATTTCCCATGATTATATTCACATGTTTATATCCTCTATCAACATCATGAATGAAACAAATTGGGGAAGATGTATCTTCACAAAGAGTGAGGTTTAATATTATTTTCAATAATTAGAGTTCATAGACATCATCAGTCTGAGATGAAGTAAACATATTCACATTGTGAACCCAAAACATTTTCTCAAAACAAATAATAAAAATAGGGGAAGTGTGCATGTGTAATTTGGTTAGTATCATTTACAATTTCTAAAACATCCCCATTATAAATAATCATGTTATCATTAAAATCAATTAGATAAAAAAACCCCTAAATATTATAACATATTGCAATTCTAAATCTCCATTTCAACAGTTACCTATACAATTATGAATCTAGATTAAGAGATTCTATGTTATCCCCATGCTTCCACATAAATTGGATGATATACGCAGAACGTAAGAGCTATTGTAATTGAAAAAATATAGACATCAGTAAGGGTTAAGAGAGGGCATGAGGTGGAAGTGTGGTGTAGTTAATATTTATTAAATAATGAGGACCATATAAATTACTATCTATTATATAAAAATTAATTAATTTCTAGTAAAAAAAAATAGGATTCCTCTTTGTATAAAATTATCAGTAATATTCAATATTTTCCAACATAATATCTAGAAACACTGATCTCATAGAAAATTATGACAATCAAAATGTGGGTTATTGTAAATTCATATTCAATTCTAAAAAACATGTGAACCCTTAGATCAATGTACACATAAAAAATTATTTATCCTTTTCAATATCATATTAAATCCCTGAAAATATTTATGTTAATAGAATAGTAATTTTTATCTATAAGTCCCACATTAATTAAAGGATTTTTATTATTATTCTTGTTTCATATTATATAATGTCAAAATCATAGGATAAGGATGATCATTCATCATTATAGAATGATGATGGAATTTTAATAATTGTGTTATGCATAAATTCATTGATGCCAATCCTAGAGGATATATGAGAAATTTTTTATTTTAATTTAGATCATTCCTTATGCTTTTAGGTATTCCAAGAGTGTGGAGCGATAAATCCTTTTGAATCAACTATTACTTTAATTCCATACATAGTGCTCACAATTTATAATCCTTCTAAAATATAAATTGGTTTTTGGATTGGATCATGAATGAATTCCACTAAATCTATAATAACCTCAGGCATCTCCCCTATAGTCGAGTACTTATCTATTAAGTAGTTATATAAATAATGACTTAGCTCCTCATAAGTAGAATGAAAATCATAAAAAACATTAAAAAATATATAAATATCATCAACATCAAGTGGAATAACATGATTCTATTTTAATGGACCTGTATGGTCTCTATCACAATTTAAATATGTGGACAACCTATGCGTATCATTATCCTGACCTTCAACTAGAGCTTTATTATTAAAATTTTCAACCCATATTTCCTTCTTGCTAACTTGTGGTAGTGGATTAGGTTTTTTATTAGATATGATTCCAAAAGACACATATTTAAGGAAAATAATTAAACAATAATGGATATAATCATTTATATTTCCATAGGTTAACATTTAGTATGACTATTTTTTTATTTTTGAATCCAAATAATGGTTGGTAATTGAATATAAATTTTCTCCACATTGTAGATCCTGGAAATAGATGATCCGAAGATCGTATAGGTGGATAAATTGGGATTAATATGTCTTCCAATAATTTTAACAGTAGAAAATATATAATCCTACATGAATAGAAAGACAAAGAGACATTTTAATCCTAATTAGATTTAATAAGTAGGTTTTTATACATTATTTTCTAATTATAGTGACAATTTTATTATCATCACACCATATCCTATAAATGACAACATTTCAAAGTAGAAAATATTTTATAAATACACTCAAGAAGAAAAATGAATTTAGACATTTCATAAATCATGAATACTGAAATTAAAAGAATAAAACTTGAGAGATTAAATAGGCATCCTAATAAACATAATTGATGGGTGATAATTAGAGAATTTAGTTATAAGTTAATAACATATATCTGAAGATATAAAATTCATGCCCTTATTTTAAAAAGTAGTAGTTAGATTCCCAACATACATATTGGAAGAATAAATTAATCTTTAAGAGTAATCATACACATCACAAGAAAAAAGGATCTTATAGAGATGATATCAAGAAAAGTGTAATTAAGTTTCAAAGTTCAGTGTCTTATTCAATATCCTTTAAGAAAAACCTCATTAATTCTCTTGGTAATCATGTTAACAAAACCATATAAAAAAATATCAATTATATTATGAAATTATTCTAATTATGAGGTTAAAGGTGAAATAATACACAATATATTATATGATTAAAAATATGTGGTATATGAATATTGTTTATGGTGATTTCACCATCATAAAATACTATGAAATTATGAATTATTAAAAAAAATATCTTTTCCATTGGCATTGTAACTCAATCAAATATCTATACATCAAAGTGAATGTCAACATTTAAATACCCGTTTTAAAACAATGAATAAATATCAATGTCTATGAACATGTTATGTCAAATAGATTTCTACATGAAACACCTTATAATAAAACTGCCTAAAAATTATTCCTATGAAATTATTTTTATGTAAGATACATCCCTCGGGTAATGAATAATGTGAGACAAGGGCCATGATTCATATTATAGCTAGTTTTTATTTCACCAATGAATACATGGGAATTTTTTATGACTATAATAATAATAAAATTATTGTTTATAATGATAATATACTTTTTTATCATAATCTTTTATAACATTATTATTATATAAATATGGTAGTGTGTAATTATATAATATGCTTTCCATGTTTATTAATAATTATTGATATTTTCCCTATAATTATTTTATGGTAAAAATCATATTTATACACACCAATTCCCACTATGACTATTCATATATGGACATCATCCCAATATATAGGGATAACCTACCCAAAATTTTAGATCAATCCTGAGGTATATGGTACTACACATAATCTGTTAGAACCATCTAAATTCATTGAAACATTATTTCACAATTCCCAACTATAATTTTTCACCATAATTCTACAGCCGTGCATCACTAAAATACTACTAATGTAACCAATGATAGATGAATTTGTAGTGCACATACTATAATTCCCCATAATAGAATATAAATAATGCACATATATAATACTTATATGCTACCAGAAATAAAATATGATAAATGAGGGTGATTTAAATTCATTACCAAGATGGTGTAGTAGTTAAATATGAGAATTAAAATTAATGGAATAATATGGGGGCACAACACCAATACAATAGGGGTAAAAATATTTTTTTATAAATCATTGGAATAATATTTTAAAATAAAAAATAATGAAATAATTCAAATATAAATAAAAAATATAAATAGGTGGAGGAAGGTCCCCCCACTCTGAAATTAGTTTTTTAAAGTAGAAATAAAATACCAAATATTCAATACATCACATTCAATTATTAAAATAACCTTCTAATCTATACTCAATCCCCGATGATAATTATAGAATTGAACCAAAATATGTGAATTTTGAGTCATTTAATCATGTAAATAGTAACCCAAATTATGTTATTAATGTGTGGATAGGTTATATTTAATAATTTGTTCAAAATTAATTTTTCAATCAGGTTTTAATGATTTTAAAACATATGATAAAAAATTTGAATTTTTAAGATTTTATTATTAATTAATCAATAAATTTAAATGAGTTATGTATTTTGGATAGATTTTTTAAATAAAATAATATTTTATTTAATTATAAGGTTTAACATTAGTATATAAATTTAATAAGAAAAAGTAAAATATTTTTAACATATAGGAAAAGTAGGGTTGGATATACAAAATCATATATATTATTTACATTGTTATCAAATTTATTAATTGATAATTTTGGATGAATTGAACAAAAATCAGGTATTATTTGATATTTCAATATCTATATAATATTTTATGCATCTTAACTATGTCATGATAGAGTTATTTTATCATAAAATAGTTTATTTTCTTGGTAAAAAATACATTTATATATTTATTTCATTATTTTAATAATTTTCTATGATACCAGAGAATATTAAATAACATGTTTGTTAATATTTATATCTGTATTCTCTAATTAATATTATATATATGAGAAATCTATCTTTTTAACATAACAACATGGATTAAATATGGTTTCTATGATAAAAAAAGTGGTTTTCTTCCTAAATTATTGAAGATATTATTTATTAAATATTATCATGTAATTGTTTATATTTCAATACATCAAAAATGGATAAAAATATAATTGTAAATTTTAGATCCAAATGACATTGTTTTTAGTGGGATTTGGGGTATTTAAATGTTTCCCAAAAGCATTATACTAAAATAATTGATGAACTAGGGGGATTTTAATTTTATATAAATAACACACAAAAGTAACATTTTTATATAGTTGCATAGTGAATTTTATAATGCTGAAGTTACAACAGTAAGAATGGTTGGTGTCAAAATGAATCCTCGAACATGATATTTATTGTGATAATAAGGATGTACATATATGTATTTAATTATATCATTTTATATCATTTAATGAAATGTTTAATGGAATTTATTAATCATGATTATACAGAAAAGCTATGTTTTATAAAAACTTTAATTGTTGATTTTTTATGCCAGTCATATAGTTCAAATAATACTGAAACGAATGTTCGAAATATTCATAGTTTATTAATTTTTTATATTTATTTTTAAGTGGTTTAAAAATACTGTTACAGAAAAATTTAGTTATATGAGCCTGATTGGTTGGTAATGTATATGATATTTTTAAATGAAGAACATATTTATTCTACAAGATAATTTTAATAAGGAAAATTATTTTTATTTTTAAAAAATTTAGTGTCTATTAAAAATGTTTTCGTTAAATAAGGGTGTATTTTTTGGTTTAAAAAATAGGTTGTTAGTGGAGAGTTTTTTTAAAATTAATTATGCATATTTTTTTTTAGATGATTTTAATGGTAATTATATAGTATTTGAAACATAATTTTTTTGTCAATTTCTTATCCAATTATTTATAAAAGAAGATATTTTATATATTATTTACATTTTATCATCTATATTATTTGAGGAAATTATAAATTATAACTACGATTAATTGATTCATATAGTGGATTATATAAATGATTTTTGAATATGTATAGTTTATTAATTTTCTACAATGTAAATTGATGAATTATTTGAATTAGATTGGATTAAAATATCGAATGGTTAGATGACCAAAAATAATTTATTAATATACCATGAATATATATGATCTAACTATTTCTTAAAATGTTTAATTAGCTTTTATATTAATGTAACGAATATTTTTAATGTGGAAAGAGGAATGTGGATGTATAGTGAATTGGGATTGTGTCATTGTTATTGTATATTCAATAATGTGGATACTAGATATTCCATGAGACCTTCTTATGTATTCTCCATGAATTATGATAATTATGAGTAATAGATTATTATATGTGGGAAAAGATAATGAAAATATAATATGATGTGATTGTTGTGTTCTTATTATTATAATTATGTTTTGTTTTTACAATGTTTTGTAAGATTATCAATGAAATATACTACATAAGGGAGGACTTCTAATGTGAGTCTATGAACACACAAAGTGTCCGGGTTAGTGTGATGGTAAACATGTAAACCTAGATCCCAACCAATGGAAGAAATTAATTACTGAATATGTTTTTGATATAATCATGTGGTGGATTTTGTGATTTTTATATCCATTATGAAGCATCTCCCAATATAAAATATTATTTAGAAGAAGGTACTGTATTTGAATCTTTATATTACGTGAGGTATTGTGAGTATTGTTGACAGCACTGGTGAATTCTGGTTTGTGTTGGACACTTTTTAAAATTTTCAAGATTTTTTATACTATTTATACATGTTATTTGGTGATTTATCATATGTTTAGATGTGATAGGGTGATTAATTATAACTATATTAACTAACAATTTAGCCTTCTTAATAATGAGTATTTAGTAAAATTATTATATACTGACGTTAGAGTTTCTAGATAGAATTAAATTAAAAATATGTTTATTCTCACACATTAATATATTGAAAAATATTATTTATATGTGATTTCATTGAATGATGTATTGGAATTTAGTAGCTCTTGTTCCCGAGGGTCATGTTAGAAAACATTGGTGTAACAAACTCAAATTTTATAGGAACATTACAATTTAATTGGAAAACTGAATCATGTTTTATAGATATGAATTGTTCATTCTATGTTTTGGTGTTTTTATATAGGTTTTGTAGAGTCCTTGAGAAATTTACATTGGTGGGTGGTTTGATAATGTCTTTCCGAAACTACTCTAATCCACCAATAATGAATTTAGCCTGAAAATGAGGGTCGAGTGATGGAATATAGTTATGGTGATTGTTTTATCAAACCATACGATATCACATAAAAATTCAATATGATAATTTGGTAATAAGAATAGTTGGAACATGTTTTAAAAATCAACGTGACTAAACCAAGAATGTTCCCAAAAGAGGAAATAATTCACGCAGGGTTGGTGAACTTTTTGGAAATCCATGCCACCAAACCATGAGAATGGGAAATAATTATCTTAAATAACTTTTTAAGAGCCATTAATTTCCCATTTTGACACATAATTCATTCTATAGATATTCTACTAAATCATAAAATCTTCATACCATCCTCGGTGAAATTTTCCCTTCAATGCTCATTTAATATGATTCTATGTGCGTTGATTATCATTATTTAAAGAATGTGATACATGAACATTCATTTATTAGGTATAATCATGTTGTATTATTTTATATTAAGGTGAATCAATGTTAATTCATTACATTTTGATATCTATGGATTATGATTTCATATAATGATGAATTACATGATCATTATTTGAAAAATGTTGGATCTAGATTTTTGGCGTCACCACCATTATTTTATCTCAACTCTATCATCATTGGAAGATCCTTATAAAAATCAAAGTGGTGAAATGGCGCTTAAATTTAAAACATTTTCATTTAAAATTCATTTCACCTAGGGTAGGAGGTCCTAAATGTTATACCCTATGGTATTAAACATAGTATATGAGGATATATAATGAGGTCTCCATCATGAAATTATTCTCTTTCATTACATAATTTTGTTATATACAAATATAATACATTATTATTTAATTATATAAAGGAAAAAAATAATTAAATTATCCATTTATAATATAAATTAAAAGTTATAAAATTCCATTGATTTAACCTTTTTTACATTCTTGATGTTGGATATCAAGGGATAAGGCTGTATTCATACATTTGTGTGTGAGTATCATATCATATATTATTTTATATTTGACCACATTTGTGTGCATGAGTATCCAATGAGTATAACACGTCTATAATTAAAAAATATTACCATTATATATTATAATTTTAGATACAACCCACATTTATTTTATCATTTTTACATGAAACACTGTGTTTAACTTGTGCTATATGAAACATTTATTTTAAAATGGGTTATGTGCAACACTGAGTTTAAATGAAATGTGACATATTTTTAAAATATTAAAATTTAATATAATATTTATCACCCAACCATTGTAATGTGGATTATGAATAGTAAAAACAACATTATAGAAAATATAGCTATTGAATGAATAAAAATTAAAATTAATATCATTTAATAGAAAAGTAAATTTTTCATAAATTAATTTATTTTTCAGAAATACAGTTTAATAATTCTTTTTAAACATAATATAAAATTATCATTTAACACACTTCAAAATTATAAATAATAAATCACACTTAAATTTTTAAATTAAAAAACATAATTTTTATTAGGGTGATGTTTTTTTTAAATTGATTCATTTTTTGAACAATATTGTATGATAAAAAATTTATTTAAAAGCTGTCATTGTGATAAAATTATTTATAAAGGAAAAAATTAATAAAAATGGATTTTAAAGAAAAAATAGTTTATTAATAAAGAAATTAATCTTGTTTCCATCATTTGAGTCATTTTTATATTTAATTTTGATATATTATCTTTGTAATATTTTGAACATTTTCTCCTTAAAAACCTTGTTTCTTGTCATGTGAGCAGGGTTAATTTCAAAATCATGTTTTCTACTTATTTGAACTAAATAGGAAAATGGAATCAATAACTGAAATCATAATAATTTATATTTTATTATAGGAAAACCCATATTTTTTACCAAATGAAAAGTGTAGAATGTAAAAATTAGTTTCCATAGACTAGGTAAAAGGGATATTATCTCAGATGTAATAAAGAATATAAGGGTTTAAAATGAACTACCAATAAGTAATAATCCAAAATGATGGCCATATGTCCACCACATATCTTTTATCATCTAGAATAAAAAAATTTGAAGCTCCATCCATTATAAAAACATGGTTATGATTGGGTTTTGTCAAATATTTACTAGTGTTCCACTCACCTTGCTTATGAAAGTCCACCCCCTATAAACTATTCTTCACACCATCAAAACATTTCGGATTTTCTCATATCAACAAAAATAAATTCACAAATTTCATCCTCTATTATTATAATCATTATATATTTATAATAAATCCATTTAAGGCTTTAGTGAAAACATAATGAAGATGCTCAAAGAATACACAATGATTTTCAATGAGAGTATTTGTTGTATTTTTATTCCACATAAATAAACTATTATTAAACCAAAATAATATAATAAAATCAATATATCATATATATAGGTTTTTATGTTAATTTCATGAGCTACAAGGATCTGCAATTCCCTCAAAGGGGATATGAAGTAATCATTTCTGTGTACAATGGACATCAACCTTGTGAACTGGGGTCATTTGTTCATCGCTTGCCAATTTTCATAGTTTAGTATGATAGAGGATACAACATATATATATAATATTAATAATAAATTTACACCAACCGATTAATTTTATCAAATAAATATTTTATACCTTCTATTCAGTAGGGACACGATAACATCGCTCGTGTGCATGATGGACTACTTCCTCATGAAGTAATGTGATTAACCTTTCACTAATGTTATAAATTTAATGTAATATGAATAATTTTAAACACAATATTGTATACAAAATTAATTTCTTATGATATTAATGTAATATATATTATTATGAAAATATTATATTTTTTCTGAACTTTTCACTCACTAAACGATGATGACCACATTCATGTGAGTATGGACTACTACCACCATTAAGGGATGTGACTCTCATTTAATCACCACACCAAATGGATGATATATATCTATATATTTAAATAAATAATATTTCATTTATGATATTATTATAAATATTTAAATGCAAAATATTACTTACCACTTTTCCATAATTATTATTTAAAAATGGAAACACTACTCAAGTGTATATATGACATATTGTCCCCATGATGGTAAAAACATCCTTTTTTATATAATTACTTGTTAATTAGTTCTAAATGTATAATACATAAAAATACTTAAAATTATGTCATGATTATATCTATATAGGTGATTTATTTATATAGTACAAACATGAAACAGAACATTCACGATAAAATGCACATGGGAAAACACATCAATTAACACCCAAAACAATGAAAATAATCATATATTATTGATGATGGGTAATAATAAGTTAAAAATGGATTATATATGATATTATAAATTTTAATGTCTATCATTAGTCAGTTAACATAATTTTTAATAACATTATACAAGAGTTTACTATATCTTCACATGATTAGAAGCGTGAGAGAAGTGATTTCATAACTCATTTTTTATTCATTGGGTAAAAATTCAATTTCATAGAATATGTCCTTATATTATTATGTTTATATGGAATATTGATTAAATTAGGTTTTAATTGTTATTTTTTATTTGTATCTAAAATTTAAAAACATAATTGATTATTTGATTAATTTTAAATTTTATGTAATAATCATTTTAAGGGGTTATTTCATAATCCCATTATAATCAATATTATACATTCCTAAATATATGTTAATAGAAATTATTTTCCCATTTAATTATAAAATCATTTCAGTTTAATCTTCTATTTTTCTTCATTTTATGTTCAAGTAATAGGTCAATATTATCAGTCTATTAAAATTAAATTATTTGAGAAAATGTTTTTAAAAATATCCGACATAATTTCTCTCTTGTTTTCGAAACATTTTTTCATTCAAAATAATGTTTTCAATAAATGTATTTAGAATTTTTAGAATGATTTATTAATGAATGTTTTTACATTTTGAAATTTAAAAAAAAAATCAAAGTAATATTATAGTATTTTCAAAACAATTCCCATAAGAAATTTATCAAAAAAAAAGTTAGAGGAAATTTATTATATGTTTCAAAACAAGGAACTTCCCTATAAATTGTACAATGAAAGAGGAATGTTATTTCTTAACTTTTATTACATGCATATAATTACCCATAGTTCTGAAAAACATTTAAATGGTGACTTTTTTTCATGATTATAGAGTTATTTTTAAAGAAAATAATTTTGATAACACACTATAAATTCATTATTTTTTAAAATGGGAATATTAAAATGAAATTTATATTTTACTCAAAAAAATGTTTAAATATATTTGTATGGTATTTTTATTAATAAATCACACCATAAATTAAATTTACTTATGATCTACTTGGGATATTTTCTATTGATTCTATCCTTATTCATTTCTTGAGTGATTTATGATGATTTTAATGGATGATGCACAATTTTATTAACATTCAAAATTTTAATATGAAATGTTTATGGTTTATTATAATGATTAGGGTAAGTAATAACATTTTATATATTAGTTTTTTTAATATGTATATTTATATGAATTATTTTTAAGGAATTTAAAAAGAAAAATTTATTGGATTTTGTATATGATGTATGGGGATCTATATATTCCCTAATGCAAAGGTAAGTTTCATGAGACAACCTGAATTATGGTTTTGACAGTGGCCTTAAAAATTTATATAGATTTCTTGAAATGAGGACTCAATGTTATAAGATTTATTGGCATGAATACTTGATGGAATTATAAATCCTAGCACGAGGACTTGAAGTAATGCTTTATGTCACCATCATTATGCAATAAATCATTTAGATTTTTTTATTAATATTCCATGGTATTATTTGATTAATTATAAGATAAATGGTTAAGTTTAATGTTGATGTGATTATTTATATAGAAATATTTGATCATAATTTTCTCCATCAATATAATTCTTGAGTTATAGATTAAATGGAATGTGTTTTGTCTATTTACCTTTATATATATATTAAAACTTATTTATTCATAGATTCCAATATATATGTACCCTTACTAAGCATCTGAGCTCACCCTATTCTTTTTTTTTATTTTTCTATTGATACTATGTCGAATTTAATAATTGATATAATGGGATATACTCAGTGGTGTAAAGGAATTATCAAAAAAAATACATAGTTTAATTTAATGTTAGAAAATGAAAATATTATTCCTATATATATATAGTTTTCAAAGTCAATTAATATATTTTTTCCTTTGAGATGTTATTCCTTGAATAGTATTATAATGTAATAATGTAGAATCATTTTCTTGGATTTTTGGATCTTGGTCACTATGATTGGTATTAGAGGAATTTGTAGGATTAACGTAGGAAACTATATTTAGAAAAAATATATATTATGGGAAAAGAACCTATGATAAACTTTGATGATATGTCTAGAATGACATCAAAATATTTTTTAAAGGAATATATTTTTTAGTTTTTTTAGAAATAAGTCACTGTCTGGATACTAAATGTGGAAATTGTTCTAGTATAGAGGTAAAAATGGTAACAATACTAAAAAGGGTGCATTGAGAATAACCTAATCATCATGTAGTTCATGAAAACAAGCCTTAATTAGAACATAGTTTAATATTCATAGATAAAATAATTAGGATAATTGCATTTTCTTTACAAACCATTACGAAGGATTTGAAAATAAATATATTCTTATGCAAAACATGTTTATGATTTTTATATTAGAAATGCATAAAAATTTCAAATTCATTTTAAGTGAATCACTTGTGTAAGTACGATAAATTATGTTTTATAATGTTATGATGTAAATTAGTTTATTCCATTTCATATAAGTTGATCATAATTTAACAAATGGGAACATTATCTATGAACATACTTCATGTATGTATTTTCCCCTAGGGAATGATAATTAAACTGGAGTATGATATAATAATTTAAAGGATATAATTTAACCCTATTAGGGATGATTAGTGAGGTTATGAGTAATAAAATTTCTTATATAGATTTTCCTACTAATCCCCATGATATGTTTTAATTCTATGATAATTTTGGATTTAGAAAACTTCATCATTAAATTGGAATAAATCACCATTTTTATTTAAGAAATAGATAAATTCCATTGAGAAAATATTTATACCATTTTGAAGTGAAGAAATGGAGAGGGTTTTTTATATAGGATTATCATCATTTAAGTGATTCAGATCAATGGTGGACATTCCTTAAAAAATATATAGATGAGGAGAAAATATCATGCATGTAGTGTAAAGATTTCAAGATAATATCTCCAGGAAACAAATTTCCAAATGAAAAAATTGTGGACATAGAATCATATTTCTAGAGTCTA
Source organism: Viscum album (assembly GCA_963277665.1). Taxonomy (NCBI): domain Eukaryota; kingdom Viridiplantae; phylum Streptophyta; class Magnoliopsida; order Santalales; family Viscaceae; genus Viscum; species Viscum album. The sequence goes on along the minus strand of OY728159.1, from coordinate 889,160,488 downwards.
AGATATACCAGAGAAAAAAATGTTACTATGTATGAAGCCATCATTACAAGGGTTCTAATCCATGTTGTGAAGTATATGTATAATCCAAAGATCCATATTGACTATTTCATTGATGTGGTTAGTCAAATCCTTTAATGGGAACTAGTCTCTCATAAATTATTATCATATTAAGAAATAGTAACATGTTATATCAAGATAATTAATGTATCCAAGTCTTATGAATTTTAAGGGATGAAAGAAAATAAGAGCATGATAATGAAAAAGATATAAAAATGTATGAAGTGAATGAAGGATTTTTTAACACATGATAAATGTTGAAGGAAATAACTTGGTAAATGTTTCAATTGAAAATGTGTTTTATTTAGATGTGGAGAAAAATTCCACCATTATCCTAATTTCAAGTGAGATAAAGAACATTGCAATGTTAAAATCATCAACTCTAATTATATGGGGTACTATGAAAATGAATTCTCCAATTTTAAGAGAATATTACTCAAAAAAGCCTAAGAGGTCAATGTTATTCTAATATTACTATTACCAATGAAGTGGAATGATTAATGTGATTTTTTTGATTCATTAATTATTTCATTTTTATCATTTATAAAATATATCTTATATATATTTATCACAAAATTTCTAAGCATTATACATTAATTTTTTCCTGATGGATTTGACAGTGTGTGTTGAAATATATGTATGAAAAAGAAAAAATTATTCATGGGAAGATGACATTCTTGTCAAAAACAATTATTATGTGAAATATAATCCGGAATAAGATTATTATGTTGAGATAATTTTTATGGGATATATATATATATATATGTTTGTTATCGATAACGTAAATCAGAGAGTAATAACTATCAAGGAACTGATTAATGAATAATTAAATTTGGAAATTTTGTGACCATATTTCTAATGTAATAGATCTAAATATTTTGTTAGGGGAAAAATTTCAACCATTTATGAAATAGATTATATCAATCATTGGATGATGTTTTGAGAGAATAATGTATTACTTCACAAAATGGATATTTTTGTATTTTGTATAACATGTGTAAACCATATTGGTTTTGGAAAATTTTAAGCAATAGACCTAAAGATTTTTCACTCATTTATAGGCCTTAATATTCATTATAAGTGGCTTTATTTTATTCAAGAAAAAAAAAATTTGGATATTCATTTTATGGAGTAGGGGATGAATTGAAAAATGATAAAAGTACATCCAAATAATGAAATTGTACTTCTAAAATAGAAATGCATTGTGTATGTACAGTTTATTCTATTCAAAGTAAAAGAATCCATAAATGTTTGTTAAAGTATGTTAAAAAATGTCATCCTATTAAATTCATATGTGATGATTTATATATTTTTTAAATCATTATTTATTTATTGTTTGAGGCCCTTAACCCTCCATTAATCGTTCACTTTTTTATGATTTATTTATCTCAATACCTCTCTATAATAATTTAGGATATTCTACCATTTGTAAGTTTACATTTTTAATGTATTTCCTACAACTATGAAAAATAGTAATGTGTTATTCAAGATTGAATTCTTAATTTATTTACTCTCTAATTAATAGGATATTTTATGATTGATTTTTTTGATTTGGATTTTTAGAATAAAAGAATTCAATTATTAAATAATTTATTTCCAATATGATGTTTAAATTCCATGGAAATAATTTATTTAAGCTGGGGAGAATGTAACACATCTAAATTATAAAAGAATAACATGTTATTCAATGTTTTATGTGACTGAAAATTTAGTTTAACTTTTTTTAAACAGAACTCTATGTTTAGCTTCAATTATATGCAAAAATATTTTTAACTTGTTGTAAGTGCTACACCATTTTTAGAAGAAATGTGAAATATTATTAAAATATTAATATTTAATATAATATTTATCACCTAGATAGATGAATCATGGTTATGAATTGGAAGAACAAAATTCTGAAAATATTGGTAATTTACTTATTATAAATTAAATAATAATCATTGAAAATAAAATGTAATGTTATCTTAAAGGTGTATTTTATTAAAATATGGTTTAATCCTGATTTGTGAACATAATATAAAATTAATTTTTAATAAATTTAAAATATAAGAAAAAAACATATTTTTCTATCAAAATACCCAAATTATAATAGTTTGATTTGTTGATATTTTCTAAAAAGTTTAATTTTGTATGAATAGTGAATAATATAAAAGTTAATTGAAAATTACCTTTTCATTAAAATAATTTATATTGATAAATTATATTATAAATTGGTTTTAAATAATACTTTTAAAAATATATAAAAATTAATATAATGTAGGTTATTCGAATAATATTCTTGTTTAATTTTGACATAAAAATATTCTAAACATATAAAAATGACATTTTAAAAACCCAATTTCTCATCAATTATGTGGGATTAATATTAAATTATATTTTTTCATATAAGTGAATTTAATTTTTAAAAAAGGTTTAAATTATATTAATTATCATAATTTCTGATTTATAATAAGGCCCACAAAATATTTGAAATAAATGAATATTAAAAATAGTAAAAATAAATTATTATGGTTCAAGTAAAAATTGATATATTTTGGATTAAAAAATTAATATTAGTTTAAAAATGACCTAAAAACATGTACAACAGCCATGTTTAAGTTTTATTTTCACGTTATCTCTTATAGGATTGAGAATGGACTATTTTTTATACTTGAGGCATGATAAACTTATGTGTATCAATAAATATTTTAAAAAAAATAAATGTGTGCCACTAACATCCCTTATAAATTCCACCCCAATCTTCTATTAAATATATCTTAATACCATTTTTGTATAATATCCCATGACCCACACTCTCAGATCATGTGTCGATATTGTAAAATTTACATTTCTATTTTGAATACTGATTATTGTGACCTAATGTATTTCTATCCATACCATATAACATCAAAAGGAAAAATTAGATCACACAAATTCTTGAGGACAATATAGTATTATTGTTTGGTATAATAATCAAAACCTATTATATAAACATTATCCAAGTAATAATTTGGTATTTTCTCCATCATAACACATCTTTCTAATTTCACATTAAGTTATCATCATCATCCATGTGATATCCCTTCTAGAAATAATTTGTTGAAATTTCTTCATGATAACCTATGGATGATGAAACATAAGAATGGTGACCTCAAATGATTATAATGGGTAAACAAAAACAACAACCATTTATATAAAAAAATGGGCATATTGAGTGAATAATGGTGTTATTACATAATTGATGTTCATGAGTACTACATATCAATCTTCATAGACATAAATACATGGGTCATAAATTATAATAACATGGAATAAGGATTTAAAAATTCAAAGATTCATACAAATCTACAATCACGAGCCATAAAATAATAATCATGGTCAAATGAATCATTATAAAGCCATAAAAAGCACATAATATGTGTCGTTATATTCTGACATCATATTTGTAAAATAATTAATCAAAGACTTACAGAACCCTTACAGTTTGATAACCTATGCAACTGAATACAATTTTATTTCTCCTAGGAACAGAATCATTACCCTATGCATTGGAGCACTATTTGGGTTCATACACGGTATAAGCTATAACAGGCTCACCCAATGTCATCTAAGAGCACCCAAAATATATAATGTCCCTAAACCACAACATGAATAACGTATATAGAGTTTTCAATATAAAACTCATAGAACCAATCAATATTATTTTATAACTTGATTAACTCATTGTATAAAATTTATTTCATATAAATCCTTTATAACAATATTAATCTATATAAAGAAATACATAAGATTGTATCATTGAAAAATATTACAAATAGAGCATAAGTAAAAAAACATATTTTAGTCATTGATGATTGGAAATAATATTAAAATATCATTTCAATTTTATGGAATAAAATAAACCTTAATTTGAAAATTACTTTTAAAAATATAAAAACTCATAAAATATTTTGAAAAAAATCATTAAAATAATAGAGATACAAAAAAGCATGATTTAAAAATTATTTAAATCATTTTTGACTAATATATCATTTTTACTTTTCAGTCATTTTTTTTAAACATAAAACAATTTGAAAATCCTTTTCACTAAAAAAATAATTTAAAAAATAGTAAATTAATGAATGTTAGTAAAATCAATTACTTAAAAAGATCATTGTAAACACAAAAATTAATCTTCAAATAAATTTTGGTCATTATGGTGGGTAATTATTTATGTTCCATATATTTTAATAAGATCAATATATTTTAATGGTAAAAGGATGTAAATTTCCCGTGTTCTGAAAATGACACAATAATTTATTTCATATTTTTAATAAGATCCAACTTTGAATTTTTTAGAAAAAAAAAGATGATTCCTACGAATTCTTTTCAAAAAAATAAAACCATAGTTAAAAATAAAATTTTTAAAATTCGTATGAGATTAACAAAACATTTTTTAAAACATTTTTTAAATCCTTTTTTTGGGATAAAATACATTTATGACCAAATTGAGAAATAATGTCAGATTTACAAAAAGACAAATTATCTATTATTTTCAGTTATCAAGAGTGGATCAATTATTATATTACTTTTAAATATCATGAAACCATATTATAAGAAAATTTATTAATTACATTGGATTTGGATAATAATATACCATCATTATATGCACAATTATAAACAATTTAAATAAACTATGAGATTGTAACATTAACCTAAAACCACTTTTGTAACATTGAACCATAAATAAAATAAAAACATATTATTTAATTAAATATATAAAATCATGAGGATAAATAAATAAATTGTGTTACCTGTTAATTTGGATTTATATAAACCGAGTCAAATAATATTGGTGTATAACATATGGTACGTATCAATAAATGAAAGTAGAGACAAAAACCCCTTCTCAACTTGATAAATTTTAGGGTGTAAACCCCATGAATGAATGATCATAAAATATATATTTTAATAAAATTAATGTTATGTAGAATTCTCATGAAATAAATTAATTGTTTTTACATAAATTAAATAAAAGAAACTTGTGGTAAATATGGAATTTATCTCAGATAAAATAAAAGTGAGACGAAAAATCCCTTACCTCATGCATTCTTTTGATTTATCAGTATTTAACCTCTTATATAGGGTTTTTAAAAATATTATTTCATTATTAAAGAACCTTTTAATTATTTTTAATATCAAATATTATCTTTTCAGAACACTTTATTACCCATTAGTTAATAATATTATTTTATTTTCATTGCTTCAGGTGTTATTTACATTGTTTTCTCTTCAATGATTTGTAAGGAAAGCCCAAATGATTATGCATGTAATAGAGTTAAATCACCAAAATAATAATAATAAGGATTTAATTATAATATTTATGAATCCATTATACCTTTCAAATCAATCATGAAATATGGTAATGAAAAATGAACTATTATTATGGTCATAGAGATGGTTGGTTGTAAGTAAGAGGTAGTGACATTTTTATTTTTAAATGATCATTATGGAAAGATGGTAAGGAATATATTATCTTTGAAAAATGATAAATATATCATAAATACCATATTTTTTAACTATATAATATTATATATAACTTTATTATGGTGTGGTGAAGAAAAGAGAGTCACATTGATTTTTGACGGCGGTAGTCCACACGTATAGGAACGATGTTATAACCTTTTCAGTGAGTAAAGTGGTAAGAAATAAACGATATATTATATTTAAAAAATGAGAAACATGTAATTCATATAATAACTATGTCATTTATATCACATAAATTCATTATCATTAACATTTTCACCTTCTATGTATGCTTTAGTGAAAAAATAAAATCACTTCACGATGCTGTAATCCCCCATAAATATGAGTGACGTTATCATATTTTATACAGAATAGAAATTAAAAAAAATGTATATATGATATAATTATTATGATAGTTCAATTATTTTATAAATACTATATATACTCTATACCTTTCTTCATACCCAACTGTGAGAAGATGTAATGGAAAAATGAAAAACATCGTGTTGTGAGGCGGTAGTCTATCATATGCATAAATGAGGATTTTGTAACAAATTTGATAGATGAAGACATTATAGTTTGTAATTACATTATTATCTAACATACCCATATATTTCATTTTACTTGGTTATTATATGATAACGTTTTTTGATTAAATTAAGGTGGTGGAGAAATAAATAAAATAAAAATGTTTGTTGAAGAACGTTACCTCTTCTTTGGGTAACCTTAGTTTTCCACCAAAGGGAATATTATGACGGATTTATACCAATAATAAGGCATATAGGATGAGATTAGGGAAGTAGTGAATATATTTTTGAATGTATTTTATGAAAAAAATTAATGGTGTGAAGAAAGGAGGGGAGTTGGTGGACTTTGAAAAGTTGGTAAGAGGACAAACATGGCATTGATTTAAAGAATTGAGTGATCCCACATTATTCACATGATATATGGGTTAAAAAATATAGAATTATCAAATCTAAAAAGTTAAATGATTTAATTCTATTCGTAAAATAATTTTTATAAACTTTTATAGGTTATTTTAACCATTATCTTCTTACATTGACACTATAGTAAATAATTTTTTACATTAAAAATGGTAATTAGTATTTAATATTTTAAATACACATTTTGGTAAAAAAAAATAAATTTAAATTTATGAGAAATTATAAATTATAATCATTAAAAATAAGGAATCCAACTTTAATAATTCAATAAATATATGTGGAAATATTTTTATTAAAGTTATTCTTGATGATGTGACGAGAAAAAAATGTTTTAATGAGAAACATATTCAATGGTTTAAAATGATTTTTTATAAAAATGCTATATGAAAAAGATAATAATGACAACAATTCGAGTAATATAAATTTATAATTAATATATATTTTATTTTAAATCATTTTAAAATAAAATTTTACCCTATGAATAATATAATTAAAAATGACTTTTCAATTAAAATGCAGTATTGTGCACTATTAATCTAGAATAAATAAGATAATTATCCGAAATTAATTATAATATTATATTAACTATATGATTTTAAAAATAATTTACTTTTTTAAAAATTATTCTGAAAAAATTATTAAAAATTAAATTTAATACAAACCCCAAAGACACAATGAAAAAGATGGTTTTTGAAAAGTGTATTTTCCAAGAACAAGATTAGTTTATATTTACTCTATGTCAAATAATAATCATGATATGAATGAAATTTAAATTATATTAATATTTTTTATATTTTCTTCATTAGAATGTTCCCATTACTTAATTTTTCAATTAATTAAATAGGATAATCATTATGCGTTTTATGCTAGTTTTCAGAAAAACAATTCTTAAAACTAAAAACATACTTATACAATAATACAATATAAGAATGGTTAAAATGTAAAATGTTTTACAAAATATGAATAAAAAATAATTATGTCACATCAAATCATATTAAAAACATATTTTTACATTTAAATTAAACAATTTATTGACAATAAATGATAGTTTTAAATAAATGTTGCATTTTTTTGTATGTACTAAATAAACCATATTTGTAAACAAATTTAAAAAATTAGCAAAAAGAAAAATATGATATTCTGATTGAAAGAATTAAATTAATTTTTTCTAGTATATTTTCTAAAAATTCCATAAAAAATTTGATAAAATCATTTCTTGAGAATCATTAAATGAACATTTTGGGAAAAAATGTATTTTTGAATAATAATACCACATTACTGAAAATTGGCTGACTATATACAAATAATTTATAGAAAAATTAAATTGAGATGAAAATTTACACACACACACACATATATATATATATATATTAATGTATTTAACACTATTCATACCCACTAGTTTAATGGCTCGGATATAGTGGATATATATATATATCAGGGGTCATTTAAGATCATTTTTTGTGTTAAAAATGTTATCAATCATAAAAATCACGGGGTTCCATGAACCACAAGACATTAAAAAGATTAAATACAATTAAAAATAAATAAACCATAATTTCATGTGAAGTTAAATTCTCATCAAATTTCATTGTTTCATGTTATTTATTCTATCAAACAATATTATTCATTTAAATATTCGAGGTGTTAAACCCCCCGATAATTTGTGTACATGCAAATTTAAAAGTTATCTTGGAAACAAAGGATGGAAATTTTAAAATAATTTTTTTACCCACATTGTTAATCAAGTTAATAAAGAAACCAATTAATAAGAGATAAAGGATTGTACAAAGAAAATACGAAATAACACATTACTAGTTTTCCAAATAGGTGAAAAATGATGGGAATGGAATAAAATCTAAAATAATTATAGAGAGGTGTAGAATTCATTTATTAAAATAAGTTAAGTTATTATTTTAATGTTAAAGGGAAAAACAACAATTCTATGATGATCAAAGGACTATCAATTCATCATTATTTAAGGTACTACGATCCCATTTTTTATTCAAGATCATCTTCCTAGTGTTGAGTAATTGTCTTAACATATAGAATAAGAGAATACATAAATATACATATAAAATTATTATAAAATCATCTTTTAATCATATTTAACAACAATATATTTTTTTTTTCTACAAACGATGTGTATTCAAGATGATTTCTAATTCAAGTTTCACTAAAATATTATTTTAATGGAAAATTAAATCCATAAAAAAATAAAAATATTTGCCTCATATATATTGACAGTAACCAAAACCAAAGAGGTGAGCACATAGTGAGATCATTTCCAAAATAAAACATCATAAAATATTCATATAATACACAAAGTAATAACCAAATTTCAAACCAAATAATTTGATATTTAATGATCATTAAAATTCATTGATGATCCATTGATTATGTTTGAAACCCAAAGATTAGATGGATTTCATCATATATTACTCAAATATAAAGAAACCATTGTTCTTAATATAAAATAACATATTTTTCTAAAATAAAAAAAAAATAACATATAAAATTTTCAAACTAACTAGGACATGATGTTTGCTAGTGGTCGACGTTACACCCTTTTCTCCATTTAGTTGTGGGTTCAAGCACCATGACCTTACCAGGTATAGTGGGTTCTCACCCATCCTATGGGTTTTCCCTTTTATCCTTTAAACATGGAAAAATTACTCCTCTCTAAATACGAAAACATTCTAACACTGGTGGTTAAAAATACAAAAAACCAAGAAAAAGACTCCCAAAATTTCATTACTAAGCTAAAAAAAATTTATATAAAAGAGTCATTAGGGATTCTTAAACAAAGAAATTTTGACCATCCTTAATATTATATACCTATGATGGTATATATAACTCTTAAGATAACAAAAAATTAAAATATCCTAATATGAAAACTTATCAAAAAAATATTTTAATAGAAACTATAACAGCACATGACCTACACTCTCGTATCTACTGATGAAATGTTAATCTTTACATATTCAAATCTGATTCCAGTAATTCTGACCCATTATTTTCTTATCTAAACTGGAAAACACTAAAATGAAAAAAATAACTTAAATTTATTATGACATTATTGGTGTAGTGTTCAATAAAATTCTATCAAATATATACATAAACAATACCCATGTCATCAAATGATTATTTCTCTGAATAAACCCATATTTTCTTATTTCACATTAAGTCGTCAAAATCATCTATATGAAATATCAACAAGAAACAATACATTCAACCACATTATTAATATCACGTTTAAGAGTAAAAATAATAAGGGTTTTATTAAATGATTGAGAATAATTAAAATAATAATTAATAATTGAATGTCATAAACAATCATAATGATTGCATAAGGTAGTGATGAGAGAATCAAAGTGCATGAGAATTACATAAGAATATTTGTACCCATCAATACATGTTTAATTAAACATGAGAACATGGAATAATAAATTAAACATTGAAATATTTTTAAAAATCAATAATCATGGTCCATGTGATAACCATTTTGAACAAAGGAAAAAATATAATCCCATAAAAATTATAGAAAAATTGTGTTGGTATCTTGGGACATCATCATCATAACAAAATTATATAACCCTTATAAAATCCATGAAATTAGAATAACCGTACAACCATATTCTCTAATAATTCTCTAAAAAATGTAATCATTTCCCAATGCATTAGTGCACTATCTTTGCGCACCCATAATATAAACAATAACTTTCTAACCTAGCACTATCTTGGTGCTCCCATCATATATAATGTCCATGATCCACAACATGAATATTGTTCATAGATATTTACTAATAAAACTCAAATAAAAAAAATATTATCTTATAAAAAAAATATCCCATTGAAAAAAATAGATTTCATGTAAATCCCTGAAAAAATTAGCAGTACAACCATAAAAATAATGAGGATGGTATCATTACAAAATACCTTCTATGTAACAAAAAGGATTATTGATAATGATAAATGGAAATATAAATAAAATATCATTGAAAACATTTTTGATGCAAATAATTTCTTCATTTGGAATTCACTTTTAAAAAGAAAAGAATTCATAAAATATTGAAAAATCATTTTTTATGAAAAGAAACATGGAATCCAATAAATGTATATTTAAAAATAATTTAAAATATTTCATGATTAAAATATCCTTTTCTCTTGAAAATATATTTTAAAATTTTAAACATTATAAATATATATTTATTTGATTTTTTTTTGAAAAATATGAATTTTGAAAATATGAGGGAAGTATGTTTCTTTAAAAAGATCTTTATAATCATTAAAATAAAGCATATAAAAAACTTCAAACATGATTTGTGGTAATTTATAAATTATTTTCATGTTAATTAGAACATTCACTTTTCCACTGTTAAAATGTTATAAATGTTCCATGTTTGGAAGGCAACATGATGATTCCATTTAAATTTTCTATAAAATCCAATTGGGAATTGTTTAGAAAATAACATGAAAATTACTTTTAAAAATTAACGTCAAATACAAAAAAAATTAGGAAAATTTCTTTAAAAAATAATAGGTTTGTATGAAAACATTTTTATACAATAATAATATAAATAAAATATGGAATAAAAAGGATTTTTTGTCAATGACTTAAATAAAGTCATGTTTTATTAAAACAAATCTCAATTATTTGATGTACCTGAGTGTGTGAAAATGGTAATATAGGATTTAAATATCATGAATAACCACTATATAAATAAATTAATGAGTTTATTGAGAGAAGGACAATATAATGTCATCATTAGAAGCATAAATATAAAAACTCATGATAAATGATGAGATTGTAACATAGGAATCATAACACATTGGTAAATTTGAATATTAATTTTAATTAAATAATTTCATTAAATGATTAATATTATACACTGAGAATAAAGAAATCCATTACATTAATTTTCCATGTTTCTTCATATACAATTTATTAATGATTACATGTTACTAACAATACATTCTTCAGAAAGAAGGAAAATTGTCACAACAATCACTTACCAATTTAGAAACTTTTGATCCCCAAACCCCAAAGAAGAGAGATCCTTAAATATATTTTTTAACGAATAACAATTAAATTATAATATTTATAAATTACATTAAATGTACATATATAATTCATACATATTTATCTTTTTCTAATTATGGAGTGCGTCTTATAGAAATTAGAAGTGGGATAGAATTTCCTTAACTGTTGCTTCATTTTAGTTCATTATGATTTAACAGCTTGTTATAGTTTTTTGAAATCATGTTATTTTATTATTTTAAACCCATATTAAAATATATAATTTCTTATATTATCCTTTTATAACCTTCTATCACACGTTCTTCCAAAATCATTCATTTTTTCATTCTTTTTGGTTTAAATTAGCCTAATTTTTTTGGTGCCTTGTTATTAAAGTTCTGGTTTGTTTAAATAATATGTTTTTCCATCATCTATAAAACAATAATCATGAAATAATTTTAATAGTTATACAACATTTTTACCTTTAAATTCACTCATAAAAAATTGTTATAAGAAATAAACCAATGTTATGATCACATGACGGTAGGTCCTACAAATGCATGAGTAACGTTTCCATATTTCAATAATCTTTATAGAAAAAAGGTAAGTAATAATTTATCATTACATTCTATTAGTAGTATAATAAATTTGATTTTATATATTTATATATACTAATTTATATCATTCATGTTGTGTGATGTTGAAACTATATTTTCATCGCTTAATGAAGGAAGTAGTCCAAAACATATATGAAAAACATTATCACTTTTTTAGTGAGTGAAAATATTAATATATATTATATATAATATGTACATGGGGATAAATATGTCAATAATATAATAATTATTTCCTACAAATAACATATATTCATTATTTTCACCCTTGTTTCCTTCCATGTAATGTGTTCTCAAAAATTGAATCTCATCGCTTCACATGGAGATAGTTCGACATACACATGATCGATGTTGTCATATCGCCTATGGAATGGAAGGTAAAAATTGTATATATGATGTAAAAAATAAAGTGGTATAATTATGTTATAAATATATTGTATATAATTTATTACCATCATCATTCCCATCCATGAGAGGTGGCCATAAAAAACAGATGACATTAGTTCGTGTGGAGGTTATCTGTTGTACAAACGAATACTGAATTCATAACCCATTTGATGTAAGTGGATATGGATTTAGGTTATCAATGTATTCTAAAAGAATCCAATAATATTTATAATAATATTATAATAATATTATAAAGGATTTTTAATAATTAAATGAGGTGTCAAAAAAATAAGAACACTCGTGGAATAATGTTACCTCTTCTTTGGGTATCCCCATTTGGTTTCCACAAAATTCTCTATTAGATAGGAATCTTTGATCAAAATAATTCTTATAATATAAGAATAATCAATTTTGGTTGTTATGGAATATATTATTGTCCCATCCAATTTGTATTGAAGGTGAGAAGATGGGAGGAGAGTGCGTGGCCTTTTATCAGTGGGGGATATTACACACTTTAATTTTTTTAAAACAATTGAGTAGTCCCACACATTCATATTCCCCAATTGTTAAAATGGAAAATTATCCAACCTAAAAGGTTTCATGGTTCTAATATATCTATAAAATAGTAATTATATAAGTGGATATGTCATTTTAACAATTAAAAGCTTTGTTTATTCCAAGTGCAAATCTTTTTTTACCATAACCGTGAAAATTAGTTTTTACTATTTTCAGTACTCATTTTGTTCAATATTATGTTGAAATTATGAGACATTATAAATTATTCTCCTTAAAATAGTTATTAAAATTTTCCAAATTAAATTTATGTATTTTTCAATTATTGATTTTTAATTTATCCTATAAACATGACGAGAAAGCGGGGTTTTAAACGGATAAATTATCCAAATTTTTAAAAAAATTTATATGAAAATTAAATATAAAAAATACTCAAATGATATAAATTATATTAATCTATAAATAAATAAAATAATTTTAATTTTCAATACAATCCAAAATTTATTTATCATTATACATAATTTAATATTAATTGAAGTTTCTAATTAAAATCCAAAATTATCTACTATTCAACAAAGAATTATTGTTCTTAATAAATTATAAAAAAATTAACATAATATAATATTAAAATTATAATTTAAAAAATCGATTTATAATTTATTAATTTTTTTAATTTATATAAAATTTAATTTAAAGAAAAACTCATAAATGTAATTAAAATGATGGGTTTCATGAAGTGTATTTTTAAAGAAAAACTTGATTTCATCTTAACACTGTGTGTAATAATTATTATTTTATGGGTATAAATTTTATTTACATATATATAATATATATATATATATATATTATTTTGAAAATTCCTAATTATTTATTAGATTAATTAATTAAAAATGAGCAACATTGTTCATTTTAAACAACTTTTTAGCAAAAACCATGTTTTTAAACCAAAATTTGTATATAACTGTAAAATATAATGATTATTAAAATATAATTAAGTTTATTAAATATATTTAGTCACTACTTCTATTACATAAAATAATATTAAATAAACAATGTGACTCTTAAATTTCTTAATTTATTGAAAATAAATGATAGTTTTACAAAAATCGATATTTTTCATTATTCACTGAAAATCAATATTTTCATAAGAATTAAATAATTTGAAAAAATTGAACCTTCAAAAAATGAATTTTATTTTATCAAATAAATTTTAACAAAATTTAAAAAAAATTATTATATAATGTTGATAATGAGAAGAAATTAAAATCATTTCATAAAAATTGTATTTTTATAGTATAATATTAAATTACTAAAAAATAATTGATTATTTAACAATGAATTATCAATAATTGATATTTAGTTGTATATATATATTATAAATATTTAATATTATTCACTTGTATCAATTTAATATCTTAAATATAAAGATTATGTATATATATGGCCCTTTATGATCATAAATTAATTTTGAATATGCTATTAAGAATAAAAATCTTACTTTAATATAATAAAAATACTATTTATGACTTTAAATTAATTTATAAATAAATAAATTTCAATTTCTTGGGAAGTTATATTTTCATCCATGACTATTCTGGCATGTCATTTAAGCTAGGGAATAAAATTTTAAACATTTAAAATATTCAAGTGTGGCAATTTGTTTGGCCTTACATACAAAAATACCTTCCCAAAATCCCTCGTATGATCCTATAATAATTAATTTTTTCAGAAACCCATCCAAGGGAGTATTTTTTGAAAACCTATAGAGGATACCTAAAGAAGAGGTAATGTTCTTCAACAAGCATGTTTATATTATTTCATTCTCCACAAACAAAAATTAGTTTAAAACCAATCTAGTATAATAACCTCTTTATATTATATATACCGAGATGTGGTTATGTTAATGTAATGGAATAAATCTATATCCACTTTCATCAAATATGTTATGAAATCATCGTTTTGGTGTAAAATAGATAACTGTTTCCGGAACTGATGTCATCCATTCTTCAATTTCAACATTTCATGGTCGGGAATGATTATTTATCTAACACTATATATAAAATAATTAAAAACTATTTATATAGATCTAGTCAATATATAATTTATATATTTTAAATTTACAATTCTGTTGGTGGCATGATAATGTTATTTTTGTGCACAAAGGACTACTGTCTCACGAACTGATGTGATTCAACTTTCACTAACACTTTTCAAGAAATGTAATATGGTAAAATATAATCAATATTTCTGTCATAAATAAAATATTAAAAGAATTCATTATATATTTTTCATTCTTAAAATATAATTTTCTTTCTTAACTTTTCACTCACATGAATATGGCAACATCATTCATATATATATGGATTATAACCTTTAGGAAGTATTGTCACTCTCTTTTCAATTCCAAACTACATGGACTATATATATAAGTATATTTAAATAAATACTATGGTATATATGATTTTATTATTATTATATAATTTTAAAATATTACATAGCACTTTGATATAATGATAATTGATAAATTGAAATGTTACTCATATGTATGTATGACCTATGATCTCTGTTATCATAACAGGAATACTATTTCATAACCAGGTTTAATTATTTGTTTTAAAAGATTAATTGATTCAATAATATAATAATTATTTCATAATAATTGTTATATAGGTGATGGAACTTTATAATATGCATAATAACCTTACCATTTATTGTAAAACACACATAAGAAAACATGGTAATTAACACCATGACCAATGAAAATACTGAACAATTATTAATGAAAGAGAAATAAAATATTATACAAGCATCGTATATGATATTTTAATTATTAATGTGGTTTTGTTATAAGACAATAAAATGAATAAAACTAAAATACATGATGTTGTTGAGTGTTCATCCAAAACGAAGTGTGAGGTAAGGTATTTCATAGCTTAATTTTCATTCCATGGGTTACACTTCTACATATTTGATTATGTAATTCAATGATTATGTGTACAATTAATTTGTATTACCTTATGCTCAATTTAATCATTTTGTTTCGTATTTATATTTTAAGATTGTAATAAATTTATTAATAAATTTTCACTTAAATTTTTTGATCATTGTAATGGTTTATTTAAAAATCTCATTTTAATTAATAGTTTTTTATTCAATTTTATTTAACATAAATTATTTTACCATTTCCTAATTAAACCATTTAAATTTATTATCCATTTTAATTAATGATATTTTTATGTAATTGTACAATTTTCCAAATCAATGGTAGTTAAGTTAATTGATAAAATGGTTTTATAAAAATATGAATTCATTCCTCTCTTAATTGGAAAATATATTTTCTTGCAAAAAACATGTTTTCAAATAATAATAACAATTTGTTTTTATCCTTTTTAAAATGACTTATCAATGGAATTTTTACCCATTTATACTTAAAAAAATAAAATATATCTTATTTCATTATCATTGAAACTATAATTTAGATTTTTTCCAAAAATGTGAAATCAATATTCATATTTTTTTTAAAAAAATGAACATTTCAAATGATTTTATAGTGAAAAAGAAATAATATTTTTTAAATATATGGAATGTATGGAATTATCCTCCATAATGACTATAATTTTTTTCATGATTACATTTGATTTTTTTAATTTTCATAATAGAATTGTTTTCCTAATATTCTAGAAATTCATAATTTTTAAAAAGTGCCTTTAAAAATGGAATGGATATTTTCCTTAAGAATTTATTTAAAATATAATTTTATGGTATTTATATTCATAATTAACATTAACCCTTTATTGTTATTAGGATCCACTATGTGTATGTTTTTTTATGTGATACTTATTCTTTTCATGGAGGATATATGATTAGTTTAATTGATAATGTAATACGTTATTACCATTCAATATTTTGCATGAAATGATTTATGGTAATGTTTATTGATTGGGGGTAAGTATTAAATTTTTGTATATTAGTTCTTTTATATACGAATGATTATGTAAATTATGTTTCATGAATTTTATATGGGGAATGTATTGGACTTTTTATGTGATGGTAGGGGCCGTCTATAGACCCCTAATGTGTTCATTTGTCTCATGGGACAAACTAGATATGGTTTTGTCTAAGGCCTCACCCATTAATATGAATATATTAACATAAGGACTTGAATATAATAGATGTCATGACATGAATCCTTGACAATATCGATGTGTTTCCATAGGGCCTTGATGGTATATTTTTGATTTCTAAAATTATGCATTCAATCCCTATGAATTCAGTTATTGAAATTCCATGTGATTATTCGATTCGTTTTACTGTCCATTGTTATGTTTCAGGCCCATGTGATTATATATAAGGAATTATTTCACCATCAATTAATCATATCATATTATTATTCTATTATTGATTAAATAGAATATATTTCAATTATTTACCATTCCTTATTTATTTATAGCATTTTCTTTAGCCTTACCTTCATTGGTAATATCATATTTCCCCAATTATTTGTTTTATTATCCCCAGTATTCCATTAAGTATATTATTATTGATATACAAGGATACTCTAAGAGGAATAACTGAATTATAAGAACAAATTTTTTTTATTAAATGTTTTCATGTGTACATGTGATTCATGTATTTATCTAGTTTACCTAAACTACTAAATTATTCCTTACATCGAGATTCCATTCCTTGAACCTTTTGACAATGTAATAAATTAGACGCCAACTTCAGGTTTCTAGGCTCCTGGTCACTAAAATGAATCCCATGATTTATGTTTTATTACATGTATCTACATGTATAGATAATGAAAATATGTATTATTTATGATTACATGTGTGTGTGTGTTACTACCATAAGTTCATGTCTGATATTTATAACATGTGGTGTGCATTTTAAGACCACGAAACTGACGCATGTTGTTTTATTGCATATCAACTTGTAATGGTTATGACTCTTTCCTTATATAATGTGTTGCTTCATCTACCATCCAATATATATATATAAATCATTTTTCCATTTATCATATAGTTCAACACATATATACAAATTTCCAATAGTGGTATGTTTTAGATGTTTTGTTGGAATTTATATGGACAATACCATTAAAAGAGATACGTGAAACCTGTTTTTAAAAAATCACATTTGGTGGGGGAATGTGTTTGACATGTATTGTTGAAATTATTTATAATATTTCACTATAGAAACTATGACTGTGTTTTGTGGCATCATGGTAAGTTAATGAAAACTCATCATAATGGTGTTTTTTCTTACATATAAATTTTGGATTCTATGTTATTATTGAATAGGTTATATTTTACATGTTTATTTCTACTTGTATTATCACATGAATATACAATAAATTTACCAGTCAGATACTAGACCACAATGATGGTGACCTAGTGAGTTGTACTCACACACTTATTAAGATACTATATAACATGAGTTTGTCATAATAACTTTGTTATTTCAGGGGAATGTTTGTACGATTTCCAAATTTGATCATTTTATAAGATACATTACTACAACTCTAGAGACTTATAAGTGATGCAGAATAGACTTCGGTGAGGGTCTCTTTTATTTTTTAATTTTTTAATCTTTTTGTGGTCATCATGAAAATGTGTGATTAATATCCATGTATTCAGTTTTAAGTCTATTGTATTCTTATACATTAATCTCATATAGTATTTTTATTGGATTCTATGTTTTTTGATTTTATATTATTATATGTTTAGGTTATTTATTTGTTATTCTACAAAAATAATTAGGGAATTATCTCCCCATAATATAGATGATACACTGACAGGAAGTGGGAAACCTTTCATGTATTAGGAGGCATTATATAGGTCATGTGAAACTCAATCTCGGACACAGTTATTCAAGTAGGGGTGTTAAAAAAATCATATTAGAGTCAGGTTATATTCTTATCTTGGAGTAATTTATAGAATGTAAAAGTAGGAATGTTCACTATATTTTGAATAAAATTACTCTGGTGAATTGTGAACATCCATCTCAAGGTAAGTATATGTTACCAAGGATTGAGATTTATATTTGTGGTTTGTGATGATATGGTTTTATGATTTTACATCGTGTGACACATATAGTTTTTGAGGATTATGATTTCACCCAGATTGGAAATTTATATATATTGGGAAGTGTAATCACATGTTTCATATTTATTACATAGGATTCCCATATCATTTATATTCTTGTTGTATATTGTGTAAAAATGGAGGACTTGACTGCCTGAGAAATACAAAATTGTACAGTGTTTTCACATATGTGTTCTTAATGAATACAAATTTGGAAAAAAAACCCTATGCATGTAAACATAAAATATAAGTACATGTAAGAATATGGTGTGGTGAACTATGATGATAGATATTAAGATGACGATTCTAATGCCGATAATGAAATTGATGAAAATGTAGTATCATTATGCAAAGATGGTGAAATATACCTTGTTATGTCGATGTTAGGGGTTAGTTTACATTATATAGAATATCAAGTGAGGGGAAACTAGATATATCTTGTAAATTTATATTTCAGATATATCCTATGTTTATTCACACATGTATTACAATTCTAAATTTTGATTAACTGAAACCGGTGTAGTTGACCTTAACACAGTTTGTCTAGGGAAAATCTATCACGACCTATTTAGAGATATATATCATAGTGGAATTCAATGTTTTTTTATCATAGTGAGACATATTTAATGTCACAGACCCTGGTGTCTTAATGTTATTACGGATTCTAGGGAGTAACCAATGTGATAATTACATCATGTGAGGATATTTTCATGATTCCTAACTGAAGGGATGATTTCATTGAAGAAATTATTGAGTGTATGTGGTTAAACAAGATAAGGATTATAGAATGACCCTAAATGATTATTTGAAATATATTATTTTAGGGATAATTGAATTATAATACTCATTATTTGAGGTCTGGGTTATAATGAATGATCCATCAGTCATCGAAACCTATTAGTTATGATTGTGCCTTAAAATGTGTAATGAGAACATCAATTTAATATTTATAAAAAATATTGATTCTAAATATATTGTCAAACAAATTGTAGAACCAAGAATGATTGAGATGATCAATGTTAATTGACCATACAGGGTTCTTGAGTATGGTAGAGTTGGAACACTGTATAGTGTAGGATTATTTAGAGGCCTATGCCTCCAGCTGTGATTTCCATGACTCAACAAAAATAAAAATATTTGGAAAAATATTTTTATATTAATGCCTTGATTAGAAATTATTACTGTGGATGAATCCATTCTATTTTTACACACAAATTCAGGTGAGTCGTATGATGGTAATGTTTTTTATCCATAAAAAATTATTCTAGTCTTTTGATGAAGATGAACGTGTTAGTGGAAGTCGGTCACCAAAAATATTGTTTAGGGACAATAGTAGTGTTAACAACCTCTATATTTAGCATAAGGATCATACAGATTATTTTATTAAAAGTTGATGAGTGAAAATATGCCCCTATGGTAAGATATTATATTGACAATGGATCTAGGTTCCATTTTGTGTTCAACATGTGTTAACAATTTTTTGAGATGGTGTTGTTTTGTATAGTGGGTTGAATAATTTGATATATCTCCTTAGGTCAAGATGTCATAAAATTTTCATATGATACTATTGTTTGTAGATCATATTGGCAATGGATCATTGAATCATGTGAAAAATAATCTGAAAAATATAGGTGTGTTCATTGTATATAATTTCATATAGAAATTTGGTTTTAAAGGATGGTTAGATTTAGACATTATATTTATTGATGGATTATTCATTATTTGGGAATACAGATGTATGTATTGTAATTTGATGATAAAGAATCTTTTATGGAATGGATAATCAATATTTTATTGAATATACCACCATCATGTGAGAAGGTCTATATAATTGTGTAAGATAGACCATAATATGGTCATAGAGACTCAAGAATGTCAATATGTTTTTTTACTTGAGAGTATGTGGTTCTGTGTTAAATTCAATTTG
This sequence comes from Viscum album, assembly GCA_963277665.1. Lineage (NCBI taxonomy): Eukaryota > Viridiplantae > Streptophyta > Magnoliopsida > Santalales > Viscaceae > Viscum > Viscum album. Next base: position 889,139,456 of record OY728159.1, on the reverse strand, counting down.
TTTGATTAAAAAATGTATCATTATAGAGATAAGGAATGGGAAATCGACATAGAAAATAGTGAGTATAGTCAGAGGTGGGTTAGTTCAGTGATGTGTTAGTGTAATGTTGAAGGATTTGTGGCCAGTTCTAGTAGGCATTGAATGAAAAAGGGAAATTCCATTGAAATATGATTTTCTTTTGATATACATATCTAATAAAAAATATATATCCTATAAGGGATTATCTAGCTACTTATAGTAACTATGTGTAATTGGGATGTGGTGACCATTGAATTCCTAATAGGATCTCCCAAGACCACAATAGTTTTAGATACCATATGGGGTGTAGAAGATTGGTGTATTAAGGTGTCTCACATCATTCCAATATTAGAGACTAATATTGTGGATGATCTTGGAATGTTCTACTTTTGGGAAAAATAATTACTGATTTGAGTACCTTCGATCCAAATATCAAAAATAGAATCTAGTTTTACAAAATGTTTTTAATGAGGAATGTAGAATGTAATGGGGACTCAGTTGAAGCTGAGTACATCCTTTCATCATAATGAAAATTGGTCAATCATATATAATTATAACAACATTATTATAAATAATACAACAATACATCATATTTTATGGAGGATCATGGTATTTTAAATTTTAATTTCTATATTTCACCTATAAAAAATTAATTTTAGTATTCTAATTAGATGGATCTATTTGAGTCTCTTTATGGATGATCATTGAATTTAAAGATATGTTGGAATGTGGTTAGTGAATCATCAGTTTATGGGAATAATATAGGGTATGAGACACTAAAGATGGTATATCTAATTTAAAGGTAGTTGTTTATGGATTATAGTATACAACAATCATATGTTTATTATCAGAGAAGGCCCTTGGATTTCACTATAGGGAAAGAAGTTTTCATGTATGTGACCCCCAGTCGGGGAAGAAGTATTTGCAGATTCAAGGGAATATATAACCATTGTATGATGGGGTATTTTAAATCATCAAACACTTTAGTATGGTGTTCTATCAGTTGTAACTTCCTACATGGTATCAATGTATCCATAAATTGTTTTAGGAGTCTCATCATTTAAGGTAAAATCTTAATCATACACATGTGAATTAATATAAGGATGTTGAGATGGAATCAAATCCATCATTAGTATAGAGGAAAATTAAGATTATCGACCAAAGGAAAAATTATTTCTATGGGTATAATGTTTATATTATTAGATTTTTATGGTTATATGGATAGATTCATGAAGAATAATCGGAGTGAGATTCAATTATTTAGGATCAGTAGCCTGAGTTGATTGTGACTGATTCCAATAGAAACATCTTGGGGATTAGATGTATTTTGATGGGGTGATTATGAAAGAATAAAATATTTCAGATAAGTTAAGATTTAATCTCCACCTCTATTCATTTTCAATCAATGTATGAATTTGTTGGATCGTGTCCCTGAGGTTTATCATATTTTTTGAGGATTTTTAGAGGCCTTTTAAATTTTATGGTTTTGATCTTGGTTTTTTCAAACCATGTTGAATCACCAATATTTTTTGTGGATGCAGGATGAATTGTCTAGGGTAGTTCAGAATCAAAGTAACTATATTATCAAAATAAGTGGCCACACTTGAGGAATCATGCAACATGCACTAGGATAGAAGGAACATGTAGAAATTTTTTTGAAACCCCACGTTCCCATATTGTATGGGTTTTTACGAGAGGTAGTAAGCCTCTCAAGGTTGTAAAAAGTCTTTGAAAACTATGCAAAAAAAATTGATCATGTAAAATATTGATCCATAAATACTTTTTCAGGGACATTAATCTCTTCTTTACTCATTAATCATAATATTTTTATCACATTCAAACCTGGAGATACCACAAAACTTCATTGGATAATCTCTTCACTTAAAATCTCATCTCAAATGGATACAAGTGTTTGATTATTGTGAATGATGTTATATCATCCAAAAAACCTCAATTAGTTGGGTTTCCTCTTGACCAACCCTTTTTTCCTTGATAAGAATCAGAAATATGGAATTTTGTTAAAGAGTCAATGGGTCTTGATTCTATATAAAGATGAATTGTAGGAATATTTTTTGGAAGATGGTGGATATAGAGTGTTGTAGTAACATACCTTGATCTTTCTACATTATATCACTATTGGGGTATCTCAAGTGGACTCAGAGTTATGAAATTTGATTTTGATAATGACCCTTAACATTTATATTTCATTACAACTAGCATAGGTACTTTTATATTCTATACCCTATGGTATTATTCATTGTTTATTATATGTGATATTTTTTTATTCACTTTACGATAATAAACATTTAATTATAATTGAGTTATGTACACCATGTAATAATTAATTAAATAATGATATATAGGTTTCAACTAATTAAAGAAACTATGCCTAATATACATGACCAACGTGACAAGTGTCCCAATGGACTGCAACAAAATGGGTTGATGTTAACGTATATGGTCTAGGCACTCATCACAAGTGTGTGTATGTGTGAATAACCGGTGAGATGTGGTTAATGTTTGATAAAATGTTCTTGTGTGAGTAAATCATAAGACAACTTTCTAATGTTAGATCACATATTTTTTGGGAGCATATTTTGAGACAACATTTAATGTTAGATCGAATATGTGTGTGTTTATAGCATGAGAAAGTATCTGGATATTTACTTTCATATGTATTTTTAATGACTATCATGCATTCTTAATGTCATGACCCATCCTGCGGGGCCCGTGCCGTGACTACCCCAATCCCACCTTCTATAGGCCAGGGGCTGGTGACTAGCACCTAAAAGGTGTATCCCTTAATGGGAAGGCATTGCCTTTAAACATGTACAAACAAATAAATATAAGAGAAAAACAAGAGGCAAACACCTTGTAAATTTCAATAGTAAAAAGTGAGATGAAAGAAAAGGGGTCAAAATTAAGCCCAACCAAAATGTACAAGTACAAGTGGAACGTGAAAAACAAATCTGGGATCGTTCACCTAGGATCCTACCTGAAGGGTAGGTACATCTCACGATCAGTAGTCCATGTGTCACATCACGCCAAATAGTCCACCTCTGAGAACCATCCAGTCATGGCTTCCTCAGCCTCGATCAAGTATGAATGTCATCTGCACAACACACAATAAGGTATAGGTGTAGCCCGTGCAGGGGAGAGTATAACGATACTTAGTTGGGTTCTCCGAGACCCTCATAGGTCTCTCAGAGTTTCCACAACGCAAAACGCACAAAGCAAGACCTCCATCTCAAATCAAAAAGTGAACAACATAATCTCAACTTAGGTATATGACAATACATATACCTATGTTATCATGATATAATCTTCCCATACACGAGGGAAGACTACCACAAAGGAAGAAGTACCACGCAGTTAACTCTATGAAGATTGAAGTACCACACAGGTAGCACCACGAAGATAATTCCATGATGGTCAAAGTACCACATAGGTAACACCACGAAGATATCACCACGAAGTTAAAAGCATCACATTGTTATCACTAGGAAGATATCACCACGAAGGTAAAATTACAAAACATGTATCACCATGAAGGAAAAATTACCACACAGGTACCACCCTGAAGGTAAAAGTCTCATCTCACACCAAGTATATAAGGAAGGAACAAATGTATAGTTGATTAGTTGATAAGATAGATCATATTACTCTTTCGAGAGGCACTGATACTGATTATAAAAAGTATAAACCACATAAGATCGATAAGTAAAAACCCCTGCAATGATCCACACATGATCCGACCCACCAAGAGTCAATAGGTACTATCCCCCACAATAACCCACAGAATATCTGACCCACACATGATCGTTATGCACTGATCCAAAGAGGATCATTGAGCACTGAACCACATAAGATCTGACCCACATTGGATCAGTGCTCACTCACATAGGATTGCTCAGTACTAACCTCCGTATAATTTTTCTACAACCTCCACCTCACTGCAAGCCACGGGATTCCTGCTCATAGTACGCTAGAATCCAGGAGATCTACTCCCCAATCCATTGGTCATACGACAACCTACATTAATCTCCATGAAGAAGTATTCTAAAGTACCTGCATATTATAAGGGTACCAATGTTATATAAGACACATCAATCAGACGCCCAATTTGTGACTTATAAGCGTTTCACTTCCGAGGGCCCGGTTGGATTCAGATTCAATCCAACCCGACCGAACTCCAACATTATCCAAAACTCAAGTGGTGTATACCAAAAGGACTTTCTCGCTCCAAGGGTCTCAGTGCTATAGACGGTTATTCAAATAAAAACAAGGATTTATTGTTATGGTTCATCAGATGAAACTAGTCTCGAAGGTCCCAGGTCTGGTCAGACCTGGATGGACCGACCCCGCCTAACCTGGTTCAGTTTGACCGGACCTGGTTTTGGTTGACCTGACCCGGTCCAAGTCTAATCCAGCTGGGCCAGGACACAGCGGGCACCACCCGCTATGCTCGAGCGTGCCAGATTATAGAGGCATGGCCTGCTAGGCTAATGCGGTGCGGCCCGCTGAGGTGCGGCCGGCTGGGATCATGCGGCTTGGCATATGGTAGGGAGAGGCCCACAGGTGGCACGACATAGTGTTGCGGGGTCTATTGGGCTGGAACTATGGGGAGAATTTCCACTTATCGAAAGGCGAAGCAGAAGCGCCCTTTGGCATAGTCAGGTCACCTGCGTGACTCGTTGTGGGTCCTGCCACCGTGGCACACTGTTGTGCGCAACTGCTTCTTCGTACGGCTGGACGATGCTAGCTGCCCTGCTCGACCTCACTGTGGCTGAAAATCCACTACCCTTCTCTGCCGGTGGAACGCGATAGCCCACCACAACACCACCACAACCTTCCAGTGTCGGCCACTCTCCAGACTACCACTGCTCCCTCCTACTACACGCGATGGCGCGTCTCCTCCATCATGGCCGACTAGTGCCATCCGCCGCCATCATCTGTCGATGCCGAACGCCGATGTCATGCTGGTTGTCTTCCATTGAGAACGCAAAGGTAAAACAATGTAGCGTAGGGTCTGGGTCATGTTTATTTGTCCCGCACCCTCTTCATTAACTTGAAAATATGAGGGTGGAAAAAATATGATTCAACAATCACTTGAAATTATTACATGTATAAATACCTACTTCAAGAGCATTGTAGAACATCATTGTCGAGGAGAGTCGGCATTCATCATCCCTGCAACTATCCACCAATGATGTCGGTCAATCGTCGTTCTTTGGTTTGGGGTTAGGTGTTGCTCATCCCTGCTCACTGGAACCGGCTCTACCCTCCAAGTGTTGGGCATCGTGACACTTTAACAGAGCATCGTCGCCTAGTGAATCCATACCAATACCTTCCCCCATGCACTATATAAATACAAGGGGGGAGGGTAAGTAACAATTGTGGAATTTATGGGGGTTCATTTAATAGGAACCTTCCAAAATTACAATGACGCAGTTACTTAGTATTTGAAGGGTCAAGCCACTTAATGGCTTGACGTGTCACTGGTCCCACATTACTGCTTTTCAGCTTGAGGAAAATATACAAATAAATAAAATAACAATGTTATTCTATTATTCTATTGAAAAGTCCTAAAATAAATCTTTTTCTCCAAACTAAATGTGGTTGATGTAAAGCCTCCCTTATGAAAATACCAACACTATGGATTCAACTGTTCCCCCAAATTTTTTATCTAAGAACCAATTTAAAATATAGAAAATTCCGCCCATGCGTTTACTGAACGTACCTTAAAAAAAGATCATAAATTTATTCCCAGCACACCGGTCCTTGGAATCATGTGTCGTCAATTTTCGTGAACTCAAAATAATTCCATATAATGAATAATATACAGAAAATATGGGTCCTTACATTCTCCCCACCATAGGTATTTTCATCCATTAAATCCACAACATAGACTAAAGAAACAAATGGTGGTACTGAGAAAAACTCTAAGCCTCCCGCTCCAATGTGATCTCCTAGAGGTTCCCATGCTGCCAGTGAATGCGCACCAGAGGTATCGATCGCCAACGAAGGACCCACTCCTATCGATCATCAATCTCCACCTGAACCTCCATAAATATCACCCCATAATCACTGTACAGCTCTCCATGGCCGATGATGTGAGATGGGTCATTAACATATCTCATCAGTTGGGATACGTGGAAGATGTCGTGCACTCGGTGCATTTGTGGGGGAAGAGCCGGGCGATACGCCACCTCTCTAAATCTACGAAGAACCTAAAAAGGTTTGATTAACCTCATAGATAGCTTGTCGTCCCGACCGAATATCTACAAACCTCGTCGAAATGAGGTTCGTAGGAAGACATGGTCTCCCTCCACGAACTAAAAAGGTCTCTATCTCCCATCATCAAAAGACATCTTCCTGCTCTGTTAGGTCTTCATCCGCTCCTGGTTGATCTACACCATCTCAGTGGTAGCACGTACCAACTCAGGACCCATAAGTGTTGACTCCCCTAAGACCTTCCAGCATAGAGAAGATCTATAAGGTTAACTGTATAAGGCCTAGAATGGTGTCATACAGATGGTGGAGTGGTAGAAGTTGTTGTATGTGAACTCCACCAAGGTCATGTGATCCTCCCAACTGTGGCCAAAATCTGGGATGCAAGCAGGTAGCATGTCCCCCAGTTTTTGAATGGTTTGCTCTGTCTGACCATCCGTCAATGGATGAAAGGTGGTGCTCAAACATAGATGAGTTTTGAAGGACTCATGTAATCCCTTACACAAGTGGGATGTAAAACATGTGTTGCGGTAAGACACAATCATCGTTTACATCCCATGAAGTGGTACAATCTCTTTTATGTAGAGGTGTACCAAGCCCTCTACTAATCCCTTCTCTCAAATGGGTAAGAAGTGGACCGACTAGGTGAGTCGGTCAATGATCACACAGATGGAATCATGTCTCCAAAACATAATTGGAAGCCCAATCACAAAGTCCATGGAGATACCATCCCAATTCCACTCTGGTACATTACGAGGCTACACTAAGCCTGTTTGTACCTGATGATCAACCATCATTTACTGAAAAGTGAGGCATCGTGAAACAATCTCTGCCACTAACTTCTTTATCCCCGACCACTAGTGCTGACACTGGAGGTCATGGTTCATCTTTTCCACACCAGGATGTACCACTATAGGGGATGTATGGAACTCCCCCAACACCTCTTCTCATAGTGCCACTGGTATCATGATGCTATGTTTAAATATTATGATGTGCTCTCCACCTTCAGAAAATCCATATGGTTCATGTACAATGGATATCTGAGCACGTCGTGTCTCACTGTCAATGTCCCCAAGCTGTGCCTCCCGAACTCACTAAAAGAAAACGAGAGGGAGTCACATTCATTGAATAAAAGTAAATTAATCCATCCCTATCAACAATGGATATTTGCAACACGTCTAGCTGCTATGTCACCTCACTCAGCTACTACAGACCAGACCATCTGCTGAGTGCATCTACTACCATATTCCCCTTCCCATGAGTATATACTATCTCATAGTCATAGTCCGGGAGGAACTCCAGCCATCACTGATGTCTCAAGTTCAGGTAATTCTGAGAGAATACATAACTGATAATATTGTGATTAGTGTAGACTATTAAATGTTCTCCCATCAAGTAATTTCACCACATCTTCAAGGAGACAACCACTACTACTAACTCTAGGTCAATAGTAGTGTAGTTCTTCTCATGATGTATATGCTCATGAGAGCCATAAGCAATCACTTCTCTCTCCTGCATGAGGACACATCCATGTCCGTCCCATGATGAATCATAGTAGACAACATACCCAACACACACTTTTGGTAGCCTCAAGATGGGGGCACTTGTCAGTTTTTACCTCAGATCCTGAAAATTCTACTGGCATCTCTCCATCCACATGAAGGGTTATCCCTTCTTCTTCAACACTTAAAACAACACCGGAACTCAATAAAATTTTGGAAGGAATCTCAGGTAGTACCCGGCCGCTACACAATTTTGGTCCACTATTTACAATACGTTCACGGACCACACAAAAAAGTTTAGTCGAAAACCATTAGTATCTCACCCGATTTCTACAAAGGTTGAAAACTCATGTTAAAACTATGAGCTATTACACTTCATTAAAGACTCAGCTATATAGTTACATAGATGATATCACATTGTTTCATCTAACCATTCATTAACCATGCACATGCTATTTTCAAACTCTAAACCCAAACTTTCCCCACGAACACCCAAATGAATAGAGGAAAACCACGAGGTTAAAAATAAACCAGATACACATTAAAACATTTATCAATGTCACACCTGGATCATTAAAGTGAAATAGAGATTCTAAATTAATAAGAACAAATTATAAAAAAAGGAAAAACTAGGAGTGATAATAGCCTATAACCTAGATTGAAATATGTATGAGATGAAAACTAAAGAATCATTATAAAATAGTTTTCCCAAAACTAAATGAACACAACATTAATAAATGATATATAAATCATTAAATAATCTACTAGATCAACTGATTATGGGTTATTCGAATGTTCCAATAAAATTTGGGCAATATGATTTCATCAATATATTGAGGAAAATACGTTTCGAGTACTCTTATACTATGGGATTCTAGATAATTATAGATATCACATGGATTCATCATGTGAATACATTGATGATAAATATCCAATAGAATCAAGGATCATGGAAAAAATTACAACACAAAATAACCACATATTGAAAACAATAGGTATGTGTTTATTTGGGATTCTTAATGTATGAAATTATGATACATCACCTTTTAATAAATCCACCCATAAAGAACTAATGTGTTTTATGAGAAAACATAAATTGGGGAATGTGAGTGAGAAAGAGGCCCGTGTTTATTTTTTTTATATTTATAACCAAAATAAATCTTTAATCAATGAAAAGAAATTTGGGGGATATTGATTTATGAGGCAGTATTCTGAATAAGAAAATTCCAAAATAATTATCTATGGAAGGAAAACTCACTAGAATAACCAGGATATGAAACCTAAAAAAGTAAATCTTGATAGTTTTACCCAAATAAATAAACAAATCAACCCCCATAAAAAATTTAAATAACCCCCACCCACTTCATAGAACCTCGCATGCGCCCTTACTAGTAGAAAACATACAAAAAAGGAATATCCAAAAGAAGAATCATGAAAGAAACTAACAAGGGGTAGTTATTAAAGCTATATGAAACAAAATGCATGATTCCTAAAGTATTGTTAAATGTCACATGGCCATTATATTTAAAAAAATCTTGAAATAGAAATTTAAAACACAGGAAAATATAATAGAGACTATCACCATGAGCATTAAAAGGACTGTAAATGACATTCATACACTTGATCACTACGATTTTAATTATGGTCATAGAGGAATAAATGTTATAAAATCATAAAACATATCTGAATATCATCCCATCCAACATATAGATGAAAATTATAAACAATAATTGAAATTATCTTTTAGAAGGGAAAGACCTAAAATTCTCAGGAAAATGAACTAATTGAAGATAAATGATAATATTGTTCCCTTACATTATTGTTTTACTTATTCAAATAATATTAAATAAGAAAAATATACATGATAGATTTATTTATCATTTAAAAAGTGTAAATTAAGCATCTATCACTAGGATTATATATGAAAAATCCATAACTATACCAAATTTTAAAAGGAAGTTTCCAAAAAATGAAAAAACATGATACGAATGTGAGACTACATTTAGAGAGTAGTGTATCACTATTGATCACATCACCATAACCTAAAAAACATGATATAAGGTTTTTTATATTCAATTCATCATTAGTTGGTTATTTTTTTGGTTCATTATATTATCATGGTTCTTCCATAAATTTTTATCTCACTCTATATTTTGATCATTAAAGATAGAAGACATGAATCCCAAATGAGTGGTAGTCTAATTAGAAAACATATACACTATTTTTTTTAATTGGAGTCATGAAAATGTGCTAGTTTGAGAAGAAATATTTATATTTCAAGTATAAATATATGTTCTTTAGATGGGGGAATATGAATACACAGGTCACTCACCTATCATTTTCGGTAGAAAATTACAACAGATGACAACATAATTATCAATGTTCATGATGGAACCCTTACCACAGATCTTGGTGATATCATGATTAAGATCAATATTCATGACACCATGAGCATCCATTAAATAAATCATTCCATAACTTAAATATACCATGATAAATGTACTTACACAATCAATTACTCTAGTATTGTATATCAATTATAGCCTTTAAAGAAAAAATTCCAAGTAAAATAACACAGAGAAGGTGATTACCTAATAATTGGTAAATTGTTATTTTATCATTGAATAATATGAAACATCTAATATCATTGATGATTTTTTAAATGGAAGATACAACTAATTGTATATAATAAATTTAATAATTTGTATTGGGGAACATTAAATCAATCTCATTTCATGATTATACCTAAAATCCTGAATTAATACCTCTCTTATGTGTTTTAAAATATGTATACCTTATATAAAGATAGTTTTTTCTACAGTAATCAATAATATACATTTTAAAAAAAACTAGGAAAAAACATTGATTTTCCTTTTAGAAATAATTATTTTAGAAATTTGGTGGAGTTTAGGTGATACCCTTTGAAATTACACAAAAATATGCACATATATAATCATTTATGTGAGTAATTACATTATTATTATGAATCCCTAATGTAGGATTAATCCCACAATCATGGATTTAATAAAGAATGAGAAAGATATGTTACACGAACCGCACATCATATTTTAAATTTATAACACACAAAGGTTCATCCCCATCAAGACTGTTCCCAAGAATATTGGTTTGACCATTGTGGAAAATGGGAGTAATTTATTTTTTCTAATGGGAGTACATAATAGTATTAGAGTGTTTATTCATAAAATTATATTTAATCATGTCACTAAGAATAATCACATTACAATTCTATTCACTAATAAAATTATATTAATGTTTACATGATGAAAATGTAACTTTTTACGATGGATTCCTAAGGTATTTTTAGGTAACTATAGCTCTAATTGATTAAGATAATTTATCTATCACATGTCATTATAATTTTTATTCCAAAAAATGTAGGCCTTTTGTGTTTTGAAACTCCCCACATTCATTTTTGTGGTGCATGGAATGTATCATTTGATATCACATTGAGGAAATCCTATAGATATTTTCCAAAAACCTCACATTATATTTCAATTTTTTTATTATTTCATTATAAATATTGAAAATGTATTGAAAACAAGTATTGAAAAGTATCATATTTTTAATAATGAAATGTGTCATTTCGTGGAATAGAAATGGATATTAAAATGAAAAACCACTTTAAAAAGGTATAATGGGAAATTAATATAAAATCAACGTGATAAATTAATTTTCATATCCCACTGGTGTGAAACATATTAAATCAGTATTAGTCCATGAAAATTTTATTGGAGATTCATATGGGCTATTATTAATGTTTCTCTTACCCAATATAAATTACATATAAAAGAATACATATTTTATTTTAATGTTGGTTGTAGGGAATAATTTTATGAGATGAATCAAAAACTAATTACACTACTGATAATTAAAACCCAAAATTGGGAACAACCATTTAAGATACCTTGTGATGCCTAAAACTAAAAAAATTGAGAATCCCTCTCCAAAATGATTTATGGAAAACCAAAATAAACGATAATTTATCTGGGACATTAGGTGAAAATAAAATCAATCATATAAATAAAAAAATGGTGTTCCATGATTTTGTATTTTAATTAGATAAATATATATTTAATATTATAATAAAAAAATTTTGTCATATTTTTTAATCATAAAACCATTTGGTACTTGATAAAGAAGGATGATACCATGAAAACGATGGTTCAACGAATACTTCTATTAACATATTTAAATATAATGATTAAGGATAGGGAGGGTGCTGAAAATCAATTGGGTAATCACCTAATCACAGTTCCAAAAACTACTAATGTTTAATTTAGATATCCATAACCCCTAATTGGTAATATATGATATGAAAATATATACATTTTTATGGTGATGTAACATGTTATGCTGATATAGTGAATGATTTAGACACATATAAGGAACTTTCTCTCCTTAACTATATTCAAACATAGAAACTCAATTAAAAAATAAGAATTTTATATTTGGTAGTATTAATTTCATCAAAACATTTTCAATGACAATTTTATAATAATATGTTTTATTTATAGTTGTATTGAATCTATTTTTTTAAATTTTTCAGAACAAAAAAAAATGTAGGAAACATTTGATATCAATGATTCGAATTGAAATATTTGGAATCTAGTATTTATTGACTAGAAGTAGATAAATATGGTCATGAATATTTTAATATATGTGAAAATGACTTTGTCCCAGAAAAATTTAAATAAATCATAGAGAATATTAAAAATAGAATAAATTTTTTATTTTTTTAATTTATGTTTTATTTATATTATTGGTCCATTTCCCAATCCATTTTGGAATTTATAAATTATTCATTATTTTTATTTTGTCTCAAAATGGGTATAAACCAAGGCTAATAAAATAGACTATGAAAACATTTCCTATGAAATTTTCCATACTAAATTAGTTTTTTGGTTCAAATTACCATGAGATATCGTATGAGATCAAATAGACCTTTTTTTTCAAAACCTATTGGACATTTTAAAACATCATGTGGTGAATTAAAAAAATTTACACCATAACTACCCAAAAAAATGACAAAGATAATGTTTACAACCATGAAAGTAATTTTATTATAGGAAAACCAATTAAACCCAAAAATTAATAATAGATACATAGAAGTTAGAACTTATTATTTTAATACCAATAATCATATAATACACCTATAGGTATGATTATCTACTAGTTTATTTATGGAAGGAGTTACCATTTACTAGGGGAGTTCACCCATGAATAATTTTTAGCTGTAGTGATTATAAATTAGTTCCTGGAAAAAGATACTAATTAGAGAAAATTAAAATCATAATAGGTATATTAAATAGGAATATAGGAATATAAATATACATATATTTACAAAGCGGGAAGTAGAATAAGTTTTGGAATGTAAATTCAGCTAAAGGACATTCAACCTAGAAACTGTGTTCGATACTATAATTCCATATTAAATTCAATGAATTAAAAGCATCATTACATGTTGGAATAAAATTTTCTTTTCAAAAATGTTTCTCATTTTCAATTATCCAAATCATGAATTAAAATAATATAAACCCACTCACTATATATAATAAAATGGAGAAACTTTTAATTTGGAATCTAAGTTGAGAATTAATGGGGAAGTCCAAACTGGGCCAACCTATCTATTTATCAATTCTCATAAATTTATGTCAATAAAATTATGTTATAATAATTTATTTTTGGATGAATCATGTTTTTTAATTTATTTCTGTAAGATATAGTCACTTATCTCATTTACCCCTTTCAATAACAATTAAATGGTCCTACCTCTTATTGAGTTGTTTTTTTGGAAGACCATATTGAAATAATGTGATAAAAAGATCCAACAACATAAAAAAGATTAAAAGAGAAAAAAATATAAGAAACATTTGTATAATATTTAAAATAATTATCTTTTAACTTATAATATTTTTTGGAAATATTTTTTAAGGATCAATCTAGAATTTTCATACCCTCATATAGAATTTATTCTTTAATAGGTAGAAGTATGAGACATAAAATTTTTAAGAATCTAACATTACAATGTTTAAAATTTATATGTTAATAATATTGTATAATTAATATGGGGAATTTAATTTTTATCATGAATCATATATGATAATTTGATTACTAATTATTTGTGGGAACTGGTTGATTCATGTAAATTAAAAGCATAAAATTTATATGATTTGAAATTCTAAAAATCATTTATGTGGATTTTCTATTCTTAGTCATGTAATGATTTATTTACAACAGACATATGTCCCATTCCAGATGGTATTTCCAGAAAAATGATTCTTACTTATATATTTAGTGTATTTATTTAGTCAACTTTGGGAATACCACATTCTAGAATATTAATTGGATCTTTTCAAAGAAACGTTTGTGAAAAGTTCCATTTTATTTTATTAAGGTATTAAAATTGATTTGTTAAATATTCATGAGACTATCATTCATATTAATCATTATTTACATCATAAAAAATATAATTCAACTTTTTATTAATGAGACACATTACATGAAATATATATTCAATCCTACAATACTATATTAATATTTCTAGATATTTAAAAATTGATGTGTGGGTATGAGGGTCATCCTGGTAGATGGGATGCAATACATTATATGGAATGTATGTGGGGGTGGAATTTTTGGTATTGGGAAATGTATTTGATTAATTCATTATACATTTATTATCTTCTCATGTTGAGAAGTAAAAAGTGAAAAAGTTTAATAGAGTGGGTTGTGAATTGGGCGAGTCAAAAATCACCATTATGAAACTGATGATTTTTATCATAATTGTGTATATTGTGGATTTGATATTTTTTGCAAGAATTAAATTTTATAATTTTAAAACAATATGAATATTTTTAATACAATGAAAACAATTCACATCCTGGTATTTTAAATAAACAAAATTATGTTAGATGGTGTATACGACATGCAAAACTGATATTAAAAGACACCAAAATATATTATATAAATATAAATATTATAACCAAACCAGAACATGTTATGGTATGAATTAGTATTAAATAATAATTAAATATATATAAATTTCATAATAAATACAAATTTATAGATAATAATGTCACGACCTGCCTTCACCATGATGAGGGAAGGGACAATAAACTGTCAGACCCTTTCATCTTCTGGTTGAAAAAGATATATTAACCCCTGAGTCCTTCCTTCAATGGGCCTCAGAGTGGCGACTAGCAATAAGGGTATAAAATAAAAAGTGCTATGGAAGGAATTAACCTTTTTTTTAAATGGGTCGAGAGATAAGATAGTAATTACCAATCAACAACAATAATAGAAGTAAATGTTAAGAAAAAAAATCCATTCTCATATGCATGTTCCAATATAAAGTGATAAAAGTCCCAAAAAACTCAAAAGGAAAGTACGAAAAGAATAGAAAAAGCAGAAGCACTAACAATCCCAGCGTCCAAGCTAATATTGGCTCGTACAATCCCTAAAGTACTCCTAAAAACCTAAAATTAATTTTATATACATAGGGTGAGTATATAGGTATACTCGGTAGGGAAGACCAAAATCTCTCTTGCACAGTAAGAGGAATTCTTTTTCCCTATGTGAAAAGGAGATAATTAAAGAACCTATAAAAGAAATTGTACACTGAAACCTCTCCTAAGCACACTCCCCAAATAACACATTTCAAGTAAATTAATAGTAATAACACGTCGATGTTTGGGTAACTTCTCCCACTTTCCACTAGTTACTGAACACATCCTATGCATTGGACCTCCCATGCCATTTTCACTGCAGTCTCATTGTTTCCTCTACAACAACCTTTTGGGCCAATATAGCTATACATTCTGTCAATAGACATCTAGTCCATAGAAACCAGACACACCCCTTACTGATGACACCTACTCAACAACAACTACTTCCATGCCTGAAGACACTTAGGCCAGAACAACTACCACCATTTCCAAAAACACATGGGCCTCATTATGAATACACTTGGGAAACTAACTGCCCGCCCAGACTAGGGACAACCCCCACAACTACCCTGCCTGATTAATAATGGGCTATAATGGACCTCAGGACATCACAGCCTTCCTGAAGAGTCTAAGGCTACTCAGTAAATGGAGCATAAAAGGAGGTAATAACTAGACACTCATAAGAGTGTTGGTAAAACACCCTCCCCAATGAAATGGGGATGGCTGGAATAAAGTTCTCAATATAGGTGGGGCATGAATAAATAACATAAGAACTAAAATATATATATAGGAAAAATTAATGTATCACAACCTAGGAGTCCCAAAAACCATCCCATTCACAAACACCCTCGTTAATATTCATTTATAAAAATCAAAACTTCCACAACCAAGTCACATCTCATTCTATGAAACCAATTCCCCTTTGAATGCATTATAGTTACCACATTCAAGTAATTCAATTTAAATAATTCATCACTAAAAGAAACTAATAGGAATATCCATAGGCCATGGTTTGAAAAAAAAATCCAAGTAGAAAATTAAGGATTCACACTCGGTTATCATGAAACATCACAACAATAAAATGGATCTGTGAATCCATTGAAATACTATAACCAAACCATACCCCATCATATAGCCCCACACGGCCCCAAATCCACAAACTAAAAACTTCAATAAAATGGATCTCATCCCCATCCATGTTACCTCACAAGCATCAAGCGTAACTACAATACACATCACTAGAATAGAGAAAGCGGGTTTTCATATTTAAACACACACTTACTTTCATTCCATCATTCAGTTTGGTTAACCGGGGTGACCACACAAGGATTATTATTCATTGGGCATCCATTTAATCAAACAATTTTACGTGATTAACCAGATTTCATGTCACAACCATTCAATCATAGAATTTTTCAGAAAAAATAGGTTATTTCGTGCTCAATAAAGACCACTAATGGCCACTATTTTCAGTGTACATAAGCCCATAAAATTCAAAAAATGTAATCAAGGGTAAAAGAGTACAACAACATCATCAAACACATCCCATCATTATTTAACAACCATTTATTATCCTCGTTATGGTTTGGTTTCATCCATCTTTGTTGGAACATTATCATACCCACCCAGCATGATATACACTAAATAGGACAAAGGAAAAAATCCTACTTGTATGATCAACAATGTAAATCCCCGACACCTGTTACCCAGAGTCAGTGCATTATTACGCATCATTGGCATGATCACCAAATTTCTTGTCTTGAAAGAATGATTATTTTAGTAGTATTTGAAACACTAGATATATTCATATGTCTTACATTACATCATAAAGAAAAAAAACTACAACAACATCTTCTCTTCATATCCTCTCATAATATCCCCGATGGCCATTCCTAAATTTATTCTTCACATCTTGGGAAAAATAAAACATTGAAAGGTTTGAGATCAGATGCTCAGTAAGGATAAAAATATCGCGGAAAATTTAATAAATAATCACAAACATTTAAGGCATTGTATAACTAACAAAAATCCTTTTAAAGTTGAACATCAGAATAATATGGCAACGATAAAATGAAATAATTCCATTTACTTATTCACATGGATATTCTACTAGTCTAATAACCACATACAATATCAATAACCTCTTTCATAATGATGTAATGCATAATTCCAGACTATCATAACCACATAGTCAAGGCCTTGTTCCCAGACTATAAATAAGATTTTGTCAAGGCCTTGTGCCAAGACACTAGTTTGTCTCATGAGAACTACCGATGCATCGAGGATCTATAGCAGTCTCCACCCATCACTTACTATGTCCAATGCATATCTCATATGAAAATATTTTAACATAACATAAACATTCATATTAAAACTAGCATTAGAAATGTCAATAATTTATCCACAAACCATGAATTGTATAAAAATAGCACATACACAGTCAAACATAACACATTCAATACAATATAGAAGATTGTATTGTATCGTATTAACCACAATAGGTAATAATGAAGTATATTGACATAGATGAAAACAATCATCAAAACTATTATAGAGAAATATCCCCCCTTTACTTGAAGTATTTAAAAGTCTGATTATTCTTCAGGAATCCATTTAAAAATAGATTTTTGAATCAAAGTGTCCCATTACAATTTGAAACATTAAAAAGGAATTTTAATTTTTAAACTTTAATGTCCATATAAATAAATCCTTAAAACCAATTTTAAAAATGGACATTAATGAGAAAGATTTATAATAATACATCTTTAAAACATTTAAAATTATATTTTAGTTAGAGTTCCTAACCAAAAGAGAGAAAATTGAATAAAAATAATTGAATTAATCAAAACATTGTAATATCATGAGAATAAAGGGACTCATGATATACTATGTCAATGTATAATATATACACCATAAGAAAGTGATTTGGTGTATAACAATGAAGAAGTCTCAATGGAATGTAAATTGAGATGAAATCTCTTATAAAAACCGTATCCTTAGGTTAAGGATAAATCAATGACATACTTATGTGTAGAAAATATAAATACACTCAAAAGGATTGGATATTCTGGGTAAATCAATCATTGGACATTCACACATAATCTTGTAAAAATTACACCAATTAATTGGATATTTAACTCAAAAATGGAGATTGAGTTAAAATTACTCTTATCATGTTCCTATTGATGATTGAGAATTTATCAATGGAGTTATTATGTGTACCAAAATTATATCCACAGAAAGGGGAGTGTAAATTATGACATAATCAAATGAATAGTTATTCCACACATAATCTTGGAGTAAAATAATCAATGAAGTATGTGTAAAGCTGAATGAGTGGAAATTGAAATTTATAATTCCATTACCAAATATGTAACT
Source organism: Viscum album (assembly GCA_963277665.1). Lineage (NCBI taxonomy): Eukaryota > Viridiplantae > Streptophyta > Magnoliopsida > Santalales > Viscaceae > Viscum > Viscum album. Next base: position 889,120,864 of record OY728159.1, on the reverse strand, counting down.
TTCAAAACCTACATCCCATGAAATATGGATAATACAATGATGATGTAAATATCCATAAATTAAATTATAATACAAAATGAATAAAATCATGGGCAGTACACACACCACATGCAATAAATAAGTGGTGAATAATGGAAATCTCACAGAATTAAAAGTCAGATAAGAAACCCCTTACATTGTACTTTTCCCATGGTTGAGGGTAGGTTATCCTACTGTATAATGGTGAAATAATTGTTATTGAATTATACAAGAATCATATACAATCTTTTAACATTTCTTTGTTAATAATATCTTAGTATTAACGTCATTTCGGGTGTTAACTTACTTGTTTTCTTTTATATGTTTTGTTACATAAGTCATGTTTTTTATGGATAGGTTGTATCTTATTAATATACGGAATGATATATGGTCCTTAAACATTATTTTTAATCATAAAATGAGAATTATACTTTTATGGATACGATGGGGAATGAGTCTCATCATGTTCGTGGAGATGGTAGTTCGTACGTACGCACGGGCGATAATATCATTTTTTATATTAAAATAATATATAATTGGATGTTATATCATATATACAGAATCATTATCATGTTATACTTATTAATTACATTAATTACACATCATTATTATTCACATCCAAATAATAATGTATTGAATAACAATTAGACCACGACGTTGAGACGGTAGTCCGTACGTACACACGTATGGTGACATGTCATTCAAAGGATGGATAGAATACTAAATATGGTTGTACCATATTTATAATAACATAAAAGTATATAAAATATACAGGTGTTATTATTTTATAATGTAAATAACAAATAATGAAGAAGTTTAAGAAGAAAGGAACTTGAAAAAGGGTTGTGAAAACATTACCTATTATTCGGGTTATTTCTTTTGATTTGATCAAAAGGTATCCATAGGTTAGCTTTATGATAAAAATAAGGCCTCAAGGTTGAATTTAGAGAAGTTGAGAAAATATTTGAGCAGGGTTTGGCCGAGCCAAACGGATTTGAAGTTGTAAATTTGAGAGAAGGGTGAGTACCCTTTTATAAGAGGGGTGAGGGGAACCTTTGGAAAAGCTAGAAATATTATTTTATAATAAATTCATATTCGATTTCTAATGGATAAAAAGTGAATTATTTAAAGTTTAAGGTAGGTATGGGTCGAAATCCATTCAACCAATAGATTTTATATAGGTTTGGGTGACTATATTAACCATATCATTTATATTTAACTCTTAGTTAAATAGTTTGACATTTACCATGTTTCATTGTATTTTTATATTATATAGTTAATAAACATACTATGTACCTCTAAGAGAACTCCAAGTGGTCCATTAATGATACAACTATTATTATATAAGTCCTTTGGCTGAACCATATATTTTTAGGAATATAATATCAATTAATAATATAATATTTGTTTTAAATACTCTTTTTTTCAATTTTGACACTATTGGGTATTTTGTTTTTGATAATTTAATAATTGCATTAATACATCGAAAAAAATTTTTATAACCAATAATAATATATAATATTAACGTATAAAATTAGTGGAATTAATAAAAAGTCTCATATTACATTAATTTTGATATGTATAATATCAATTATTATAATATTTCATTAATTAGGTAATTACTGCCTCACCATTATGTCATAAATAAATAAAATTATTTAATGTATAATAATTATAAATAAAATACCATTATGTAGTAATTTTTTTATCTTTATAATTAATATTTATAATTGAATTTATTTTATGTATAACTCAATATTAAAAATGTTTTAGTTATTAAACTTTGATTTTATCTCTTTTAACTCTTCTTTGAATTAAAAACTAATAAATGTATTAATCTAATCCAAGTGGATCTAAATGATAATATTTTATCCCTATGTTTGTTTTTGGTCGAGATAAACTTGTCCAATAGAATTAGGACATTTTTTAGGGTAATATTAATATCATTTTTCCCCTTAATTACGCTATTAACTTTTAATCGTGGTAAATAAAAGTAAAATGTTACTATTCACCAAATCTTATTTTCATCTCATTGAACAAAATTTTACTCATTGATTTTAACCTTGTCTCTATGATTTTATAAATTCCACTCACAGAAGCGGTTAAATTAAGTTTTATGTGAATTTCCATATTCTCTTAGGAGGTGGGTAAAAGACGGTGAAAAGTTCAACAAAATTTTTATATATCTAAATATATTCTAAATTAACTCCAATGAATTACATTGAAATTATATAGGTATTATTTATCTATTTTCACCATAATTAAATTTAAATAAAATAAATAATTATCTAAATAAAAATTTGGTTTTAAACTATAACTCAGTGTTTTTCAATATTCAAAAAAATTGAACGTTTTCAGAAAAATACCAAAATTTCACCCTAGGCTAATTTCGATATTCCGAATCCAAAATTGATGTCCATCTTGGAAGATAAAATTTATCAAATTTTAAAAAGTGGGTATTACTATTCATAATGTCTAGTTTGATTGGTTGTGGTGTGTGTTAGAACTCAAAGTTGCGTACAACAGACGCTATTGTATTAATCAAATGGAAGCATATCGTTAAATCATGGGGTGGTACATTATTCCCTCCTTCAATAAATTATGTCCTCACAATTTTTAAAATTGGGCTTGGGAATATAATGTAAAGGCCCACATCGGAAAAATAGTCACTAAAACTATCACTCTAAAAGAAAAAGAGAAGTACAAAGGTCACCCACGATAACCCACAATACAATTCCATGAAGAAAAACATGGATATGGAAGATAAACTAAGTGTCACGTTCTTGATAGAGAGGGATAGAAAACATGATCAGGAGAAAGTTAACAAGAAGAAAACCACAAACTTGTGATGGGGAAAATAGTCCTTAGTTTCCCAGAAGAAAAAGTAAATCGACAAGACTTTTTTTGGTTTTATGTTACATTACATAAAGATGAAGAATAAATTTCTAATATTGATTAAGAACATAAAGGGATATACTTACTTTTTATGTAATGTTTCATTATTTAATATATTTATACCTCTAACTCAATTTTTTAATGATGGTTATTCAAAAAGACATGGTTACACTAGAAGATCTAGAATAAACTTCTATAGAATCACATGATTCAGGAAGGATAAAGTATATATTTAACAAGTCTTGAGAGATTAATCAAAACCAAAATGGTTTGTATAAGGTCTGATGATCCCCCAAAAGGTTATTCCATTTGAGAAAGAAACACTTATATTAATTTATAAATCTAAACCAATAAATACAATTAAATAAACAATTGTCCTTAAAATCCTTCAAAATAATCCAAACTAATATTGAAAACCAAAACATAGAATAATTTTGTTCGGTAGTCTTCCACATTAAATTTTATATTCATATGACATCAACTAATCTTAAAGGCACATACATAAATGTAGTTAACATAATCACATATTCTCTATTATTTGTTAATCGCTTCCATAAATTACCCAAATCACTATAAATCCCCAATTAAAACATAGATAAAAATTCCCCAATTCTCCTCAAAAGAAATCCCATAGTATTATATTTTCCTTGGGCATATAGTGTTCCAAACAAAGAGAACTTCTTCCAAAATAAAATTTATCACTTATTCAACAAATCATTTTCCTATACTAAGGGTATTAATTTGATAAGACATAATAACCCAAATCAAAATATTATTGATCAATAAAATAATTTAACTAAAAATAATTAGTCACAATAACCAGGGAAATCACGTAGTCTTGTGGTAGGTGATAAATCCCAATCGAAATTTGGTTGCGGGTGCGATATCAATAGCTTTGTCCGACGAGATAGGTTATCACACGGTCTGCGTGTTGTCCTTTTTCAAAAACTATATTTTATAACTCTACCAAAATGAGATAAATTCCTAAAAATAACCATAACATAATTTTAACAAGAAATGTTATCTCATACCTTGCATTTTCATCCCAAAATATAATAACTTTTAATTGCCTCAAACACAATGATCAAATAAAACCAAATGGTTATTTATAACTATATCGAAAGGAGAAAAGATAAGTCATCCTCAAATATCATTCTCACAAGGAAAACTTCGGGGTTACAAATACAATAGAAAATTATTCCAAAGTAATCCCATCAACAAGGATCACAAATACGTTTAAACATTTCTCCAACCATTTATTTCCACATAACTTTTTCTTGTGACCATAAAAATATCTTATAGAATAAGGCATTCACTCGAGTAATGGATAGGTCCCCTACATTTACAAAAAATGACTGTAAATAGATTCTTGGGACCATTTTTATTTTCTTCTATAGTACTCTTCATTTTTCCTCGGTAATTATTCACTTTATGTCTTTCTCTCCTGCACGTAAGGCATTTTTTTGTTCTCTTGAGACACATTTTTGGGTTTATCCTTCCACATTTATTTCATGATGGATATTTAGGATTCTTTTCTCCATGGTTTACACTTCTGGAGCTCTTATCATTCACCAAATTTCTCTTATTTGTTGAGTCTGAGAGTTGGTTAATATATTTATTGTTGATCATATTTTTGGAAAATTGATTTGGAATGAACACGATATCTTTTACGCATATCAACATTCCATTTTGATGCTTATTTACACCACTGTTCCAACCTTGTACATCATTCTCAAAGTTACTATGACTTCCTTTTACTCCATCCATTGACTAAAACTAGAAAGCATTGTGTGAGTAATAGTAGTCTTAAATTCATTTAGTTAATATCATGACACCATATTCTCAATTTGAAACACCTTAAGATTAAAAAAGGTCATTTATTCTCATATTATATTAAAATACATCAAATTGGTTTGTAAAGAAAATTAAATTATCCGGACCATATCCCCCAGGTGTGTCGTAACCAAGAGTGCAACAAGGCCTGTTGTCGTGCACCAGTTACCGTTCGAGTCTAGCTCAAAGCGGTGTTTTCATGTTTTACCCCTCAGTACATCTTTTAAAGAGCCACCTATACCTGCTCGTATCCAGAAAAATATGTTTACCTTGGAAAACTCACAAAATCTATACAATAAAAAATTTATAGGAAGTTCTTCTATACTAATCCTCAAAGTCGATCTTAGGGAAATGTGCTCAAATCAGATTTTATCTAAATCTAGTTTCCATTGTTTTTACTAAACTTCATATGATGCCAACTCTAACGCCCTGACCCAAGTTACCTAGAGTTAGTGGATTATTATGTATCATTGGCATGATCACAAAAGATCAAGTCTCTAAAGACAGATTAGCTTAGTAGTCTTGGAAACACTAGATATATTCATATGTCTTAAATTACATCATAAAGTAAAAAAACTACAACAAAATCATGTCTTCATATCCCCTCATAATATCCCTATAGGTCATTCATAAATTAATTTTTCACATCCTTGGAAAAATAAAACATTGAAAGGGGTGATCTCTGATGCTTAGTAAGGATAACAATATAGTGGAAACTTTCATAAATAAGCATAAACATTTAAAGAAATGTATAATTAAAACAAAATCCTTTTAAACATGAACTTCATCATAATATGTCAAAGATAAAATGAAATAATTCCATTTAATTATTCACATGGATATTCATCTAGTAGAATAACCACATGACATATCAATAACCACTTTCATAATGATGGAATGCATAATTCCAGACTATCATAACCACATAGTCAAGGACTTGTGTCAAGACTACAAATAATATTTTGTCATGGCCTTGTGACAAGACACTATTTTGTCTCATGAGACCTAATGATGCATCGAGGAGCTATAGCAGGCTCTACCCGTCACTTACTAAGTCCAATTAATTCCTCATATAAAAATATTGAAACATAAAATAAATATTGGTATTAAAACTAGCATACGAAATGTCAATACTTTATCCACATTCCATAAATGGTATAAAAATAGCACATCCACAATCTAAAATTACTCATTAGATACAAGATGGAATATTGTATTGTATCAGATTAACCACATTTGAGAATAATTAATGATATTGAAATAGATGAAAATAATTATCAAAACTATTAGAGAGAAATATCCCCCTTTTTCCTGAAATACATAAAAGTCACACTATTTGTCAGGAAGCCATTTAAAAATAGATTTCTGAAGCAAATTGTCCCATACCACATTGAATAATTAAAAAGATATTTTAATTTTAAAACTATAATTTCCATTTAAATAAATCCTTAAAACCATTTTTAAAACATGGACATTAATGAGATATATTTAGAATAATAAATCATTAAAACATTTAAAATTATATTTTAGATAGAGTTCCTAAACAAAAGAGTTACACATGAATAAAAATAATTGATGTAATAAAAACATTGTAATATCATGAGAATAAAGGGACTCATGATATTCTATGTCAAAGTACATTATATACACCATATAATAGAGATTTGGTGTATAACAACAAAGAAGTCTCAATGGAATGTAAATTGAGATGAAATATATTATAAAGATAGTATCCTTAGGTTAAGGATAAATCAATGAAAGAACTATGTGTGAAAAATAAAAATACACTCAATATAAATGGATATTTGTTGTAAATCAATCATAGGACATTCACACATATTCTTGTAAAAACAATAATAATGAATTGTATATTTAACTCAACAAATTGATATTGAATTAAAATTACTCATATCAAGTTCACATTGATAAATTGAGAACTTATCAATGGAGTGATTATGTGTATCAAAATTATATACACAGAATGGGAAAAAAAATTATGACATAAGAAAATGAATATTCATTATACACATAATCTTGGAGTAAAATAATCATCGAAGTATGTGTAAAGTTGAATGAGTGGAAATTGAAACTTGTAATTCCCTTACCAATTGGGTATTTTTCGAAACATAAATCCTATGAAAGATGGATAATAAAATGATTATTTAAATATCCATAAATTAAAGTATATTACACAATTAATACAATAATGGGTATTACACACACCACATTGAATATATGAGTGGTGAACAATGGAAATCTCACTGAATTAAAAGTGAGATAAGAAACCCCTTACGTTGTAAATTTTCCTTGGTCGAGGGTAGGTTATCCTCCTGTATAATGGTGGAATAATTTTTATTGAATTATACATGAATCATATACATTAATATGATATCATATATGATGTTTTAATATTTCTTTGTTAATAATATCATAGTATTATCGTCGTTTCTGGTGTTAACTTACTCATTTTATTTTATATTTTTGTTACATAAGTCATGTTTTTTATGGATATGTTGTATCTTATTCATATACAGAATAATATCAATTACTTAAACATTATTTTTAATCCTAAAATTATAATTATACTTGTATGGATACGATGGGGATGAATATCATCGTGTTCGTGGAGACGGTAGTCCGTACGTACGCAAGAGCGATAATATCATTCTTTTGAAATAAAAATCATATATAATTGGATGTTATATCATATATACAGAATCATTATCATTTTATACTTATTATTTCCCTTAATTACACATCATTATTATACCCATCCAATTAATAATTTATTTAATAACAATTGCACCACGACGTGGAGATAGTAGTCCGTACATACACACGAATGGTGACATGTCATTCAAAGGTTTGAGAGAATATTGAATATGGTTGTACCATATTTATAATAACATAAAAGTATATAAAATATATTGTAGTTATTATTTTATAATGGAAATAACAAAGAATGGAGATGTTGAAGAAGAAAGGAACTTGAAAGAGGGTTGTGAAAACATTACCTTTTCTTCGGGTTATTCCTTTTGATTTGATCAAAAGGGATCCTTAGGTTAGATTTATGATCAAATAAGGCCTCTAGGATAAAGTGAGAGATTTTTAGAGAATATTCGTATAGGTTTTGGCCATTCCAAAAGTCATTGAAGGTGTAAATTAGAGAGAAGTGGGAGTACCCTTTTATAATAGGGGTGAGGGGCACCTATGGAAAAGTTAGGAATATTATTTTATAATAAATCGATTTTCAGTTTCTAATGGATCCAAAGTGGACTATTTAAAGGTTATGGTTGGGATGGGTCGAAAGTCATTCAACCAATAGAGTTTAGACACGTTTGGGTCACTATATTATCCTTATCATATATATTTAACTCTTAGTTAAATAGTTTGACATTTACAATGTCTCTGTGTATTTTTAATATTATATAGTTAATGAACTTACTATATACCTCCATGAGACCCCCCAAGTGGACATTAATTATACACATATCAGTATATAAGTCCTTTGGACAAACCTTAGATTTTTAGGAATATAATATCAATTAATAATATAATATTGGTTTTAAAAACTCTTTTATGTCAATTTTGACAATATTGGGTATTTTGTTTTTGATAATTTCATAATTTCATTATTACTTAGAAAACAATTTATATAACCAATACTAATATGTCAGATTAACCAATAAAATTAGTGTAATTCATAAAAAGTATCATATTACATTTATTTTGATATTTATAATATCAATTATTTTAATATTTCATTAATTATGTAATTACTGCATCACCATTGTGCGATAAATAAATTAAATTATTTAATGTATAAAAATTAAAAATAAAATACAATTTTGTAGGGAACCTTTTTATTTTTCTAATGAATATTTATATTCTAATTTATCTTTTGTATAACCCTATATAAATAATGTATTAGTTATTAAACTTTGATTTTATCTCTTTTAACTCTTCTTTGAATTAAATAATAATAAATGTCACAATCTAATACAAGTGGACCTTAATTATAATATTTTATTCCTAAGTTTGTCTTTGGTCATGATAAACTTGTCCAATAGAATTATTACATGTGTTACGGTAATATTAATATCATTTTTACCATTAATTGACCTATTTACTTTTAACCATTCAAAATAAAAGTAAATCGTTTCTATTCACCAAAAATTATTTTCATCTCATTGAACCACATTGTACTCCTTGATATTATCTGTGTCTCTCGGATTTTCGATATTTCACTCATAGAAGTTTTAAAAATAAATTTTATCTGAATTTCAAAATTCTCCTAGGAGGTGGGTAAAAGACGGTGAAAGGTTCAATAAAATTTTTATATAACTAAAATTATTCTAAAATAACGCCAATGAATTTCATTGAAATTATATAGGTACTAAGTATCTATTTTCACATTAATTAAATTTAAATAAAAAAAATTATTTAAATAAAAATTCGGTTTTATATTATAACTCAGTGTTTTTCACTATTCATCAAAAATTGAAAGTTTTCAGAATAATATCAAAATTTCACCCTAGGCTAATTCTGATATTCTGAATCCAAAATTTATGTCCATTTTGAAATATAAAATTTATAAAATTTTTAAAAGTGGGTATTACTATTCATAATGGCTAGTTTTATTGGTTGTGAAGTTTCACACAACACACGCTACTGTGTTATTCAAAGAGAAGCGTACCGTGGAAGCTTGGTGTGTTATAAAAAATCATTGTTTTTCTTCATTCTCCAAAAATTGGGGATACATGACTTGCATGGGAGGAACTCTGAGGACTCCATGAGTGAGAAGTATGGCTTCATCACATGTGCACCACTAGCCTTAGGTAGTGGGACTCCAAACTCACCGAAGAAAAAAAATACCAGCCAAGAAGAAGAAAGAATCCTTGTGCGATAAAATGTGAGATCCAGGAGTTAAGAGATGTGAATTCATGAACCACATTATAGTAGGATCACAGTTAATCCTTGATTTTGTGTGGTAAAAGAATATGTAATTAATTGTCATTTAATAATTATCATTGATTATGTGCCCAGAACTACTGAGAGTTAAATGGATTCTTTTAAACATGGGAAAACCCATAATAGGGGAAGAACTGGAAATTATGGGAAAAGGGTGTGACAATGAGAAAAAACACATTTTTTCGTAATTCATTGTTCGCCCGGATCATAGGGAATATTAGATATCGTTTATGGGATTTTAATGGCTATAAAATAAGTATTAAAAAACATATACATCAAAAGATTCATTATGGGGGAGGAACTAGAAAAATTCTGAAAATGAAAAAAAAAACAAGGTGTGGGACACCGTTTGGTGAGACACTATAATGGTTCCACTTTCATGGTGCCACCGACACAGTTCCACCGTATGTGGTGCCACGATTTCAGGGTGCGATTGTGATGGTATGACTGCTACGGTTCCACCATCACGGTGCCACTAGATTGGTGGAAAACTATATGTTGTGCCACCATTTTGGTGTGCGGTTGTGATAGTGAAACTGCTATGGTTCCACCATAATGATTCTACTGGTATGTTGGAACACAGTAATCTATGCCACCATTTTGGTGTGTGACCATGATTGTTTCCACCATCACGGTGACATCGTTACCGGTGGCACCATTTCGGTGGAACCATTAGATGGAACCGTGTTTTTGGAAAACTTTTTAATGAGTCATTGTCCGAGCCATTTCATTAGATACCTATCAAATGATTTTCACCCCCATGAATTGAAACTTGACCCAAAGAAAAGATAGGGATACGAATAACCAAATTGAAAGATAACTTTTAAGAGTAAACCTCCTCAACATCTAAGAAAGAACCCCCTCATCTATATTCTGTAAAACCGTAGATAAATTACAGCTCCTCTCCCCCAGGTAACCACACAAAAATGTAACGTTCATACCATCATGTTATATGAATTTGGGAGTCCCTTCCTCCATGTCAAGTTACTATAAACTTTTTGCAGCACTGACTCTCCTACATAGGTTTAACCTCATCCACATTAATGTGTCTTGATTAGGGATTAATTACTCCACTCCCCATAGTCTGGATACTTAACACACATCCAGATGTTGAGAGAAACAATCCATTTCATTGTTAACAGGGGAAAGCACTACCTCACAAACAAGTAAAAATAAATAGAACAAAAATAAAACTAGCTTTGGGTACTGGGGTCACATCTATGCCTCACATTACCAGGTACTCTCTTCGATGCCACCATGGAACCATAAAAAACAAACCAAGGGGATGGTTTGTCCACGAATAACAATCTCCTCAGGATCCATGATCCTCAATGGTCTCTCTATAAATGTCTCATCGTCCTCGATATCCATATCCCCTATTCTAGGACTTGAAAATCATCGTGTAGATACCAATGGAGCTGAGAAACATGGAATACATTGGGCACCCTCAGTAGCGTCAGTGGTAGTTCTTGATGATAAGACACTTCACCAACCATCCACAACAACTTGAAGGGTTCAATGAACCAGGGTGAAAGCTCACATACCTTTCCGAACCTTCATTTCCCATGTTCATGTCTAAGTGGGAGAATATATACCTCAATATCCTGTGATCCATGAAGACCATGAAGAGCTCACCGATGAGGTAATACTACCAAAAATTTCATGAAAACACGACCACTGTATGTTCTAGATCATGGTTGGTATATTTATGTTCATGTTTATGTAACTTCATAGAACTATAAGCGATCAACCCTACTGTTTCAATAGTTCGCACCCCAAGAATTGGCCTGAAGCATCATAGAACACCTCAAATGTCACTCCATATTTAAGAAACCTCCATACTATGGCACTAACTAGATTCCACATCAGATAACCTAAGGGTTACTGGCAATACTCACTACCGAAAAGAGGCTATTATTTCATGGTTGAGGATTTTAAGGGTGTTTCTACATGGGATAATATGGGCACGAATATCTGGTAGTAACCTGCAAGACACAAAAAACTATGATCCAAGGTCTGGTTCATGGGTGTTTCCCAAGAAACAACAGCCTCTTCCTATGAAGGGTCCACTGCTATCCCCTGCTTGGATGCCACATGTCCATGTATGTGCACCTATCATTTCCAAAACATTCACTTGGACAACATCCCATGGAGTTGGTGATGTCGAAGGACCTCTAAAACCGTCCTCATATGCACAGTGTGATTATCCTATAATCGTGAGTGGATCAGGATGTCATCAATAAACATGATTACAAATGGATAAAGATATTCTCAGATTATAGAGTTCATGGGCCCCCTGAACATGGCTACTGCATCCGTAACACCGAACGACATGACCACAAACTAAAAGTGCCCATATCTGCACCTGAAGGTTGTCTTCTAAATGTCACCCTCCTTCAACCTCAACTGGTGATATGTTTACCGAAATTCAATCTTGGAAAATCTTCTTACCCTCTAAAACTAATCAAAAAGGACGTCGATACTCCGGATGGGATATAGTTTTTTGGTTGTTACCTAGTTCAGCCTCCAGTAGTCTATACACAGCCTGAGACCAACATCATCTTTGAGAACAAAACTGGAGCACCCCATGGGGATGCTCCTGGTCCAAAAAAACACTTATTCATTAGTTTGTCAATCTCAATCTGTAACTCCAATTAACAATGATGAAACCATCTGATCGGGATCCATCAAAATATGTTGAGCACCAGGTTGCAAGTCTATCTTGAACATGACATCACATCGACAGGGATATTGTCACAACCTCTACAGGGAATACATACAGAAACTCACTGATGGTCCCTGAAACATGCACCATCACTTTATCTACTTACTCTACTAAAATCTCGGTTAATAGTGATAAAAGGGGCTCCACTCACCGGCTTCCTTTCGGGAAACCCTACTGACCTGCGGAAGTCACACATTGTTCGACCATATTTGAAAACACGATCCTTCTTCGGAATCAGTTGATAATGGCACTCACAGAGAACAACTAGTTGATTTCTAGAATGACATCATATGGCTACATCTATAGAAAAAGTAGGTCCACACTAGACTGATGTGGTCTCGACATCAGTCTACATTCCCCAGGAAACATTAGACAAGTTATTCTGACCTCCAACTGGTGTACTCAAAACAAGGGGCACCAGAAGTCTCTAGGCATCTAGACTCAAATCGTGGGATATTATGGGTGAAAAAGGAGTGTGAATCTCTTTAATAAAACAAGGCACCAGAAGGAGTTCTAAACAAGCTGATCTTACCTCGAAGGTCCTCTGGCCTCACTGGAACTGCGGCCTCTACGGCGTGAAACTACCCAAGACCAGCTCCTCTTCCCCTTGGTTGTTGGCCGCCTCCACGACCACACCCTTGTCGAGGTCCCTTAGAAGTGCCCTCATTTTGGCCTATATAAAAAACATATTCTCTCAGGGGAACGGGAGCTTGATGTCCCTGCTTCTACTACTGAATGGGCCTGGATTGAAACTGTTGCAGCTGAAGTGGGCGCTGAACCTGCCCACCCCCATAGTACTGCACTTGATCAGAGAAGTAATTCCAAAGGTGCCCATGAATTACATAGATGAATCATCATGGTCATGTGAATGTGAATAAGGGGTGAGGAATACGAGATCGAAACTGTAAATGATGGTGCCAGCTCCCCACTAGTCGAAACCTAGAAGTCCCTGACACTGGATGCCTTCTGTTGACGAATTTCCCCTTTAATGATCCCAACTAGATTCCCTCTTGCAGTACACCTCCCAGCATGTTCATCCTCCCCACCAATTCAGATTTCCCTTGATCCTCCATGTAAGATAGTAGAGTGAAGGGAGTAACAACATACTAATGAGAAGGTCAGTGTACTTCCTCTAAATGCCTCGCCTGAGACTCCTCATCCGTAAAGAGGGTCAGAGCCAATCGATGTAGATCCTTGAACGTGGTCCCTAGCTGCCTCACTGACATAATCCCATACTGAATGTAGAGTTTCTTCTACCTATTCAATACGTTCATTATGGAAGAGAGTAATTTCCCTTGGAAATCCCTCCCAAAGTTATTCCCTGAACCCCCATCCTCCCTCTTCTCCTCAAGATAGAGCTTCCACCACTAACACGCCATTCAACACTTTCAGATTATAGCTAGAAGAACCCAGTACTTCGTTGGAACCTAGATCATGTTGAAATCTATCCCCAGCTCCTTGAGCCCGCTCTCTGTCTCCATGTCTAAGATGTTGCACTTGTACTTCTTGAGAGTCTCCCACTTAAATGAATGAAGTGTCCTCTTCCACTAGTCGTCCTCCTCCTCTTGATAATCCCTCTACAAATCATCCAAAACTGTCTCTTTGGTCCCGATAGACCGCACTACCCATGGTCACCATCAGAGTTCCATAGATGCAAGGTAATCAAGGAATGCCTAACCCTGAGTAGTGTGGAATATTGACTTTAAATTTTTCAAAAACTTTTTATTTATTTTAAATCACCCAAATACCCCAGATGTATAAGAAAAAAAGTCATTTTGATGCATGTACCTTTCATAGGGTCTCTACCCTGCAATCAGTGTAGTCTTCCTTGGTCGTTTGGTTGGTCCAAAGTCCCTGCGTTGGATCAAGGGGGGCCCTAAAATCCTACTTCCTGGCCGGTGTTCCCTGACCTATTTTATACACCAAAATTTTATAAAATTGTTTCCCAATATTCCAATACAATCCTCACCATACCTAACTCTAATCTTTATCCATTCTCTCTACCATCGCCTCTGATTCCATTCTGTCAAGGCCGCCTTCACCAAGATAAGGGAAGGGATAAAAAACTACCAGACCATTCCTTCATCAAGATGAATGAGAGATAATAACCCCCTGAGTCCCACCTTCAATAGGCCCTAGAGTGGTGACTATCACCATGGGTATAAAATCATATGTGGTTTGTATGAAATTTACCCATTTTTGAAAAGGATAGGGAGATAAGATAGTAAATACAAAATGAAACCTAAACAATTTGTAAAATTAAAGAAAAAAACAATCTATTCTCATATGCATGTTGCAACATAATGTGCTTCATGTACAAGATAACTCCAAAGGAAAGTACCAAAAGAAAAGAAAAGAAGAAAAACTAACGGTCCCAGTATCTGAGTTAATACAGTCGCTCACTGTCCTCGAAGTATATCTGAACACCAAAAAATACTTTTATATACATAGGGTGAGTATACAGGTATACTTAGATGGGAAGAACAAAAGCTCTTATGCACAAGTGGGGAGGAATTATAATGCCCCTTCAAAAATAGAGATAACCAATGAACCTAACAAGGACACTATCTATACAAACCTCACCAAGGTACATTACCCAAATAACTCAAGTCATGTTAAGTAATAGTAATAACACATCAATGTTTGGGTACCCCTCACCACATTCCCACTTGTTATTAAAGAAATCCTATGTGTTAGAGCTCCCCTTCCATTTTCAATATAGTCTCATTGTCATCCAAACAACAATGTTTTGGGCCACCACAACCACGCATCCCACTCACAGTCACCTGGTCCACTACAACCACACACATCCCCACCCACAGATAACTACACTACAACAACTACCACAGTGATCCAAAGAAACTTGATCTAGAAAAACTATCATCATTCCCAAAGACACTTGTGCCTCATCTCGAAGACAATTGGGAATAAAAATGTCAAAACATGCCTATGCCAACCTCCAAAACTACCCTGCCCAAAGAGTCATGGGATATAATGGTTTTTAGGACATCATACCCTACCCAAAAATTATTAGGATAGATTGGAAAGGGAGAAGAAAATGATCTAATAACAAGCCACTGAAAGGAGTGTTGGTAAAAAACACCATCCCTCATGAAATAGTAGTGTGTGCTAAGAAGTGATCTACTTGGGTGGGCCATGAATAAGAAACATAAGAACTAGATTATACATATAGGTAAAAATAATGCATCCTAACCTAGGGGTTCCAATACCAACCCATTCATAAACACCCATGTTACTATTAATTTATAAAAATCACAATAGCCACAACCAAGTCAGTAATCATTCACAGTAAACAATTCCCCATTGAACACATTCTTGTTATCACATTAATGTGGTTCCATTTAAAAAAAATTTCACTACTGGGAAACTAGCAAGAATATCCACATGCCAAGGAAGAAAAGGTAGCGAAGACGAAAATTATGCATTCACACCCGGTTCTCTTGTAATGTCACAACATTAAAAGGGATCTGTGAGATCCCTTAATGTACTGGAAACAATCCAATCCCCAACATATAGCCACAACCCCGCATACAAAAACTAATAACTAGACAACTGGGGAACCCTTCCCCTTCCAGGTCACCAGAAAGGCATCAACTAGAACAACCATACACATCAATAGAATAGAGAAGTGGAGTTTTCAGATTTAAACACACCATTGCTTTTCTTTCGTCTTACCATTTGGTTAAATGGGGTGACAATTCTATGATTCAGATTAATTTGAAATCCATTTAATCAATCAAGTTTAGTGATTATTCAATTTCCATTTTACAACCAATTAATACAAGAATTATCCATAAAATATAGGTTCATTAGTGTGCATGAAAGGACCACCAAAATCCATTATTTTTAGTGGAAATAATCCCATTAAAATTAAAACATATAGGAAAAGGTAAAAGAGTAAAGAAGCCTCATCCAACAGAACCCTTAATTCTTTAAAAACCAATTATTATCTTCTGTAAGGATTAGTTTCATCCATCCCAATAGGAACATTATAATACCCACTCCACATGATACATTTTAAAGAGAGACGAGGAAAAAATCTACCTAGATAATCAACATTAAATATTTTCTCTATGCGCCAAGAACTGGGGATGCGTGACATGCAGGGGAGGAACTCTGAGGACTTCAAGAGTGAGCAGTAAGACTCCAGCAGAGGTGCACAACTAGTCTCGTGAAGGAGAACACCAAAGGCACCAAGGAAAGGAAAGAGACCATCCAATAAAAATAAAGTTTCACTGCACTATAATATTTGAGTCCCTAGAGTTATGGGATATGAATTCTTGAACCACTTTAAAGACTGATCATGGTTTATCCCTGTGGTTGGGTGGTTACACATGATTGAATTAATTTGTATTTAATAATTTTCATTAGAGAGGTTTATATAATGGCTTTGAGTTAAAAGGATTCTATTAAACAGTGGAAAATTTAAAATAGGGTACGAACTTGAATGTACGGGATAAGGGTGTGACATCGAGGAAAAACCACACGTTTTTGAATGTCTAGGGTCACCCAGATCATGGGGAATTTTAAATATCATTTATGGGAATTTAATTCCTTAGAATGGTGTATTAAAACACTTTTACTTGAAAATATAAATTTCAACGACAGAACAATAAATTGTTAGAATCTAATAAAAATAAGGGGTGGGACACCGTAATGGTGCCACTGTACATGTTCCACCATCACTATGCCACTATCATAGTGCCACCTTAATCACTTCCACCCTTTTAGTGTGTGACCGTGATGGTGTGACCACTACGGTGCTATAATCATGGTGCCACCGGTTTCGTGGAACACCATTAGCGGTTCCACCATGTCGGTGTGCGACCGTGACTGTGCGGCCACTACGGTTCCACAGTCATGGTGCCACCATTTCGGTGTGCAACTGTGACTGGTTCCACTATCATGGTGTCACCATCACGATGCCATGGTGACTGTTCCAACCATTTAGGTGTAAATGTTTGATGGAACCATGTTTCTGGAAAACTCATTAATGAGTCACATTCCAGGCCATTATAAATAATCATTAAATTTTTAGTAAAGTCAATTTATTCTATTGAAATATACATTTTCATTCAACAAATTATTATTCATTGTGATAAAATTATAAAATTAATTTTTATAAAATTAATAAAATTTATTTGGTTAAATGATGAATCTTTTTAAATCATTATATCTTAATTATATTAGGGTGAAATTATTTATTTTTTATGAAATGATTGTTTTTCTATAAACAGTTAAAAATAACACTTTTTTCAAAACTGTCATTTATTTTCAATGAATTAATTAACATAAAAGTATGATTATTCAATGAATTTTATTAAACATTTAAATATGTATTCATTATTTATATTTAATAAAACAAATTATATTTGAATCATGAATATACTGGATTTTGGTATATATTTATTTTTAGGCTTAAAATTTTTTTTTATGATTTTTGTTCATGAATAATGTTTCCCTACTTTTATTAGTTAATATAAATATTATTTGGTAATTATTAAAATAAATATATAGATTATATATCAAAAAATATAAAATTAAATCCCTGTAATGATAATTAATAGTTATATATTTAATGTATGATCATCTTATACATGAAAAATCCATTTTATTAAAATGTATTTTGACCTGAGATACGAGTTCATATATAAAAAAATTACAACTTTTTTGATCTAAATTAGGAAAAAATGTATTCCATTTTTATAATAAAAAATTATATTCTGCATTATGTTCATCTAATTTTTCATAATCAATTGTAAAATATAGAAAATTATTTACCATGATTAATGTTAAAATGGGTTTACTAGATGTTAAACAAAAATTAAAGGGTATGATTACCAATTAAAATAGTCAAATTACAAGTGTATCGAAGTATATCAACCATAGCATATCAAAAAATAAAATTTAGGGTTTTTTATTTTAAAATATTCATGGGAATGTATTCATTTTTTTATTCCATTGATAAATATTCAAGTGGTTTCCAACATAGTCATCTCCCCCAACTGATAAAAGATAACTTTTTACCCTCCCTAATTGAACCTTATAATTACATAAATCTTGATAGGACCCTGAATAAAATAAATCCCAAGAATCCATATAAAAATTCAATATGTTTTTATATTCATGAAACATGAACCCAACGGTCATTAATAAGGAATCAAAAATAATTTCATCTATAAAATGGTAAATATCTTCACAAATTAGTTTTTTCTTATTAAAATTTTCCCATTAAATTTTTCTTCATTTTTTCCATATAATGAAAATAGTATAAAAGATATAATTTTATGTGATTTTATTTATTAACTAAGATTAATTTGTCTCCTTGTCCATTATATTTGAAAAAAATTCCATCACTTGTGTATACTAAGAACTACCCCCGCACGAACCATTGTAACATTGTTACATTGTCAAATCACATAGATACGAATAATGATTGACATTATTAATATATATGAATAATATGATGATAAAAATTATTGAAAATAAACATATCACCCTTTTTCTTTCCAAGTCACCCATTAAGGCATGGTGTCATCACTCGTGCATATGTAAAGAATACCTTCTCTATGAAGAGATGAAATTAATAATTCATAATAAAACATAAATAGAGTTTCTAAAAATATATATAATAAATTATAATTATATTTATTACATTAATATCATTCTATCGATGATGGGTCAATATCTTATGCATAATAACTAGATCTTCTATGATAAAACATGTCTATTAAAATGAAGTAGTTGGTACGTCAAACAATGTAAATACTGAAATATTACTAACCAATGGGAAATAAGATACAATAAGAATAAAATATATGATATTCACGTATTAATATTGTATGTTATAACATAATCAATCATCAAATCCTTTATTATAGAGTTTAAATCATATTCAAATAAAAGGAAATGGGAGGAAAATGAATTTGTCTAAATTTTCATTCATTAAAGAAATATTATAATGTTAGGAACCTAATATATATTATATTCTGTATATAATTCAAATTTTAATTATAATATCTTTAATTCATAATATTTTATGGTATTCTAGTTTTCAATTTTTTTGTATCATCTACGGTGGTTGGATAAGAATTTTAAAAAGTGGTTATGAATTACAACTATTAAATTATTTTCATTGGTTTAATTACTTCTCCATTGTCTTTGATATTCTATGGTTATTTTAGTAATATATGTTTTATTTTATAAATCATTTTTATATATTTTATTTTGAATTAAATTTGATACACATAATGAATCTATTTCTTAATCCCCACTTCATTGGTATTATTGTTTTCTGAAATTTTGTCTCAATTTCAACTCCATTGATACATATTTGTTATTATAAGCCTATTTAATTTTTTTGAGGTATATATACTTCCCATTTGATATTATATATTATTAATATCATAGTATTCATGATAATTAATTTTGTATTTTAATTTATTTCTTTTATGGAGGATTTTAATTGAAAAATTCTACTCAAGAGGTAAGATTTTATTCTTCAATATGATTTTGATCAGCATCGTTTATTATTGAATTTATATTGAGTAAAGTTACATGATAATTTTCTAAAAAACCACCAAATATTTTTTCTAATCTTATTTTATTAAGAAATATTCATGTAAAAATTTTATTTCCCTCTCTTTCGTACTTAATATTATTGAGAAAACATGTCTAAGTAATGACAATATTATTTCACTTTTAGTTAAATTATTTTCCTCCCATATATATATTTTCTATAAAATATATTAATTTTATTCTAAATATTAACCAATTATTTATTGATATAATATTTACATATGTTTTAGTTTTTACAATATTTTTTTAATGAAATATTTTTATAATGTTCTAAACAAGGTACTTTTTTTCATTTCTAACATAAATGTGATGAAATAGTTCTTATCAAACATATAATGATTATATCCTGCATGGATATATATGAAATAATATTTTTGAATATTTTTCATAAGTTGATATGGTTATATTCAATGATTTTTTTCCCTTATATCACTACTGGAAATACACTATTTCCCAACGGTTCAGAACCGTTGGGAAAGCCCCTGAAACCGTTGGGAAAGGTTTTCCCAACGGTTCTAAGAACCGTTGGGAAGTAAGCCGTTGGGAAAACTTTTCCCAACGGTTTACAGGAAACCGTGGCAATAGAGCCATAAAATTTACCCTACCCCAACGGTTTGGTTGAACCGTTGGGACAGTTTTCCCAACGGTTCTCCCAAACCGTTGGGAAAACCAAATACCATGGAACATTTTCCCAACGGTTCCAACCGTTGGGAATTGGTGAAGTGGGTTGGGAATTGGTGAAGTCTTTCCCAACGGTTTAAAACCATTGGGAAAGACATGCTAAAAACTTATATGCCAACGGTTTGAAACCGTTGGCATACCTATGCTGCAAATTGCAGCACCCTGCAATTTGCACAGCCCCCTGTCCCCTGTCCATCACCACAGGTCATGAGGCCTCATTTTCACCTCATTTTCACCTCATTTTCACCTCATTTTCACCTCATTTTCGATCCAACTATTGTACCACTAATAAAATAAAACATACATATTCAATTACGAACAAATTCATACACATTTAACATATAATGGATCCTGAAACTATACAAATCCATAATTAAATTACAATTCATAAACATACATAATTCATATAGAATTCAATTTAAAATTTAGATGACAATTATATGTGGAATCTGAAATTCAATTCATAATATGATCGGTTTTTTCTATACCATATAGTTTTACCTCAAATGATGTCCATTTCAAACAAAATACATACACCTGAAGTGATACCGGCCACACCGCACCTCAGATTGAGGCGGGGTTAACTCGTACACGTCACATTTGACTCATGGATCGTTGTGCTAAAGTATCGACAGAATCCTAATGCGTTTGGTCAGTTTTCCGTATTCCAGTTGATGTTTTTCACTTAAAATGGCGTCCTTTTGAAACAAAAGACGGACACTATGAGTGGTGCCGACCACACCGCGTCTCCAATTGAGGCGGGGTTGATTCGTACACGTCACATATGACTCATGGATCGTTCTCCTAAAGTTTAAATGGAAACCGAATGCGTTTGGTCGGTTTTCCGTATGTACCTAAAATGTTGTCCATTTTAAACAAAAGAGTGACACTTAGACTCATCCCGCCCACACCGCGACTCAGATTCATCCCGGGTTGGCTCGTACATGTCACATATGACCCATGGATCATTGTGATAAATTATCAAAAGATTCTGAATGCGTTTGGTCGGTTTTGCGTATGCCAGTTGTTCTTTTCATTTATAATCATGTCCATTTTAAACAAAAGAGACATAGTTAGAGCGGTGTCGGCCACACCACATCTCAGATTAAGACGGGGTTGACTTGTACACGTCACATATGACCCATGGATCGTTGTGCTAAAGTATCGATAGAATCCGAATGCGTTTGGTCGGTCTTCCGTATGTCAGTTGATGTTTTTCACTTAAAATGACGTCCTTTTGAAACAAAAGACGGACACTTTGAGTGGTGTCAGCCGCACCGCATGTCGGATTGAGGCGGGATGATTCGTACACGTCACATAGGACCCATGGATCGTTCTCCTAAAGTTACAATGGAAACCGAATGCGTTTGGTCGGTTTTCCGTATGTACTTAAAATGGTGTACATTTTAAACAAAAGAGAGCCATTTAGACTGATCCCGGTCACACCGCGACTCGGATTGACCCGGGTTGGCTCGTACACGTCACATATGACCCATGGATCGTTGTGATAAATTATCAAAAGATTCTGAATGCGTTTGGTCGGTTTTGCGTATGCCAGTTGTTCTTTTCACTTATAATCCTGTCCATTTTAAACAAAACAGACACAGTTAGAGCGGTGTCGGCCACACCGCGGCTCGGATTGAGGCGGGGATGATTCGTACACATCACATATGACTCATGGATCGTTCTCCTAATGTTTCAATGGAAACCGAATGCGTTTGGTCGGTTTTCCGTATGTACTTAAAATGGTGTCCATTTTAGACAAAAGAGAGCCACTTAGACTGATCTCGGCCACACCGCGACTCGGATTGAACCCGGGTTGCCTCGTACAGGTCACATATGACCCATGGATTGTTGTGATAATTGATCAAAAGATTCGGAATGCGTTTGGTCGGTTTTGCGTATGCCAGTTGTTCTTTTTCACTTATAATCATGCCCATTTTAAACAGAAGAGACATAGTTAGAGCGGTGTCGGCCACACCGCGTCTCGGATTGAGACGGGGATGATTGGTACACGTCACATATGACCCATGGATCGTTCTCCTAAAGTTTCAATGGAAACCGAATGCGTTTTGTCGGTTTTGCGTATGCCAGTTCTTTTCACTTATAATCCTACCCATTTTAAACAAAACAGACACAGTTAGAGCAGTGTTGACCACACCGCGCCTCGGATTGTGGCGGGGATGATTCGTACACCTCACATATGACCCATGAATCGTTCTCCTAAAGTTTCAATGGAAACCGAATGCGTTTGGTCGGTTTTCCGTATGTACTTAAAATGATGTCCATTTTAAACAAAAGAGAGCCACTTAGACTGATCCCGGCCACACCGCGACTCGGATTGAGCCCGAGTGGGCTCGTACATGTCACATATGACTGATGGATGTTGGGTCGGAGGTGATGGCAAGAGGGGGGGTGAATTGCCTTTTTAAAATTAATTAACAATTTAAAACAAATTTAAATGCAGCGGAAAGTAAAATGGCAAGACACAATTGATAACGGAGTTCGGCTTTAAACTCAAGCCTACGTCTCCGCTCCCAACTCAACCGTTAGGAGATTTATACGACCGCTTGCTTTTTAATGGTTATAGCAAGAAACCCACTAGCCGTTTTAAGGTAGGCTAGATCACCTTCTTACAGCTTGCTTTTTTATTATGGTTGTAGCAAGAAACCCAAATTGAAAGAAGAAAAAGGGTGGTTTGTTTTAATACAAACCCAATTAAGAACTAAACAATTGAAGTAAATAATTTAGAACAAACTAGAGGAAGCCTTGAGCGCCAAGAGGTGAGTGTAGTTGATGTAGAGGCAGCCCAAGCTTCAAGGATGGCAATTGGATCTCAAGTAGCCTTTGAGAATTGTCGTAGGAGCCTCAAATGATTAAAATAGCTTTGGTATGCTTCGGTATATGATCGGTAGTGTTCCCGGCATCCATGGACGTCTATTTATAGGAGAAATGCTCCCAAATACTTCAAAATAGCCGTTGGAGGGTTTTCGGAGCCGTTGGGGATCAAGTGGGCAAGCCTGGTCAGTTTGACTGAGCACACCGGCTGGCCGGTGCTGATCCACCGGCTGGCCGGTGCACCAGACAGAAGCAAGGGATTTCTCTGGCTCCACCGGCTGACCGGTGCTGAGGCACCGGCTGGCCGGTGGTCTGGACAGAAGCATGCTATTCTGTCTGGGTTCCACCGGCTGGCCGGTGGTCTGGCACCGGCTGGCCGGTGGTCGGGACAGAAGGTATGCCATTCTGTCTGGGCCCACCGGTTGGCCGGTGGCGAGACACCGGCTGACCGGTGGCACCTGGCAGAGGGCAAGGCCTTCTGCCTTGTCCACCGGCTGGCCGATGGGCTGGATCCGGCTGGCCGGTGACCTTACCGGCTGGCCGGTGGTCTCACACCGGCTGGCCGGTGGACTTAAACAGTCCATTTTGAATTTTTCTTGGGCCAGCTTCTAGGCACCCTATTTCCTATCATCAAAAACACTTATGATTTTCACTTAAAATGACGTCTTTTTGAAACAAAAGACCGACACTTTTTGAGTGGTGTCGGCCACACCGCGTCTCCGATTGTGGCGGGGTTGATTCGTACACGTCACATATGACCCATGGATCGTTCTCCTAAAGTTTCAACGGAAACCGAATCCGTTTGGTCGTTTTTCCGTATGTACTTAAAATGGTGTTCATTTTAAACAAAAGAGAGCCACTTAAACTTATCCCGGCCACACCGCGACTCGGATTCATCCCGGGTTGGCTCGTACACGTCACATATGACCCATGGATTGTTGGGATAAATTATCAACAGATTCGGAATGCGTTTGGTCGGTTTTCCGTAAGCCAGTTGATTCTTTTCACTTAAAATGACGTCCTTTTGAAACAAAAGACGGACACTTTGAGTGGTGTCGGCCACACCGCGTCTCCGGATTGAGCTGAAACCACCGTGAAACATTCTAATTATTATTCGTGACGTGTACGCGCAGACGGCACGTCAATCGGACGTGCGGTTTGCGCGGTACGGCTCAATATTAGTGTTTTAAGTGATGCGCGCGCTTCGTAAACGCGCGTGAGGGGGGTCCAAACGGGCCGAACGATGTCGGAATGGCCTGAAATCAGACGACAAATACGGGCGACTGATTAAAATAATTCAACTACAATACTATACTACGAGTCTAGATAAAACCAACAACTAGAATAGATTAAACATCAAATCTCAAGTCAAAAATGTAACGGATCAATATGTCCCACATCAGCATCACCATCTCCATCATCATCATCATCATCGCCCTCGTCATCGTCCTCCTCATCGTCATCACCCTCCACAACGCCTTCCTCCTCGCCTTCGCCCTCCTCCTCGCCCTCCTCATCTCCATCCTCTTCCGCATCAGACTGCTCGTCATCATCATCTTCAAGCTCGACATCGGCCTGACCACCACTGGAACTGCCACCTGGTGCACCATATATAGAATGTATCGACGACATGTATTCATCAATTGCTGGGCTGGCCTCTGCTGGAAGTGTTGGACGTAGAACTTCAATAAATTTCATAAATGCACTGTTTGCCCTTGCAGACTGTTCTGCCGTCTCTGTGGCCCTTTTCTCAGCCTGTTCTGCCTGTGCCCTAACTTGCTGCAGCTCGGTGGCACTACAACTCGTACCTGAGGCAGGCCAATACCTCGTCGGGGCTATCCTAGGTCTGCAGCGTACTCTGCCAGAATGATCATCTCCCAACACCTGATGTAAGTGATCAGATGGCCCAAAATTGTCTGCTTCTTGGGCATCGAGGGCCTCTAAAGCATCCTGTTACAAATATAAATATATTGTTAAGTTACGAAATAGATATTAAAATATAAAATCAACAGATTAAAACTTACAATCTG
This sequence comes from Viscum album, assembly GCA_963277665.1. Taxonomy (NCBI): domain Eukaryota; kingdom Viridiplantae; phylum Streptophyta; class Magnoliopsida; order Santalales; family Viscaceae; genus Viscum; species Viscum album. The sequence goes on along the minus strand of OY728159.1, from coordinate 889,095,274 downwards.
CTGCTGAGTCGCTTCGTTGACAGCACGTCCATCCTTTTTTCGTCTACTCGAGCAAAACAGTTTTGCTCGAGGCACACGTCCTTCAATATTTTGTACTTTCCTCTACAATGACATTGAAAACAAAATTTATATAAAGACTTCAGCAAATAATTAAATAATTGAGGAAAAAAAAGAAAATGTAAGTCGTAAAGAAAACTTATAAACAATTGTCATACCTGCTGCCTCTCATGATCCGGCATCGTCGTGCGTCCTAGTGTATGGAGGTATTTTTTTGCATCAATGTTTTTTTTATTTTTTCCAGATGATTCCTAAATAAAATTCGATAATGCAAAGGATAATATTAATTCAAAACTTGAAAGTTATTATTTAAATACCTCAAATGTAATTCATACCTTAAACTGGGTACTCGTCCAATGAGTAATCATCTGACGATACTGCTCTATAGGACAATCATCCACGACTGGTACCGCCTCTAACTCAGTGCCAACTCTAGCATGCCAGCCAATATACAGCTCATGCTTGTAGGCTCTCCAAAGCTCGCCTAAATCCTTTAGACGTTCCATTCGTGCACCCTCACCATCAGGAAAATTAAATCGAAGCTGAAATGAAAATATTAATTTATATAAATACAAAAAAAATTCATGGCATTAAATACAACAGATTTTTTTACCCATATCTCTGCCCAAGCTCTATCTTTGACCTCATGTGGCAAATGTCTCCACGACAGCGGGCTGACGGGAATGATGTCGGAGTATTTGGCAAGCGTCGCCATAAAACTCCGACATTGCTGCCCTGTTTTCTCAACCATCTGATTGTCTTCATTATATTCCACCATAACCTGTGTGCGACGGTTCCACACCGAACGCATGCGTGTACGGCCCCGCCCCCGCCTCCTTTCAGTAGATGTATCTGTCATGAAAGAAAAACAAACATTTTATCAAAACATGTTATAATGAAAATAAATATTACTATAAAAATTTGATAGGGTTTTATAAATATACCTGTGCTAGTCTGATCAATGAGTGGCGCCGGATCCACAGAACCTGATGGAACACCCTCTGGTGGAACAGGAGTCGAAGACGATGGAATATAAAAGCTCGGAGAGACAGAAGTAGAAGGAAAAGAAGATGGAACAACTGTATGACCTGATGCTGACTGGGGAGTGGGAATCATCATGGGATGTGAAAATGATGGGGCAGAAGATGCAGAAGGTAGCGAAAACATGGGAGGTCTAAATATCCCGTGTGTCCCTAACGACACACCGGGATCAGAATGTGGGAAGGCTGAAATGTCAGTGGGAGGGGCAGGGTCTAGTCGGGCACGCGCAGCTCTATGTCCACCTCTGGTACGAACCCTCCTCGTACCACCGGCCTGAGTACTCGGACCAGTACTAGGCTCCTCGTTGAATAACTGTCGACGTAATGGTGGATCCCACAAAAAAGTTTACAAAAAAAATTAATCACATGACATTATATATTCTGTAAATATATATATATATTTGAAATAAAGTACTCACTGTAGGCACTAATGGTGGAATGCCCATCTCCTCCATCCGACGATTGTTCTCCGCCATTTTTTTTCTTCGTCTCTCTTCAATTGGCTTCATTTCCTGCATTGGAAAACAAATATGTAATTAATTAGAAAAAGAAAATTAATGTGTAAACCAAAAAACTAAATATATGAGGGAATGAGGGGATTCATTGGTAATTTAGCTATCAATTGTTTCAGAAGAGCTTGAATGAATTTAATAAAACATACAAGTTGTAATGTTCACCAAGTTAGAAATATTGTTTGATTTGGTTTGAATACAGTTCAATTCCAAATTAGAAAATGCAATTCAAATAAAACAGCAACCAATAAACATTGAAAATTCACATAACGGTCAAGTCAGCTAAAACATATTTGTGATCAATACTAAATAAATATGAATATTACCAACCTTAACAACCCAACTCGAGGTAAACCAAAAGAATTGAGAACATGGATGAATGATTCTATATATTTCCAACCACAACTTCAGGTTCACAATCAACTCTGACAATTGAGCTATTGGAGTCATCAAAAGAAATAAATGGATTGGTTCCAATGGCAATAGGGACAGTGTCAATTCCATCATCAGCATCATCAAAAATATGTCTTGGAATTACTTCAACTACGACACCAAATTCAGGTTGAAGTTGATCTTTGACATAAAAAACTTGTTTATCCATTGATGCCAACACATATGGTTCTTCGGTTGCAAGAGTGCGGGTCATATTAATTACTCGAAATCCACAATCATCAATAAATGTGCCATGTCTCGTCATCGAATCAAACCAATGGCATTTCATCATTGTGACTCGTCCATGAGAGTAATAATCCAATATTATTATTTTCTCAACGACTCCATAATAACCCACATTTTCAAGTCGCGGTCTACTATCTGATGCGCTGGCATAACAATCTGTTGTGGCAGTAACCATAATACCATCATGTTGTGTTCTCATGTTTTTGGCTCGTTCAGTGACAATAAATCTGTACCCATTGATAACAATTGATTTACAGTCACGAACCACGGTATTAGGACCAAAAGCCAAAGCTCTTATTTCCTCAGAGATAGAGTCAGCAGACAAACTCAATACCTGCAATATAAATGACAGCTAAACTTAAGTAAATATTGAAATAATTAATTTAAACAGTAATATTTTTACCTTCAATTTTAACCAAGCAGAAAACTCTTTGCTATGCAAAGTCTCTCTCCTTCTCAAAGATAAAGAACGATGCTTCCTATTTATCATTGTTTTATGTTCCCTGTAGATAAAAAAATATGAATAGTTTAACAGATATATATGTAAGATATACATATTCAATTTTGTTACCTGATATAGTCATCGAACAAATCACAGTTGAACAAAACTGTGCGATGTGCCATCTCCCGCTCTTCATGGCTTAATGTCTTCAATGTATATGATCCAGGAATTCCTCCTGTTTGAGGAAGTGATGGAAAACTGGGTTCAATTTGCTCATATTGTTCTTCTTCATTTCTCATTGGTCTGCTCATTCTTGTAGTAAGATCAGACAAATACATTGAACAGAAATCCATACATTCTTGAGCTAAGTAACCGTTCACGATAGAACCTTCGGGATGATTCTTGTTTCGAACATAAGACTTTAATGTGAACATATTTCTTTCAGTTGGATACATCCAACGAAAAGAAACAGGTCCTCCGAGAAGTATTTCAGTTGGAATATGGACAGTCAGATGCAGCATGCATGTGAAAAATGATGGGGGAAATATTTTCTCCAACTCACACAAAATTAATGGGGCATCTGTCAACATTTTTTGCAAGAAAGACTTCGACAACTTCTTAGCACAAAGATCTCTAAACAAATGGCACAACCGAATAACACCCACCCTTACATTATTGGACAAAAGATGACGGATTGCTATTGGAAGCAACTCATGCAGTAGAACGTGATAATCATGAGTCTTCAAAGATTTTAGCTTCAACTCTCTTCTGTTGACCCGTTTAGATATGTTGCTTGAATAGCCATCAGGAACTATAATAGTCTCTAATACTTCCAAAAATTGTTTTTTTTCAGTAGGTGTCATCACATAAGAAGCACATGGAAGTTGCCATTTATTTTCACTGATACGCACAGGATGCAATTCTGGTCTGATGCCCCAATCCACCAAGTCACGTCGAGATCGTAAATCATCTTTTGTCTTCCCCTTGACATTTAGAAGAACTGAAAGCAACATTTCACATATATTCTTTTCAATATGCATTACGTCTAAGCAATGACGTAGCAAATTGGTTGACCAATAAGGCAAATCAAAAAAGATACTCCTCTTCCTCCAATTGTAACAGGTTTCTGTGGAAACATTCTTTCTCTTTCCAGATTTCATTTGACCCTTCCCGAACGAAAAACTGAAATCTTTCAATTCATTAAGCACATCAGTTCCAGACATACGCTGAGGTGGATCATCGGTCTCTATAGTATTATCAAATCTTTGACGATTCATTCTATATGGATGATCCTTTGGCAAAAATCGTCGATGTCCCATAAAACTGAAACTACAACGATGTTTCAGTCTTCTGGATCGTGTATTCTTCATACAAACTGGACATGACAGTTTCCCCTTCGTGCTCCATCCAGACATCATTGCATAAGCCGGAAAATCATTGATTGTCCACATAAGCGCAGCGCGCATCTGAAATATGTCTTTCGAACATGCATCGTATGTGCGCACACCCACATCCCAAAGAAGCTTCAACTCTTTTATTAAAGGTTGCATGTATACATCAATATCAATGCCAGGATCAGAAGGACCAGATATGAGTATACTCATGAAAGTGAAAGGTTTTTTCATACACAACCATGGGGGAAGATTATAAATGTGTATAAAAACTGGCCATGTGCTGTGCGAAGTAAGCATCTGCCCAAACGGATTAAAACCGTCGCATGAAAGACCCAGCCTCACATTACGCACGTCAGCTGCAAAATCAGGATGTCGAGCATCAAATCTCTTCCATGCAAATCCATCTGCAGGATGAACCAACTCATCATCAGTCTTCTTTCTCTCGGTATCATGCCATCTCATTTTTGTTGATATGTCATCAGACATAAAAAGATTCTGGAGTCTGGGAATCAATGGAAAGTGCCACATTACTTTCTGTGGAACGCGGGATGGTGTTCCATCAGATTTTGACTTCCAGCGGGATGTGCCACATTTTATACAATCATTTCGTTCTGCGGTTTCCTCCCAGAATAAACTGCAATCTTTCGGGCAAGCATGAATTTTGTTTCTTGAAAATCCAAGTTCCTCAACTAACTTCCATGCCATATAGTGGTTTGAGGGAATATCTGCATCATCTGGAAGTAAATCCTTCAAGAGGGTAAGAATGTAATCGATTGTTGTATTAGAAATCCCATACATAGTTTTCCCATGAAATAATCGGATTAAAAATTCCAGCTTTTTCATTTTATCGCATTGCCGATATACTGGAGTCGTGGCAGCATCATTCAATTTTTTCACCCTATCAATATCATCATTTTCACTAGATGCATCAGCTGTCCTCATATCGAAGTCTTCTTGAGTCGAAATCCTTTCTTTTTCATGATGACGAATAAACGGAAACCGATCATCTAACAAATTCTCCATTCCAGTCTTTTCATTTCGATCATCACCAATTTGAGATTTCGTTTTCTCCCCATTGTGATACCACAGAAAGTAGTTTGCTTGAAACCCATTTTTGGTTATGTGGTAGCTGACTTCTTCACGGCTCAACCAAGGTCTACCAACACAATTGGAACATGGGCAGTGTATGCGACCACTATCTGAAGCATTGTCAAATGCAAAATCTATAAAGCTCTCCAAATTGTTTTGAAAATCATCTGAGATCCGATCGGTTTCATACATCCAACTTCTGTCCATTCTGTAAAACGAATTTATATAAGTCATTTTGTCATAAACAATTCAATAGGCATTAACTATAATAGAATATACATTTAAGTAAACGATAAAGGAAGAAAATAATCAAGGTATCAACATAACTCATAATGGCTAGCAATTCAATGAAAATTCAAGCACTCACATGGGAATTTTTAATAGAACACTCCTAACAAGACTATAAAGATATCACATGCATTAGTTATAATATATCTAACATGGTAACATAAAATATAAGATAAATTCAATCCAATTTCATAGATTCATAGCATAGTCTCTACTTTACTCACATTGGCAAGGCAATACAATTAAAACATGTGTTAAAAAATAATTGGCATTCATGTGTTAAAAAGGGGAATGCAAACCATAAAATACCCTTAATTAATTTATTTTACAATTCAATTCAGAAATCGAACAATCAATTCGATTTATATAACCTTTCACAAATGACATCCCATGTTCAAAGGGTAAAATCCAAAAAGGAATTTTCAATAAAACTCACCCTTAGGCGCCGGCAGTAGCTCCAAAATCGTCTAAACTGAAGGGAAAAATAAAAATAAGTTTCAATACTATCCAAACATTTGAATACCTTTTGAGATAAAGAAGAATAACCTGAAGAAAGAGCTTCAAGGTCCGGCCGGCAGTACTCCAAAATCGGCTGCTGCTGCTCCCGTTAGGGCTCTGTAACTCTCTGTAACGCGAATGGGGAGAGGAGATCGCGGCCTGCAATTTGGGGGAAACCTTTGCCAACGGTTTATAAAAACCGTTGGCAAAGGCACACTTTGAGCTGCCTTTTCCCAACGGTTCCATTGAACCGTTGGGAAATGTCTCCTTTTCCCAACGGTTCCAGTGAACCGTTGGGAAAAGTTCTGCTGAAATTATCTTTGCCAACGGTTTTCTTAAACCGTTGGCAAAGACTCAATATCCCAACGGTTTAAGTAAACCGTTGGTATACTGCCGTTGGGAAAAAGCTAAATTCCAGTAGTGTATTATGTAATCTTATAGTTATTATAATTTTATATTTATATGAATATGGAATTTTCTTCAATAATGTTATTACAATTAAATTATGGTATTTCAATTTATAAAAGGAAACAAACATTTATTGTAAATATACTCTACTGGGGATATGTTGAAATGATACCATCATTATTTTCCCTCTAAATTGTTCATGATCTGTTTGAAAAGAAAATTATCGACTTTAATTTCATAATAAATTTTTTACTCAATAATATTTTATTGATACATTTACCTTCTAATGATCAGTATACCATAAATTCATCTTAAATATCAATATTAAATGTATCATGGATTGGATTAAAACCTAAAACACATACAATTTTTTTTAAATGGGTTTTACATTGGATATTATATGATTAATTGGAGTATGTTTTGAAAAATCCCTATTCATTAATAAATATGAATATTTTTTTATAAGGAATAATATTCATGAATTAAGTCAATAAACTAATATACGGGGAATGAATTATACCTGTAGTGAAGGATGTTACCTTAAATTATATATCCTTTCAATGAATTAACAATTCTCATGATATAAATTGAAGCTCAATATGGTAGGGGAAGAGGTCATGGCCGCATCAAAATACAACTTTGGAAAGAATTACACGAAAAGGAATGGATAATTGGAGAAAATATTTGGAAAAAACTCTGGCCCCCGGGAAGGGGGTTTTGACAAATATGTTTTTCTGTTGATGTTCTACCTATCTTTCTGAACGTTTTTTTATCAAAAAACTAGGGATTCATACTCCAACATTTCTTAAAAAAATAAAAAATTATTCTCATGATATAAATCTATAATCTACACTTATAAGGGTTTTTAGTCTGTACCTACCCATTCATTAAAATAAAATAGAAAAAATTCATAAGTTTATAGATATTATTATTTCTAAAATCATGATTTACAATATTAATCAGTTCCTCTATTATTAATGTAATTATTATATTGTAATATATTATTAAATTGATATGAACCTTGGTTACAATTTTTTCTATATGGATGATTAAATAGAACATTTTTTCAGTTATTGACCTTTACCTATAGATTATACATTATCTAAAAATGATATCATGGTTATTAATTAAAGGAAATGTTTTTTCAGTGATCTTCCATTCCTTGTTGATTATGAATTATCTATTCAGAATATTCCTATTATTTATTATATGAATATATTTTTCAATCATATCTTATTCATTAATCATTACTATTAATTGATTCAATTTTTATTTTGTTTTATGTTACCCTTACTGACAATCCATGCTAATATTATTTTTTTCCATTCAAGGGGATATGATAAAGGAATCCTTGAATGAGTTGAAGAATGTTTACATTCATTTTTAGATCATTTTTTTATTTAATGAAAGAATCCTGAGTGTATCAACTATAGTAAGACTAAAAAAAATACAATTCTTTGAGATAAAATATATTCTATCTAGAATCAATGTAAATTAGTATAAACTATATCTAGGATGTTGTAGTTTGGGTTGATGTAGTTTAAATTATAGAAAGTTTATAAGAATCCATCAAAACTAAATTTATAAATATAAGAATATAAGAAAAATAATCATATGTTAAAATTTTATGATATGTCAAATTACGAAATAACAATCATTAATTTTTTTAGGAAATAGATGATGGTGTTTCATCCAATAAATTACATCCCCCTATAGATAATAAAAGTGAATGTAGATTTATCATAATTGTGCCTAGTTGTAATTTCTCAAAAAAATTAACATTTGGATTTGAATAAATCATCCCTTGGTGAAAAAATTTCATTTCAATACACCAAGTAATAAACTCTCAGTGGATACGATTTGGATTATTAATATATTCATTACATACCACTATAGAGGAATTGGAAATAATTACTTCACAAAAGAAATCGTTTTTATAATTTTTATGAGGATAGTATAAGATTTTAATCCATGATAACATATTATTATGTATAAGGTTGATAATAATATTATAGTCATGGATAGTTCTTCTGAGTTTTTATGTGTTAAATGTATCCTATAGATATCTATTTAGTTTAAATAGTTGTTTGATGTATATGTTACCCTTATGTGTAATATGGGATTTAGTACAGATTTATGAGAGGAATATTGTATTTATATTTTCATGAAATATGTATACTATTATTGTAAACCATAATGGTAAATATGATCATTAATGTTAAGGTAATAATTTTAAAATAATAATAATTGATTTCGTTCAAGAATGTAACATTATATAAAATCGTAGTGGTTAAAAAGTGATTTGGTGATTATTATCATTTTAATTAGGTTCATTATATTATTGGGAAGGATGTATTAATAGTAAGAATAATTTTTTTGAAAAACGAAAAATCATATACTAGGTGACATCCTATCGCATCCAGAAAAGTTGTAATGCATAAACCCAAAATCGATTGTTGAAAAGGGGGAATCGCCTACCAATGGACTGTGTGTTTTCTTATTTTTTATGAAAAAATTCTTACTTAAATAACATGATGTAGAAATTCTTATGAAATATATAATGTTGAAAATAGGGTATGACATTGAGTTTTTAGAGTGTAATGTATTATATTTGAAAACTTACTATAACATTTATTATTTTGGTAAATATTTATAGACATACAAGATTTCTTATCGATATTATAATATATTAAATTTTAATTTTGTTTTTATAATAATTACATATTCATCTTGGATATTCATTTAATTGACTATGATATGATGAGGATATTAAATTTTCAACCAAAAATGATGAAAATTTGGTTATAGTATAAAATAAATAAATTATGTATATATGTTTTTTTAAATAATGATAAAAGTAAAATAATCACTTGAAATTAGGGAAAAGATGTTGAAAAAAAATATTTATATATTTTCATTAATTTTAGATTAATCAAATGACTTTTCACGCATCATGGATTTATGGACTCATTGTTATTAAAATTCCCCTAAAAATGTTTTAAATAACTCTCTATTAGTCCATGGTTATTATTTTTATCCTCCATGTCTGTATTTTTTTCTCCCCTTAATGTTCATTAATTTTAAATATTAGTTGTTATTCTTTATAACCATCAAATTTACCCATATATATTTTTTATGAGAATGTTTTCACAACCCTTTTGATGATGTGGGATTTTCACAACAGAATTTTAAAAAATCATACCCTTTAATTCAGAGATTAAATTGAAATTATAAGGATGTAATTTATTGATGGTGGGATAATTTAACACTCAGATATTTTATATGTAATATTTTATTTTTGATTTTATATATAGAGACACAACCCCATGTTTAAATATCCCATAAAATATGTTATTTAAATATTTCCATTAAAAAAGATAAATTAAACTATAGTGTTTGAATATTATATGTTGTGTTATGAAATATATTTATATAAAGGTCATAATAAATAAATATTTATTGAAAATAATCACTCTTTTTTTAGTTATGATAATTTACATTTTAAAATTAAAACATTTTCATCAAAATTGATTTTACTATACTTAGTAAGAAAATAAAATAATTAATAATTTCTACTGTTAAAAAGTTTATTTGATTGACGGATATTTATTTTTGAAAACATCTTATGTACTGTTTTTTTTTCACTTTTTTTTAAGAAAGTGTTATTTTTATGTAAATATTGAAAAATACATCCTTTAGTAAAAATCTCATTTTTTTGATGATTAATATAATTTAAAATTAAAAAAAATGAGATTTTATATCAAAGTGGAAAAAATTAGTTTTAGTTATAATCAATATAACTAATTAAATAAAAAAAATTTATACATAATTTTTTAATATGTTTTTTAGGATTAAAAAACAATTTTCGTAAAACATTTTTTATGTGAATAATGTTTCCCTATTTGAATTATATAAAAAAATCCTTAATTTTGAATTATTTAAATGAAATTTATAGATTATATATCGATATATATTATTTTCAATGAATATAAATATTATTAAAATTGACAATGTAAATATAACATCATCTTATTTGGGAAAATTCATTTTTTGGAAAACTTATTTTTTAACATGATTTATAGGTTAAAAATGAAATTAATATTTTCCACTTACATGAATTTAATTTATTAATATAGACTCAATATTTTTAATTCCTATAATTAATATATTTTATTAAGGTTAAATTTATTTGGGGTCATAATGAATAGTTAAAATAGTAAAAAATTAATTACTGTGGTTTTGGGTAAAATGAGTTTAGGGGGCGTTAGACAAAAATAGAGGGGTAATTTTTGTCATTATGTTTTTTAAAAAACTATTGGATAAAACACATCAAATGGTATAATATCACAAATAAGAATCCAATTTTATTTTTAGGCAATTGGGTTCATGATTACTTTATCATTTTTTATTCTTTTGTAAAATCATGGAGTGGTTTCTGAAATGGTACCCAACCCCAAATATAAAAAGAATCTACTCCCCCCTTAATCATGCCTATCAAGGCATATATCTCCAAAACATCCCAAAAAAAATAACTCCCCAAAATATTTATCTACATTCTAGGGGATCTAGTTCTCTTAAAATACAATCTCAATGGTCTTTAATTAGTTATCAAAAGGTGGATCTCCATAGAAAAGATAATTATGTTCACTATAATATTTAATTTTACTTACACATTTTTCACCACCAGTTATCAGTTAGAAAATCAAATATAATAAAATATATACAATATAATTATATTTTTTTAGGACTCTAAAAAATTATTTATCAATCTCCTTCTCCCTCATATTCGAAACAATGCCATCACTCGTGTGTATAGAGAACTACCGCCTCACGAACCGATGTAACTTTACTTCCATAAATGAATCGCATGGATAGTTTTAATGATTGAAATAATAAAAAATTAATAGAGTGAAGAAATTAAATTAATTATTTCAATTTATTATATCAATCAATTACATACCCATTTTATCATTTGTGGAATAATATCATTACTCTTTCCTATATAATGCCTACCATCTCTAGGAAGAAATGTGATTTATTTTCCATTTTTATGATTAAATAATATTTAAAAAAAATTATTTAATGAAAAATTATTATATTAATGAAATTGATATAATTAGGGATATGTTATAATTATATCATAATCACTAAAAATTAACTTCTATGAGAAAACATGCATGAGAAAATGAAACACTTAACACGAGAAACAACAATAGTAATGAAATATTATTAATAAAAGTCTAATATGATGTATAAAAAGAATAAATATGATATTATAAATGCTAATATAGTTATGATATAAATTAATAACATATATAACACTAATATATATAATATTATTGAATATTGATTTAATGGGATCTGTGAGTTACAGAATATTGTTTCAATTTCAATTTATTGAGGTTTATTGTAATAATATTCACCTTATTTATTATATTTGTTTTATATATATAAAAATTTACCTTAATATCCCGAAAAAATTCATATTTCAATATATTTTTTTGAAAATTATTTATATCATCCTAGGTAATTTAATGTGAATGATATCAAGATGTAAAGAAGTTAATCAATAAATTTCATTTTGTTGTGTTATTTTTCTTATCCATTGAATTTCGTAATATTAATTGTGTAATGTCATTGTTTTATTTCTTATTTTATTTCAATTTTATAGGTGTATTTGTTTTTTATATACATAATAAATTCATTTATTAATCCCTACTTCAATGGTGTTGTCTTTGTTAGAGACATCATCTCAATTTCCACACAATAGGGTCATTTTTTCATTATGAATGTATTTATTTTTATGTGGTGTATATACATCCCATTACTTTTTTGTATAATTATTTAATCAATAATAATGGTATTTAATGATTTATATGAAAATATCTACTTTATGAGAGTTTTATTTCATTAGTAAATAAACTAGTAAAGGTTTATACTTCAATATCATTTCAATCAGGGGTTTTTTCAAGAATTTCAAGTGATAAGAATTTTTTTTATCATTTTTCAATGAATCACATTAATTTTATTCACCTCTCTTTATTCATTAAATAATTACATAATAGAAAAGTTTCCCTCCTTGGTACGTAAAATGAGTAACATTTCAATTAGAAAAGAAAAAATTGTTATTTTATTGATAAAAATGATTTTTCTTCCTTATCCATATAATAATTTTATACTATTAAATACTATTTTTATATTATTAATTTATATATTAAATGTTGTTTTCCCAAATTTTTACAGTTTTTTTAAAATGAATATTTCGTTCATTTTCAAAATAATGTACCTTTTCACTTTTCTAGCAAAAATGTGTAAGAAATCATTATATTGACATACTCGAATGAACGTATCATTAAAGTTTTCAAGAAAAATAATTAAATTGAGTTCTACATTGAAATTAAATGATTTCATTTTCAATGAAAATGTTTTTCCTAATATTTTGGAAATTTACAAATTTCCAAAATGTTTTTTTAATTCAAAATGGTGTTTTTATCAAGAATGTGTTTAATGATATTTGATAGTATTGTATTTAATAAAAGTAATAAACCATTTATTATAAATATAATACATTAATTTTATTATTTAATGAAACCATTTATAATAATCATATGGATGTTTTAGTATTAGTTGGATAAGAAATGTTAGAGTAACTTTCGTGATTAATTTTGTAGTCAGTAACATTCTCTTGAAAAATAATTTCTTTTAATAAATGGAAATTAAAATTCTCTTAAATATCCATATTATTTTTGTCATGGATATTATTATTTTATAAAACATATAAAATTTAACATTTGGTCTTTTATAATTGATATTTTATGACGGATGGTGGAAAATTTTGATAACTCTATAATTTTTTCTCTACATAGATATTTGTGGTTAAGGAATATTATTAATTAATTAAATCAATAATTCGATATTTTTGTAGTTCCATAGACATATATTGATAGGTAGGGAATAGAATTATAAATCCACTTGATGCATTGACTAGCCTCATCAAGGAAATCAGTAAGAAATCATTAAATGGGTTTCTTTTGTATACCACATTATAGGTTAATCTATAATGGAGAAAGGTTATGATGGTACATATATCATGATGTATGACATAATGAATTCAAATATTAACAATATCATTCATTAATTATTCATTTATTATTATCCATGAGATTATTTAATTGCTACTATATTTGGATTAAATTTGTGTTCATTTTTTTCATGAATGATATGTTTCTTCGGTTATTTACATTTCCATATTTATTATTTTTTATCTAATCATGATAAATAAGTTATTAATTAAATTTTTTGTTCTGTAAATTTTTGGAAATACACCATTTATTATTAATTATCTAGTAATGAGGGTTATGTTATTAATTACATGGATTATATTTTCAGGTTTTTATCTTTCTGTGTTTAATATTCCATAGTGATTAATTATATATTTGGGTATAGGTGAGAATATGATTAACGATGAGATTAGGGAATAATTTTTTTTCCTTAAAAAAGTTGAAATTTATATTTTCAAATGTAATGTAAAACTCAAATATATACCTAGTTTACCAAAAATACTAAACTATTTGATCCCTTGGGATATAATATCGTACTTCTATCACCTATGAAAAAATATGGAAAATGGATCAAGGTTACTATATTCAGTGTTTTTACACAAAAAGATTAAAAAATTAGTTAAAATAAATGAAGCTTTAAAATATTTCATGATTCATAAATTTATCATGAACTTACATTGAGTTATGTAATGTAGGATTATTCACAGTAAAGGTGGGTATTTTCCTTAAATGTTGATATTGATATCATGAATAATAATCTCGATAAAAATGTTCAATTTTAGCCTTAATATTTTGAACATTATTTCATATAAAACACATTCATTGGATTCATTATAGATTTTATTGCAATTGTCACGACCCGTCCCGCGAGGCCCACATCGTGACTACCCCAAGCCCTCCTTTCATAGGCCAGGGGTTAGCGACTGGCACCAAAGGTGTAATTTCGTATATCTGGGAAGGCATTGCCTTTATAAAATGTAAACACACACAACCAGAGAATAAGAAGAAGAAAACACTATGTAAATCAGTATAACAAGTATTTTGATAGTAAAAAGGGGCCGGAAATACAAGCCCAACAGAAAGGTACTACTACAACTGAAAGAAAGTACAACTGAAAAGACAAACAACTGGAAGATGGAAGAAGCTCTTGAATCGTCATCTGGGTTCCTACATTAAGGGTAGATACAAATTTCCTCCTTAGCACTCCACGTCTGTCTGTCTCCTCCAGGTACCGACTCATCGTGAGGTCCACCTCCAGGTACCATCCAGTCCTCATACACTATACCTCGTTTAGCTATGTTCATCGTCTGCATCCAACACAATGAGAAGTGGACATAGCGCATGTAGGGGTGAGTATAACGATACTCAGTAGGGACCCTGAGACCCTCTAGGTCTCACTGAATCCAACAATGATAAACCAAAATGATAGATTTCAATAGATAACCATTACATACGTATATTCACATACATATACCTATGTTATCAAGTAACTCATCTCAATCATGAGGAAAACACAAATATCATTGACTCAGCTCAAACTATGATTTTCATTATCAAAACCACAACTGTTGGATAACTTATCCTCTATCGAGTACATTGGCCCTATCCCGAGTCCGAGGCACTACTCACAAACCTTTGACTGTTGAGGTACTTCTCATGTCGAGTACCATGGGAATGGTGCCAAACCAGGCCCTCCTCCGTTGTGGGAGTGTAGCCAAACCGTGTGCTCCCCCTAATAGCCGTCATAGTTTCTCCTTCTTTTGTGTACCTCGGGTCTAATGCCAAACTAGGAGCTCCATCCACCATGCATCTTCCGCCAATATGGGTGCTCCGTCCACTGGGAAATCGAATCACTCAGAGTCGAATCAGTCAAGTAGACATTAGGTATATAGCTACTAGGTATCTGCACTCTGTATGCTTGTCTCCAGGAGGATCCGCTCCACAAGATACTAGTTGATACTCCAAGTGTCATGAAATCTCTCGTAGAAGTATCATAAAGTACTGCCTCATCATAGGTCTCTCAACGTAACAGACGGTGCGTCAATCGGACGCCCTATCGGTGAGTTGTTATCCTTTTTGTCCTGGGGACCGGTTGATTTCGTGTATTAACCAACTCGACCGTATCTCAACTGTACCCCAAAATCACATGGTGTATACTCAAAGGAACTGTTTCTCAATGATATTACCAATGTCGATGATGGTTCGTCAAACAGACGTCCGGTCTGAGAGTTATTTGCCTTTTCGTTCCAGGGGTCCGGTTGGTTTTTAAGCTAAAACCAATCCGACCATACTCTAAATGCATCCAAACCTCATGTGGAGTATGCCAAAAGAACCTTCTCAAATAAAGGAATCCAACGTAGTTTACGGCATGTCAATCGGACGTCCAGTCCTTATGTTATAAGTGTTTCCGCTCAATGAGACCGGTTGGTTTCGAGTTCGAACCAACCCTGCTATACCCAACCATCACCAAAACCTTGAGTGTAATATATTAAAATGATCGCCTCGTTTCAAGGATTACAACGCAACTAACAGTGCATCGATCGGAGATACGTAGCTCACGTTATGGGTGAATGACCGCAAATGGTCCGAAAAAGTGGGGTCTAGGCCCGGTCCGGCCCGACTCAACCCAACCTGTGTCGGCCCGAATAGGGTCGACCCGACCCAGTTCCAGGGTGCGGCCTGGCCTGGCTGGGCATGGCCCGGCCCGGCCGGCACGTCCCTGCCCGCTCGGCGCGGCTCGGCCAGCTAGTCGAGCGAAATGGGGGTGCGACCCCCGGTCTCTCCGAAATGGCGGCACTAGGATTGTGCCGCCCTGCCTTCCCGGATCCCACTCGGTGTGGGATCCACTCCACAACCACCGCAGACGGTGCCGCGACTGTTCTTCCATCGGCGGCGAGCTAGGGTGCCGGCGACCCGCACCGCCACGACCTTCTTCGGGCCACCAGAGTCATTATGGTGGTTCTTTTTAACTCTCGTCTACGCATGTGGCCTTCTCGGCTCATACTCTTCACTACGACAGCCTCAAAACAACGTTTACCTTCCATTAATCCATCTCCAAACATTCCGTGCAACACTAACAAGTTGATAGTGGGTCCAGACTTGTTCGTTAGTCTATACCCACCACGTTAGTGGTTCAAATAATCATCCAACAAATAAACGCCCATGTTCGAGGGTATAAATCACATATATAAAAATATAAAAAATTCCCCTACCTCGAAAAGACGTCGCACATCATCGAACCATGGAAGACGAATGTCGCAGTGGTCGGGTGTTCGTTCGTCGTGGGGGAAGATGATGTTTTTGTCCTTTGTGGAATTGGCGTTCTTCATCGAAGAGGGTGTCGTTCTTCGTCGAAGTATGAAGCTCTCTTTTAATACAAAGGCTCCACCAAATGTTATCCAAGAAAATGAAATAAAATGGCCTATAAATAATATAATGTTTCCAATTATTTCAATTTAATTCAAACACCCAAAAATAATTAATTAAGTGTTTAACATAATTAATTTTCCATGGGTTGGCAATATTAAAAAGAGAGAGAAGAAGATGAAGAGTCGTTCAACTAAAGGGGGAGTTGTCAAGAATTAAAAAAGGGTTTAAGGGGGTTTTGGGGAGTTATGGGGAGATGAAAGGTTGGGATTCGTGTGGGTACCACCTCACAAATATCCAAACAAGGGAAATTATGTGGGTGTGGGCTCCACCAATAACTTCCCCATGTAGGATTTAACTACCAGGGTAAATAAAATTGTTCTCAACAATTTTAATTAACTTTTTTATTAAACCCAAAAATTTAACATATAACCCGCATAAAACACAACTACGGTAAAGGTCCCCTTAAGAGAATAACGACGCTGTGAGTTTGTTGGTGTCCTCAGATTTCAATTCCAAGCACCGGTTCAAAAGATAGAATAACCCGCACGTACATTTAGAGAACGTACCCAAACAAAACATCAGAAATTGATTCTGGGCACACCGAGACTCGGAATTAGGCGCCGTCAGAAACTACAGACTCATAAAATTCCAAAGAATTTAAGAAAAAAATTTCCTTGAAATCTCTCGGTCTTTAAATTTCTCCCACCTCAGGGATTTACGTCCCCATAAATCTAAAACACATACTAGGAAAACATAAGGGGTATTGAGAATGCATCAGAGCATTCCACCCCCATGTGATCTCCTAGAGTTTACCATGTTTCCAGAGAATACACACTAGAGGAATCGACCATCCTCATAGGACCCGCTCTTATCGACCCTCAAACTCTATCGGAACCTCCGAGAAATTCCCCATGTCATCGATATCTAGAATCTCTTGGTTGATGATGTGTGAAGGGTCGAGCACATATCTCCTCAGTTGAGATATGTGAAATTCATCATGCACCCGGTGCAACCGATGTGGAAGGACTAGACGGTAAGCCACATCGCCTACCCTAATGAGGACCTGGAATGGTCTGATGATCCTCAGAGATAACTTTCCACCTCGAATAAATCTCCATAGACCTTGTTGAGGTGAGACCCGTAGGAAGACGTGGGCACCATCCTCAAACTCTAGAGGTCTATATCTCTTTTCTATTTAAGACTTTTGCTTTCTCTGTGCAGTCTCTATCCAATCATGGATGATCTGCACCTTCTCTGGTAGCCTCTGATGGGAACACTAGTAAAAATATGCCTAATACCCTAAAAAGATCTGCTAACATCTCTCTGACCACACAAAGGGTTTCCCCTTCTTCGTCAATGCTAAAAGCGGTGCAACAACTCCTGAGAAGTCTAGCACAAATCTATGTATGGCTTACTCATGAGTGATCGACTGCACCCACTTATGTATGATTCCATCCGGTACTTCCTAGGGTTTCCTTTTCATTGATCAATGAAAACACATCCCAACGTTGTAGGTAAACCACAACGGTTTTTCCTAATACAACAAATCTATGTATGAACTTTGGTTGCCCAGTCCATACACAAACTAATGTCGTAAGGCCTCGATGCTGCCACCAAGAGGATCCAACTGAAACACTCACCACAAGGGTCAGATCACACCATCAGAATAAGCATGATTATCAAGTCTCCTCCCAAAGGTATCTCCAGACATGAGGGTCAAGTCAACGGTTTTAACTGGTAACTCTAGATCTGGGATAAGATTCATGGAAAGAATGATTGATTGGTACCTATGTCTATTGATACAGAAGCTAGTAGTAGACATAGTCCATACCTAGAATCATTCCTAGAGCCCATGGGTCACACTCCTTGATCGTATGAAGCTATTCACTTCCACTTCCTTCCATCTCCCTGAGCCTGGCGGGGACTACAAAGGTGGGTGGTTGTAATATGTCAAAATTTAAACTACCTCATGCTGATCTCCTAAATTTTCTTCTATTTCTGATACCCTGCAGATTCATCTGTCCCGGTTTCATCCTCTTTCTGAAATAGTTTACACGCCCAAGTCTCTGAGACTGGTGCTAGTTTCCTGCTTTCCCACTACTAACATTCTCTGGTTGTATCTACTCTGCCAAAGAACATTCAACCACAATGGTTCTCTCCAGCATCTTAACATAAGTAGGAATGAAAATAAGAAAAAGTTCTAGCTAGGATGTCCCTAAACACACCTCATTCAGAGGTCCAAGATCTGAAGCACTGATCATATCATATTCATAGATTACCAGGAAAGATCGGTATGCCTCGATGATCATTCAGTTACTGACATGTCGTCCTGCTGAAACTGTTGAAGTTGTAGGGAACTCTCAGCCACCTCCTCAAGCTAGTCTTCTGCTGCCTGTGACCCAGGCTTGCCTAGGAACCTTAGGGGTATCTGATGCTGAAACACATGTAAGGAACTAATCCTTGAAGTGTCCTCTACCGGTACATTCGGCCGTAATTACTGATCAACGGGTAGTGATATAGCTGACACACTACCCGAAGGCACTATCCTAGGCATTGGTCCACGTACCGAAGCCTCATAACTATGTGGACCATCCTCATGATCATTCAATGAAAAGGACTTGTTGCTAAGATCACTATTTGCTCTACTAGTTTCTCAACTAGTCGGAAAACTCTAGTAATCTCCTCTATCCAGTCCTCTACTATCTGGGAATATGTCTCACCTCGAAACCTCGGAGGCCTCCGTCACTATGACTCGTGCAACGTGCTCAGTTGGCGTGCACCTTCTGCCAGTGAGGCTGGTGGTATCTGCTGCCTAATGGGTGGTGGTGCTGCTGGTACACCACCTGAAGGTGCCAACATAGCAAGAGGGTCCTACACCGGATCCTCATCGCTAAGTGGGCCGTCATCAAGTACTCTATCAGAACTCCAACTATCTGTCTATGTGGAGGCATCCTGAACAGATGCGACACGGTCAAATGACTATACCTGGTGAGATAATCTGGTTTGATCTGACATAATTTATAATTTTGAAAACAAACACGCAATAAGTTTTTTCATGCAATGAGTCAGAAATAAGTAGTCAGGGTCTTGGTGTATGGATACGTCGGCCGCCACACCAACACTGGACTCCCTGAACTGAAAACCACACATGGTACCCTTAACACTATTCCTTCACAGAAAAGAAAATATCAAAGTCCTCAGTATTGTGGTATAACCGACACCTCTGATACCAATTTTTCATGTCCCGTCCCCCGAGGCCCGCATTGTTACTACCCCACGACTGCCTTTCATAGGCCAGGGGATGGTGACTAGCACCAAAGGCTTAATTCCCTAGATCTAGGAATACATTGCCTTTATAAAACATAAACCCAAACAACCAGAGAACAAGAAGAGGAAAAAACTATGTAAAGCAGTATAAAAAGTGCGTTGAATGTACAAAGGGGCTAGAAATACAAGACCAATAGAAAGATATAGCTGGAACTGTAATAAAGTACAACTGAAAAGACAAACAGCTGGAAGATGGAAGCATCTCCTGAATCATCCTCTAGGTCCCTACCTGAAGGGTAGGTAGAGATTTCCTCCTCAGCACTCCACGTCCGTCCGTCTCCTATGGGTACCGACTCGTCATGAGGTCCACATACGAGTACCGTCCAGTCCTCATACACTCTGCCTCGGTCAGTGTTGTCCGTCATCTACATCAACACAACGAGGTGCGGTCATAGCCCATGTAGGGGTGAGTATAACGATACTCAGTAGGGACCTCAAGACCCTCTAGGACTAACTAAATCCAACAAGGATAAACCACAAAGAAAAATCTCAACAGATAACCTTTACTTACGTATATTCCCATACATATACATAAGTTATCATGTAACCCATCTCACTCATGAGGAAAAAACAATGATCATTGACTCAGATCAAACCAGGATTTTCAATATCGAAACCTCAACTGTTGGAGAACTATTCCCCTATCAAGTATTATGGCCCTATCGCAACTCTGAGGCTCTACTCACTAACCTTATACTGCTGAGGTACTCCTCCTGTCAAGTACCGCGGGTCAGCTTCCTAACCGGGCACTCTTCCACTGAGGGTCTATCGCCAAACCGGGTGCTCCCCCTAATAGCCGTCATAGGTACTCCTTCTGTCGAGTACCACAGGTCTGCTGCCAGACCAGGTGCTCCGTCCGCCGTGGGTCTACCGCCAAACTGGTCGTTTTGTCCACTAGGATAATCTAATCACTCAGAGTCGAATCGGTCAAGTAGTCGGCAGGTCTATAGCTACTAGGTATTCTCACTTTGTAGGCTCATCTCTAGAAGGATCCGCTCCACGAACTGCTGGTCGATATTCCAAGTGTTATGAAATCTCACATATAAGTATAAAAAATGACCGCCTCGTCATAGGGGTCTCAACGCAATAGACGGCGTGTCAATTTGATGCCTGGTCTGTGAGTTGTTAGCTTTAGTCTCGGGGTCCCGGTTGGTTTCGCGTATGAACCAACCCAACCGAATCTCAAATATACCCCAAACTCCGATGGGATATACTCAAAGTAACTGTTTCTCAATGAGATTACCAATGCCGCTGACGGTTCATCAGATGGACGTCTTGTCTAAGAGTTATTGGCTTTTCTATTCTACGGGCCCGGATGGTTTTTAAGCTAAAACCAACCCGACCGTACTCCAACTGCATCCAAACCTCATGTGTAGTATTCAAAAATAACCTTCTCAACAAAAGGAATCCAGTGTAGTTGACGACACGTCAATCGGACATCAAGTCCTTATGTTATAAGCATTTCCTCTCCATGGGCCCGGTTGGTTTCCGGTTCAAACCAACCTGGTCATACACAAACATCACCAAAATCTTGAGTCTAATATTCAAAAATGACAGTCTTGTTTCAAGGATTCCAACGCAACTGACAGTGTGTCGATCAGAGATCCGTAGCACATGTTATGGGCGAATGAGTGAAAACGGTCAGAAAAGGGGGGTATGGGCCCAGTCCGGCCCAACTCAACCCACCCTGGTTCAGCCCGAACCGGGTCGACCCGACCTGGGTCTGGGTCCAGCCTAGTTTGGCGCGGTTTGGTCCTTCTGGGTGCGGCCCATCCCGGCCGGTGCGGCCCGGCTCGGCCGGCACGGCTCGGCCAGTAGGCCAAGCGAAACAGCGGCGCGGCCCCCGGTCTCTCCGAAACGACGGCACCAAACCAGCACCGCCCCACCATCCTGGATCCTGCACGATGCTGGATCCACTCCACAGTCATTGCGGCTGGTGCCGTATTGGGTCTTCCACCGGCGGCATGCTAGGGCGCCGCCGCTGTAACACCAGAGATTTTTATGAGAAATATTTTGTTTTTACGTTATATACATCATCAAAGGAATCATTCACTACACACAACACTATCATGTCTTTCTTTGCACGCAATCTCGACCTTCCTCGATGGCTTGTGTTTTACGCAATACCGAGTTTCACTAAACAACAATATGCTATTAAAACATTATTAAAACTAGCTGTTATGAAAATTAATACCCACTTTTTAAAATTTTATAAATTTTATCTGTCAAAAAGGAATTCATTTTTGGATTCGGAATATCGAAATTAGCTTAGGGTGAATTTTTTGTATTTTTCTGAAAACATTCAATTTTTGATGAATAGTGAAAACACTGGGTAACTATTTAAAAACTGAATTTTTATTTAAATAATTATTTATTTTATTTAAATTTATTTTAGGTCAAAATTGAGATATAATACGTATATAAGTTCAAAGTAATTGATTGGGGTCGTTTTATTATAATTTTAGATATATAAAAATTTTATTGAACTGTTCACCGTATTTTACCCACCTCCTAGGAGAGTTTGAAAATTTACATAAAACATAATTTTACCAATTCTATGATTGGAATTTCGAAAATCCGAGAGACATGGTTAACATCAAAGAGTAAAATGTGGTTCAATAAGATAAAAATAATTTTTGGCGAATAGTAATGTTTTACTTTTATTTACCACGGTTAAAAATAAATAGGGTAATTAAGGGTAAAAATTGTTTTATTATTACCCTAAAACATGTCCTAATTCTATTTGATAATTTTAATTTGACCAAAAAAACCATAGGAAAAAAATGTTTCCATTTAGGTCCACTTGGATTAGATTAGGACACTTATTATTATTTTGATTAAAGAAGAGTTAAAATAGTTAAAATCAATGTTTAATAACAAAAATATTTTTATTATAGGGTTATAAATAAGATAAATTAGACTATAAATATTATTTAGAAAGCTAAAAGTATTTCCTACATAATGTTATTTTATTTATAATTTTTAAAATTTATATATTTTAATTTATTTATTACACAATGATGATGCAGTAATTACCTTATTAAGGTAATATTAATATAATTGATATTATAAATAACCAAACAAATGTATTTTCATAATTTTAATGAATTACACTAATTTTATAGGTTAATATGACATATAAGTATTGATTTAATTAATTTTTTTAGAACTAATCATGTTGTTATAATTTTCACAAAAATCAATTACCAAATAGTGTCGAAATTGACATAAAATAGTTTTAAAACAAATATTATATTATTAATTGTTATTTTATTCCTAAAAATTGAAGGATCGTCCAAATGGATTAGATAACGTTATATATATTAATAAGGAACCACTTGGGGTTCGTTTGGCATATTATATATGTTAATTTACCATATAGTGTAAGAAAACAAAAAGACACGATAAAAGTTAAATTATTTAACTTAGAGTTAAATCTA
Source organism: Viscum album (assembly GCA_963277665.1). Lineage (NCBI taxonomy): Eukaryota > Viridiplantae > Streptophyta > Magnoliopsida > Santalales > Viscaceae > Viscum > Viscum album. The sequence goes on along the minus strand of OY728159.1, from coordinate 889,071,671 downwards.
AATGATAAGGTTAAAATAGTAACCTAAACTTGTCTAAAATCTATTTTTTGAGAGGATTTCGACCCATCCCCACCTTAGCTTTGAAATAAATCAGTTTGGAACTATTAAAAACCGAATATTACTTTATTATAAAATAATATTTTATGTTTGTCATAAAGTGCCCCTATCCTCCCTTATAAAAGGGAACCTCCTCCCTCTCCTCCTCACACCACTTTGAGCCTTCGAGCTCAAACAAACACTGCCAATTTCTCTTCTCTACTTTTCTAGAAACATCCTAGAGGTCCTGGTCTTCTTCAAAGACCATCTTTAGTGCCCTGAGAGGAGGTTAAGAAGAGGCGCTTCAAAGAAGAGGTAATGTCCATTACCGAATCTTTCAAATTTATTTAATCTTCTACTTCCTCTTATTTATTTGTTTCATTAGGAAGTAATAGCATCAGTATCACTCATATACTGATATGTTATTATAAATATGAACCAACCCTATTTCACCTTCTATCCATCATATGGAAAACGAAATCACCGTGCGTGCGTGCGTATGGAATTCCGTCTCCACGCCATGGTGTAATCTGTTTTCCACCACCACCTTACTTGGATGGGTATAATGGTGTAAAGAATAAAAATATATGATTATTGTAAAGTGATATTGATTCTGAAATAGTATACATACACTTCAATATAATTCCACCATCATGGGAATGATATCATCGCTCGTACGTACGTACGGCCTACCGTCTCCACCACTACTACAAATACAGGCATTAACAGCACTAAAAACGGGCTCTAACAGCTCTAAAAAAGCACAGTAAAAGTCAGTGCTGATAAAGGGATACATTATAAGTGCTAAAAAAGGTCTGATAAAGGTTTTCTTTATCAGCGCTAAGAGAGCACTGATAAAACAACCATTTATCAGTGCTAATAGAGCGATGATAAATGAATGTTTTATCAGTGCTCCTTTAGCGCTGATAAACATGGCTTTTATCAGCGCTTCTTTAGTGCTGACAAAGGTGGAGTTTATCAGTGCTTTTTTAGCATTGATAAAAGCACGATTTAACAGTGCTAAAAGAGCGTTGATAAATGCCTTCGCTACTGCTACGATAAATCTACAGTAGAACACCCGAACACCTGCAAAAAAATTATCATTTCAATAATCCAATTAAAGAAAGTATACCCATACAAAAATTAACTCATAAATCATAAGAAAATTAAACCAAGTATACCCATACAACAATTATACCCATACACCATTAACAAATAATTTATAAGTTAATTAAGTACTTAAAGAAATCAATTCCAAATTCATGGGGTTTGGGGGCTGTTCAAGGGTTTGGGGTGGCTATCAAAGGGTGGGTAGGGGGTGTCCGGGGGGCTTTCCAGTTCAATCCTAAGGCTCCACATGGGTGTGTTTTATCAATACATAAATCTTTGGACTTTTTTCTATCCACTGTGCATCATGATCTCAACCTCGAAGATATTATAAGGTTTTTACACACACTGAGGTGCACATAATTGGGGGGGGGGGATGAATCTCATTAATAAAACACCAATATTAAACTTTCTACTGGCTATTATAAGTCCATGATCAGGAAATATGCACAACCTAGTTGAGAAATAACTGGAATAAAACTAATAAAAAATCATCATTGATCCTCAAATCCATGACCATGATTAAACCAAAATTTATTTTCCAAGTGATGAACTTTTACCAAGAATTTCAAAAGGATCATGTTGACATTATAAAAATATAGTTTGACCAAGTCCTACCCCATATACATGAAGACACATTGATTCTAAAGTATTTATGCATGATCAACAATACCTAATTCATTCAATGTTATGGTTTCTCTGAGTACATCATAGGAACCACACAAAACATATAGTATACCATTGGCTCCCCACTATATACATAATTATCATTGACCTCCAATATGTGAGTTTTATTTATAATCCACCATGGAAATCCACTTACGGGAGTTTTTTCTTCCAGGGATACCCTCAACAGTATCTCAGACCACCCATATGTGTTCTTCCAATTTCGAGGCATAAGACCTACAAGGATCTCATCCCTATAGTATGTGTGTACCCTTATTTAAGGAATAATACTAAGAGGCATGTATTATTTACCATATGGGAGTATTATCATCTAAATAATAATCCCTAGAAGCATATCAACCCTCTAATATGGGTGTATTCTCATTTGAGGCATAATCTATATAATCATCTCAGCCCTCCCCTAGGAGATTATTTTCATTAAGTGAAAATTTCCGATAAGAATCTCATCCCACTCCTATGTTTTTATTCTCATTTGGGGAATAATACCTATATACATCTCATCCCTCCCCTATAAGAGTATTCTCATTTAAGGAATAAGACCCATAAGCATATCCACCCTCCCATATGGGAGTATTTTCATCCAGATATAATCCCATAAGTATCATAGACCCAAACACATGATCACCCTAGTATACTAGGCCAACCATAACATGATATATATGAGTCCCCAGATAGATCACATTCCATGACCACCCATTTAAAAAATCAATGCAATCCAAATGCGTTTAGTCGGATTTCCGAAGGTTAGTTGTTTTTTTCAATTAAAATCGTTTCCATTTTAAACATAATAGAGACCCTTTGAGTGATAGCGGCCACACCATGCCTCATATTGAGGCGTGGTTGACTTGTATACGTCACCAAGGACCCTTGGATCATTTTATAAAAGATCAATGCAATCCAAATGCGTTTGGTCTGATTTCCGTAGGTCAGTTGTTGTTTTCAATTAAAATCGTGTCCATTTTAAACAAGAGAGACCCTTTGAGTGCTAGCGGCCACACCGTGCCTCGAATTGAGGCAGAGTTGACATGTACACATCACCAGGGACCCTTGGATCATTCTTATAAATGATCAATATAATCCAAATGCGTTTGGTCGGATTTCTGTCGGTCAGTTGTTGTTTTCACTTAAAATCATGTCCATTTTAAACAAAATATATACCCTTTGAGTGGTAGCTGCCACACCGTGCCTCAGATTGAGCTGGTATTGACTCGTACACGTCACCAAGGACCCTTGGATCGTTCTTATAAATGATCAATGCAATCCGAATGCGTTCTGTCATATTTCCGTAGGTAATTTTTGTTTTCACTTAAAGTCATGTCTATTTTAAACAAAATAAAGACCCTTTGAGTGATAGCGGGCACATTGTCCCTCAGATTGTGGCGGGGTTGACTCGTACACAATATCAAGGACCCTTGGAACGTTCTTATAAAATATAAATGCAATCTGAATTTGTTTGGTTGGATTTACGTAGGTCTGTTGTTGTGTTCAAATAAAATCGTGTACATTTTAAACAAGAGAGACCCTTTGAGTGCTAGCGGCCACACTGTACCTCCGATTAAAGAGGGGTTGACTCGTACATGTCACCAAGGACCATTGGATCGTTCTTATAAAATAAAAATTCAATCTTAATGCATTTGGTTGGATTTTCGTAGGTTAGTTGTTGTTTTCACAGAAAATCATGTCCATTTTAAACAAAATAGAGACCCTTTGAGTTCTAGCAGCCACACCGTGCCTCAGATTGAGGTGGTGTTGAATCTTACATGTCACCAAGGACCCTGGGATCATTATTATAAACGATTAATGCAATCTGAATGCATTTGGTTGGATTTTCGTAGGTCAGTTGTTGTTTTCACTTAAAATCATTTCCATTTAAAACAAAATAAAGACCCATTGAGTGATAGTGGCCACCTCGTGCCTCGGATTGAGGCAAGATTGACACTTACACGTCTCCATGAATCTTTGGATCATTCTTATAAATGATCAATGCAATCCAAATGTGTTTGGTCGGATTTTCATAGCTCAGTTGTAGTTTTCACTTAAAATCGTGTCCATTATAAACAAAATAAAGAGTTTTTGACTGATAGCGGCCACATTGTGCCTCAGATTGAGGCGGTGTTGACTCGTCCACATCAACAAAGACCCTTGGATCATTCTTATAACCGATCAATGCAATCTGACTACGTTTGGTCAGATTTTCGTTGGTCAGTTGTTGTTTTCAATTAAAATCGTGTCCATTTTAAACAAGAGAGACCCTTTGAGTGATAGCGGAAACACCATGCCTCAGAATGAGGTAGGGTTGACTATTACACATAACCAAGGACCCTTGGATAATTATTATAAATGATCAATGCAATCTGAATGTGTTCGGTCGGATTTCTGTAGGTCAGTTGTTGTTTTCACTTAAAATTGTGTCCAATATAAACAAAATAAAGACCCTTTGAGTGATAGTGGTGACACCATGCCTCGGATTGTGGCGGGGTTGACTCATACATGTCCCAAAGGACCCTTGGATCATTATTATAAATTATCAACGCAGTCTAAATTCATTTGGTCATATTCTTGTAGGTCAGCAGTAGTTTTCAATTAAAATCGTGTCCATTTTAAACAAGAGAGATCCTTTGAGTTCTAGCAGCCACACCGTGCCTCGGATTGAGGAGGAGTTGACTCTTACATGTCATAAAGGACCCATGTATCGTTATTATAAAATATCAATGAAATATGAATGGGTTTGGTCATATTTCCGTAGGTTAGATGTTGTTTTCCCTAAAAATATTGTCCATTTTAAACAAAATAGAGACCCTTTGAGTGATAGTAGCCACACTGTGCCTCGGATTGAGGCAGGGTTTACTCGTACATGTCACCAAGTACCCTTGGATAGTTCTTATAAAATTTCAATGCATTCCGAATGCGTTTGGTCATATTTCCGTATGTCAGTTGTTGTTTTCAATTAAAATTGTGTCCATTTTAAACAAGAGAGACCCTTTGAGTGCTAGCGGCCACACCGTGCCTCGGATTGAGGCGGAGTTATCTTTTACACGTCACCAAGGACCCTTGGATAATTATTATAAAAGATCAACACAATATAAATTGGTTTGGTCAGATTTCCGAATGTCAGTTGTTATTTTCACTTAAAATTGTGTCCATTTTAAACAAAATAAAGACCCTTTGGGTGATAGCGGCCACACCGTGCCTGTTATTGAGGAGGGTTTGTCTCATACATGTCACTAAGAACCCTTGGATGATTTTTATAAAAGAAAAATGCAATCTGATTGCGTTTGGTTGGATTTCCGTAGGTCAGTTGCTGTTTTCATTTAAAATCTTGTCCATTTTAAACATGAGAGACCCTTTGAGTGCTAGCGGCCACACCGTTCCTAATATTGAGGTGGGGTTGACTTTTACACGTCACCAAGGACCCTTGGATCGTTATTGTAAATTATCAATGAAATCCTAATGCGTTTGGTTAGATTTTTGTAGGTCAGTTGCTGTTTTCACTTAAAATCGTGTCCATTTTAAACTAAATAGAGACCCTTTGAGTGGTAGTGGCCAGAACATGCCTCAGATTGAGGCGGAGATGAATCATAAATGTCAACAAGTACACATGGATCGTTATTATAATATATCAATGATATAATAATGCGTTTGGTCAGATTTTCGTAGGATAGTTGTTGTTTTCACTTAAAATCGTGTCCATTTTAAACAAAATAAAGATCCTTTGAGTGATAGCGGCCACACCGTGCCTCGAATTGTGGCAGGGATGACAATTTCATGTCACCATGTACCCTTGGATTGTTATTATAAATGATCAATTCAATATGAATGCATTTGGTAGGATATCCATAGGTCAGCTATTTTTTTCAATTATAATCGTGTCTATTTTAAACAAGAGAGACCCTTTGAGTGCTGGTGGCCACACCGTTCCTCGTATTGAGGTAGGGTTGACTTTTACACATCACCAAGGACCCTTGTATTGTTCTTATAAATAATCAATTCAATCCTAATGCGTTTGGTTGGATTTCCGTAGGCCAGTTATTGTTTTCACTTAAAATCGTGTCCATTTTAATCAAAGTAGAGACCCTTTGAGTGCTAGCGGCCACACTATGCCTCTGATTGAGGTGGAGATGACTCGTACATGTCAAAAAGGACTGTTTTATCGTTCTTATAAAATATCAATGCAATCTGAATGCGTTTGGTCAGATTTTTATAGGTCAGTTGTTGTTTTCACTTAAAATCATTTCCATTTTAAACAAAATAAAAAAACTTTGAGAGATATCAGCCACACCGTTCCCCGAATTGAGGTGGGGTTGACTCATACACGTTACCAAGGACCCTTGGATCATTATTATAAAATATAAATGCAATCAGAATGCGTTTGGTCTGATTTCCATAGGTTAATTGTTGTTTTCAATTAAAATCGTGTCCATTTTAAACAAGAGAGACCCTTTGAGTGCTAGCAGCCACACCGTGCCTCGGATTGAGGTGAGGTTGACTCTAAAATGTCACCAAGGACCCTTGGATAGTTCTTACAAATGATAAATGAAATCTGAATGGGTTTGGTTGGATTTCTGTAGTTCAGTTGTTGTTTTCAATTAAAATCGTGTCTATTTTAAACAAGAGAGACCCTTTGAGTGCTAGAGGCCACACCGTGCATCAGATTGAGGCAGGTTTTACTCTTACAAATCACCAATGTCCCTTGGATTGTTATTATAAAATATCAAATCAATCCTAATGCGTTTGTTCTTATTTCCATAGGTCATTTTTGTTTTCACTTAAAATTGTGTCCATTTTAAACAAAATAAAGACCCTTTGAGTGATAACGGCCACACCGTGCCTCAGATTGAGGTGGGGTTGACTCGTACCCATCACCAAGGACCCTTGGATCATTATTATAAAATATCAATGCAATATGAATGCGCTTTGTTGTATTTACATAGGTCAGTTGTTGTTTTCAATTAAAAACGTGTCTATTTTAAACAAGAGAGACCATTTGAGTGCTTGCGGCCACACCGTGCCTCGGATTGAGGCGGGGTTGACTCTTACATGTTACCAAGGACCCTTCGATCATTCTTATAAATTATCAATGAAATCCGAATGAATTTGATCAGATTTTCTTGGGTCATTTGTTGTTTTCACTTAAAATCGTGTCCATTTTAAACAAAATAGAGACCCTTTGAGTGATAGTTGCCACACTGTGCCTCAGATTAAGGCGGGGTTGACTCGTACACGTCACGAAGGACACTTGGATCATTCTTATAAAAGATCAAGGCAATCCAAATGCGTTTGGTTGGATTTTCGTAGGTCATTTTTTGTTTTCACTTAAAATCATTTCCATTTTAAACAAAATAGAGACCCTTTGAGTGGTTTAACATTCTTGCATGTTGCTGGTGCATATCATCTGTTAAAATTGGAAAATGACTCATTGGAGAAGGACTATTTTATTTAATAAAAATTTCAATTTTCCTACGAATAATTACATACAATAATGTTTCATATTTTGATCCCCATAACCCCTCTCAAAAATGACCACAAATTGTACATGTCCACAAGTCAGATCTTCATTTTATTTGTGTACAATCTTCCATCAGGTATGCGGCCGACTCATTTCTGAACACATCTATATCTTCTTGTGAGTATGAGGCTTTTCTGCAATAATATTAGTACTGCAAAATAAAAAAATAATGAATTAATAAATAACATAAATGATCTAGTAGTTGTTTTTAAAAATACCTATTCAGGGATGATAGTTTTCTGATGAAATACTATCTCTTTCATAAATTTACAAACATAATAACTACAATAATTTTAGTTTGTTTGTTTTGGAAACTACAAAAAAATTGATCATAAGGAGAATAAGTAACTTGTGTTGAGATTTGTTTGTATAGTGAAATTTTATTATATATACCCTGATATTTGTCCAGACGTAGTACTTGCTTGCCTCCCTATGCTTATCCCCTGTCCTCAATCCTTTTTTAGATGATAATGATACACCACTCTATCATAACAGAAACACTAGTAATAGATAATATAAATTATATTACTTGATGTTTAGACCTAAAACGTAAGATGTAGTGTCTTACAGATTCAGAAAATCCATCATGTGTGGTCAGTTTGATGGATATCCATGATTTGAATCCAGAATATAAATCTTCAGAGTATCAATGTTCACCGCAATTAGCAACCAATGTTGCCTAAAACACAAAAAGTAATAAGTAATAAAAGAAGTGAAAATATAATTTATATTATTTAATCATAGATTATTACCCCTACATGGTTGGTATTAGGAAAAGTCTTTCATCTATAATCTTGCCTTCAAATGTTTTCAGCAAGCCGTTCACTATTGCAACCCTTTTTGATGGCTCAATTTTTGTTAGGTGTGTTGATGTGATTTGAGGACTAACCAGTCCAAATCATGAATCATGGGAAAATTCCTTCAACTGTTTTTCATAAATGCTTCTGTCAAAAATATAAAATGCATTTAGTCATAATTTTCTCATTAGATCGGGTTTTGGAAATTCAAATCATGGAAACATACCTCATATAAAGATTTACAACTGTGACTCCTAGCCAGCTGTTTTCAAGGATTTCATTTAAATTTTCAGCAGTAATGAAATCTTGACTTTCCTCTCTGTATATATTCTCTTCGAAAACCATTATATGACTATTACCATCTTTTAGCTTCGTATCCACATGAGTCTCCAATGCTAGTAAATTTGGATATAGAACAGGTGGTGTTATTGTGCTTTCAGTAGCTCCTTGGGATCGGTTGTTCGATCCTTTATATGGTTTTGAGCAGACGTTTGTCACCCCCTTCCCTTTCTCCGTCTATAACAACAATCATTGGTTCAGACCCTTTTTCATTAATTGTTAAGGGATTAGATTGAAAAGAAAAGGAAATAAATACCTATTTGTCTGTATGTACTCATACAAGTTGTGACGGCCAGGCAATGAATGTCCCAATATCCGTTTCGACCATATGAATATCATCATCATCAAGTGGAATAGGTAGCTCTGCCATTGGTTCATGAGCTATAGTAATCGTCAATTTTAGATGATCTTTTAGAAGTGGTCTATTATGCAGTGTGGAATCTATTATATTGAACACTGTAGCCGTTGCTACATGATGATAGGTTGGTGTTGACAGATATAAATCACAATCATTATCACCCTGTAGAAGATGAGTACAGAAAAATTATCAGTGTTTGTCTGATTCATATTTCATGGGAACAATTATTATAATATTGATTACCACAGCTAAGACAGTTCATTGAGGTGAATGGATCGCCTCAAAGCCAGTGGGGGGTGGGGCGGGATGTTAATGCGGCGGTTGTTCTTGAGTTGTGTCTTCCCTTTTCTTCCCACCCATAAAAGTTGCTAGCAACTCTTCCTGCCATTTCAATTGTTCTTCAAGGTTTGATATTTTTTCACCCATTTGTTCCAATTTTTCATCTGTATCATCCATTTTTTTCTTCTTCTCAAAATATACTCGGGGTGTCACCCCAAACCCTACACCTCTGACACGACCGTATTTTTCTGGCTGCTTCAAAACCGTAGATAATAGGTCTGTATCAGCTACAAGAGTAGATAATTCATGTGACTGTTGGATATAGAAAAATAACTAATTATTTTTATATAATAGAAATTTTAAACAAATTATCTTATCGTCGTGTCGTACTTACACATATTTCCCACACTTTCTGTGTGTTCTCATCTACTAACTTCCCTTCTTTGTTCACACCTGCCTCCTTCTATAACACATGACGTGGGATGGAAGTGCATTCGGTTTTAGACTCATCAATCTACATATAAACAGAGAAAAATAATTATGATGTTGTTTATTAGCACCTAAAAATATTATTGATAATTTAAAATATGTACCTTTTTCTTTTCTAATGAAGCGTACCCCATCCTTGATTTATGATAGGTTTATGTTGGTTTTGAATCACGTTCATTATTTTCAGTACAGAGTTTCTATTTCATAAATGAAATATTGACCATAAAAGTGATGAATACAGGTATCCTCAAACAACGTATTATCACTCACACTGTACCTAAAACTTCTCATCCCCGCGGCGACTAATAAATGAATCCCATGCTTTTTGAGATATTAGGTGAGTGTAGACAATGGGTGGGTGCATGATTATTTTACCTTTAGAATCTTTGAGGTGACATCTTGTTAAAATAGTGCGAAAACCTCGATGAATCATTCCTTCAAGCCTTAGTACATAATCCTTGTGTGAATCGTCTACTATAAATGTACTCTGCAAGAGATTGAGAAGAGTAAGACATTGTTTCATTTTTTTTATTTTCTAGTAAATTAAAGAAATAAATTCATAATGTTACTGTAATTTCTTCCCAGATCACAACCTTCATCCCGAACACAACATGGTGCCATGAATCTTTGTCAATCGATATGAATTGACGAGTAAAAACTCCAATATAGCTGTTGAACATAGCCCTATTGGGATTCACATGTTGTCCTCATGCATTCCGTCTGACTTCAAATTTGATGCCTTTGCTTTTCGCCTTAATAATTTTGGCTAACACTGTTAAACTACGACGTACCTGTGATTTTAGCGACGTTGGTCCTTCATTCCTAACCATTTCATCGATATCAACATCATCTATATGTTCATCTAGAATGTTATCAATAGAATGTCCTGATGGTTGTTGGACCTCAACACTAAGAGCAGTAGGAGCCGCAACAGCAGGAGCAGCAGGAGGAGCAGCAGGAGGAGCAGCAGCAGCAGGAGCTGCAGCAGGAGGAGAAGCAGGATCAACAGGAGCCACAGAAGGAGCAACATCAGCAGAAGCATGAGCTGCAGGAGCAGCAGGAGCAGCAGCAACATGAGTTGCACAAGCAGCCAGAGCAGCAGCAGCCACAGCCGCATGAGGTGTAGGAGCAGTTGGAGTAGCAGCAGCTGCTTGAGAGACTTGTTCAACCTCAAGGTTAGGTGCACCAGAATATGCAGATGTCATTATCTATAAAAGTGGTTGAACAGTTAATTCATATTACATAAATTTAGTAATGATAATATAATAACATGAGATAACACGATCTATATTACAAACAAAATATAACATTTTTCCTGAACTCCCTTTCGTTTTTTAAAAGGTTGATGGGATTTGAAACCTCTATCGACTATCCAAATCCCTTCATTGTGGTCTCCTCTAACTTACAAAACATAATATTCATTGGGGCCGCTCCAAAATTATTTCGACGTACCACTAAATGGATTGTACCCAACTGAATATTCATTGGAACCTTTAGTAGTTTTGGACAATAACAGAACAATCGGCCACTTTCGGTTTGCGGGATCTAGAACATAAAAAACTTGTACCGCTTGTGATTCCATTATAAACTATATGTCTTTGTACCCTTGTTTACTTAAATCATCTTTCACAAATCCCCATTCATCTATTTTAACACCACTATTCTTATCAATCCATTTGCATTGAAAAATAGGCAATTAGAATGTCATATAATCCAACTCCCATATTACTTTGATAATGCCAAAGTATGAAATATTTGCATAAATTGAATTTCTGTCCTTACTACCAGAAGTATGAATCGCTTTAGCCACTAGTGTAAGTCCACTATTTTTCATGGTACTATATTCATCATGTTCATATTTATAGAATGTATAACCATTAATTACATAACCACTGTAAGATAATACATACACACTTGGTTCAACAACTAGCCATCGAAGACGTTATGAAATTGAATTCGTATTTTCATCCAACTTCTTAAAAATATGGTCCTAAAACCATCCTATAAACTGAGGATTATGTGTATCTGATAACCATTTTCAGCCCTCGATGGATTCAAGTGCCTGTGAATTTCTTTGTGAGTTTCAATATATGGAGAAACCTCCCAACTGTTATGAAAAACATAAAGATAAACCTACTCCCGATTTGTAATTCTGATTTTCACAACTTCTATTCCAAAAATTCTCTCACCCTCAATGTGTCCAGTGTGACGAGATTTCGGGAGACCAATGCTTTCAACATCATATAGGAATTCAGTACAATAATGAATTGCTTCCTCAACAATATATCGCTCTACTATACAGCCCTCTGGCTCACTTCGATTTTTGACATACACTTTCAAAATCATCATATGTCGTTCAACAGGATACAACCATATATAGTGCATAGGACCACAAAGTCAAATCTCTCTTACCAAGTCAATCATCAAATTAACATCATATCAAATAATTTTGGCGGGAAGAACATTTCTAATTTACATAATATGATGAAAATTTCTTTTTCCATAGATGGAAATTTCCCCGGGTCTAAAACATTGTAACATATAGCTTTGAAAAAGAAACAAAGTTTGGTTAACGTATGATGAACATTATTGAGAAAAATAAAACATAAATCTATAGGAATTAGATCATGCATCAAAACATGGCAATCATGTGATTTCAAAACTTATAAATTCAAATCATTCATTGACACAATTTTCTTGATATTTGATGAGTACCCCTCTGGAACATTTACATCATTGAAGATGTTGCAAAACAGATTTATCTCTACCCTAGAAAGAGTATAAGTAGCTGGAGGAAGAAACATTCGATTTTCACCCTTCACGGGAGCCAACTCTTCTCGTATTCTCATGTCAACCATGTCCAACCTTGACTTAATTCCATCTTTTGTTTTTCCATGGGCATTTAGAAATGTTCCGATAACATTGTCACAAACATTTTTTTCCACATACATCACATCATGAAAATTCCTGACGTACAAACAATTCCAGTATGGTAATTCCAAAAAAACTGATCTCTTTTTCCAACTGATTTTCGTAAGGTTTTTCAAAAATGGTTTACCAAAAATATTGTTCAGATCTTTTACCTTCTCGAATAGCTGATCACCTGTTATTGCAGATGGTGTTGAACGTTTTTCTAAACTTGCATTGAATGATGTCGTCCAAGATAGGTACTTATTCCGATGATGTAGAAATATAATATGTCTTAGAAACACAGATTTTGATCAATGATTCAACCTAATTGATTCTGTATCTTCTTCACACACGGGACACCCTTGAGTTACTTTAATGCTATAGCCTGACAAATTTCCATAAGAAGGGAAATCATTTATTGTCCCATACAACATCACTCTCAACATGAAGTATTCAATTTTATAAGAATCATACAACCTTACACCTGAGTCACATAATAACATCAAATCCTCGATCAAAGGAGCCAGATAAACATCAATATAGTTACCTGGTTGTTTTCGTCCTGATATAAGCATAGATAACATGATGAATTTCTGCTTCACGCATAACCAGGGTGGCAAGTTATAATTTACCAACATAACAGGCCATGTACTATTTGTGCTGGTTTGAAAACTAAAAGGATTCACTCCATCTGTAGATAACACAAGACGTATGTTTCTCAGCTCTTTTCCAAATTCAGGATACTCATGATCAATTTTCTTCCATTGAGGAGAGGCGGCCAGATAACGTAATAACCCATCTTTATTTATTTTATCTGCATACCACGACAATTTTATTGTAGTTTCTTCACATCCATAAAGACACCTAAACCTTGGAATGATTGGAAAGTACCGTAGAACTTTCATAGGATTGGATTTATCTTTCTTGTATCGAGAAGCTCCAAACATTGGGCATTCTGTAAGTGATTTGTTCTCTTTTCAAAACAATATACACTCTTTAAGGAATGCATGTATTCTTTCAGAAATCATTCCCATCGAGTATAGCTTTCATATAGCTTCATATTTTTTTCTTGGGAGCTCATTATCTTTTGGGAGCATGTCATTCAGGAGAGCAAGAAGTTCTAAAAATCTGACATCACTCCATCTATTGTCTGCTTTCAATTTATACAAATTCAGTACAACTGACAATGTTGTATACTTAGTGTAACCAGAATACAATGGCGTCTTTGCATAACTCTTTAACTTCTCAAACAATTTTGGGCAATCACAGAGTTCATCTTGAATTGTCTTTGTCATTTCCTCAAAATGATCTTCATCATCATTGACATCTATAATCACATACTCCATACGGTCTTCTTCATTATCCATATTTGTATTCATATCTAACGATCCATAAAACACAGTTTTATCCCAGCCAGTAGCTATATTCTCTTTTTCTCCATGTTTATTCCAACATTTATAACTCGGATCTATTCCGTGACATATCAAATGTTCTTCAAACTCCTCTGGAGTTGTAGTCTAGAATAACAACAACGTAAACACGGAAATAGGATTTGAGAAGGATCCTTTGCGTGATCCTTTGAAAACTTGAGGAACTCTTTCAATCTGTTATCATACTCTATTATTAAATGATTAGCATCCATCCAATCTTTATTCATCTTCATCCTATTTGAATCTAAAATATTAGTATTTATGGTTCAAGTACACATAACAAGACTTCCAAATATAGTAGAAGAGAACCACTTCCTTATAATGAGATCAAGTAGTCTAACCTATAATCAATATTAACAAAAAAGAATATTAGATTCACTAAAAAGATGATGATCCATCACTCTATAAGGAGTATATAAGATGAGATAGAGGATTTCCAATCGATGAGAGATCCCCTTATCAAAGAGAAACCAAACGCATCCACTGGAGCTATCTGAGAAGTAGGAAGTTTGGAGGAGTTAAAATGACTATTATAATCGTTAAAGAATCAAGATTTTAAATGAGAGTTGTTTAGGTGAAAAAAGAATATAAAATGGGGATCATGTAATTTAAGACTATAAAAAAAGATACCATGTTGCAACCACCCATGGACACGGTACAAAAAGTATTTTGCAACCATACTATGGTGTAGACTTATTTTCATGAACTAGGCCAGGTTTCCATCCCACTTGACACCTGACCAAACTCTTGGGATGGTCCAAAGGGGATTACCAATCCCCATGGGTTGTAACCAGTGCCTAGGCATTGAGTATCACCTTTGGGAATGGGGTTTTCATGTAAAAAACCATAAATATTACATAATAATCAAACACTATATCATAACAAAATTTTACAATATAATAGACCAAAAGATAACACTGCAATAGGGGATAAGAATTTAACAATTTCAACCAAAACCAAAATAACAAAAAAACAGGTAAGGGAACCAACAATACATCCAAGCCTCCATTGAACATGAGGGTCAACATGTCACGACCCGTCCTCGGGCCCGTGTCGTGACTACCCCAAGCCCGCCTTCCATAGGCCAGGGGCTGGCGACTAGCACCAAGGCGTAAATACCAACAAAAAGGGAAGGCATTGCCTTTGAAAAGTAAACAAGCACCACAGAGCAAGCAAGTGGAAAAGTAAACACTAAGTAAAACTGTACAAGCTGTGCTGAAAGTAAAAGGGGGCCGGAAATACAAGCCCAACTGTAAAGTACAACTGAAAGGAAAAACAGCAACTAAAAAGGGAAAACTGCAGCGTCGAGCCGTCCTCCGGAAGTCCCACCTGAAGGGTGGGTACAGATAGCCTCCACTGCTCCTCGTGTCCACCTAACCGCTCTGAGTACGTCCCGCCCAGTGGTCCACCTCCAGGTACTGTCCTGCTCCTCACGCCTCCTCCACGATCAGCGCTGTCCGTCGTCTGCAACCAACACCACGAAGTGCGGGCATAACCCGTGCAGAGGTGAGTATAAGCTACTCAGTAGGGACCCCGAGACCCCCGAAGGTCTCCCGAAATCCACAAAGGATAATCCACAAAGGAAAGATACAATCACGAAGTAACATCTGACACGGCTTAGGTATATGCCCATACATATACCTAAGTCTTCAATTCCCGTTCGGCTCCAACGTCCGAGCCCAAGCACAACCCAGTCCACACAGGAAAGCAAAACGTATACCCACGCAGGATAGAGCAACACAATCCACAAAAGAGAGTAACACAAGATTCAACTCACACAGGTATACTTCTTCGGATGACGATAAAGATGATCATTGAACCATCTAAGTCGTCGGACCCACGAAGGATCGATAGGTACTAACCTTGCAGTGACCCACACAGGATCGGGCCCACGCAGGACCTGTAGAAGTTGGCTCACACAGAACCGCTGAGAGATGACCCACACAGGATCGGGCCCACACAGGACCGGGCCCACGCAGGACCTGTAGGCGCTGGCTCACACAGAACCGCTGAGCGCTGACCCACGCAGGATCGGACCCACACAGGATCGGGCCCACACAGGACCGGCAGCACTGATCCACGTAGGATCGCTGAGTGCAGTAGTCGTCGCAGTCCGCTGAGGATCTCTGCACAGTCGTCGCCGTAGTCCACTGAGGATCTCTGCACGGTCGTCGTCGGAGTCCACGGAGGATCTCTGCACAGTCGTCGCCGCAGTCCACTGAGGATCTCTGCACGGTCGTCGCTGTCGAAGTAGCAGTCGCAGCCAGCACTAGGGTTCCCGCACACAGCAAGCTCGTTTGGAAAAGGTCCGCTCCACGAGCCGAGAGGCTGATACATCAACTGACACGAAGTCCGAAGTTGATGTATCCAAAAGTTCCGTATCGTCAACAGGAACTCAACGTCACAGACGGCGCGTCAATCGGACGCCCGGTCTGAGAGATATTGGCATTTTCGTCCCAGGGGCCCGGTTGGTTTTTAAGGCAAAACCAACCCGACCGCACTCCACCTGCGTCCAAACCTCGGGCGGAGTATGCAAAAAGATCCGTCTCACTTAGAGGAATTCAACAAAGCTGACAGCACGTCAATCGGACGTCGGTAGCTCAAGATATGAGCGTTTCCGCTCCGAGGGCCCGGTTGGTCTCGTGTACGAACCAACCCGGCTGAACTCAAAGTATTCCGAAACCTTCAGTGCGATATACCGAAACGACCGTCTCGATCCAAGGATCGAGTTTCCGCTGACGGCGAGTCGTTTGGAGGCACGAAGCTCAAGATACGGGTGTTTGAACGAAAACGTCCGAAGATGGGGGGTACGGGCCCGGGCCGACCCGGCCCGGCCCCCCCCCTGGGTCGGCCCGAACCGGGTCGACCCGACCCGGGTCCGACCTGGCTGGCCCGGCCCGGCTCGGCCGGCTCGGCCGGCTCGGCTTGGCCGAGCCGCGCGGGTGGAAGCCGCGGGCGCTGACCCGCGGCTTGAGGAAGGACCGCGGCCCGCGTGCGGGCCGCGCTGGCGAGCCGCGGACGCGCTGAGCCGCGTCCGCCCGGATGAACCGGACCCGCGCGCCGCGGGTCGGTTTGGCTGCCGCCGTCGCGGCTTCAGCCGCGACAGCTTTCGTCCGGCGGCGCGCCGGGGCGCCGCCGCCTCCGGCCGCCGGCGCCGCCGCGCCGGTGACCCGCGCCGACGGCAACTTCCGCGGACCGCCGGCGTCGCTCCGGTGGCCCGTTTTCCTTCCCATCTGCGTCGTTGCTCCTCCCGGGATCCGTTCTTTACTGCGGGATCGTCAACCGTCCGCTGCGGCACGTTCCGTCGTCGACCGTCAAATCCGCACAAAAGGAAGAACGGCGGAGGGTCGTTGGGCCGTGTTCGTTCGGCCCGCACCCTCCGCGTTAGAGATAAACAACCGGGAGAAAAAAGATCAACACATGATCCAACAATTTTAATTAAAATAAAATTGTTCATTGAAAACCGGCTTTTTAATTTTCAAGAACGTTCATGAGAAAATTAAAAAGGGGTAATTTTCCAAAATGAATCCCTACCTTGATGATCGTCGTGCGCGGGCGTTCTTCGCGGAAGAGACCGTCGCGGAAGAGATCGATCGTCGCGTCGTCGCGGGGAGGCGTCGCGGCGTCGTGGATTCCGGCGTTTAGTCGGTGAGCTCAACGAATCAAGAACAACAGATTTAAATTATTAATATTTAAATCTGTGTTTCGTTTAAAACCAAAGAAAAGAACTTGAGAGGAAATCCGAAAGCACTCACCTCGAATGGTCGGTGATCGGAGATCGGAGATCGGAGATCGGAAGAGCGTCTCGGGCGAAGGCGTCGTCGATTTCCGGGTTCGGCGTTCTTCGCGTTCTTCGCGTTCTTCGCGTTCTTCGCGTTCTTCGCGTTCTTCGCGTTCTTCACGAGGGAGAAGAAGTTGTGAGGGTTCTCCCAAATCTTTTCAAGCGCAAATAACCAGAGGTTAAGCGTTGGTCTTATTTTATTATTACGCCAACGAATTTGAAAAACTGGTTAAGAAACGATCCATCAATTCGTTGAATTAATTCAACGAAAGAAACGACCCATTTAATTCACGAAGGAAACAGCCCATTTAATTCACGAAAGAAACAACCCATTTAATTCATGAAATAAACCGCCCAATTAAATGGTCTGTTAAGAATTTAGAAAACGCGTCGTTTGACTTTCATTAAGACGAGTTTTCACGGGTGCGTTTCTTAGCGGAAAGAAACGGCGGGGCTTGTGCGGGCCCTACCTCACAAATATCCTACCAAGGGGGTAGGATATTTCTGGATAGTATCCTATCCAGTTCAACTCAGTTCAAGCCTCCTTTAAGTGGCTTCAAGTGGCTTCCATGTGGCTTAAGTGAAATAAAATAAAGCTGTCGCAAAATTATTTTATTTCTAACTTTAAGCCCGAAAATTAAAAACCACACCCGAGCAAACGCAACTCCGGAAGAGGCGTTTCTAAGAGAATATCGGCGCTGCGATTTCATCGGTGCCCTCAGAATTTGATTCCGGGCACCAGTTCAAAAGTTAGAAAAACCCGCTCGTCCGTTCATTGAACGTACCCGAGCAAAACTTCAGAAAATGATTTCAGGCACACCGGGCCTCGGAATCAGGCGCCGTCAGAAACTGTGTTCTTGTAAAATTCCACAGAAAATTAAGAAAAATATTTTCCTTGAAAGTTACGGGTCTTTACACAACATCCCTATTCCACAACCAATAACAGTCACCAAAAGGGGAACTACTAGAACATATACCCAGCATCACCACCAAGGGAACCTTGGTTTTCATTTTCTCACTAAACCCTATAAACTATGGCAGTAAAAACATGTGTTTGACTAGTTTATTATAGGTTATTTGTTCGTCTAGTGATTTTATGTGACATAATTTTGATTAATTTGTATTTTATCATTTATGGAATGTGGTTTCAACAAATATCGAGTTAAAAAATTTACTTAAATTTATTTCATTGACTATTGGGGAGTATATGAGTTTCTAAAACTTATAACATATCAAAATATTCCAATGTTTGATATTCATGAGGGGTTTTTTTATTTTTTTTAAATTATATCCAAACATGAAACAATGAGATTACAGTAGTTTTCTTGTTTTCTGATTCAATAATAAATATAATTCAGAAGTTAGTTGTTCTCATAAAATCTAATTAGATATCAAAATATGATTTTTATGTTTTTTCATAATTATTAAATAATTATATGAATAAATCATTCAAAGTAAAAAAAATTATTATTTTCAACTCTTTTTATGGTACGATTTTCATAATTTCAAAAAAAATATAAGATTTCTTGAGGAGGAATATGTGATTTAAATTTTTTTTAAGGAATGATTTCTAATATTATTTTTCAATGGATGGTAAATAATAAGGATTCCAATGTTTTTTCAAATTCCTTTTTGGAATTTTTATCATATATTTTTACTTTATGCTTCTAACTTCCTTAGCTGTAGATCCTTGGAATAATTATGTCATATATTGACTTGTACCCATTAATAGGATGAATTTAATTTATGTGTAAGGCATGGATGTATAGGAGAAATTTATTATTTATTAGGATGGTTTAGGATGTTAGTTGAGATTTATTTGTTATGTTTTATTTTTAATACCTATAGTTTTTTAGTCACATACTTTTTTATTATCTCTATATAATTTATGGTAAGGGAAAAATAGGTAACTATGTGAGACATCATGTTATATGATAAACTATATTAGACTACTACATTGACTAGTGTACCCTAGTGTAGATTAAAATCATATTGTTGGAGATACCCAATAAGATAAAGATAGTAACTTAATGTCTTAAAATTTATGGAATTAAATATATTTTGGTAGATGATTCCACAAGTTTATAATATTAGAATGTCTCATGTTTTGATAAAGTGTTTTTCCAATGATGATGTTTCGATTTATAATAATATAATGTGGTCTAATAATGACGTATTCATTATAATTATCCCCTTGTTATAACCATTATTTGTAACACCATTCATAAAGTCAATGTAACATCCTATTATCTGCATTCATTTAATTACATTATAATTACTTGTTTTCCTCTTAAATTAGGTGTGTCACAGTACTCTTAAGGGTGGAGAGAATTTGTTTGGGATGGTTTACTAAATTTTGGGGATTTATTATTGTTTGAATTAATGTATTCTAGGTATAAATGAGTTTATGGGGTTGGGTTATTCTCCATCACTAAGATTCTATTGGGCTCAATTCCACCCCCTATATAAAATTATATCTATTTTATACAATCAAACTTCCAATAATATAAACACACATGAAAAGAAACCATTTACAATAGTCAAGTCATTATCAAACCCTTACGCACAACAAAAAAATTAGAAAACTTGTTTCCCATATCCCAGACAATTTATAAAACCATTTTAGAACCAAATAAATCAAATTAAACACCTAAAACAACGTCAAATAATGGAACAACCTACCTATTTCTTGATATCGTCACAAAACTAGAATGAAACCACCAACTGAACTAAGTAAAGGCCCTAAGGATGAAATTAAACACCATAACCATAAATATTTAACCAAAATAAATGATTCAACCAACAACAAGAACAATATTGAAAAAATATTTGGAAAACATGCCTTGGGAGGTCCGGCAGACCCAATAGGGCTTTGCGGGTGGCGGAGGTCCAGCAAACAGAAGAGGGCATTACGGGAAACAGAGGTCTGGCAACACGAAGCGAGGGCGGTGGAGGTCCGGCAACAAGAAGTCGGGTGTTGCGGGTGGTGGAGGTCTGGAAAACTGAAGGTGCGTTGTGGGCAGTAGAGGTCCGGAAAACAGAAGGGGCGTTATGGGTGGAGGAGGTCCGGCAAAGAGGATAGAGGACGGCGGAGTTCTGGCAAGAGATGTGCGGGCGGAAGAGGGGAGCGCAGGGTTCCACAACCATGAGAGCTTTAGGGCATGATAAATCGAGGGCACTGTGCGACCGACTTTATAAAAAATAGACTAAGGTTTTATCAGCGCTAAAAAAGCCCAAATAAATCATTCCTGTATCAGCGCTAAAATTTTAGCACTCATACAGAGTGTCTTTATCATTGCTTCTTTAACTCTGATAAAGGTTACCCTATATCTGCGCTAAAATCTTATCGCTGATAAATGGTATCTTTATCAGCGCTAAAATTTTAGCACTGATATAGGAGTTATTTATCAGTGCTCTTCTAGCACTGATAAAGATGTCCTCTATCAATTCTAGAAAAGTGCTGATAAAGAGACCTTGTATCAGCGCTAAAATTTTAGCACTGATTCATGGTAATCTTAATCAGAGGTTTTGTTTAGCGCTGATATATGGGGGTGCTTCCCTTGCACGCATTTGTAGTAGTGCACGATGTGATGCGACTCGTTCTACATAATCATCAATGCATAATGATTATATTAATGAATTTAATGAATAAATATGATATATATTACACTAATACCATTCGGTAAATGAGGTATCTATAACCTAAAACAAATAATAAGAATTTATTCGACAAAACATGCATAAGAACAAAAAGAAATAAGCATCCAAACAACATGTAACAATGAAATAATACTAATAAGAAGCTAAGGATATGACCATATATGATATCATAACAATGAGTGGGATTCTGGAATAAGTCAATAACATTATTTAAATCATTATACAGGAGGTTCAGAAATGTACGAAGAAAATCAGACATAAAGTAGGGGAAAATCTTGCAATCTCAATTTTTATCCGAGATTGTTTATACTTCAGTAATTACTAGGGAATATTTATCATCCACATCCATGTTTCTTCAATATTTAATATTATTTCTATCCTCCTATATTTTTTTAAATCCAATTTTACTTTTTGGTGAGATTTTAGTAAAATATAAGAAAGTAGTTTTTTGTAGTTTTTCGTACGAGGTACTTTTTGACATTTCTGGCCAAAGTACGAGAAAAATGGTTTTCTAAATTATACAGAATGAATGGATTCAAAGAACTTTATTTCCATGATTCTTCCTTGACATGTTTTCATGTTTATTTTTAATCAAATTATTTTAGTTTAAAATTGTATGACATGTTTAGAAAGGAAAAATGTTATTGAAGTAGAAATGATATTTTCCTCAAGAATGGAGTTCAAGTGTTTTATCAAAATTATTTTACATCTAAGATAATATAGGGTTCTGTTTCTATACGTATTTTTACTTTGATTTGATTATGATGGTATTATTTTTATGATGTCCTTTTATCTTATATGATTTATATTATGATGGCAGGATGTTTAAGAATCCCATTTATATTACATGGGTTATGATATGATGTATGATTTATGATCGTGTGGAACACATAAGAATGGTATCATTATAAGATGGTTGGGACCTATATCTCCCTCCAATGCATTGGGTAATAATTTATATCTCATGATATAGACATGGCTGGAACGACAGGTTAATCCGGTTCAGTGATACAAGACTGAAATGAGGAGTGAACTCAGTTCAAAAGTGGACTTTTTCCTCTAGTATAGTCTTGTAAATGAGTGATGACTACTAGGAAATGATTCTCTATGATTATGTGTGTATGCCACAAAGTTTCCTGTTTTTACGTTATGATTATTGAGATTACATTTCACTAATATGATTTATGCCATGTTATGAAATTTTGATCTCTTTTGGAGGTTAAGATTTCCAAAATTTTATGTTCTTATGAATATGATGTGATTGATATTTCTTTTGTTTACCGTTACTGAGAATTTGAGCTCACTCTTTTGTATGTTTTCTTTTCCCCAGGTCAGGAAGAAGGGTACTAAGTAGGATATTCCAAAACATGATTTATCGATATGATGAAATAAATGAGAGATAATGTAGATTCATTATGAACCAGTTCTTTATGTTTCCCAGTTTCTAATGACACTATACCTACACGGTACTATTGTGGTTTTGTTATATGTTGTAATAAGTATGCTTCAATTATGAAGTAATAACAATGTATGTAATGTATGGGTCGTTATTGTTGGTATCAAAGGAAGGGTATAGTCATCCTTTGGAAACTAGGGTGTGAAAGCCTTAGTAAGAACCCTAAGGTCGAGTCTAAGCATAGAACACAATTTTTGTATTTTAGAAATGGCCATGAACATCCTATGATAAGACCTTAAGTGTGAAATTTTATTCTTGATTATGTGGTTTTCCAATTATAATTAGTGTTTCTCACACTATTCTTCTTGATTTTATTCAATTGCTGGAACCCGAAGGAACCGTGTTAATGCATAATGCAATGGGAAATACAATGATTGTCCCCCTGAGAAACCTAACATTATGGGAGATGGAATGAAAAATATTGTAGCCATGCTAACACAACTTTCTCAAGCTATGAATGATGCATGACTTCCAAATGAGCAAAGGAAGGAGCAACATTCTGTTGAATCAATCATGAGGCTGCATCCACCCTGATTCAGCGGGTCAACTGATCCATTAGTTGCTTTACAATGGATCAGTACTACTAAAAAGATATTTTCAGTTCTTTAATGTTTTGAACATGATAAATTCATCTTAGCAGTATATCATTTGGAAGGCGAAGCTGATCAATGGTGGAATCTTATCAAGAATACAAGGCAAAGGGATGAAATTGAATCCATGGAATGGGATGAGTTCAAGAACTTTTTTTTCAACAAGTACTTACCTCATATTATTCGAACAAAGATGGAGAAGGATTTTCTTGAACTAAATAAAAAGGATGATTAATATTTTGGTACCTATAAAGCAAATTTTACAAGACTTAAAAGGTA
Organism: Viscum album; assembly: GCA_963277665.1. Lineage (NCBI taxonomy): Eukaryota > Viridiplantae > Streptophyta > Magnoliopsida > Santalales > Viscaceae > Viscum > Viscum album. Next base: position 889,047,967 of record OY728159.1, on the reverse strand, counting down.
CATTTCTGTGATTATTATCTAACATGAGAGTAAGATCGAATGATTCTTTAGTGGATTAAAACCAAATCTTCTAATGGAGTTATACATAAGGGACTTCAATAGCTACGAGGAAATTGTTTGATGTGCTCTCAAGGATGAGATGGATATTGGAGTAACCCATCAGTCATATGGGTTTGATAGGAAGAGGACAATGTAATTCAAAGGGAAATCTTATGAGAACACTGAAAAGAAGATGAGTTTTCCCTTATGCCCAAAGTGTGAAAAGAAACATGGAGGCACTTGTCTTAAATGGACAAGTAAATGATTCAAATGTTGAAATGAAGGTCATTAGGCATTTGAATGCCGCAATGATAGGAAGAAGATGTCTAATTATGTGAAAGAAGAAATGGATACATAGAGTGCACCTCCTACACTTAAATGTTACAAGTTCTAGGAAATGGGGAATTATGCCAATAAATTCCCTAATCCAAGGGTTGTTGATGATGATCAATGTCAGCAAACATTTAAGGATAAAGGCAATGGAAAATCACATGCAATTTCTTTTGGCGATGTGGAGTATGATAACGAAGTGTTGAAAGGTACACTTACCATCCACTCTAATGTAGAAAATGTTTTATTTGATTATGGATCCACCCACTCCTTTATTTCTGAAGAATTTTATAAGGTTATCTCCCTATTAACTGTACAATTATATTTTTAGTTAGCTGTGACAACCCCTAATGGAACAACAATGGCATCAAAAGTTTACAACTCTTCTCCGATTTAATTTTGTGGGAAAATTCTTCCTGCAAATCCTGTGATCCTTCCTACAGTGTAATTTCATGTGATTATTGGCATGGATTGGATTTCATTATATGGATCTCATATCAATTTTCAATGAAGGTAAGTCACATTTCATATTCCAGATCAATCTATGATCGTCTATCAATGCAAAGATAAACATAACCTTCCAGTGGAAATTTCATCCATCATATGGGTCCTGATTCCACTAAATGAAGGTTATTTATCTCAAATGGTTGGAGAGAAACTCACAATTAACTATATTCCCATTTTATGGGAGTTTGATGATGTATTTCCAGAGGAATTTCCGGGTCTTCCACCAAATCGCGATGTTGAGTTTTCAATAGAACTTGTACCGGATGCTTTACCTATTTCAAAGACACCTTATAAAATGGCCCCAATTGAGTTGCAGGAATTGAAGAAGAAACTCCAAGAGAATCATGATAATGGATTCATATGCCCTAGTGAATCACCTTGGGGATCACCTGTTCTGTTTGTTAAGAAGAAAGATGGATCAATGTGACTATGCATTGATTATCGTGAACTTAACAAGATCACCATCATGTACAAATATCATCTCCCACACATTGATGACATATTTGAACAACAACGCGGAGCTCAATACTTTTCCATGATTGATATTCATTCAGGGTATCATCAATTATGGTTCAAAAGGGAGTATATACCAAATATGGATTTCCGTACAAGGTATGGAGACTATGAATTTGTAGTGATGCCCTTTGGTCTTAATAATTCCCCTGCTATCTTCATGGATCTAACGAATATAGTCTTTAGAGACTATATTTATCAGTTTTTGGTACTCATTATAGACGATATTCATGTCTATTAAAAGCGTAAGGAAGAACATGAAGATCACTGGAGAATTGTATTGAAGACCCTGAAGAAGGAGAAGCTTTATGCCAAATTTACGAAATTTGAATTTCAGCTTCAAAAAGTTGTATTTTTGGGTCACATAATCTCAAAATAGGGGATATCTATGGATCCAGCAAAAACTGTTGTTCTCGAAAGTTGGTCAAGACCAACTACAGTAACTGAGATCCGAAGTTTTCATGGTTTGTCTGGATACTATCGACGTTTTGTGAAAGAGTTTTCACGATTATCTAATCCACTCACTAGGTTGACTCGAAAAGGAGTTATGTTCATTTGGACGGAGGAGTGTGAAGAGGATTTCAAGGAGTTAAGAAGAAGGTGATCCAGTGCACCTGTGCTCACATTGGCTTGTAGGGGAAAATGGTTTGTGATCTATAGTGATGCATCCAAGAAGGGATTGGGGTGTGTTCTCATGCAAAATGTTATGGTGATAGCTAATGCCTCACGACAATTGAAAATGCATGAGTAAAATTACCCAATCCTGATTTGGAGTTAGCTACGGTAATCATTGCATTAAAAATATTGAGGAATTATGTTTATGGTGAAAGGTGTTATATTTATAATGATCATAAAAGGTTAAAGTATATTTTCACATAAAAGGAGATAAATGTGCACCAAAGAAGATGGTTGGAACTGATTAAGGATTTTGACTACTCAATTCATTATCACCCTGAGAAATAAAACAAGGTGGAAGATGCATTAGGTCGACAAGACCATGCTAGATTATCCATGATGAGGATCATAAAAGATCCAATATTTATGGATTTACAAAGGATGGATATTGGAATTATAATGGAAGGGGAAAAATATTATCTTTCTAAAATGAATGTTCAACCATCTATACATGTGAAGATTAAAGAGGCAAAAAAATTAGATGTAGAGTTACAAAAGAAGGTGAGAAATTTTCCTGAACTCAACCATGATTATGATGGGATAATAAGGATCAGGAATCAGGTTTTTGTTCCTACCATCCCAGAATTAAAGAAGGAGGAACTGGATGAGGCTCATAGTTCTTTATTCTCTATTCATCCTGTATGCATGAGGATGTATAGGGACCTGAAAGAGTACTTCTGGTGGAATGGAATGAAAAGAGATTTTGCTGAATATGCCTCTTTATGCTTGGTTATTCAACAAGTTAAAGCAGAGAGACAGAAGTCGAAGGGGATGTTACAACCATTGCCCATACCCGAATGGAAATGGGAAAACATCACCATGGACTTTGTCACCAGACTTCCTAAAACATCCAAAGGAAATAATGCTATCTGGGTCATAGTTGATCATCTTACAAAGTCGGCACACTTCATTGCTATTAGAGAGGATTTTTATCTTGATCATCTTACCAGGATATATGTTAAGGAAGTGTTAAGATTGCATGGATTACCAAGTTCCATTATATCCGTTTGGGTTTCGAGGTTTACCTCAATGTTTTGGTAAAATCTTCAGCATACAAGGGATATATAGTTGAGTTTCAGCACTGCTTATCATCCTTAGACAGACGGTCAGTCTGAGAGAACAATACAAACTATATAAGATATGTTAAGATCTTTATCTATGAATTTCAACCGTGGTTGGGATCAACACCTAACTTTGGTGGAATTTTCTTATAATAATAGTTTTCACTCCTGTATTCAGGTGACTCCTTATGAAGCTCTCTATGGAAATAAATTCTGAAAAACAACTTTCTGGGATGAAGTTTGGGAAAGAAAGCTATTAAGACCTGCTCTTGTTGATTAGATGGCAGAAAAGGTCAGATCTATTCAAAAACACATAAGAGTAGCTCAAAGTTGACAAAAAAGTTATACCTACAACTGAAGAAAAGACCTAGAGTTTGAAGTGGGTGATAACGTGTTCTTACGAATATATCTTTGGAAGAGAGTAATGAGATTTGGGAAGAAGGGAAAGTTGAGCCCTAGGCACATCGGTCCTTTTGAAATACTGGATTGTGTTGGGAAGGTAGCTTACTGATTGGCACTTCCACCGAATCTATCTCAAGTTCACGATGTATTCCATGTATCTCTCATGAGAAAGTACATACCCAATCCATCCCATTTACTCAGTTTAGAAGTTATACCGCTGGAGCAAGATCTTTCTTATGATGAAAAACCGATAGAGATTCTGGATCATAGCGATAATGTTTTAAAGAACAAGACCACTCACTTGGTGAATGTTTTATGGAGGAACCACCAATTAGAAGAATCTACATGTGAGCTTGAGGATATGATGAGGGAGAGGTATACTCTTCTATTTGTTATAACATGACGAATTTTGAGGGAGAAATTCATTTTAAGGGGGGTAGAATGTAACACCCAAATTTTTTATGAGAAATATTTTTTTTATGTTATGTACATCATCAAAGTAATCTTTCACTACACACAACACTCTCTTGGCAAGCTTTACATGCAATCGCGAACTTCTTCGATGGATAGTGTTGTACATAGTACCGAGTTTAACTAAACAATGATATGATATTAAAATATTATTAAAACTAGCTGTTAGGAATAGTAATACACACTTTTTGAAATTTTATAAATTTTATCTTTCAAAATAGACTTCATTTTTGAATTCTGAATATCCAAATTATCCTAGGGTTAATTTTTGGTATTTTTTCTGAAAACATTCAATTTTTAATGAATAGTGAAAACACTCTATTACTATTTATAAACCAACTTTTTATTTAAATAATTATTTATTTTATTTAAATTTATTTTAGGTCAATATTGATACATAATAATTATATAAGTTCAAAGTAATTTATTGGAGTCGTTTTATAATAATTATAGATATATAAAAATTTTATTGAACTTTTCATCGTCTTTTACCCACCTCCTAGGAGAGTTTGAAAATTTAAATAAAACATAATTTCACCGCATCTGTGAGTGTAATTTCGAAAATCTGAGAGACACTGTTAATATCAAGGAGTAAAATGTGGTTCAATAAGATAAAAATAATTTTTGGTGAATGGTAACTTTTTTCTTTTATTTACCACTGTTAAAAGTAAATAGGGTAATTAAGGGTAAAAATGGTATTATTATTACCCTAAATCATGTCCTAATTCTATTGGATAAGTTTAATACGACCAAAAACGACCATAGGAATAAAATATTACCATTTAGGTCCACTTGGATTAGATTAGGACACTTATTATTATTTTATTTAAATAAGAGTTAAAATAGTTAAAATCAAAGTTTAATAACTAATTTTTTTTAATATAGGGTTCTAAAAAAGATAAATGCGACAATAAATATTAATTAGAAAGATAAAAATATTTCCTAAATAATGGTATTTTATTTATATTATTTATTCTTTAAATATTTTAATTTATTTATGACACAATGATGATTCAGTAATTACCTTATTAAGGAAATATTACCAAAATTCATATTATAAATACCCAATCAAATGTAATTTGAGACTTTTTATGAATTAAACTAACAATATATGTTAATATGAAATATTATTAATGATTTAATTAACTTTTTTCTAACTAATAATGTTGTTATGTGTTTCACAAAAATCAATTACCAAATAGTGTAAAAATTAACATAAAATAATTTTTTAAAAAAAATAATATATTATTAATTGTTATTTTATTCATAAAAATATAAGGTTAATCCAAATGACCTAGATAAGGTTTTATATATTAATAATGAACCACTTGGGGTTATTTTTCTTTATTATTGAATGTTAATTAACCATATAGTGTAAGAAAACAAAAAGACACAGTAAAAGTTAAATTATTTAACTTAGAGTTAAATCTAAATGATAAGATTAAAATAGTGACCTAAACTTGTCTAAAATATATTGGTTGACAGGATTTAGACCCGTACCCACCTTATCTTAGAAATAAATCATTTTGGAGCTATTAAAATCAGAATATGTCTTTATTATAAAATAATATTGTAAGTTTCTCCTAAAGTGCCCCTCTCCTCCCTTATAAAAGGGAACCTCCTCCCTCTCCTCCTCACACCTCTTTGAGCCTTCATGCTCGGATGAAATCTGAAAATTTCTCTTCTCCACTATGTAGAAACATCCTATAGGTCATATTCTTCTTCAAAGACCATCTTTAGTTCCCTAAGAAGAGGTTAATAAGAGGCGCTTCAAAGAAGAGGTTATGCCTGTTACCGATTCGTTCAATTGTATTTATTTTTCTACTTACTCTTTTTTAGTTGTTTCATTATGAAGTAATAAAATAAGTATCAATCATATACTGATATGTTATTATAAATATTAAATAACCATATTTCACCTTCTATCTATCCTACGGAAAATGAAATCACAGCGCGTGCCTACGTATGAAATACCGTCTCCACGCCATAGTGTAATCTGTTTTCCACCACCACCTTACTTGGATTGGTATAATGGTGTAATGAACAAATATATATGATTATTGTAATGTGATATTGATTTTGAAATAGTATACATAAACTTCAATACAATCCCACGATCATGGGAATGATATCTTCGCTCATGCGTACGTACGGCCTACCGTCTCCACGATGTGATGCGACTCGTTCTATACGATCTTCAATGCATAATGATTATATAAATTAATTTAATGAATAAATATGATATATATTACACTAATATCATTCTGTAAATGAGGTATCTATAATCTAAAAATATGTATAAGAATTTATTCGACAAAACATGCATAAGAACAAAAAGAAATAATCACCCGAACAACATGTAACAATGAAATATTGCTCATAAGAAGCTAAGGATATGACCATATATGATATCATAACAATGAGTACGATTTTGGAATAAGTCAATAACATTATTTAAATCATTATACAGGAGGTTCAGACACATACGAAGCAAATCAGACCTAAGGTAAGGGAAATTCTCACAATCTCAATTTTTATCCGAGATTGTTTATACTTCAGTAATTACTGGGGCATATTTATCATCCAAATAAATGATTCATCAATATGTAATATTATTTCTATCCTTCTACAATTTTTTAAAACCAATTTTACCCTTTGGTGAGCTTTTAGTAAAAGATATGAAAGGAATCTTTTTTTATTATTCGTACGAGGTACTTTTTGACTTTTCCGGCCAAAGTACGAGAAAAATGTTTTTTAACTTATAAGGCATGAATGGATTCATAGAACATAATTTCCATGAAGCTTCCTTTACAAGTTTTCATGTTTATTTTTAATCAAATTCTTTTAGTTTAAAATTTTATTACATGTTAAGAAAGGAAAAATGTTTTTGAAGTAGAAAGGATATTTTCCTCAAGAATGGAGTACAAGTGTTTTATCAAAATTATTTTCCATCTAAGATAATATAGGGTTCTGTTTTATACCTATTTTGACATTGATTTGATTGTGATGGAATTATTTTTAGGAAGTCCTTTTATGTTATATGATTTATGTTATGATAGCATGATTTTTAAGAATCCCATTTTTATTACATGGGTTATGATATGATTTATGATTCATGATCTTGTGGCACACATAAGAATGGTATCATTATAAGAATGGTGGGACCTATATCTCCCTCCAATGGATTGAGTAAAGATTTGTATCTAATGAGATAGACATGGATGGAACAGCAGGTTAATCTGGTTCAGTGATACAAGACTTAAAGTGGAGTGAACTTGGTTCAGAAATGGACTTTGTCCACTAGGATAGTCTTGGAAATGATTCTTGGCTACTAAGAAATGATTCTTTATAATTATGTGTGTATGCAAAAAAGTTTCATGTTTTATGTTATGATTATTGTGATTACATTTCACTACTATGATTTATCTCATGTTATGAAATTATGATCTCTTTTTCAAGTTAATATTTCTAAAATGTTATGTTCTTATGAATATGATGTGATTGATAGTTTTTTTCACCCTTACTGAGCATTTGAGCTCACCCTTTTATATGTTTTCTTTTCCCCAGGGCAAGAATAAGGGTATTAAGTTGGATATGCAAAAAACGGATTTATAGATATGATGAAATAAATGGGAGACAATGTATATGCTTTATGAACCAGTTGTTTATGTTTTCCTGTCTCTAAAGACACTATACCTATACGGCCTTATTGGGGTTTTTTTATATGTTGTAATAAGTATGCTTTATTTATGAAGTAATAAAGATGTATGTAAAGTATGGGCCGTTATTGTCGCGACCTTCTGCAGGCCACTAGAGTCATTCTGGTGGTCCATTTTAACTCTCGTCTGCGCCTGCAACCTTCTCGGGTCGCGCTCTTTACTACGATGACCTCAAAACAACGTTTCCCTTCCATTCATCCATCACCAAAAATTCCGCGCAACACGAATAGGTTGGCGGTGGGTCCGGATTTGTTCGTTAGTCTGTACCCACCGCATTAGAGGTTCAAATAATCATCCAACAAATAAACGCCCATGTTCGAGGGTATAAATCACATATAAGAAAATATTCAAAATCCCCCTACCTAAAAAAGACATCACACATCGTCAAACCGTGGAAGATGAATATAGCGGTGGTCGGGAGTTCATTCGTCACGGGGTAAGACGATGTCGTCGTCTGTGGAATTGGCGTTCTTTATCGAAGAGTGTGTCGTTTTTATCAAAGGATAAATATTTCTTTTAATACAATGGTTCCAGCAAAGATTTGAAAAAAAAATGAAATAAAATGGCTTCTCGATAATATAATGTTGCCATGTTTTCCAAATTAATTAAAAAACCAAAAAATAATTAATTAAGTGTTACACTTAATTAATTTACCATGGTTTGGAAATATTAAATAGAGATAGAAGAAGATGAAGAGTCTAACAACTAATGGGGGGAGTTTTCGAGAATTAAACAAGGGTTTAAGGGAGTTTGTGGGGAGTTATGGGGAGATGAAAGGTTGGAGCTCATGTGGGACTCACCTCACAAATATCCAAAAATTGGAAGTTATGTGGGTGTGGGCCCCACCAATAACTTCCCCATGTAGGATTAAACTACCAGGGTAAATAAAATTGTTCTCAACAATTTTATTTAACTATTTTATTAAACCGCAAAATTTAACATACAACCCGCATAAAACAAATCTGCGGTAAAGGTCCCTTCAAGTGAATACTAGCACTGCGAGTTCATTGGTATCCTCAAATTTCAATTCTGAGCACCAGTTCAAAAGATAGAAAAACCCGCACGTACGTTTACTGAACGTACCCGAACAAAACTTCAGAAATTGATTCTGGGCACACCGGGCCACAGAATCTGGCGCTGTCAGAAACAGTGGACTCGTCAAATTACAAAGAATTTAAGAAAAAAATTTCCTTGAAATTTCAGGTTCTTTACAGGCATGTATTAATATTTTTCTTTCATCTTTATATATTTAAATTTTAGAGAATGTATATGCATTTATATCTAGCAGAAACAGATAATTTACACATATTATGTGCATAAATATACTTGAATACCTATAATGAGTATTGATATGATATAATTAAAAGAGTGGTAGAATATTTCATGTCAGGTTAAATATATATATTTAAAGAATATTGAATTAATTCAAGGAGAAAAGCCATCGGTTTGAAAAGAAAGAAATGAAAAATACAAACGATGATTATTAAATTGTAAAAAATAATTATGAATTCATAGTTTATATCTATCTTAAAAATTTTGCATTCAATTAAATATTATTTAATTTCAATACAATGAGGTTTAAAAATATGTAATAGTTGTGTTCCCAATTGATTTAATTTTGATATTTAATGTTTTAAGACTATTGTTGTTCTACTATGGGTATTCGATGATGGTATATTCCAAACCAATTTTTTTAAATTTATATAATAAAAAATAGAGATTTATAATCACTTTCCTGTTGAATAAAATTATTTATTAAATTATGGATAATTTTAAATAGACTAAATACTAAGGAATATTATATGCATGAATTCATAATATTAATTTTTCATTTATGAAAATGATAATTTTAAGTGGTTTTCATTAACCGTGTGCATTGACATTAAGGTATAAGTAAGTGTAAAATATTGTAGAGATGGGGGAATTTTTTACTATATAATTTATATATTTTTAGATAAACATTCAATACAATTCATAAACACATGGTTTATGACTGTAGTAGATTAGAACCTTTTGAAACATGTACAATCATATTATTAATTTCAGAAATATCATCATTGTCTCTTATAATGATATTCCCATTTAGTACACATCATAGAAATAGCGTACATAAAATTACTCTAAATAACCCAGGGAAAGGAAACATATGAAATGTTGAGATCATATTCTCGGTGTAGGTAAATAAGGGTGAAAATAAGCATAACATGAACCTAAGGCTATGAAAAAAATATCATATTAATTGAAATCCAAATCCTTCACATCAAATATCATAATATAGAGTCATGGAAAAAAGGATTGGAAGTTTAAATTACACGATTCATAATGAATACAAATATAATGATCCATTATAACATAACATTGGGGAACCACATAAAATTAAGGCATGAAGGTAAGAATATAAAATCATTTTCATGGTAGTCAAGTATCAGTACCAAGCATATCGTAGTTGAATTTTTTAAATCCACATACCTTCATTGTAGTCATGGTTCACTCTCAAGACCATAATAGCAAACAAATCCCCTTAGTAAATTTGATTCACTCCCCAATCTAGTCATGTATACAACATGAGATATAAATATTTATAGATCTATTGGAGGTAGATATAAGTCCCAAAATTATCAAAATGAAAACCTTATTTGTGAATGTCCTGGTATCCTAACACATTTATCATATTATAATGCATGAAATGAAATGGGATTCATAACCACTATATCCTATAATAATATTTGACAAGTGAATGGTTTCATAATCATTCTATCATCTCATCAATGAATAACAATGGAAAAATGAGTTTTCTATTCATTTTTTCATTGAATAACATGTGAAAGGAAAATAGGTTTCATAACCATCCTATAATCATAAACCATTCAGAGAATGAAAAATAATGGTATCCTTTATTCTTATACCCAGTAATGTAGATGTTACATCAACGTATGTCATCTTCGATGGAAACTGATTTTGAATAATAAATCACTAGGAACATTTATTGAGGAAGATAAAATTTAATTAAACTAAACATTAAAATGAGATTTTTTCTTCTAATATTAACATTGAAACATATAATGGAATAATAAAAACTCATTCGAATTATATAGTACAAAAAATAATTTTTCCACATTCAATGGACCATTTTATTGATTTTTTTTAAAATATCCATCATAATAAAATTATTTATTTAAAATATTAAAAAACTACTAAATTTTATTTAAAATTTTTTCTTCAAAATTTTATTTGAAAAATTGTTTGGGAAGATTGATGTCATGGAGCATCCATGATAGTGTGAAATACTTTTCATCTAATACTTGTTAAAATCAATGATTCTTTTCCCATTTTATTAAAATCAAAATATTAATTTTTCTAGAAAACGTAATGGAGATTTCGTTCATTTTTTTGGAAGAATGTATAAATAATAGAAATTTAATTAAATATAATTTTCTTATAATTTTAAAAACAATTTATCAAAATATTCTATAAAACATTATTTTTGATGGAAAGTGGGTTTTTGATCGAAGATATAAATGAAGAAAAACCTGATAAAAACATTCTATTGAACTATTAGGTATATAGAGAGAAGAAAATGAAGGGTAAAAATATTTTATCATCACATAGTCAGTGGATAATAAAATACAGGAGTTTAATGAGATATGATTCATAATATTTGAACTTTTAAAACATTAATTTTACCAATCCCGGTTAACTATGTTATTGTAGAATACAATCATTACCACTTTCATACCTTTGAATCATTAGCCTCAAAATGTAGTATCATTAAATGAGTTTTAAAATACTAGTAGGATAAATAATTTCATTATATTACATTAATATTGGGATATATATACTCTTAATAAAATAATATAGGCACATAATATAACATATGTATTAGAAAATGGAAATTGAGACAACAAACCCTTACTACTCTGGTAACTTTTCAACCCTAAAACCCATGAAAGTTAGATCATAAATTTTATCTAAAAATTAATAAAATTAAGGAATATCATCATAAAATAAATTAATGGGGAGTATATATACAAAAAACTATAATCATGTGATGAATATGTAATGTGTCACACATAAAAATAAATTAGAGACATATATCCCATACCTTAAGTATCAACATCATGTGAATATGTTATAAAATCCTAAATAATAAATGTAAGCTTGTTTTAAATCAAATAAATAAGAAAAAAAATAATATATCATACAATATATTATTTACTTATGTCATTTTATTAACCTTTTATAAATAATACCTTTTTAATGTCACTTTTTTGGTAATATTTGAATTATTTTTTGTATATATTTGTTCTTTATTTTCGGTCGTTTTATATTGATCATTGTTTAATCAGCTCTAAAATAATACTAATGAAATAATTTTTATATTTATACATCATTTATACTATTAATAAATTTAATTAAGTTTTTTATGAATTCAATTATATTATAATCACATCGAGGGTAACTCATATATAAGTTTGAGTAATATTTCCATTTTTCATAGATAATTATGGAAATGAGGCATGTAATATATTATAATGAAATAATTATTAAAATATCATAAATGAAAAATTAATTTTTTATTTATACATATACATATCATCTTTGTGGTGTTTTGAGGTAATGAGTGTTACATCTCTTCCAGAGGGATGTAATCCACATATACACAAACAATGTTGTCATCATTTATTGAGTTGATTGGTAAAAAATAATATTATATGTTATATGTTATGAGTAATTTTTATTTAGTTTGTATCATAATTATTTAATTAAAGTAAAAAATATGTATCCTAATTATATTATTTGAAAAGTGTTAGTGAAAATAGATTACATCACTCTGTGAGGCAATAGTCTTCCGTACAAATGAGAGACATTGTATTATCTCCTACTAAATTGATACATAAAATTTATATATGATATAATTACATAGGAGGTATAATTATGTTATAATTATTATATATATATTTTATATCCATCACTATACCCATTTGATAGAGGTAAAAATGGAAGAAAAAAATCCATCAGTTGGCGAGGATGTAGTCCTTCGTACACATGAACGATAATTTCACAACAAATTTGATGGAAGGGGATATGGTTTTATGTCATTAAATTACCATAATAATATCACATGACATTTTGGGTAATAATTATATTATATCATCACATTTTATATATAATTTACAAAGGTGGAGGACGAAATAAAATTAAATATCTAGTTAAAGAACGTTACCTATTATTCATGTAATCTCCTATGGTTTTCAACAAGTTCTTTAATTTTATGGATTTAGTCCCAATATAATGCATATAATATGAGTTTTTGAAAGTTAAAAAGTAATGTTGGTATGTATTTGATGAACCATAATGGTTTTATTGTGATAATAAAATAGGATATGGGGTGTCCTTAATTAGTTATTTGAGTGGAACAGTTGTAATTTTTTGAAATAAGGAAGGTGGACTAATGTTTTTATAAAGAAAAAAATCCTCCTTAGTTAAGAATATTAATTACTTACGCTTATACTATTAATATATGACCATAAAAGTGTTTTTAGAAATTATTTTAAGTCATTTTTACCTTATATTTACATTTTAACATTCAACAAACACACTTTCTCTTAACGTTAGTAATTATTTATTACATTTTAAATATTAATTTTATTAAAAATTACAATGAAAATATTAAAAAATTTAAATTATTCATATTAAAAATATAAAATGTATTTTTCTTAATTAATTAACATAAAATTATTCTATATAAAATTATTCCTCCACACGTGATGAGAATTCATGTTTTAAATGGGAAAATGTTCAAATAGATACTATGTTTGTATTTATAATATCAAAATGAAATTGATTGAAATGAACTAAAATGGAACAAAATTTAAAATATTTATATAATTCATATTTACAAGCAAAATGAAATATAATTTAAATTTATATATATTTTAAACAAAGAGGCGTTGTTCAATTAAGATTCAATTTTTTAATAAATTCATCCCAAAATTAATCTTTTCAGAAAAAACTAAAAAATTATCTATAATAAAATTGATACATTTTATTTTTAAAAAAATTTAAATAAATATTTTATGTTGAGAAAAAAATAATATTTTAATCCAAACTAACATATGGGTGAAAATGTGACTTTTCGAGAACTGTATTTTTTCATGAAAACTATGACGTTATATTAACTATATTACTAATAATAATCATTGTATGAATATTGAATAATATTTATTGATATATAATATATAGATTTTACATTAAAATTGTTTTATTGGGGAGTGTTTTTATGGAATCTTGCCTTTCTTTTATATCAGTTTTCATTACATGGTGCAAACAGAGAATCATTTAAATTCTAGTTTCATGGAAATATGGCAAGTAATACATGAATACATAAAATATTATTATCGAAAACACCTAAATGGAAATTTAATGGGTTCAAAAAAAAATATTTACTAATTCTCATATCATGTGGACATATATCCAGGGAATGGGGTGACGATGAATCACAATTAGATAATAAACAAGGGGGACATATTACATGTGATCATGAGACTTATCGATAAGAATATTTCATATAATGATATGAAACAATTAATAATAAAATAATAATAATAATAACATGAATAATAACATGAAAATTTGTAAAAAGCATATAAATGAGACTTTGATATTCATATACACATTTTTTATTACAATGGTGTCATAAATGAAAAATTACCATGGTCATTCATCAAGGTATCATAAAATATTATATCTTTAGATGTCAAACTCATTTCAAAATTCATTTAAAACTATGATGGTCCACCCATCATAATTATTAATTAAAGTGACTAAATTATATCATAATAATTATATCATTAATAACCTCTGGAGAATATAGAACAAGATTCTTATAAAAATCATGGCATACAAATGTGTTTAAAGAAATGAACATTACATCATTACTATCCAAAAATATGAAAATAATAATTTTGTTATATGTAAATAACCAAATAAAATTAATTTAATTTTATATAAAGGAATATTACCAAGTAAAATAAAAAGTATTGGGTATTTGTACGAAGAAAATAAATTTAATTTCTTAAGGAGAAGAGAGAAAATTTAAGAATTGAATTAGGCAACATGATGGGTATAAATCATGATTTTAGAAAAATTTAAAATGGGAGGGAAAGGATATCCCCTTAACATAATGTAATTTATATGAAATAGTATGAAAAAATGGGTTAACATACTAATTTAATAGTAACAGTTATAAGACTTATTGAAAAGAGGTTATAGAATGGATGATAAAATACGGATATTTCCCTTACCTTGAAGAGTTACTCCCATATCACGAGAAAATTAACTTTGGGGAAATGAGGTCACCATGGGGGAAGACTATATAAGAAATAAAACCAAAAAATCTTAGTGGATGGATTTTGAGAGAAGGGGAGAAGTGAAATGGGTGGGTATTTAGAGAAAACATGGAGGATTTTTTAAATAATTTCAAATTATTAGCCTTGGAAATCTAGGATGTAGAAAATTAAAAAAATAATCTTAACCATGGGTTTTTACCTTGGGTTTTAAAATTTGGGTAACATTTTATCTTATTTTTTACCCCTATATATGAACATTTTAAAATTATTTTTTTTCATAGAAAACTAACGATTCTACAAAATAATGTTTTAAAAATTAAATTTTCATTTTTAGAATTTGGAAAGCTAATTATAGTTATAAAAATTGATTAAAATATATTAAAATATATAATCATAAAATAGAATATTTTTTGTTGGAATATGTTTAATTAATTATTAAATTATTTTTACATAAAATTGAAGTCAAAAAATATTCTAAAAATCCAAAAATGTATTTTTACTATTCAATAAAAAATTATCGTATTTTAGAAAACAATCCTAAATTCACCATATTCTAATATCATTGTTTTTTTTTCAATATGAAGTTAACTTTATCCTAAAATTTCCCTAATTATGTGAATTTTAAATATTTTATTTTTAAAATCAATAAGTATTAAAGAAATAAGTTTTTATGAAATATTCAAATTTATAATACTTATATGAAATATCTTATTCCATTGTGAAATTATTAATAATTAATATGTAAAGTCTCATAAATTACATATAATTTTTTCTAAATTTTTTTGGAATTATTACGAGTCTTTGAAAATCGACAGCACGTGTTTCAGAGGCCCGAAGAGCCCAGAATATAATTTTGATCTTTGTTTAAGGTGCGTTCTGTAAACATGCATGCGAAATTTTCTATATTTTTATCCAGTGATCAGATTAAAAATATGGGGGAATTATTGAATCTACTACATCATCATTCGCTTAAGGGAAACTTAACTTTGACCGGAATGGGTCAAACGAAAAAAATTAAATTTCAGTTAATTTACAAAAATAATAATAAAATAACTAATGATAATTATTTTTTTGCAACCATTGGAAAAATGGTGTTGGGACCGCGGTGAAATGATAATCCATTTAATGTTATTACCCTTATTTTTTGTAACTACACCATTAGGGGAAATTAAAAAAATGTGTAACAGTATTTTTGAGAGAATTAAAGAAGTTCATCTATTATACACATTAATGAACCTCAATAATTGTGCTGTGCATTTACCATATCCTCCCCTATATTTAATATGTGCCCGGTCATGGGTTTTGAGAGAGCTATGAGAGGAATCTTTGATAAAGTCCAATGACTTCCAACTGTGATGAAGAATGTGATCGAGCTACAGACGTTGGGGGAACCGAAGGGAGATGATAAGCACCAAAGAACACCTTAGTACATGTATACTCCCTCCACTTCTGCATCACCTTCCAACGGAAACATGGTATGGGGTTTATGCTTGATTTATCCACTTAACACTATTCCTGATTATTATGAATAACATAGATCAACCATCCAATGGGTTGATCTGTGTTCGTTAATAAAATGAGGGTGGATATTGTGGGGTTTTCTTTATAGGAGTTTTACTTTTGAGTAATACTTTCCATGTTATAATGCTAACACGAAGGGAATTGTCCAAACAAATAAGGTCCATACCCTTTGAAGTTGTCAGTTTTCGTTGTGTATCTCGTGGATGACTGGGGGTTATGGCGGAATGCAGTGGTATTGGCTTCATGCCCCACGGAGAAGAGATGGGCCACCGACCCTGCCGGAAGCTGCAGGAGGAAGTGGACCCCGGCGGTGCGCCTTGGTGGCAGAAACCGTGACCATGACTAGCAGTGGTGCCGGAGGAGGTGAGCCCTAGTGGTGCACTAGGGTGGATGAAGCCTTGGCAACAAAGGGTCGCGACGCTGGAGGAGGCCCGCCCTGGCAACGAAGCTGGGAGATGAAGAATCCACAGCCGTGATGGGTCGCGATGCATTGGAGTTCTATGTCTCTAGTGTGGAACCCCTAGTAGGAGTCAACCAACCTAGCAAGATGATGCCGAAGGTGAATCTAAATCAACTAGATGGGTGAAAAGGTGCCTAATGTAGCTATTATATGTCCAGGGAGAGTGGAGTTGGCCCACAACCACAGGCCGGGGTGATCCTTGTGGGTCAGGCGAAGCCTGCAGGTCGAGCGGGCAAGTCTCGCGGCCCAGTGGGCCAGTTCAGACCCAACTAGGCCGGGACAGGAAATTCCCAGTGGGCCAGCTCGACCCAGGCCGGGTCAGTTCGGGTCGGTCTGACTGGGTCAGAATGAACCCAGACCCCGTTCGGCATAATTACGTTTAATTGAGCAAAACTCCTAAACCAGACATCTGTTTGATGAAACATGAGCAACACAAGAGCTATTAGGATGAGGATCTATATTTGAGATACTCCAACATAAATTTAGATAATGATGGAGGTTTTCCAAGATGGGTCGTACCTAAATCCATCTGGGCCCTTGGCACTAAAATGCACAAAACGTTAAGATTGGGAATCTATTTGACGCACTGTCTGTTGCTTTAAAACCCATATGACATGATGGGTCATCGGGTTAATTCGTTATGAGACATCGTGATAGTTGAGTTACAACTGATGGGTTATGGAATGTTTCTCCAATGTTCACTATGGACGTAAACCTTTGACTGGCTGAGACATAAAGACCACTGATTTTCGACAATGTTTTACTCAATAGCCCAATTAGAAGCACCTCTGTGTGACATAGCATGGCCACGGTGGGTAGCGGCTCTATGTGACCCATAAGTCCCGTGGTATGAAATGGTGAGGAGTACCTATTCTATTCAAAGTTAGTGGTAAGTATCTCTCTGTGACCTAGCAGCCCCCTATACTTTTTCGAGGTGGAGTTATCTAGGGGCTTAAGTGTTCGACAATGTGACTAGTGTTGCTACTGTTAGTACCCTAGAATATAACTAGTTTGATATGTCTTATCTTTGTACATGTTTTTGATATTATTCTATATGTTTTTTAATGTGTGGAATTCTAGGAGAGATTTGGGGTTCTTGGGGTCCCTATGGGGTATTGTTATACTCACCCCTTCATGGGCTTTGCCCTCACCTTGTTGTGTTATGTGCCGATGACAAACATCTATGGCTATGACTCGGGGAGGCATGACCTGAAGGTGGAAGATGGTTACAGTTGTTGTGGAGATCCATAGTGATGAGAATTACATATCCTTTAGTAAGGATTCTAGGAAGAAGAACTCATGAGTTGTTTTAATTTTTCACTATTTTTCCATTTCAGTTGGGCTTTTATTATGGCCCCCTCACATTAAGTTTTACATGTACTCAGTTATTTAGTGGAATGATTTTTCCCTTTTGCTGAGTTAGGACTTGGTTGAGTATGTGTGTTCATATAGGTATCCAGGAAAATGAATCCCAGATACAGGTTGATGCTTTCAGTGGTAGTCTCCAGCCCCTGCCATCAGGAGCCGGCCTTGGGGTAGTCACGACAGGGGCCTCGGGGGATGGGTTGTGACCAAGTGGTATTAGAGGGCAGTAGATTCCCCCTCATTGACAGAGAGTCTATTTTTTTCTTTAAAAAAATAGTGTTTAATGTTTTGAGTCCGACATACATATTCATGGAGTCCAGTGTTGGTGGGTTGGCCAACATATATACTGACTAGGACCTTTAATAATGATTTTTAGCTCAATACATGAAAATACTGGTTGCATAAGTGTCTCATGATTTTGAATAAGAGTCATCTCACAAGATATAATGTTCTAACTATGGTAAAACTTGATTTATCTCAGTATTCCTCCACGTGGATGACTAGCCAGGATCCCGCTATGAGGACGTGAGGATAGCTCTCCTAGCGACAAGGCGTCCATTCAGGGACGTATGTTTAAGATGGCCCCACTGGTTGTTGCACTAGTTCTACCACCACCCACTGGTCAGCATCTACTAATAGTGGTTCCAGAAGAAGAAGCTTGTATCCTTAGTTCCTTAAATGAGTTTTAGAGAGATAGAACTCACATGTTCAGCAGAGAGATGTAACCACATGTCACTAAGGACTGGCTAAAGGCTGTGACGTTTTTCTTCCACTTAGTGTGGACACCACCTGACTAGATAGAGATCATGGTGGTGGGGCATTATATGGGCTCATAAAAATGATGGTGTAACTTGACCATCCAGATTCACGATGTGGCGATCCTCACAAGGGTTAACATCAAGAGACTTTTTAGGATGAGCTTTTCCCTTTGACATTGAGCTCAGTGTGCATTAAAGAGCTGCTTCACCTATTGTAGGGAAGCATGAAAGTGGACCAGAACTCGGTGAGATTTACCAACCAAACTCGCTATGCCACAAACATGGTGTATGACCCATTCTTCAGGGCTCAAGCCTTCAATTTGAATCTCATGTGGGTGATCAGTTCTTCGATAGTGTCTCTCAGAATTTTTACCTAGGACAAGGTGCTGGTGTGAGCCCTTTGATGGAGATCTTATTGGCAGTACAGGCACCCGGAACCAGGGCTATCAGGTGACCCTAGGTGGCAGAGTCTTCAATAGGCTGCAAACATCATATGTGTGGGCCAAATTGGGCTAGGTACATTAGAGGACGAACCTAGGTCTCTAGGTCGGCAGTGTGAGGCTCCCAGGACAAAGGGAGTCAGACTGGGGAGGGGGAAGAATTAGCTTTACATACAACAGGTAGGGACACACGGCACATGACTTCCCGAACCATCTTACAGATGACTTATAGCTGGTCAAGGGACTACTGAGGCAGTGGCTGAGGATTGAGCGGTGTGGCCCGTAGGGAGGACGGCATGGAAGAGGAGTAGGTCATGAAGAAAGTGGTGGACAACATTTTTTCGTTCAACCACCACCACCTCCATTCTGTGACTATCACTCCCCCACTAGATCAGTGAGTTTGGGAGGCTCAACTTTGGGATGTTGACTGTGAGGCCCGGAGGGATCAAATATTCGCAGGACAGTCTTCTGATGTATTTTCTGAAGGTGGGGCACACGTCATCATCTTTAGAGGATGCACCACGGTACCTATGCCTCTGCAAGAAGAGGTGTTTAGGAAGTTACACACACCCCCTTTGAAGATACATCCTAGAGTGGAAAAGATGAATCAGGACCTCTGATATCAGTACTAATTGCTAGAGATGAAGAATGCGGTGGAAATGTTCATATCACACCACCTCACTTTCCATCATGTGAAGGCCGAGCATCAGGTACTAGCAAGATTAGAACAGCCACATGAAGTTTCAGAATGGATGTGGGATTTTATATACATGGATATTGTGACGGGGATAACACGTATCTCTAGGGGCCACAATTCCATTTGGGTGATCATTGACCGACTCACCATGTCATCCCACTTCCTACCCATTTGAGATCTGGGATTAGTAGAGAGAATGGGATTTCTCTATGTACATGAGATTGTATGAATTCACAGGGTTTCATCGACCATCATCTCAGATTGTGACACATGTTTTACATCATGATATTAGAAGGGATTTCATGAGGCATTAGGGACTCAGCTATGCTTGAGCACCACCATTAATCCTCAAATAGATAGTCAGAAGGAGCGGACCATACGAACACTTGAGGAAATTATTTGTGCTCGTGTCCTTGATTTTTTCCATAGTTGGGAGGACCACCTACAACATATGAAGTTCAATTTCAACAACAGTTATAATTGAACCATTGGAATGGCGACATTTGAGGCCTTTTATGGGAAACCTTACAGATAACCACTATGTTGGATTGTCCCAGGGGAGTCTGTACATATAGGTCCAGAGTCGGTACAGGATACCATGGAAAAGCTACATACCATGTAGGAGAGGATGAAGACTGAACATAGTGGGTAAAAGTCTTATTCTGAAAACAGACATAGACCCGTGGTGTTTGAATAGGGAGACTATGTCTTCCTATGGGTTTCACCATGAAGAGGTTTACAAAGGATTGGTCAAGGAAAAAAAACTATCTCTTAGGATCATCAGTCCATTCCAGATCCTCAGTAGAGTAGGTGAGGTGGCGTACCATCCAAATCTTCCCCCATAGATGCACCGGGTGCATAATGTTTTCCATGAGTCGCAACTGAGGAGGTATGTGCATGATCCATCACATTTTATGGACAGGGGTGAGCTGGAAATTGATGATGGAGAGAAGTTTGTTGAGTTCCCAGTGGAGATAAAGGATCGATAGTAGAGGTCCCTTCATGGGTGGTTGATTCATCTGGTTAGAGTTTGTTGATAGCTTGGGAATCTAAAAGAGAGCACATGGTAGTGTGAGGACTTGATTCATGCTCAGTGCCCCCATTTGTTCACCTAGTTTTGTTTTAGCTTTCGGGGACGAAAATCCCTAAGGTGTGGAGAATGTAATGACTTAGAAGTTCCAGATATATTTTTTAAAATTATTTTGGATTATAACGAGTCTGCTAAAAATGACAGAAATATTTTCCAAGTCCTGTATATCCCAAAACGAAATTTTGAACATTTTTTAAGGTATGTTCAGTATACGTGCGGGTGGCAGTTTCTATCATTTGAAACTTTTCTCAGATTAAAAGTCTAAGGGAACCATTGAATCCACAACGTCCAGATTTCCTTGAGGGAATGTTAACATTGACTGGAAAGGGTCAAATGAAAATGATGATTTTTGGAGTTTACAAAAAAAATTAAATAATTTAAGATTATATTATTTTTGTTTTTTGGAAACCATATAAAAAATAGTGGTGGGACCATGGTGAAACATTAATTCATTTAATCGCTCTAATATTATTTTGTGTACAAAAATATTGGGAGAAAGTAAAAGAATGTGTAACCACACCCTTGAGAGAATTAAAAAGGTTCACTAATCATACTCATTAATGAACCTCATTAATTTTGTGGTGTGTTGATCCTCTCCTCCCCTCTATTTAATCTGGGCTTGGGAATGAGTTTAGAGATTTCACGAGAGGATTCTCTAAAAAAGAACTGACTAAATTATAATTCAACGACTAACATGGTCATGCGATAATCATAGGGGGAATTTATGGGCGAAGACAGGCACTGATGAACAACTTCGGACGTTTACTCTCCCTCGTCTTCAACAACACCTTCCAATGAATACAAGGTAAGGGGTTAATACTTGATTTATCCACATTCCACATTCTTTATTATTATGTAGAACACAAATCAATGGTCCAATGGGTTGATCTATGTTCATTCTTAAAATATTGAAGGATATTGCATGGTTTAATTTATTGGGTATTTTTTATTTAATTACTTCTTCACATGTTATAATGCTACCATGAAGGGCGCGGGCCAAAAGAACAAGTCCCAGAACCTGTACCATTTTCAGTTCTAGATGTGTATTTATTGGATGATCGGGTGTTTTTGTGGTAGATGGTGGTACCAGCCATGTGCCTAGTATAGAATAGATGGGATGCTAACCCAGCCAGTAGCCAGAAGAGAAGGCATGCCCCAGCGGGGTGCCTGGGTGGTGGAAGACGCATCCACGACAGGCCGCGGCGCTCGAGGAGGCGCGCACCGGTGGTGGCCTTGAGCGGCAGAAGCAGCGACCACAACAGTATTTGGCACTAGAGGATATGTGCCCCAGTGGTGCGCCTAGGTGTAGAAGTAGTCGTGGCCGCGATAAGTCATGGTGTGCAGGGGTTCTGTAGTGCTAGCGTGGCGTCGCATGGTGGGGTCACCCCACTGAGCGGGTTGACTTGGAAGGCATGACTGTGCCCACTGACCATGTCAATTGGTGTCGAACATGGTTATATCGAGTTAGGGGAGAATGGAGCCTTCCCACAACTACTCGTCAGTGTGATTCTGGTGGGCCGGATAAATAGTCCAGCCCTACTATGCAAACATGTTGGTCTAGCAGGACAAGCCCGGAGGTCAAGCGAGCAGGACCCACAGACCCGGGGTGCCGGTTCAACTAGATAGGGTTGAACCTGGGTCGGGTCAACTGAAATAGGGCCGGTTCGGGTCGGGTCGGGCATCATGACTGACCCCGAACCCCTTTTGACCTAGTTAAGCTTTATTGGGAGTAACTTCTAATTTAGGTCTTCGTTTTATGAACTATCACTGGCGTTAGAACCCATATGATTAGGTTGTAATATTGAGGTACTCCAACTGTTTTTCTAAGAATTTTGGTGTTTGGTAATGTTGGAGAATACCAGAATCTTGCCGAACCCTTGGTACTAAAATGCCTATGACTAATAAACTGGTTGACCGGTTGACGCGCTGTCTTTTTCTTTGGAACCCTTATGACATGCTTGATCATCAAGTTACTTCATTGTGAGTATTCGTTCCAATGGATATAAAACTAATGGATTGTTGAGCGGTTCTCCAAAGGGCGCTACGTACAGAACACTGATACTACCTGTGACCTGAAGACTATATATTTTCAACTATGTTTGACTCGACAACCTAGGGGGAAGCACATAAATGTGTCATGGATAGCCCACGGTGGGTAGAAACACTATATGACCTAGAAGACCCATGGTACACGATGGGGAGGTGCACCTAAGCAATTAAAGGTTAGTGGGATGTTGATTTGTGTGACCCAACATTCCCACTGTACTCGATAGAAGAGGATTTCTCCACCAGGTGAGGTGTTCAATAATGTGACTGGTGGTGCTAATGTTACTATGCTAGTATATAACTGGTGGGATATATCTTTTATTTGTTCTTGAGATTGAGATAATTCAATTTGGATATTATTTTTTGGAATTATAGGAGACCTTAGGGGGTCTTGGAGTCCCAACTGGGTATTTTTATACTCACCCCTGCACGGGCTTCACCATCACATTGTTGTGTTCTGTGCAGACGATAGGTAGCTTTGACTCAGAGTCGGTGAGATAGGACCTGACGGTGGACTGTGGCGATGGTTGACATGGAGATCCGCAGTGACATGTTGTACCAACCCTTTTGGTAGGATCCTTGGATGATGATGTCATGATTTGTTTTGTGTTTTTGTAATTTTATCCATTTTAGATGGGATTTTATTATGGACCCATTACTTTCAACCATACTTGTACATAGTTTTTCAGTGGTATGATGTTTCCCTATTATGAGTTAAGACTTTGTTTGGAATGTGTGTGTATACATGTATCTAAGAAAATTCCTCCCACAAACTACTTGACGCCTATAGTGCTAGTCACCATCCCCTAGCCTTCATGAGGGGGGCTTGGGGTAGTCATGACAATGGCCCCGGGGATGGGTCCTAACAAAGTGGTATCTAAGGGCCGTCATCTTCCCATAAAAGACAAAGATTCTATGTTTTTCCTTGGAGATACAATGTTAAATTTTGTGAGTCTGACATTCATATACAGGGAGTCCAGTTTGGTTGTTGTGGCCAACGTATCCACACACTAGGATCATGAATTCATCTTTTTGGATCAATACATGAAAACACCGGTTGCATAAATATCTCGTGATGTTAAATAAAAGTCATCTCACCATGTATAATGTTCTAACTATGGTAAATCTTGATCTATCTCAAGATGCCTCCACATGGATGACCATCGAGGATCCTGATACGAGGTTATGAAGACAATCCTCCTAGAAACAAGACATCTATTCTGGGACCGGTGTTTGAGATGACCCCATCAGGTGTTGCACCAGTGCTACCACTACCTAACGGTAAGAATCTAATTC
Organism: Viscum album; assembly: GCA_963277665.1. Classification (NCBI taxonomy): domain Eukaryota; kingdom Viridiplantae; phylum Streptophyta; class Magnoliopsida; order Santalales; family Viscaceae; genus Viscum; species Viscum album. Next base: position 889,023,228 of record OY728159.1, on the reverse strand, counting down.
CAAAGGTTTTGGTAGAGGACGTTTGTATACTAAGTGATCTACATTTTTTCAGATATTGAGACCTCATATGTTTAGGGGATAGACGGATCCTCACATCGCTGAGGACTGGCTAGAGGTTATGACGTAGTTCATCCTTATAGTGAGGACACCTCCTAACTAGATGGAGATATTGGGGTTGATCTTTATGCAGGGCTTAGTAGGGAGATGGTGGAACTTAACCTTACAGACTCACGATGAGAAGATCCTCACATAGGATGACTTTGAGAGGATTTTCTGGGATATGTTTTTCCCGCGACATAACACTTGGTGCACATTCAGGAGCCGCTTCACCTATATCACAGCAACACGACATTGTCCTAGTACATAGAGAGATTTACTGTACTCCATCTCTACTCTATAGACATTGTGAAAGACCCTTTCTTCAGGGATAAATCCATTGAGTAGGGACTCATGCGGGAGATCTATTCTTTTATAGAGTCTCTCAGCATCACAACCCAGGTTGGGGAGGTGGAGTGAGCCCTTATGATGGATACCATCTTGGAAGAATATGTGCCCACAGTGAGAGCATCCAGTAGACCCTAGGAGGAAGAGTCTTCAGTAGGAAGAAGACAACTGACGCATGGTCCCACGTAGGCCATGTCTTCCTTAGGCCAACCCTAGGACTCAGGATCAGTATTGAGAGTATCCTAGGCTATAGGGGGTCAGAAGGGGGGCCAGACATTGCTTTACTTATGATGAATAGGGACACATGGCACATTACTGCCCAAACCACTATACAAATGACCATCATATGGTCAAGGGAGAATTGATGCAATGTCCAAGGTTCGATAATCGAGGTCCGTATAATAGAAAATGTGGTAGAGGAGTTGGTCGTGTAGTAGGTGGTGGAAGATGATATTAGGTTCTACCACCACCACCTCCCCTAGGCGGTTCACCCCGACCATAAGAAGAATGATGATATGGGCGAGACTAGCTCTAGGTGGTAGAGGCCTATCACCACGATGCACTAGAGATGATTATAGGTATGATCTGTGCCTATTCTACCTTAGCTGCAGTTTATATAGAAACATGTGTTTGTCACTCTTTCATTTCCACAACACTCATTTGGAGCTCAGAGATTCATGTGGATCCCATGGATCAATCCTTATATTAATAGACTCTTATGGGGGAGGATTCCATAGTTAAACAGTAGTGTAAGTATTGTGAGATCACTCAAATAGGTGGGATCTTCAACTGTGATTTCCTAGTAATAGTGTTGAGGAATTACGGTGTCATCTTGGGTATAGACTAGGAATCCATAGTATATGCTATGATCGATTGTTTTGGGTGAAAATTGTGTTGTGTTCGGTAAGATAGGATCAAGTATACCTTCACAGGCGAGGAGGAAATATTTTCCGCACAATGTGGTCTCTCACGATGGAGGGTGAAACAGATCACTCATCAGTAGACTACCCTCGAACTCAGTTTAGTAGACAAGAGGGTTATGAGAAATCTTATAGTTGTGGACCGGTATACTGATATATTCCCTGATGATGTTCTAGGACAACCTCTTCAAAGAGAGGTAGACTTTTACATCAAAATGTACCATGGGTAGACACTGATATCTAAACCAGAATATTGGATTGGTTCCGTGGATCTTTGTGATATGAGGGTACAATTTGATGTCTTACATAAGAAAGGGTTCATAAGGCCCAGTGTTTCTCCTTGGGAAGCCCCAATTTTGTTCTCTAATAAGGCATATGGGTGTCTGAGTCATTGTGTAGACTATTAGAGCATGGAACTGGTGACCGTGAAAAAAATGTATCCTCTACAAAGGATTAATGATCTCTTCGACTAGATTAAGCGAGGACAGTGGTTTTTGAAGATTGACCTTAGATCAGGCTATCAACATCTCAGGGTATGGGACAAGGACGTTCCGAAGACAACATTTAGATGTAGGTATTTCCATTAAGATTTCTATGTGATGTTTTTCAGCATGAAAAATGATCCGAAAGTGTTCATGGGGATCATGAATAAGATCTTATAGCCTTTCCTCGATCACATCAGGGTATACTTCATTGAATACATATTTGTGTACTCAGTGTCGTAGGAGGAGCATGAAATGCACCTATAGATATTTTTTGATACACTCTGAGAGAACCAGCTTTATGGAAATATCTCAATGATCCCTTTTTGGATACAGGATGTCCATTTCATGAGGCATGTTATCTTATAGGCTGGTGTTTCAGTGGATAAAAAAATATGGAGGCAGTGATTTCTTGGGAGCCACCTAGGAATGTGACCAAGGTGATTTGTTTCCTCAGATTGGATAGGTACTACAAGATATTTTTACCTAACATATCTAGGGTAGTAGCACCCTTTTCAGTATTGATGAAGAATGGGAAACCATTGTTGTGGATGGAGAAGTTCAAGCAGTGTTTTCAAAAGCTGAGGGGAAGAATGAAGAGTACCCCCATCATAAGGCTACTAGAAGAGGGATATGGGTATGTAGTCTACTGTGACACATCAGGGGATAGAAAAGGTTTTTTTCTTAATTCATAATCGAGTGGTGATCGCCTACGACTCATGGTAGTTGTGAGAACATGAGCAGAAATATGCTACCCAAGACCTGGAGTTAGTAGAAGTGGTCTTTACACTGAAAATGTGGTGACACTATTTTATGGGTAAATAATTTATTGTTTACTCTGATTATAAGAGTCTCAGGTATATATTCTCTCAGAAGGACCTAAACCTGAGACAACTATAATGGCTATATTTCCTCAATGACTTTGTTTTTTTTTGATAGTCTACACTTCTATGAAGGGGACCTGGTAGCAGATGCACTTAGCAGGAGGTCTAGTTCACAATTTCTACGTGAGGTGACCAAACAGCTAGCCATGTTGTAGATATCCTTTGTGTATAAGGATGGTGAAGCCTAACTCCCGTCTATGACTATAACTCTCCAAATACTTGAGTGGGTTTGGGAGGATTAGCTTAGGGACATTGACTGCGAGGCCCAGTGTGCTCTGATATCCTCAAGACCGTCTCTTGAATAATTTTCTAAATATGGGTAGCACGTCATTCTCTTTAGAGGATGTATCATGGTACTAGTGATTCTACAAGAGGAGGTGTTGATGGAGATCCCCACATCCCCTTTGACGCTACATCATAGAGTGGTGAAGATGTACCAGGTCATCCAGTGTCAGTACTGGTTCCACGGGATGAAGAAAGATGTAGTAGAGTTAGCATCATGATGCCTCATTTTTCAGAAAGTAATGGAATAGTATCGGGTACCCATGTGATTAGCCCAACCACATGAGGTGCTGAAATATAAGTTGGATGGTATATCCCCGGAATTATCTACTGGGATACCATGTACATATAGGGCCACAATTTGATATGGTTGATCATTGACCGAATCTAAATTTCGGCCCACTTCCTACCCATATGATAGTAGGGATCAATAGAGATTTTGGGACACCTCTATATAAAGTAGATTGTAGAACTTCATGGGGTGCCATCAGAGATTTTCTCAGATCGAAACACACATTTTTCATCCCACTTGAGGAAAGGATTGCAAGAGGAATTTGGGACTTATCTATGCTTGAGAATTACCTTTCATCATAAAACAGATGGTCATAAGAAGAAGACCATACAAAAACTTGAAGACATGCTCCGTGCATGTGTCATTGATTTTGGCCGTAGTTGGGAGGACCACCTACCTCTATTGGAGTTCTCTTAAAAAACAATTTTCACTCAACCATCGGGATGGCTCTATTTGAGGCCCTATATTGGTGACCATGCAGATCACCACTATGCTGAGCATACCCATCGGAGTCATCCCTAATGGGTCCAGAGTTGGTATAGGCTACCATGGAGAAGGAGTTGATCATAAAGAGGAGGATAAAGCTACATTGTGCCGGCAGAAGTCTTATACTGACAGGGGAAAAATAACCATGTAGTTTGAGGAGAAATACCATGTCTTCCTATGAGACTCACCTAGATGAGGATTATTGATGTTTGGAAAAGGCAGCAAGCTATCTCTAAGGTTCATTGGACTATTCTAGATCCTCAACAGAGTAGGAATGTTTTAATACTATCTAGATTTTCCCCCATAGATGCACCAAGTGTGTAATGTTTTCCATGTGTCGTAGATGTGTAGGTATCTACCTGATCCATCACATGTAATCGATTGGGGCGAGCTAGACATCGATGATGGGGTGATGTTTGCATAGTTCTTGATGGAGATAGAGGAATGACAATAGTGGTCTTTCATTGGTGGCTGATTCCTAGTGTGTGAGTACATTGTCATCTTAAGAATCTATAAGAGAGCACATGAGAGCAAGAGGCTCTGATATGTTCTCAGTACCCCCATTTGATCCCCTAGATTTTCTGTAGGTTTTGAGGACAAAAAACCATTGCATGGGGAGAATGTAAAGTCCCGTAACTTCAATATAAATTTTTTAAAAGTTATTTTATATTATTAAGAGTCAGAAAAAATTAACGACACATGTTTCTGACGCTCGGAGAGCTCATAATGGAATTTTGAATTTGTTAAGTTATGTTCAATTAATGTGTGGGAGATATTTTTTTATCATTTGAACGGGTGTTTGGATAAAAAATGTGAGGGAACCAATGAATACAAAGCCCTGAGATTCACTTATGGGAAGCTTAAATTTGACTAAAATGGTCTAATGAATATGTTAATTTCATATAAATTAAAGAAAAAATTATAAAATAACTAAAGATAATTTTATTTTTCCTTTTTTTCAACTGTTGGAAAAATGGTAGTTGGACCGGAGTGAAACTTCATAAAATTTAATGTATTGACTCTTATTTTGTGGAACCAAACCATTAACCTAATTAGAGGGATTCAATAATTATACTAATTTATGAAACTCATTAATTTTTCATTTCTTTTATCCTCTCATACCCTCTATTTATTCTGAGCTCGGGGCATGGGTTTTTGGAGAGCTACGAGAGGAAGCTTAGACGAATCACTGACAAGAATTCATTATGACGACGAAAATGATTGAGAAACCAACATTTGTTGAATCAGAGGGTGACAAAAAGCACTGACGAACACCTTCGGAAGTGTACACTCCATCCTCTTCCACAGTACCTTCCAACGAATACATGGTAGGGAGTTTATGCTTGATTTCTCCTCTTTACCCTATTCATGATTATTATGAAGAACATAGATCAACCATCCAACTGGTTGATCCATGTTAATTCTTAAAATGAAGGAGGATGTTGAGGAGTTCCTTTTATGGGAGTTTTTACATTTAATTAATCTTTTCCACGTTATAATGCTAACACAGAGGGTGTGGGGAAAACATAAAAGGTATGAATCCTCTACAATTTTGGGTTTTACTAGGATATTTTTAGGATGATCGGAAGTGATGGTGGTACATTCTGGTACTGGCTGCATGCCCGAAATAGATTTGATGGGACACTAACCCAGCCAATAGACGTAATATGAGGCGAACTCAGTCAGCGTGCCTGGGAGGTGGAATCCATGACCATGACGGTCCACATCTCTGGAGGAGGCATTCCCTGACGGCATGCCTTCGCGGCGGAAGATACAACCAGCACGGGTAGCGGTGCTAGAGGAGGCGCTTCCCAGTGGCATGCCTGGGCAGCGAAGAAGTTGTAGCCACAACGGGCCTTGCTGCACTGGAATTTTGCAGCGCCATCGTGGCGCCGCGTGGAGGAGTCAACCTGTCGAGCGGGTTGAGGAGGAAGACGCGACCGAGTCCAACGATCGCATGAGATGGTTCTAGATGTGGCTATACTACATCCAGTGAGAATAGATCTATCCTCAAACTATGTGATTGTGTGATCCTAGTCGGTCAAACCTCCATGCGGGCTAAACTGAACTGCTCGACCCAGCAGGCCAAACCCGCGACCTAGTTGGCCAGTTCGAACCCAACTCGGTCGCGATGAGCTAGGACCAGCGGGACAGTGCGACCTAGTATGGTCAGACCCAGGTCGGGACGAACCAAAATAGGTGAGGTCAACCCAGACCGAGTCGAGTCGGTTCAGTCCGACCGGGTCGAATAGGAAACAGACCCCTTTAAGTCCAGTTATGGTTAATTGGGCATAACTCCTAAATCGGACGTCCGTTTGATGAACTTTTAGTAGAGCTGGAACCCTTAGGATGATGTGATCCTTTTCAGATACTCCAAATCCAACCAGGCCCTCGGCACTAAAATGCTTATAACATACAGACCGGATGTCCGGTTGACGAGCCGTTTGTTGTGTTGGATACCTTATTACATGATGAATAAAAGGGTTACCTCTTGTGAGACTTTATTCCAGTTGAGATAAGACTGATAGCTTGAGGAGCGGTTCTCCCAAGAACTCTACAAACGAAACTCTGCAACTAGATGAGACCTGAAGACTGCTGATTTTCGACTTTGTGTGACTCGACCACCTAGTGGGATGTACCTCTATGTTACTTGGAAGGCCTACGGTGGGGAGCATATCTATATCCCTCAGATGACCCACAATACGTGATGGGGAGGAGTACCTAGGTAGTTCAAGATTAGTGGGAAGTGACTTGGTGTTACCTTGTAATCCCACTGTACTCGATAGAGGAGGATTTATCCATAATCCGAGGTGTTTCACAATGTGACAATTGATGCTGCTGTTAATTAATTAGAGTATAACTGGTGTTCTATGTCTTTTCTTTGTACTTGTGAGTGAGATTATTCTATGTGATTTTTTCTTTTTTGGAATTCATGGAGACCTTTGGTGGTCTTGTGGTCCCTACTAGGTATTATTATACTGACACCTACACGGGCTTCACCTCAACCTTGTTGTGACATGTGTAGATGACAAGTAACTTTTAAAGAGTCACCATGAGTCAGGACCTCACAGTGGACAGTGGTGATAGTTAATGTGGAGATCCGTATTAACGAGATATACCTACCCGTCAGGTAGGATCTCTGGCAGATGACATCATGAGTTATTTACTCTTTTAACTATTTTTTCCACTTCAGTTTGTCTTGTATTTTGGCCCCTTTACTTTTAGTTGTACTTGTGATTAGTTTTTCAGCGATATGTTGTTTCCATTCTGTGTGTTGGGACATGTTTGGGCGTGTGTGTGCATTTAGGTATCCAGGAAAATTCCTCATACACCTAGGTTGATGCCTTTTGTGCTAGTCTCCAACCCCTGTTTTTTTTGGAGGCGTGCTTTGGGTAGTCACTGCATGGCCCCGGACAGATAGGTCGTGACATCATATTTCAGTGATATTTTTTTAATTTAATATTTGATTAAGAAATATTATTCGATATACATAATTTTATTATAATAATGTATGTATTTAAAAAACCAATTAATTATGATTTAATTTCATCCATAAAAGAAATTTATAAAATTTATATTAATTAATAAAATATTATGTTAACAATTACAATTATTAAATGGATTTTAAGGAAACAAAATTTAATTAATAAAATAGAAATTACATTTTATGTTAATGATGCCAGATATATAACCCCTTATTACACTTTTATTTTCCCTTAGGGTAATGTATGTGATTATGTTAGTTTTGTGGGGTGGCATGGATAACATTGAATGAGTGGTAATCTACACTAACTTGAGATTATCTCGTACAAGATGTTGTTCATGATTAACATGTTTAAGCTCGGTATGGGATTAGATAGGGGTGAATCATAGTGATGATACATCCCACCCAATTTCAAACAAATGATCTTCAAATGACATTACACTAGAATTTGAGGCCCTTAATTATCTATTCTATATCCATTATACTTTGTTATTACTACATATAAACACAAATTATAATTGTAAACTTATCATCCAATATTAAAGTTTCCAATGATCATATTGTCCAATGGTCATATTGACCAATTTTTATATAATGGTAAAATACCAACTGTCACATTTCCCTTTATATAATATAAATACCACTTCATTCATTAACTCAAAAATTCAATAGGATTTCTCTTAAGATTATATTTTAATATTTATAACATTATGATAGTTTTACTAATATATTTTTTATTTATATATAATTTATAGTGGGAATGATTATTCAAGTTGATTGGGTAAATCTATAAATTCTTAATTTTGGTGTTCTATTTTATACTTTTTTCCTATTTTAATGATTGCCCTTTTTATTAGATTCATATAAGACTAATTTAATGATTTTTAGTAATCATATATTGTTTTTCACCTTTACAATATTTCTTATGTGCATAATAATGTATAATATATAACACAAATGTATTCTAGAAGAAAATTTCATTTTATAATTACGGGTCATTACAATTTTAAATAAATAAAGTAACGAAACATTATTCAATTTAAAATATTTTTCACAGAAGACATTTTTTTAAACCTGAAAAAGTACAAAAATCTTAGATTATATTTATTCTAAACTAATTATGTAGATTAAATATTAATACAAAATACGTTTGTTACTTTATAACATAATTTGGATATTAAATTTTGTAAGTTATTTAAAATAAATTGTAGTTTAGAAAAAAACATTTTTTTTACTAATTAATGAAAAAGAAAAAATTTCTAAATACTGCCAAAAATATTAACATATGTTATCTTCCATTTGGTGATTTATGCTATTAAATTAATTTTTTTAAAAAAAATTAAAAATTATATATGAAATAATTAATTTTATCTTTTCATTACAAGAAATAATAAATTATTTTTGAAGAAAAAAATTATTGAATAATATTATCACATTTCTAAAAATTGATTTAATATTTTCTTATGATTATATAAATAAATTAAAAAAGAGTTGGAAATGTATACGTATATTTCATAATGTAGATAACACTATTCAAACTCACCTTTTTATAGATATGTGATAATGGTCATATTTATAATAATATTATACCACATTTCACTAAAAACTAGTGTCATGTGTCTTATATGATATCAACGAAAGACATATTTGTGTATAATATCAGATAAAATCTGGTGTTTCATGTTAAAAAATTTATTAAAAAAATAAAAAATAACATGATAATAAGATTATAAAATATCGTGTTATTACAATAAACCCTTGTTAAAATGAATTTATCATTCAAAAATTATCCTGGTCATCAAAAGGTTTAGCATTTGAAAATTCCCTCATTGAATCCCACTTCATTCAAATAAATAATTATAATTCCCTTAAAAGGGGAATTTTGGAAACATAAATCATACATAATAACTTCTAACAAGGTTTCCACATTATAGAAAATAAGTCTGAAGTGATGATATGGACATGGAAGAAAATATTAAATAATTATTATGGTTGTTACATATCATTGATTTCAAGAGAGTATTTGATAATGATACGGTAAATGAAAACAGAACCATAAACCAAATATGTGAGGAAAAGGTAAATTATATTATAAAAATGGATGATTATTGGAAAAAAATTTATTTCAGTATCATCCTCCAAGTGTGGAGGAATAATCATGAGATGATATAGTTACCTAATTTAATTACATTTAATAAGTGTAATCTCAACATTTTATTGATATTTGATAAATTTCACCTTCATTTCTTACTCTACGAGATAAATTTATCATGTTTGAAACATTAAATAAGAACTATAAATTAATGATAAATTATTCCTTCTCTCTCTTGGCATATTAAAAATAATGTTGAGAACATGTTACACATAAATCATCATCGTGTAATAATTCATTAAGCACTAAAAAATCATCCAAAATTACGTATAATATATTCCATAAATAGTTCACCCCATTACCATTGAGAAATTTAATGTTTAAAATTAGAGTCACTAAATTTTTAAAAATCAACATAACATTAATCTCCCAATTATCATAAATATCTCATGATCTTAACAAACAAAATAGATGAATATATTTGAAAAATATTTTCTTGAGGCATGGTAATAACCAAAATAACCAAAAAACCATAATGAAAACATATAAACATCCTCATTCCTTAAATGAGACCATTGATTGTTGAATATATTACTTAAATCCCATTATGTTGTAACTGATATCAAGAAAACTCTTTTCCCATAAATAATTAATATATTTCTTGATCATCAATAATATCTTATATATATTATTTATAAAAATTATATCTTAATCCCATAATCATTATTAATAATAAATTATGATTTTTCATTCACTTAATGATCCTTTTTATAGGAATATATACTTTCTATTAATTCACTTTTATTTGAAATTAGCACAATTCAACATGATATTGAAAAATTAAAAATTAAAAACACATATAAAGAATAATATTATATATTATTATTATATAAAATGGTTTTCTATTTCTAATACTCAAACACTTGATGTATTCTAACATTTCTTTAATCCATTAACTAGTATTATTCATCTAACTCCTTAATACATCTTCCCCTTCATATGTAATTCATATTTTGTTTACCATAAATAGTTAAACCACTACACATAAAACCATGATAAATATATTCATTATATTTTCCCTTTGGACATATATTTTCATAATTATCATAATTTCCTCTTTGAAACATTCAACATATGATCATAAAATAGGGAGGCGATGATTCTCACACATTGCATAAACTACACATTTCATTTCCTTTTGATGTTGCAGTCTGTTTTCTTTCTTTTCAACACCCAAATTTTCATTAATCAATTTTAGACATTAACTTGAGTTTATATTCACACATTACCAATATATAAAATATTAAATCCACTTTCATGCATTGACTCAATTACCTGATCTCTTATTAAACCCCTTTGTTATCCTATTTGGGGAGTTCTCTTGTTGTTTATGTTTCAAGTTATTAATCATCTAAAATGAAAACATATTAACCATAATGAAAAAATATCTTTAACTCTATCCATTGTCCCATTTTCAGATAATCAAGAAAATTTATTTCAAATTCAATGTGATCCCAATTTTTATAGTTCCTAACATTGAATTAAAAAAAAATCATTATGTTAGATGCACTATTCAGAGTGGTAGACCAAATATTCAAGAACATATAACATATATGATCTAAATCATAACATATTAATTTTATTATATGACACATTAGGTTTATACTATGTCATTATTATTCATCATCTAAATATATTCTTTCTTGATAGTTTGTAAATAGTTCACGAATTTCCAAACCATAACACCTAGAATTATAAAACTAGGTGTTCAATGAGGCCGATTATTATGCACCAGGAGATGATCAATTCCACATAAAGACATAATTTTCCTATTAATTACCCATATGTACCATTTTGTACAACCACATCTATATGTAGTTTCAAGACATGGAATTAATTTTTTGGAAACCACTAATTCTGTCATTTAGCAAAAATATATGATATTTTTCTACACATTGACTCATCCTTATAATTATCCTTATATACATCACTAGATATATCATAATAAATATCCCTAGGTATCTCACTAATGTTTTAATAAACATGTTTTCAAAGGTAAATTAAATAATTTCTAGGATAATAGTGGTAAAAACCCACAATTTTCATATATATTTATTATGTATTTTTAGAGTAATATTCAATAGAGTACAAAAACACAAGCAAGAAAACCAGTATAGTATATAACCTTTGGTAATTTCAAAAACAATACTATGAAATTAATAAATGATGCGTAATTTCTCTAATAAATATCTTCCAATTAAGTACATTTAATCGTTTCTTTATAACATGGGGAATGGGAAAATAATAATGGCTTAGATCAGATTATTGGTAAGTCAATGCAGGAGATATATGTAAGCATAATATGAAAATAATTTTATAATAAACAAAATATAACAATAAAAATATATACAGTGCACATCAAATATTATAATTATGATACATGAAAATATTATTGGAATTCCAAAAGGCATGAATAATAATTAAATCAAAGTACAAGATCTGTTATAACAAAACATTGGTATAATACAAAAAATTATGGCATTGATTTATGCATATAATGATATATCCTTATTAGTTAACTCTCCGTTTCTTGGAGATTATAGTGGAGTAGGTTCATTACCCAAACTATCATAGTCCTCAAGGTATACTTCAAAGAATATAAAAGATTAAAAATGACAATACCTATTCGACATCACTTTCCATTATAGTCCTATATATATCATGAGATATAAATATTTTCTTAGTGTTTTAGAGAGATATATAGGTCTCACCCATCTCGTAATGAAAACCATGCATATTTTTCATATGATTATAAAAAATTTATCATGTCATAACCCATGAAATGAAATATGATTAATAAAATTATATGATAACATAATCTACGTAAAAGATAAAGGATTCAAAATTATATTATAATCTCATCAAAGTAGAACCTGTGGAAAAAGAATGTCAGTTCATATGAATTTTTTCATTGTATAACATGTGGAAGTGAAATCATATTCATATACATTTTATCATCATAAAACATTTATATAATGAATATGAATGTTATCCTTGGTTGATATTGAAAATAAAACATTAAGTAATCAAATGTTTTCATCTTATATGGAAAACTATTTTTAATGATAAATCGCATGGACCATTTCTTGAGTAAGATATATTTTTATTGAAATTTTCGTTTAAAAATTATTAAATCGTTTTGTTTAAAAATTAACACGAAAATATATAAATTAATCTTTAAAACCATTCAAAACATTTCATGAAGAGAATATTTATTCCTCTTTGATCAAAAATTGTTGCAACATAAAATATTTTCAAAATTCAATATTAATTTCATATCATTTAATTAAAATATAAAAAAATTTCCAAAATTTTTAGGAAAACATTTTCATTGGAAATATAATTTTTACACTCATAAGGGAAGATTTAAATCATTAATTGGTCATGATATTAGTAAGGACTATTCATTCAATTCATGTTGAAATAAAATGATTCATTTCACATTTTAAGTAAAATATTTATGATAGTTGTCTTTAAAATGAAATGAAGATTCCATTCAAATTTTGTTATAAAAATTAACAAGTTGGTACAAGATTGTTTGATATATTCTTTGGATAATGCTAAATAAATTTTTGAAAACACATTAATAAAACAATATTTTGGAAGGGAAACATGTTTTTTACTAAAGAGAGAAATTAAGTTTATTCTATAAAATTATTCTTTCGACTATTGGGAAAATTAAGAGAAGAAATGAAAGGAAATATTATACTACTTTGACATAACTCTAGGATTATAATATTTATGTGTTTATTAGGAGATGAACCATATATTTTATTATCAGAAACATATTCCTACAGAATCTTGATAAACAATGTGATTGTAACATAAAACATTTAATACTTTGAAACTTCTAAAACCCAATCCCCATGAAGGAATATCATAATATTAGACATAAATGATCATGTGGATAAATAAATTAAAGATATTACATGTAAATGGGAATTTATATATCCCTGATAATATACGACTGGTTTATAACATAACATATGTCTCAAAGAATCAACAATGGGACAAAAATCCCATACTAGTTTGGTATCTTTTGAACCATAAACACCATGAAAGAGAAACCATAAAATGGATATATTGAAATAAAAAAATATATGTAAAATAGTCATAAAATACATTCATGAGTATTTATATACATAATAAAAATAAACATGTTGTGAATATGGAATGTGTCTCCAATAAAACTTTCAAGGAGATGAATGTCTCTTAACATAAGTGTCGACTTAATTCTTCTATGTTTAAATGTTTATTATAATAATATTAATGTTAATATATATTTCTCATAACAGAACATATATATTTTTTATTACTCAAATGTGACTTTTACATGGAATTAAAAATAAATGGGTAATAAAAGGGCATATGTAAATAATATAGCTTATTCATATAAATTATATATATGATATTTATAATATAATTATGATTTTTCATTCAATATTTAATATGAATCTTTTTCACATTCCATTCAGTATGGGATACAATAACCTCACTTGAGAGGTGTCAATGGAAAAATGAATGATATCAATTCATAAGGAGGATGACTTCAAAAGATATAAATTATGATTTGATAACCTATTAGAAGGTAGTGGATCTGGTTTTTTGTATTTATCATAAAATAAATACATATAATTATATTAAATTAAATTTAGATATTATATAATAATGTTTTAATAATAACCAAACGAGGTGGATGAAGATATAAAATAGAAGTGCTTAGTGAATAAAGTCACCTTCTCTTCAGGTAACCTCCTTAGGTTTGCAACAGAATCGTTCATATGTTGGATTTAAAAGATAAATATATATTATATAATGATATTAGGTAAGTTATGAAGTGATTTGGGTATATATTCAGTGAATTAACATGGTTTTATGTTGTCAATAAGAGAGGATATGGGTGGCCTTTTATAAGTGGGGAGATTGTCACACTTGTAATATTTTGAAAAAAGTAGTATAGCCACGTTTTTATGATAAAAAAAATCTCCATAATGGATTATTTTAGGGATTTAGAAATTAATTTGTGGAAATATTTCCATCCAATTTATTTTAGACATGTTTTTATTTCACTTTATCTTTATCAATATAGTTTTACCCCCGATAAACCCATTTATACGCTAACCACGATATGTAATATTTTCTATTATAAAAATTTATTTTTGTTAAAAATTAATTATAAAATATTAAAAAATATAAATAATTATGATTCAAAAAGTTTAATGTATTTTTCTAAATTAAATTAATATATTTTACCAAAATATAATTTTAAATTAACCCAGCATACGCAATGAGAAAGATGGTTTCCACATAGATAATATTCAAACATTACAAATTTTTATATCTAATTTCAAAATAAAATTTACACCAATGAACAGAAGTGGATTAATAGATATATATTTGATTAAATTTGATTTTAAATAAAAATAAAAAAATAATTTAGCATTAATGATGATTTAAATTAAAATAAATAATTTGATTAATATTTAGTATTTTTTATTATTCATCTAAAAATAATCCTTTTAGATAATTAATAATTTCCCAAATATAATTTTTAAAATGAGGATTAAAAAAATTTATTTTCATTTTCATATATTTTTTATAATTGTGTCAAAATATAAAATTAAAATAAAACCTCCAGACGTGAGGAAAATGTTGGTTATCAAGAAATGTATTTTTTATCTGAATCTCATTTCAGATTCGTTTAGGGATTCATGAATTCTATTTTTTCTTGTTTATTTTGAATTTATTTATTAAAAAATCATAATTGAATCATATTTAGTCTATCGAATCCATTTTTACAAATTATTCCTCTAGCATCATTATTGGTTGTTTTAGAGTTATCACATACATGTATTCCATCAATTTTAGTATCTTAAAATACAAGTTTGTTACCCTTGTTTAATAGTTTCAATAATTATATTTTTGTCAACTTTTATGTGGTTTTGGTTGATTGCTTCACAATGATATATTCTAACTATTTTTGTTTTATTTAATTTAGTACTTATAAGATGAATAAAAACCTATATTTGAACTGAACTTCTCAACCTCTGATTTAAATGTATTTTTTTCAATATTTAGATGAGTTAGGATCATTGAATACTTCGTTCAATGGCTACAATTTCAATTTATGGTTTTTACAGAATATGAGATACGCATGCATATATCCAATTATTGAATTAATGTTTATCATCAAGTTGTAAATAAAATATTTATGTATTAAATAGTAACACTATTCTTTTAAATTGGGATTTGGTTGGAAGTAGAGAGAAATTTTATCTCTACAATGTCTCTGTTCTAGTACTTCATGTTTAAGATGCTAATTTTTTAGTTGGTAGCTTTTCATTCTCTTATAATGTGTGTAAGAGTGCTTTAGTATCAAAAATATTAGGAGTCAGAAGACATGGTCTACAAATAACATGTAAGGGATTTCTTAAATGTTATTTTAGAAAACTACATACCCTTTTTGATATTATAATTATGAAAGGGTTTTAATTTAATTAAAATTATGTTTTAAATTTCCAATGCTAATATCATTTTTTCTAGATAATGTTATATTGGTTTTAAGATGTGCATGTACATGCATGACTTTTTTTCTACGAAAATATTTGGTTTTCATTGAATGACATCGATGTTCAATGTTGATTTCGATGGCATTTCGATTCATTAGAATCAATCTAATTTCTTATAAGGGAAACAAATTTTTTTATTAATTTCATTCATTAATTTCCATGAAAATATAAATTATAAAAAAGAAATTTAATGGTGTTATATTTTTAATAATTTAATCCTTAATCTATGATTGGATTATAATAATGGAATGATAATTTATGTTATTTCAATCTTTAAATCTATACCTTCCTCAGAAACAAAGATATTCATTTTTTTATTTTTAAATTTTACATTTGTAATTTTTTTCCTAATACGTATCATCTAATATTATAAAAATGTTATATATATTTATTGTTAAGTGTTATTAAAATTTACCAAAAGGTTGGGATTATAATTTTTTCCTAATTGAGTTTATGTTTTCACAAAATTTAAATAATGAAGAAAATTACATATTCATTTAATACAATATCAATCATTTTCTTTTGGAATTTATCATTGCAATATAATATATATATATCTGTACTTACATGATTTTCAAGTATATAGTTGTTTTAAATAAATTATTAAAAAATTATTAATTCACACATGAATTTAAAAATTAATAATTCCATAAATTTTATCATATGCACGACACATAAAAATCAAGTTTATGACCATATATTGATGATTTTGTTGTCAACATATTTATACATTATTATATATATGTGATTATTAATGTCATGTTCCTGAAAACATAAGTGCATATAAAAGGATGATTATATTTAGTAAAGAAATGATTCTTTGATAAATTTTGTGCATGAAACATAATTATCTATTATTATTGATTGATTTCAAGAAGATAAAATTATAGGTCCACTATTGTAATTAGATTACCTTCATGCATAATATAAATTTAATAAACATGTATTTGAAATATTAAATGTGTAGATGTTGATTTATCTTCCATGGGATTATGCAATGCCATGTTTCATGATATTTAATCAAACTAGGACAAATATGTAATTTTCAGTAAAGATTAGTTTTTATATATTTATAATGAAAATTGAATTCGTTTGTTCCAAGAATGATTATAATTATATTTTAAAAACAAAAATCAACTGGGAAAATTAAATATATATATATATATAAGGAAAGCTAAGAAAAAAATATTTTATGAAAACAAGTACATGAATGTTATAAATACGACAGGAAATTTGATAGTTAATCCATCCCTCAAGTGGGTAGGCCATAGATATCCTTCAATGTTTTGAGTGGCCTCAGTTGTTTTTCTTTTAACAGATTGCATAATATTTTTAACTGAATCACTATATTTGTTTAAAATCATTTTCAATGTATGATTATTTTTCAATGCATTATAGTATTTTGTAATGGTTGTTTTACAAATGTATTTCTAATTAAAATATTCGAATGTATCATCAATGAGATTTTTTGGATGGGATTTATCAAAGGGTTTAAAAAAACATTACTATGCAATTGAACACTCACACTTTAATTTTAAAAAAGAATTTTCACAGGTATCTTAGTTGATTATCATAGATGTCATCGAATCTGGAATTAGTATATGCAGAAGCATAGTGGATAACTTTTTTATTTTTTTGTTTTTTTTCAAAACTATTAAATGTAAGGTTTTGTCTAATCTTCTAGTTAATAGACCAATAAAAGTTACACTTTTATGTTAAGAGTTGTGTAATTGTGCAGTTTATTATATAAATAAAAATTACAAAGAATTTTTCATTCACTAAGTCCGGAAGAGCGGGCTCGGGGTGTTACATGTAATGGTAATAAAGTGGATATTTAAGGAAGAAACATAATTTTATATGATAATTTAAATATTATAAAAATATATGTAAATGTATTTGGGTAGTCACTTATGAGTAACATATTTTTTAAAATGTTATTTAATGATAACATTCCCATCACAAAGGCTACATAAAGGTAATAAAAACATGTTTAAATTAAGAGGATTCATGTGTAAATTTATCATGTGGTTTTAAATAAATATTTATTGGTAATCATAAATTTCTATACATTAAGAAAAGTTAAAGAAGGGATGGTATAAAGGTACCAAAAAATTTATAAAAGAGGTGTAATGGTAATGTTTTTATTAATTCCACTTAAGGGTAATTATTCATTTAAAAATGACATGATAGGTTCACCAAAACCACCATATAATACCATCATAGAATCTATTGGGGAATGATATTAAACTAAAATTCCACATTATGATTTGAGAATTTTTTTATGTAGGTTAAAAAATAATAGCTATGTGAGTACTTTACAAAAAAATAGCAATGTAGTTAAAGATTCCATATAAGAAATTCAACTACTTTTAAAGGAGGATAATGGAATATTAAATAGAGATGTAACATAACATGGAGACTATAGAATTTTTGTAGGGATATGTAATTACCCATAAATTTCAAAAAAAAAAATTCTTAATTTTCTTTGAAATTTTTCAAGAACGCGGTTTCTGACGGCACCTGATTCCGAGGCCCGGTGTGCCCGGAATCATTTTCCAAAGTTTGGCTCAGGTACGTTCAGTGAACGGACGAGCGGGTTTTTCTAAATTTTGAACTGGTGCTCGGAATCGAATTCTAAGGGCACCGATGGAATCGCAGCGCCGGTAATTGCTTAGAAACGCCTCTTCCGGAGTTGCGTTTTCTCGGGTGTGGTTTTTTAATTTTCGGGCATAAAGTTAAGAAATAAAATAATTGTACAGCAAACTTTATTTTATTTCACTTAAGCCACTTGTAAGCCACCTGAAAGCCACTTAAAGATGCTTAAGTGGAGTTGTTGCGGATAGGGTGCTATCCATAAATATCCTACCCTCTTGGTAGGATATTTGTGAGGTGGGGCCCGCACGAGCCCCACAATTTCTTTTCCGCTAAGTAACGCACCCGCGAAAACCCGTCATTATGAAAGTCAATTGACGCATTTTCTTAATTTCATAACGCACCAATTAATTGGGCGGTTTTCTTCATTGAATTAATTGGGCGGTTTATTTCGTTGAATTAATTCTACGAATTAATGGGTCGTTACTTATCACTTTTTCGTTTCTTAACCGGTTTGAAATCCGTTGGCGTAGTAATAAAATAAGACCAATGCCACATCTTGAGGATTACACGTAGGGAGTCTTTTGACATAACTCTTGTGCCTTCACCCTTTTTCGCGAAGAACGCAAAGAACGCGAAGAACGCTGGCCTCCGACGAAGAACGCTGAACCGCGGAAATCGACGACGCGACGCCGTGTGCCACGGCGCCGACGTTTCCTTTTCCGCGACGTTCTTCTCCAACCTTCCTTCATCCGCAACGAAATCTTCGATCTGCTGTTTGAGTTCGTCGACACGCACCGTATTCCGCGATGACGCGACGCCCTTCCGCGATGACGCGACACCCTTCCGCGACGACGCGGAGCCATCCGCGACGCGACGATCGCCTCCTTCCACGGCGATCAAATCCGCGAAGAACCCACGTGCGACGACATGACGAGGTAGGGGTTGTTGTGAATAATTCTTTTATATTCCCGCGATCGTTTCTTTAAAAATTAATGAACCAGATTCATATGAACAATTTTAATTTATTAAAATTGTTGTTTCATGTGTTGCATATTTCTCCCGTTGTTATTATTCTAACGCGGAGGGTGCGGGCCAAACGAACACGGCCCGACAACCCTCCGCCATTCTTCATGGTTGTGCGGATTTGGCAGGCGATGACAAAACGTGACGCAAGGGCATTTTGATGATCCCGCAGTGAAGAACGGAACCCGGGAGGGACAACGGCGCAGACGGGAAGGAAAACGGACCACCAGAGCAACTCTGGTGGCCTGCGGAAGCCGCCGCCGCCGGCGGCCAGCAGACCCGCGGCTGCGCGGTTCCGGCTCGCCCGCACGGGACGCGGCTACATGCCGTGTCCGTTGAATCAGCGCGGCCCAACGCGGGACCGCGACACCTCCAACCCGCGGGGGCAGCACCCCGCGGCACCCGAGCTGCTCGGCCGAGCGGCCGAGCCGAACCAGGCCGGTTCGACCAGGTCGGACCGGGTCGGGTTGACCCAGTTCAGGTCGACCCGCTTCACCCGACCCAGGGGGGTCGGGCCGGGTCGGCCGGGGCCCGGGCCCCCAGTCTTCACACCATTTTTGGTCTTTTGCCCGTAACATGAGCTACGGGCCTCCGAACGACGCGCCGTCAGTGGAAATGCGATCCTTGGATCGAGACGGTCATTTCATTATATCGCACTCAAGGTTTCGGATTACTTTGGGTTCGACCAGGTTGGTTCGTACACGAAACCAACAGGGCCCTCGGAGCAGAAACGCTCATATCTTGAGTTACGGACGTCCGATTGACGTGTCGTCGACTTTGATGGATTACTCTAAGGGAGAAGGATCTTTTGCCTTACTCCGCTCGAGGTTTGGACGCAGTTTGAGTACGGTCGGGTTGGTTTTAACTTAAAAACCAATCGGGCCCCCGGGATGAAAAAGCCAATAACTTCCAGACCGGGCGTCTGATTGACGCGCCGTCTGTTGAGTTGTGTTCCTGTTGACGATACAGATATTTTGGAATCCCCCGCCCGAGTTTTGGATGCAGTTGGGATATAGCCGGGATGGATTGTACCCGAAATCCAGCCGGGCCCACGGAGCGGAAAAAGATGATATCTTTCAGACAGGACGTCCGTTTGACGAACCGTCAGCGGCATTGTTGATCTCATCGAGAAACGGTCCCTATGAGTATACCCTACGAGAGTTCGGGGTACAGTTGAGATACGGCCGGGTTGGTTCGCTTACGAAACCAACCGGGCCCCTGGGACGAAAAGGCTAATAACTCACAGACCGGGCGTCCGATTGACGCGCCGTCTGTTGCGTTAAGACCCCTATGACGAGACAGTACTTTGAGATACTTTTTCGTAGGACATTGAGATACTTGGATTATCGACCTGTAGCTCATGGAGCGGACCCTCCCAAAGACGAGTGAGCGGAGTACGGAGACCGTGTAGACGACTGAGACCTGACGACTGCTTGACCGACTCGACTTGGAGTGAGTCGACTAGCCCAGTGGACGGAGCGCCCGGTATTTGGTGGCAGACCCATGGCGGACGGAGCGCCTGGTAGATGGCAGCAGACCCGCGGTACTCGACCGGAGGAGTACCTCTGTAGGCTATTAGGGAGAGCGCCCGGTATTTGGCGACATACCCTCAGCGGACGGAGCGCCCGATAGTTGGCCGCATACCCGCGATACTCAACAGGAGGAGTACCTCCGTAGGCTATGAGGGGGGGGGGGGGAGCACTACTGTGTTTGGGTGGCAGACCCCGGCGGGAAGCACTACTGTGTGAGGTGGCAGGCCCGTGGTACTCGACAGGAGGTGTACCTCAGCAGTCTTAGGTTAGTGAGCAGTATCTCGGAGTCGTGACAGGACCACTGTACACTCCAGAGACGGAGCTCTTCAGCAGTTACGGTTTCGTTAATGAAAATCCTGGTTGAGCTGAGACTTTTGACCTTTGTGTTTACCTCATGATTGATATGGGTCACTTGATAACTTAGGTATATGTATGGGCATATACCTGGGTAGTGGTTATCCGTTGATTTCACAATCCTTGTGTTTCCTCATGATTGAGATGGGTTACTTGATAACATAGGTATATGTATTGGCATATACCTAAGTAGAGGTTATCTATTGAGATCTTCTTTGTGGTTATCCTTGTTGGTTTAGTGAGACCTTGAGGGTATCAGGGACCCTACTGAGTATCGTTATACTCACCCCTGCACGGGCTATGCCCGCACCTCGTTGTGTTGGTTGCAGACGACGGGCAGTGCTGACGGAGGCCGAGTGATCGAGGACTGGACGGTACCCGGAGGTGGACTACATGATGAGTCAATACCCGGAGGTGGACTACACGATGAGTCAATACCTGGAGGTGGACTACACGACGAGACGACACACAGAGGAGGTTGACGGGCGAGAGCGTGGAGGATGCTATCTGTACCTACCCTTCAGGTAGGATCCGTGGTGGACAACCAGGAGATGCGCCATCTGTACCTACCCTTCAGGTAGGATCTGAGGAGGACGACCCAGGAGCCGCATCAATCCTTCCAGCTGTTATCTTTTCTATTGTACATGTCCAGTTGTAGTTGTACTTTCTTTTGGGTTTGTATTCTGGCCCATTTACTTTTCAGCACTTCTCTTGTACTTAGTGTTTACTTTTTTCTGCTTTCTTACTCTGTGGTGCTTGTTTTCTTTTATAAAGGAAATTCCTTCCCAGTTATCGGGATTTATGCCTTTGGTGCTAGTCGCCAGCCCCTGGCCTGTGGAAGGCGGGCTTGGGGTAGTCACGGCACGGGCCCTGAGGACGGGCCGTGACAAATTTGTATCAAAGGAGTTTGGTTCTACCGTAGAACTTATAACTCTGATGTTTCTTTCTATGAAGCAATAGTGTTAAGAGTCCCGAGTGTGGTTTTCAGTTCAGAGAGTCCAGTGTTGGTGTGGGAGGCCGACGTATCCATACACCAGGACCCTAACAACTGATTTCCGACTTTGTGCACGAAAACACAGATTGCGTGTGTGTTTTCCAGAAGTTTTTAAATGTCAGCTCAAACCAGGTCAGCTCACAAGGTATAATCTATTGACCGTGTCACGCTGTTTCTTTCAGGATGCCTCCCCGTGGAAGACCAACTAGAGCCCTGAGAGTGGTATATACTGATAGCCCGCCAAGCGACGAGGCCTCAGTACAGGGCCCTATCCCAGTTGAGGTACTAGCGGAGGCACCAGCGGCACTACTACCCGTTGGGCCACCGATGCCACCAACTCCAGCAGCAGAGGGTGCACGTCGCATGAGCGCACTACATGAGTTCCAGCGCCAGAGGCCACCCAGGTTCCATGGAGGGACGGACCCGCAGGCGGCTGAGGATTGGCTGGAGGCCATGGTGAGAGTCTTCAGGCTAGTGGGGACGCCGACAGATTTCATGATGATCCTTGCTGCCAGCCTTCTTCAGGCAGCAGCAGGCAGATAGTGGAGCCTGATGCTTCAGATTCATGACGATGAGACACTTCTATGGGAAGATTTTGAGAGCCTATTCCGGTAAAAGTTTGTACCAGCCACCCTTCGAGCGGTGCGTATACAGGAGCTACTTCAGCTGCGGTAGGGCAGCATGTCAGTGGCGCAGTACTCAGCGAGATTCACAGACCTCTCGCGCTACTCCACAGATATGGTACGGGACTCGTTCTTCAAGGCCCGAACCTTCGAGCAGGGGCTCAGGCGGGAGATCAGAGCTTCGGTTGTATCGTACAACATTCCGACACAGACAGGAGTGTTGGAGCGAGCCCTCTTAGTGGAGAGTTTCCTTGTTGAGTATTCTCCAGCAGGAGGACCCACCACTAGCCGGAATGTGGCAGAGTCTTCTGTAGCGGGCAGTAGACAGATGACGCAGGGGTCCAAGAGGACCAGACCTACAGGTGGTTGACCGCGTGACTCAGGGTCGGTAGTGAGAGGCACCAAGGGAAGTGATAGAGCCAGACCTGTCATGAAGTGTTACTCCTGCGACGGAATTGGTCACATAGCACGTGATTGTCCGACCCGCCATGCAGATGACCAGCAGTTAAATGAAGAACCTCCGAGGCAGAGGCAGAGGTTCGATCAGGGCGGACCGCAAGGAGCAGGCAACCCTGGAAGAGGAGCAGGCCATGCAACTGGAGGTGGACGACACTTCAGGATGTTGCCACCACCACCAGGAGACCCACCCCGACCGCAGGGGATAGGAGGACATGGGAGAGCTCAACTTCAGGCAGCTGAGGCCTATGGTCATGGAGCTCCGGAAGCAGATGGACAGGAGCAGGACTAGCTTCCGACCTGGTGGCTATTAATCCCGTTGCTTCTAGTTTTGTTGACGTTTGTCTGTAGTTGCTTTGTGTCTTTGTACTATGAGCTGCAATAATGAAAAGACACTTATCTTGTAAAGTTTGCTTTCCTGTCCTTTTTGTTTGGTTGATACTGAGTGGTCCCGGTTAATACTGTTGACTTGACCCTCACATTCGAGTTTTCTACTTAAGGAGACCTAGTGACCACACACTGATGCCGACAGTGTGACTCGACCCTTGGAGGCGAGAGTGACAGTTGGATCTCTTGGTAGTTGCGTCAAGGCCTTACGACGTCATCCATGGCATAAATTCATCATTCATGTCAGGATTGACTGTATTAGGAAACAAATGTGGTTCATCCAGGGGATGAGACCAGATTTCTCTTATCGGAAAAGAAGAAATCATAGCAGCTCTTGTGAGACTAGAGAAGGTCCAGGCCATCCAAGAGCGGATGAGGACGGCACAAGGCCGACAGAAGCCTTATGATCATAGGACTTGGAGGCCTCTAGAGTTCGAGGATGACCATCACGTCCTTATACGAGTCTCACCTCGACGAGGTTTACAGAGATGTGGCCAGGGAGGAAAGTTATCTCCGAGGTTCAACGGACCTTTCTAGGTAATCAGTTGGGTAGGGAAGGTGGTTTACCTCTTGACCCATCCACCTCAGTTTCACTAGGTGCACGATGTTTTCCACGTATCCCATGTGAGGAGATACGTGCTCGACCCTTCACATATCATCGACCATGAGGAGCAGGACAATGGCGATGGGGTTACTTCCACGGAGGTTCTAGTGAGGATCAAGGATCGACAAGAGCGGATCCTATGGGGACGATCGATTCCTCTGGTACACTTTCTTTGGAAGCACGGGAACCTCCAGGTGAGCACATGGGAGCGGAAGGCTCAGATGCGTGCTCAGTACCACCTTTGTATCCATAAGTTTATGGTGAAGCTTTACGGGGACGTAAAGCCCTGTGGTGAGAGTAATTTAAAGACCCGTAAATTCCATGGATATTTTTTTTCGTAATTTTCTTTGTAATTTTACAAGAAAGCAGTTTCTGACGGCACCTGATTCTGAGGCCCGGTGTTCCCAGAATCATTTTCTGAAGTTTGGCTCAGGTACGTTCAGTGAACGGACGAGGGGGTTTTTCTAACTTTTGAACCGGTGCTCGGAACCGAATTCTGAGGGCACCGATGGAATCACAGCATCGGTAATTTCTTAGAAATGCCTCTCCCGGAGATGCGTTTTCTCGGGTGTGGTTTTTTAATTTTCTGGCTTAAAGTTAAGAAATAAAACAATTGTACGGCAAACTTTATTTTATTTCACTTAAGCCACTTTGAAGCCACCTGAAAGCCACTTAATGCTTCTTAAGTGGAGTTGTTGCGGATAGGGTGCTATCCAGAAATATCCTACCCTCTTGGTAGGATATTTGTGAGGTGGGGCCTGCACGAGCCCCACCGTTTCTTTTCCACTAAGTAACGCACCCGCGAAAACCCGTCATTGTGAAAGTCAACTGACGCGTTTTCTTAATTTTTTTAACACACCAATTAATTGGGCGGTTTTCTTCATTGAATTAATTAGGAGGTTTATTTCGTTGAATTAATTCTACGAATTAATGGGTCGTTACTTATCTCTTTTTCGTTTCTTAACCGGTTTGAAATCCGTTGGCGTAGTAATAAAATAAGACCAACGCCACATCATGAGGATTGCACATAGGGAGGATTTTGACATAACTCTTGTTCCTTCACCCTTCTTTGCGAAGAACGAGAAGAACGCGAAGAATGCCGGCCTCCGACGAAGAACGCCGAACCGCGGAAATCGACGACGCGACGCCGTGTGCCGCGACAACGACGTTTCCTCTTCCGTGACGTTCTTCTGCGACGTTCCTTCATCCGCAACGAAATCTTTGATCTTCTGTTTGAGTTTGTTGATGTGCACCGTATTCCGCGACGACGCGACTCCCTTCTGCGACGACGCGACGCCTTCCGCGATGCGACGATCGCCTCCTTCCGCGGCGATCAAATCCGTGAAGAACCCGCGTGTGAAGACTTGACGAGGTAGGGGTTGTTGTGAATAATTCTTTTATATTCTCGTGAACATTTCTTTAAAAATTAAAGAACCGGATTCATATGAACAATTTTAATTTATTAATTTTTTTTTCATTGGTTTCATAATTCTCCCGTTGTTATTATTCTAACGTGGAGGGTGCGGGCCAAACGAACACGACCCGACAACCCTCCGCCGTTCTTCGTGGTTGTGCGGATTTGGCGGGTGACGACAAAACGTAAATCAAGGGAATTTTGATGATCCCGCAGTGAAGAACGGAACCCGGGAGGGGCAACGGCATAGACGGGAAGGAAAACGGACCACCGGAGCAACTCTGGGGGCCCGCGGAAGCTGCCGGCGGCGCGGGTCGCCGGCGGCGCCCCGGCGCGCCGCCGGACAGGGCCGCCACGGCTTCAGTCGCGGCGGCGGCGGCCAGCGGACCCGCGACCGCGAGGTTCCGGCTCGCCCGCATGGGACAGGATGACATGTTGCGTCTGCTGAATCAGTGCGGCCCCACGCGGGGCCGCGACACCTCCACCCCGCGGGGGCAGCGCCCCGCGGCACCCGAGCTGCTCGGCCGCTCAGAAGAGCCGAGCCAGGCCGGTCCGACCGGCCGGGCCGCACCCAGGCTGGACCTGACCGGGTCCGGCCGGGTTGGACCGGTTCGGGTCGACCTGATTCGGCCGACCCAGGGGGGGTCGGGCCGGGCCCGGGCCCCCGTCTTCGGACCATTTTCGGTATTTTGCCTGTACCTTGAGGTAAGGGACTCCGAACGACGCACAGTTAGCGGCAACGCGATCCTTGGATCGAGACGGTCGTTTCGGTATATCGCACTAAAGGTTTTGGATTACTTTGGGTTCGGCCGGGTTGGTTCGTACACAAAACCAATCGGGCCCTCAGAGCGGAAACGCTCATATCTTGAGCTACGGACGTCCGATTGACGTGCCGTCGACTTTGATGGATTCCTCTAAGGGAGACAGATATTTTGGCTTACTCCGCTCGAGGTTTTTATGCAGTTGGAGTATGGTTGGGTTGGTTTTAACTTAAAAACCAATCGGGCCCCCAGGACGAAAAAGCCAATAACTTCCAGACCGGGTGTCCGATTGACGTGCCGTCTGTTGTGTTGCATTACTATTGACGATACTAAACTTTTGGCATCCTCCGCCCGAGTTTTGGATGCAGTTGGGATATTGCTGGGTTGGATTGTACCCGAAATCCAACCGGGCCCATGGAACGAAAAAAGATGATATCGTTCAGACAGGACGTCCGTTTGACGAACCGTCAGCGGCGTTGTTGATCTCGTCGAGAAACGGTCCCTATGAGTATACCTTATGAGAGTTCAGGGTACAGATGAGATACGGCTGGATTGGTTCGCTTACGAATCCAACCGGGCCCCTGGGACGAAAAGGCTAATAACTCACATACCGGGCATCCGATTGACGCGCCGTCTGTTGCGTTAAGACCCCTATGACCAGGCGGCCTTTTGAGATACTTCTTCGTCGGACTTTGAGATATTTGGAGTATCGACCTATAGCTCGTGGACCGAACCCTCCCAGAGACGAGCGAGCGGAGTACGGAGACCGTGTAGACGACTGAGACCTGACGACTGCTTGACCGACCCGACTTGGAGTGAGTCGACTAGCCCAGTGGACGGAGCGCCCGGTATTTGGCGGCAGAACCACGGCGGACGGAGTGCCTGGTAGTTGGAAGCAGACCCATGGTACTCGACCGGAGGAGTACCTATGTAGGATGTTAGGGAGAGCGCCCGGTATTTGGTGAGAGAACCTCAGCGGATGGAGCGCCCGGTAGTTGGCCGCTGACCCGCGGTACTCGACAGGAGGAGTACCTCCGTAGGCTCTGAGGGGGGGAGCACTACTGTGTTTGGGTGGAAGACCCCGTCGGGAAGCACTACTGTGTGAGGTGGCAGGCCCGCGGTACTCGACAGGAGGAGGACCTCAGCAGTCTTAGGTTAGTGAGCAGTACCTCGGAGTCGTGACAGGACCACTGTACACTCCAGAGACGGATCTCTTCAGCAGTTACAGTTTCGTTAATGAAAATCCTGGTTGAGATGAGACTTTTGACCTTTGTGTTTACCTCATGATTGAGATGGGTCACTTGATAACTTAGGTATATGTATGGGCATATACCTGGGTAGTGGTTATCCGTTGATTTCACAATCCTTGTGTTTCTTCATGATTGAGATGGGTTACTTGATAACTTAGGTATATGTATGGGCATATACCTAAGTAGAGGTTATCTATTGAGATCTTCTTTGTGGTTATCCATGTTGGTTTAGTGAGACCTTGAGGGTATCAGGGTCTTTACTGAGTATCGTTATACTCACCCTACACGGGCTATGCCCGCACCTCGTTGTGTTGGTTGCAGACGACGGGCAGTGCTGACGGAGGCCGAGTGTTCGAGGACTGGACGGTACCCGGAGGTGGACTACACGACGAGTCAGTACCCAGAGGTGGACTACACGGCGAGTCAGTACCCGGAGGTGGACTACACGATGAGACAACCCATAGAGGAGGTTGACGGGCGAGAGCGTGGATGAGGCTATCTATACCTACACTTCAGGTAGGATCCGTGGTGGACGACCAGGAGCTGCACCATCTGTATCTACCCTTCAGGTAGGATCTGAGGAGGACGACCTAGGAGCCTCTTCCATCCTTCCAGCTGTTATCTTTTCTGTTGTACTTGTTCAGTTGTAGTTGTACTTTCTTTTGGGTTTGTATTCTGGCCCATTTACTTTTCAGCACTTCTCTTGTACTTAGTGTTTACTTTTTTCCGCTTTCTTACTCTATGGTGCTTGATTTCTTTTATAATTTCAATGCCTTCCCAGTTATCGGGATTTACTCCTTTGGTGCTAGTCTCCAGCCCCTGGCCTATGGAAGGCGGGTTTGGGGTAGTCACGGCACGGGCCCCAAGGACGGGTCGTGACAGGATAATTTTTTTTCTTATTTTATGGCTCCCATCTCCCTCGGCCATCCCCATATCCTACTTCGATCATTTATGTTTCCCCCTTAAAACCCTATGACTAGGGTCGATGGTGCATCAGATCACCACACCTATTTCTTCTTTCCTTTTCCACCTTTTCCTCCTTGATTATTTTTCTATCTCAATGTGTTTTTTTATTCATTTAATTGAATCTTTAAAACTAAATTCATGGAATGAAATCTTTAGTCATACTGAAGGCTACCACCATTAAAGCATCTGCATACCACAACCAAACTCTGAACTTGTGTTCCAACACTCCTCTCTATGCCGGACTTAGTGCGATGGTAGCACTAAGGTTTTGGGTTATGTGGTTTGGTGGTATGTGGTGCTATAGGAACTTATGTCTTAGCTAGATATTGGATTTGGCTTATCATATATCTCCCATTGTGTTGTCGTTTACCATATTCCTCAGTTTCCCAAATTCTTCCCTTGATCTCAAGCACCTATGATTATCTCTAACTCAGATCTGAAGTTATGGTTCCACAATGGTTTTGGGAGGTGGGATTTAGAGAACGACGGTACCCCTCAAGTGGTATGTTTTGGTTTTTGGTTAAGATTGGTTTTACTTATTTTCATTGGTAGACGATTTGTTCAAGACCTTCTCTTTGATGGCCTGATGGTGTTTTCTGGATTGGTTGTAATATTTTTTGTATTTGGAAGAAGACATCAATGGTTCATGATGGTGCTATTCATGGTTACAATACTATTTATTTTAGGTATTGATGATTTTTTTTGATTTGAACTGATATTTTTTCATATTTTGGGTTTACGATAGAAAGTGTTATTTTTTTGTGGATGTGGATGGTGATTTCCAGGGATTTTGTGATTTCAGGAATATGACGATAGAGTCATCATGAGACGGCATCAATTGTGGGTGTATGACATGAGGTGTCCGTATGACATGAGGTGGGTGTGTGATGATTCCATTTGTTTTAATATGAAATTTTAATTTGTATCATGTATTGTGTTCGGCTATGGATACAACTCACCCAAAAATCATGTATGTTCAAAATACAAAAATGAAATTTCAGTCAGTATGATTTTCAGTAACTAAATACGTTGTTTTATATCTCCTCAGTAAATGAAATTAAAACTAGTTCATCATATTAAAAATTAAAGGAGAATGCTAGGACAAATTCAACAGAATAAATATTGGAATAAATTAAGATACATTTTATATTTTCAAAAGGATTAGACATTGACATGCATATAAATATCTAGGATGGAATAGATTAATTCAGTGAGAGAGAAGAAAGTATAGCGGAAACCTTGTTACTTTTCATTTTTTTTTATTTTTTTTATTTTTTTTGATATGTCATCTTATACTCTATATTTCAAAGTATTAAATATAATGGATGGGTAGAGCACCCAATTTATTATATATTGGATAGATAAAGAATTTGAAATTATATTGTTTTAGATATTTCAAGGAATTTATTGTTTCCTTAACACTATTAATTGGTTCCAATATTTAGTGTGAGAATTAATTATTTAATGTGAATATGGTTTTGATTATTTTTTTATATTCTGTTCTATCATAGATACAGAATAATCAACACACTCTATTTGAACATAAATTTTCATGATTGAATGATTTTTAGAAATTATTTATTTGTTTATTTTTTTTGACATTTGAGGATGTTAGAGTGATTATACTCGGTTTCGTTGGAATAATGATAACATATTGCATATTGGCTAAGAAAATTTTGGTTAATTAACTATATGTTTTACACATATTAAAGAAAGTAGTCCACATAAAGGAAACTATTTAGAATTTTTTTTATATATTTCATTTTATAAAATGTTCAAATGGGGAATTATTTTATATCAATTCATTTATCAATTAAAAATGAATAAATATTAAATTTTGA
This sequence comes from Viscum album, assembly GCA_963277665.1. Lineage (NCBI taxonomy): Eukaryota > Viridiplantae > Streptophyta > Magnoliopsida > Santalales > Viscaceae > Viscum > Viscum album. The sequence continues at coordinate 888,992,433 of OY728159.1, read as the reverse complement.
ATATGAGGTTATCATTATAATTGTCAATCCATACATAACATGATAAATTAAAACTAAATTAATATTATAATTTTTTTTATTGTTTTCATGTCCAAATTTTTATTATCCATTCTATTTTCAATTACACCTTTTTTAAAAAGAGTTAATGAAATACAACCTTGAGATAATCTAGGTTAAAAATAACACAACATTACTATGGAAATAAAATATATTTTTTTCAACACTCCATAATTGGTGGATGAAATATTTCGAACATATGGAGATATTCTCTTGACTATTATATTTCTTTTTTTTCGAAATGGATCACGATGAAAATGTCCACAACATCATCAGTAGTATATTTTTTGATTTATGTAGAGATATTTAAAATGATTCAAATAGAAAACAATGACATTAATGTTTGTGTGAATATTGAAGAAATTAAATTTTTTTATAAATACATCACATGATTTGAGAGGTAGAAAAAAGATGTTTCTCAATAAGAGTTTAGGGGAGTGATAATGGGAGGAATTCATGAAAATTTTACTAGGTTTTATCTATGCATTATAATTTATTATCCAACGTTAATAAAAAATTGTAATTTACCATAAACCGTAATGAAATAATACAAATAATTAATTTTTATAGAGTAATTATTGTCATTTTAGACTTTTTAAATAAAAAAAATTATTTACCACTCATAAAATAGAATTATTGAATAGTCATGGTATTTTAAAATTTCTTCATTGATTATTGAGATGTGATTAACCAAACAAGTCCAATATTGGAGAATATCCTTGAATCCATTTTGACATTAATTATTGAATCCATCATTCAATCATGATCCTCATTTTTATGTCTTCCTTGGTCTCATCCTTTGAATTTCCTCTTTATGGTAACACTTTGTTTTATAATTACAGAAGTATAAAAGATATGAGGACTAAAAGAAATTAATTACATAAAACATTTCAACATGTTAGTCAACATATTAAAATTTATGGGGAAATTAAATAAAATGAATATTATTTAACATTATAATTGTAAAAATATTATATTTAATAAATAAAAAAATGAAATTAATAATTTATAAACAAACCAAATTTTGGCATAAACTCATGATCATACATCATATGGAAAAAATAAATGTTAAATATAATATCCCACTTGCCTTTTAATGTACCAAAAATTAATTAATTAAATATAAATAATTATAAAATTCATCTTATATTCATTTTCTTTTGTCCATATTTTATTTAAAAAATTAAAAAAATCAATAATTATTATGTTACATCAGAAATTTAAATATTTTATTTCATTTAAATAAATTTTCCATTAATTGATTTATAATATATATATTTATATATTATTATATATACATTCCTTAAAATTAAATGAAATAAAAACAAGGGGCATATTTGTGAGGGATAGAGTTATTCCAATATTTCAACGGAGATATTAAAGTAGATAATTTTTTCAGTTTTCTGGGGGTGATTAGATATCATAGATGACCATGTTATTGCCATTATTTATTCATCACCATTAGATTATGGATGTTTCAATGAAGTTTGAGTTTCTTGTTTAGATTCACATATTCATGGGGAATGAAAATTTGATCTTTGTGCTTCCTTCATCCCATACCAGATATGAGAATTAGAATATAATTTTTTATATCAATATTATATGTTTGAATAAATTATATATGTATCTTGGTTGATATTAACTATTTCACATATTTGGTTTTGTGATGTGAGAAAAATATATATGAATCTATATAGATAATTGGATTTCATTAAGTCTATTTGTCGATATGATTGAAATTGTTATGGATATGTGTAGAAATATACAATCATATATATATTACATATATTTTTTTAAATATGAATATATCTAAAAATATGTGTGCACCCTCTTATATTTTTTTAGAAATTTATTTTAAAAATGATATGAATCTGTAGAGATAAATGAACGATATTATATCTATATCATATGTTAAGGTAAATTAGATCCTGATTTTTGAGGTTAATGGATTCTTTTATATATCATCAACATATCTATGTAAAATAGAGTTTGATAAGTATTGATCTATTTCTTCTCTTATATTTATTTTTATTAATTAGTATAAAATATATAAGGACCAATATAGATCAAAATTCATTAGATATGACTTTACTTCTATTAGTAAATCAATAATAGATCTACCCATATTGAGAACCATTAGATATATAATGAATAATAAGGTTATTTTTTTCCTAATTAATCCAATAATAATTAATTTTATCAAATTATAGGTAACCCCTCTAATTACCACTGTATCATCTGTCCGTTGTAAAAGTAGGGAGTGATGGGTGTATGATTTAAAAATTAATCTAAATCTATATGACTTTTAATGAAAAATAAGTTATGTGCACTAATATTTGATTAAATTTTGTAAATATATCAATTACCTCATGAAACATACATGAGATTAAATCTCATGCTGGTGTTGTTGTTTTTATTGGTTAAGGATCTGTAGACGAGTCTATATTGTGGCATTAAATAATTTCAATAAATATTGTGTTCTCGTTTATAATAGGTGGTGTGAAAGCATGATTAACTACTACCACTCCCAATCTAAGACCTGACCCAATACATTATGTAAAAATTATTTTTTATTTTATTAAAATAACACAATTTTGTAACTATAGATGTTATAAAAGTGGGTATGGGGGTCATGAGAGTGATTGGGGGACTTAGTGTAATATTTATGATTACATTATTCTACTACAATCTCACTTACTAACTAGTACAAGTCTATGGGGAAGCCATTGGACATCAAGTATTTATTAATATTTAATTTTCCCAATGGATTTATGGTGAGTTAAACATTGTAAATTTTGTGGTCCACTCGCACACTATTTAGATTTAGGAATCATTTTTAAAAGGGGGAATATTATTATGTTTTCAATTTCTAAAATTTCTATATAACAATAATTTTGGATTGTTTTTTGCTTGATACAATGTCATATGAGGGTGTCCCGAATCTTTATGGATTTTGGAAAGACTCTATAAATAATATAATAATTTCTATTCTATATTTTATAATATATGAATTACAATAATTCATACACTCTATAAGATTCAAATATTGTTTTCCATTAATGACTAATTCCATCTCATCATTTTTAACAAAAATTCCCTATTGAAAATATATTTTCGGATTCCCAATATACTCTATCATATTATAAACAATATGATAGTACTAGATTAGTGGGTCCGAATGATATTTTGTTATGTTCTCTGAGATATTTTCCCCTCAATTCTCACCATCGTATCATAATTTACCTTGTACAATCACAACAACATCTTGGAAAATTGTCCTAAAATTATATTAATTTTTTTCTATAGAATTGGTATCCTAGAAACTCCTTTTAGTATAGATAATAATTTCCTTTTTTTGAACATCATTGAATCTATTAATGTGGTGATTTTGGAATGTGGCTTTTAATTTAGTCATTTAATGTGGTGGATTACATATTCCCGTTATATTGTTATAAATTAACATGAAATTCTTGTATTTTGGATAAACCATAAGACTTTTTATTTATCATTTTCATGGAATAACATTTGAAATTTTAAACTAATAAAAATCGGTGATCATGTCATTAATTTGTGAATTTCTTTTTTTATAGTGGAATAATGTCTTGATTTAATATATCAAAATATTGCTAATTTTTGGAATGCATTGAAATGTCCCATATATTCCATATGAATTTAGTTTCTTTGGAATTACACAACTGGTAATTCGATTAAATTAGGGGACTCATTTAATGTTGAGGTGTGAAGAAAAACTTTTATTCAACAAGGGAAAGGTCTATGGAATGACTTAAATGATGATGTAGTTTCTACTAATATTCATTACTATGAATTCCATGGGGTGACAAAACCATAGATTCAATCAATGCCATCACATATTTAATACCATATAATCATACCACAGATTCTTGAGGGGGTATCTTCATTGAATTACAAATTATTATCTCCCTATATTTAGCTTGATCATATATGTTGTGTCATTTCCTAGATGTCCCACATGTATTCCAATCAATCAATGTCTTGAAATTTAAAAGAAGGATCTATGAGTGTAGATCAAATAATTTAATTCCTTAATGAATGATAAATGGAAATTCCAAAATGATCCATTTAGATTCATTTTAGTTACTTAATTATAGTTTCCTCAGTGATGTGCTCGAGAATAAAATTTTTTCTTGATATATCCACCATGATTAGTGGTATCTACAGTGGTAAAATCAGGTTAAGTTTACCTAGATTAACCCCTTCATACATGAGGTATGACTTGTTATTAATAGTCACTTAAACTTAGTATTATTATTAATGACTCAGTTATATGTTGTAAACCATTATTTTATATAGTTAAATACTATAATTAGACTACAAAACATTAGGGATAGCATATAATGTTTTATTGACACCATGTATTAGATGTCATTTTCGACCTAAACCGAATTCGTGGATTATGTTATGAATAAGGGAATGCAACTTTTTATTGATACTTGATTATATATGTTGGATAGTGCTTGGGAGATGTGATCCAAGATAAACATAAATAATTTTAGGGACTTATATTCTGTTAATCTATTTACATTTATTTATTGTGGGTATTGATGTCCCTAATATGACTTATATATATTCTCTACCTATTATGTATGTATCATCAATATGATATTGCATATGATGTGACATATTTTTTTAAAATCTATAGATTATATTTTTTGATGATATATTATATTAAAATTCATTTTTTTCTATTTGTTTCTCAAAAATAAGAATATAATCTCCAAACTATACCTCTTATAAACCCTAGCTACATGGTGGAATACTATGGTCTATGTGGAGTTTCACGTTAGGATAGGTGGTACACTAGTTTAGTGAAACCTATTGGGGAATTATGAAATGGTATCAAAGTATTATTCTATTTATTTAAATATTTATGTATGGTATATAAATTGAGAAATATTTTGGGACTTATAAAAATATAATAATATGATTATCTAACCCACATGTGATAGAAAATCCATTTATTCATTGCTGGGAACTATTTCTCAAGGAAAACATTTTAAATGTTGTTCAATTTTCACACTGATTGAGGAATTTCTTTTAGAAGGATATTTTAATTGGATTCTAAATATTGGGGACGTATCAAATTACGGTGTGCATTCATGCATCGTATTTTACAAGACGCTATTTTTGTTACATTATAATTATTTCAAATATTATCAATATTTATTTGATTATTTGGTTGTTGTTAAGTTATTTTATGTGACTTTATTAAACTATATATTGTTTTCATATAAATATTAATAGTGTAATTCTATATAACTAATCTATAAGTGAATAAAAAACATGAAACCACGACCTCTTGGTATTGAATGTAATTTGATTATTTAAATATGGTTGATAGTAACAACATAAAGACTATTTTACTCTATAAAAAGTTGTTGAAAATTCCTATAATGAAACCTTATAGATGGTATTTGAAAATATCAAGGAATGTAAAAATAAAAAGTAGTTAAATGAATATAATATATGTGTCTTTGATCAAAATTAATGATGGACTCTTAGACGAATATGATAACATAGGAATGCTATATATTTTTTACTTGACATTAGTGTGGGTTGATGGGCACCGCGGGTGAACATAGGCTATTAGTTCAATAAAATAGAATTGTATCTAAATTACAAAAAATGTTATATCATTTATTGTTATAGGGATGTATTATGAGATTATAATTTTTAATTAAGGCCAAATTTCTCATAGTCATCCACTAGAATATCTCTTTGGAGGGATCATTGAACATCTCCCAGAGGTTTAAGAGACCGAGACACTACATATTTTTAATTATGTCATAGTATTTTAGGTTATTATCACTCATAATATGGATAAATTTTATTGCATTATGCATTCCATTTAGAGAGAGGCACCCTAAGTCATGGGGTTGATGTCCGACTTGACCATTGTGTTTTAGCTACGACATCTATCTACCATGTTAATGGAGTGAGGAAATAGGTATGTTATACTTGGATTGAGTCTATACAATACATTTTCTACAATATGTATACATCATGAAAATATAGGAAATCATTCAATTTATAGGATTTGAGGTCATTATTGGAATTGAAGGAATGTTGTGATATGATAAGATAAATATATAGTTATGGTATGTCAGTATTTCTATGTAGGATTATTAGAATATTTTTTTTATAACATGATGTCTAGAAAGTTATGTGATTTCATGAATTTGAATCATGGGATATTTTATCTCTTATATTACATTTCATTATTTGATATGTTATATTGGTTTATTCCATTTATGGCTAGTGATGAATTTTCTTGAATGATGAACGTCATCGATCTAATTTGGTATGAGATACCGACATAGTTTAATTTTATTCTTCTAACCATATCATCCGAGATAGTTGATATAACATTTATTACTAAAAGAAATATGATAGTGCCACATGTTACATTGTGAGAAGCACCAATTGTAAGTCGAACATCTAGTTGTTAGAAGCACAAATTTAATGGGTCCAGGTACATCAATGGTTGAAATTCCATCTCGGAATACAGTGAGGTTGTATATAATCAGTGTTCCAAAATTGGTGATTACAATTTTCATTGTGGTTGGTATCTAGTTGAGTGATGATATTGTAGGATGATTGGTGATATCTAGTGGTATTTTTGGAATATGGAGCTTGATCCCAATGATAGAGCTACATGGTCAATTATATTTCTTAGATCTATATTCACTACCCCTAGGCTAGATAGATGCTAGAGCATGATGGGTTTTATATATCAAGGCATTGGCATCATGTTCTTAGATTATAGGTAATTCATTATAATATAATAGTATGAGTCTAGAAAGTCAATTTAGGATGTTGGTCCATGTTTTAAAGAATTCCTATGGAATGTAACATATTCCCAAAGAGTGGGATGTTGGGGCATCGACCATATGATATATGATCACAGTGGATTCCACCTTAAAATAATCATTATTTGACACAAGAGACTTACCATTAAATACATACTCGTTTTATGGTAGGTTTATCATTATATATCAAGTATATGTATGGGGTAATGACCTTTCATGCCTACATGGAAGTATGATATTAGATAGTCAATCATTATTGGGACAGTTCTCTTAAGATCAATTATTAACAATTTCCATGGGGCCGTTTGTTGTGTTTTATATGGCTATTGGTCCTCATTTTGTGAATAAATTTTCATTTACACTTGTATGTTCATATATATTTATGTTATTGATGTGTTTCTATTGTGTCCCATGAAAGAGGTATTTATTTTTTATAGCGGGATTGTGAAATACATTTTAGATTATAAGGCTATTATCAAAAGACATTTGGTGAGGTTTTATCTTTGATTTTCATCCTTATATTAGATTCATGAGGAGGAAGTTAGTATTTTACCCCTATGTTTGACTATTTTATGGATATTTGCCAAGATAAATTTTTTGGATTACTAGATGAGGGGGTGGATTTAACCATCATGTTCATTTCATTAATTGAACCATTTTCATTTTGATAATATCAGATAGCTTGGAAAAAAATTTTATGTTATTTAACCATCTTTATGACTTAACTTCCTTGGGATATATTTTTTATTGTATGAATCCTTTGGGACCTCTTATTATATTTCTTAAGAAGGTTTATGGTAATTTATATTTGTGTGTGGATTTTCATTTGTTTAATTTGGAGACTATTATAAACCAATACCAAAATCCTTATTCTGTTATTATTTTTATAGTCTTAGGGGTTATAAATTTTTATTCATCGTCAACTTGAGGTTATTTATAACCATAATATTGTGAGACCCTTTGATATAAAATTTAAGAAATCTGAATATATTTATACACTAAATTAGTGCTTGTAAATGTCAGTAATTTTGATGACTGAACTATCAATTTTATCTATATAATGAAAATATTTATTAATTTGTAAAAAGATATCATTTTGGTTGATTTGTGAATAATATCATCATGTATATTAAGACATGTATGGAGCATTCAAAACAACAAGTGATCATTTTTGGAACACTATAGGATCATCTGTTGATTTCAATGTTCTCATTGTTTTATATTAATATCAGCCGTGTACAATTAGTAGGGAATATAATATGGGATATATGCATGTCTATTGGCCTCGTGAATGTGAGAGTTGTGGTTTTAGAGAATATCACAAAAATGATTTTTATATTCGAGGCATCGTAGTCATGGTATGTTATTAATAATGATTATTTCATGAAATTTACCATTGAGAGTAAACTCTAATTGACAATCCAAAATGTGAGCGATGAACATTTCATTAGAACAATATAGAATGCCTTCAAGAAGTTAAAATAGAGATTAACCATAACATTGATCGTGATATATTAATATCCAAATATGTAATATATTGAATATCTCAAGGCATGTGGTATCAAGATGAATCTATTGATGAAACACGATGATGAGGTGGTGGCTTATGGGTGTCAACAATTGAGACCTCATGATTGGAATTTACCTATTCACAAAATTTAGTTAGAAATTGTATTAAATTTTTTGAAACCATGAACGAACAATATTATGGGAGAGATTTTGATAGAATATATGGTCCGAAAAAATGGTTCAGTTACTTCATAATATAGTGTAACATGGATCTTCCATAGTGAAGGTTCATTTATCACAACTAGTAATTTTAGTTGGACCTAGAATATACATCAAATAAGTGATATAAATAAACTTTTTATCTGATCAAAAAGTCACAGACATATGTTGTTCAAGAGTCAAGAATCATATTCATTCTAATTGATCCTTTTTATAATGTATCTAAATATCCATGAGGACCCTGATTGATTAGTTATTATATCATTATATATAGTTCCTTTACTTCTTTTTCTGATTAAGAGGAGGAATATGTCATATCTGTTGTTCCTAGAACTCATGGATATAATTGATGGTGGGGAGTAACCAATGGACTAGACTGTGGATAATTAGGTGATTATTCATGTTCATAGGCACATTTTATTTCATATTGGAATGGATATATAATTTATGAGGGAATAAAAAGAGCATGTAGGTGAATTACACCCCGAATCACTGAAGCTATACCAGGATCTATATCATATGAATTGGTGGATAAGCATGAATAAGGATATAAAATGACTCGTCACATGCTACACCACATTTCACCAAGTGAATATTGTGCATCAGCAACCTAATGGTTTTCTATTGTATCTTACCATTACAGAGAGGAGGTTGTATGAAGTAAATTTCTCAAACAACTATTAATTTATAATAAAATTTTTTAGATTAATATTAATTAAATGACACAATCACAATCTGGAGGATTATAAAGGTATAATGCCTTTGAAAAAATGGACACATAAACAACTTGTCCATAAGGGAGTAACATCATCTCCCACGTTGTTTTTAATAACTATCACCCTTATTAGAAATATCATACCTAAAAAAATGCATCAGAACATGGGGAAATGAAATATAGGAAAGGGTATTATCAGATAGTTATTATGGGTAAACCCGGGATATATCATCTTGTCATTAGCATATGAGAATGAGAAATTCATTATAAAATTTGAATACCATACCTTGATTTCATTTAACATAATCATGATAAATGGCATAAATATTTATAGTTCATATGAAATTAATCATAATGTAATAAAATAATATGAACCATTATAGAATAATATTTTCAAAAGACATAGATTTGTGAAATTCAGATAATATTTTAACATTGTGAAAATGAATAGTTAGAAATAGTTTAAGTCATTATGTTAAAGACTTGAAATCATACCATACTATAATAATATGTACATGATGCTAGGTCCATGAATAAAATTTTGGACATCAAACCAGGTCCACCAATAAAAATTTGAACATGTAATCAAGTTTTCACATTAAATTTTGAAATTTAATCTGGGTCACTCATAACATTGTGAACATTTAATATAGTCCATACATGTCATATTCATTCTTTAGTTATTCATCATTACCCAATGTATTGGATGATATTATTGGTCCCCCAAATAACATAATGAAAATCTTACATATATATTCCGAAATATAATAAAATAATCATTATATCTAAATACATGAAAATAATTGTTCCTCATAAAATATTCATCATATAATAACCCATGAAAATAATTGAATATCTTTGAAATTTCATCAAAGCATTACCATTGGAAATGAAATATGTTTCATAATAATTCAGTCAATTTAATAAAACATAACCCATAGAAAAATAAATGGATTTCATAAGAATTTTATGAGGGTATAACCAAAAAAATAGAAGTAGGTTTCAAAAACATATTTACATCAGAAACATAAACCATTATATTGATGAATAAGACTTTTATCATAAAATCAAATCCATAGTAAAGAATTATTTATATTAAAAAATGTAATGATGGATGAAAAATGGCATTGAATGTTTACATAGAACATTTATATTGTAAAATATCCATTCCACATTGAAATCCATTTAAAAAAACTTTTTCAAAATCATTTTCACTGAACATACCTTTATAAACATTTAATGGATGCTTTAAATATCATTTTTATCTTTTCATGAAAAAAATCCTTCCAATTTAATAAAACTTTTTATCACATAAAACATTTTAAATAAACATTTAAATTATAATTGACATGGAAACATATAAAGGATTCTATAATACATTAACTGGTCGTGAAGGAAATAAATTCACTTCATTTTATACACTATAAAACAATTATTCTTTTCTAATTTTCATCAAAATGAAATTGCGGAATGATTTGAAAAATTACATGAATATTACATTATATTTTTTATCAAAATAGTAGGAAAATGTATCTTTAATAAATCATTTGGATAATGTAAAAAGAATAGTCAAATACATTTTTAGAAAAAGTTGTTTTTAAATAAAAATAGGTTTCCAGGTGAAGAGATAAATGAAGTTGATTTTTATGAGAAACATTCCATTGAAAAATTGAGTACAAAATTTCCTAAACATTTAATATTTTTATATAAATTAATTTAAAGATAATTTTTAATATTTGTTTTATTTTTATCATTATATTTCATCACTAAGATAATTAACATCTCAATACCTGTAAATAATGAAATTTTATCATAAATCATTTCCCACCTAGGATTAAGGTGTCATAAGAAGCACAAAATAATAACATTAAATAAAGCATAATAAATCATCTATATATGTATATTCATGATATAGTAAGTAAAATTTGAAATATATACACCTCATTAAATTAAGTATGGGTATAACTCAACTTATGACTCAATAAAAGAAAATTGGGAAACAAACATTACTTCTTTGGTATATTTTGAAACATAAACAAAGTGAAATAGAGATCCTAAAATTTATATATATGTAAAAATAAAATTGTATATAAAATAATAAAATACATTCATAGTTAGTAAATACTCAACATAATTGAAATAGTTGGTGAATATGGAATGTGTCTCAAAAAATCTAAAATTGAGATGAAAACCCCAAACCATATATCTCGACATAAATATTAAACAGTAAAACCTATTTTATACAAAATAAAAGTTTATGATACATATATTATATAATCATAAATACATATATCATTATATATATTATTTATTTATGATGTTTTATTATACTCTCATTAATAATTCCACATTGAAGTCACATATCAGGAAGTAACTGATATGTTTTTCATGTATGATTTTATTTCTTTTAAATTTTTCCTTGTAAATTTATCAAGGTTAAATAATCTATGTGATATTAAAATGATATAAATATCATATATATTCATATATTTTTATTTAGTTTAGCCAAAAAAAGTAAGAGATATAAAACTAAATACATTATTTATGGAAAACAGTAAGTATTAGGTAAGCATGAACACAGGTTCCATTTTCATAATGGATTAAAAGTAAAAATTGATAATAATATATTAATATTCTAGAATAATTTTATATTTTCATGAATAAAATATAATGCTGACAAATAATTATTACATTACATTTATAATTTAAACTAATAACATCATTTTGTAAGGCAGTCGTAAAAATTAAACAATGTAATGTAATCATATTCCAAATGAATAGAAATTTCTCAGGTAAATGTGAAATAAAAATTTCATAAGTATAATAATTTCATAAATATAAAAAATAGAAATTTAACCCATAAATATATCATTTCATTTTCGGGGGAAATGAAAAAATGATGGCATCACTTCATGAGGTTGTAGTGATACGTTAACATGAATAATGATTTGGTATACGATTTGATTGAAGAGGAGAAGGATTTATGTTTTATCATTAATATGTAATATATAATTTTTTTTGATAATATGGTTATTATTTCATCATGTTTTAATAATAATTGTATCATGGGATATTGGAATAAAATAAAAATCATTGTTTGGGACGTTACTTATTTTTTAGAAAACATTATTTTATTACACAATAAAATTAATTAGTTGTATATATGTCAATAATATTGATTATATTATTATAGGATGGGAATTAGAAAGTTTTTTTTGAAGGTATTGTTTGAAAAAATGGTTTTTTGAACTGTGAAGTGGAGAATTGAGAAGAGGCCTTTTGAATGTGTGGGAAGTGGCACACTTGTATTTATTGAAATGAAAACAGTGTACCTAAATTTGTCACATGTTACAACACAAAGATGTTTTATAGTAACATTAATTGAATATGGAAGTTATAAATAATTATTCCCAATCAGTTATGGACATATTTTGGGACATATAGCCCTTATATGTTTCATTTGACAATAGATATACCCATTTTTGCAATAACTATGGTAAATAGATTTTATTGTTTATAATTTTCATTAAAAATATATATTAAATTAAACTTATTTAGAAATTTAAATTTTTAGGATTAAAATTTGGAATAAAATTTTTCAAATTCAACTAAAATAATTGGAGGAACTTAATTTAAATTATACTTCTAGAAGCAATGAGAAATAAATACATGATTTTTACAATTAATCAATAAATTATGTTCTCCAGAATATAAAAAAATGCACCATAATATAATTCCAGAATTTAGATTTAAAATATTTATTTTATTTTTTCTAAATAATTATATAAAATTAGAAAAATTAATATTAAAATAATTTCTCAAATGGAAAAAAACATAATTTTGAAAAAATAAAACTTTAATCTGACATTTGTATTTATTTTATGTCTTTTCTAGAAAACATGTATATGAATTTTGAACGATTAATTGAATATATATATATACATATATATCCTTAATATCAATCACTAAATTTTTCATTTATTTTTTTATATAATAATTTTAGGTTAACAAGAAATAATTTTTGCTGAACAAATATTTCCCCTATTATAAAATAGTTGTATAAATTTATAATTAATTGATCACCAAATAAATAATTTTATATACATATTTATAAAATATATTTTCTTTATATAATTAATCTTATTCATATCCACCATTCTAATTTTTATTCAATAACTATCTTATTAAATAATAATATTTTAATAGTATGCCACACTTGTTTTAAACTCGGTGTTGTGTATACCATAATATAAGAACAATGTTTAGTGTAACAAAATATAAATATATTTTTTCATGAAACAAAAGAGAAATTCAGTTTTTTTAATAACTCAATATATCATAAGATTGAATTTATTTTAAAAAATTCACAAAATCATTTTGTGTATCATTTTACCCCCATTAAAATGAATTACACCATTGAAATTCATCACATAGGTACCATAATTGATTATAATTAATCCTCATTACATCCTCAGGTCCCACGTAACATCAATATATAGTGGATTATTAAAATAACATTGATTAGGTGATTGGTCTTATTTTATATGACATTATCAGAATGATCTAGAATCAACATCGGATGTTCGTTATAGGGATGATCGTGCTTTGACTTTATGTCTTTAACTTTCATTACATGTGAAGGATATGGTATATAATAACTCAAGAGATATAAATTGAGTACATAGTTAACCTAATAGATGTTTGGTGGATGATCCATGAAATCAAATATGATTTTTATATGATCTGGAATTTCAAGGGGATCGATATTCCTTGGGATTTGATTTTCTATTTATCATACGCACAACTTCATTGATTGGTTTTTCAATGATAAATTTACACTCCATACCTTTCTATAAAAAATTTTGATGAATTTGTTATAAATGAATCAATAATAGTACATGTTTTTTAGAATAGAGTTTAATTTTATTCCTTCTATCTCTAGTTGTTATAATAATAATTTTTTTAGAAACATTTATATGATACATATTAATATTCAAATAGTTAAGTAGAACATTTATCTATAAAACCTCAACAACATTTCAATTTTAAAAATTCATCAAATCGATAAACTCATCACTCTTTTATAATTCAGAATTTTTAACATATGTCAATAAATTTACCAAAATGAACTTCACGATCATACCCTAAATATCATAAGTTTATCTTAATAGTCACATTAAATATATGTGAATACCTTATTCACATATTTTCCAAATGCATGGTAATATCTAAACTTATAATGAAACATCATCAAAAAATAAATTCAATATCATTATTTATATAAAACCATAGATTGTTGTATATATTCATTAAATCCATAAACGTAGTAATTTCTACTAATGAGAATAGTAAAAATATTGTCCCCCAAAGTATTAATCATTTCAATTGTCAACAATTCTAACCAATCTCCTATAGAGACCCAAAACCTAGTAGAATATAGTTGGGGCCTCCTACAACTATATTTTCGTAAGATACATGGAAAAATATAATGAAGGATTTATTAGTTAAGTAGTCCAAGTAAACTAGATAAATACATTAGACTTACATTACATATAAATAATAAAATTATGTTAGAATGGTTTTTGGAAATAACATTATTATATCTAGTGTATCCTTTTATATCAAACTTACTAAAAATTCTACAATCCCGATGAAAGGAAAAAAATAATTGTGATATAAAATTCATAGTATGGTTTAAATACAATAATATAAATAATAAATAAATGAACAAAATAAATATCAAAAGGCAAGTAAAAGAATACACATTACATGTAATCAATAAACTAAAGACTATGTTCATAAATAAACTAGAATAGTAAATATCATAATACACATTCCATTTAAATAACATGATTATTATGATATGATATGGAATAAAAAATATGTTAATGTGAATTACTTAAATAACATTCCATTTAATCCTGAAATTTATATGTAAATGAATCCATAGATTTTTACTCAGTGAAAATAAAATGGATAACAATAATTGAATTCCAAATGCATGAAATACTTATTTATTTAAAAAGATATATCTCATGTATTTATAACTTTACACTCCAAACCATTCATGATATATATTATTATAGACTAGGTAAAAACCCATATAACTATGTCTAGCCAACTAATTTGTACCATAATTCTACTGATGCATCAATATGCTATATATAAATAGTTCACATCTATGGTGTACCATTCCAATTCATTCCTCATTTATAAAATAATCTATTTAATTAATAAATAATGTATACTATTAAATATCAGTATTTAGTAAAGGATGGAAATTATAAAATATTTTTGTAGTTATTAAAATAACATTCAATTTAAAAATTTTATGTAAAAAATGTATATTGGGCAGGAAATGATTATATCCATGTTATATAATTTCTCATTTAGGATAAAAAAATTACAATGATCAATATAGGGTGAATAATTCAATAGGATGTTAATGACTAAAAAATGGTTCAAGGAAGATAATTTCATTACTATCCTTGAAAAAATATTCATTATCTATATAGAGAAAGAATAAGTATTGTATCAATACAGTGAATTCCAATTGGAGTAATAATAAAAGTTTTTCATCATTTTTAATAGACATACCATAAAAATCACAGTATTCATTTTGATTTTATTAAACTTTGTTTTCATTTAAAATCACATTTATAAATATAAACTTTTTAAAGGATGAAAAATATAATGATAAATAATTTTAAAAGGGTTCAAAATATTTTTATTTATTTTAGATGCCTTGGTATTGGAATAAAATAGTCTTTTATGCAATGATTGAAATGAATTTTTGTTTTCCTAAAAACTATCTAAAAAACAATGTTTTAATAATTAAAAAGTGCTATATTACATAATATTAATCTTAATAACCATATGATACTAATAATAACATGTTTATAAATATTTGATAATATAATTTCCCACAATAAAATTCAGGTGTATGGAATCAATTATAAAATGTTATTATAATGTAAACTCTTGAAAATTTCATAACTTTTAAGTAAGAATCAACAAATTAATTTATTATGTGTATCTACTATACAAAAAAATTAATTACAATAAAATAAAATAAATATATTAAATTCCATTACAAACATAATCATTGAATTTTAATGTCAATGAAGATGAAATATAACATAATTAAAATTAAATGATCTATGCAATTCATTACCACTTAGTGACATACAAATAAAATACCAATAGTGGAAATAATTAATATTAAAACATAAAATAAAATGAATAATTATGTATCCAGTATATTACACTTCTATTAGATTTATATAATCTATATAAAATTAATTATATGGATAACATTAGAATATGACTCAATGAAATAAAATTTAGACGAAAACCCTTATTCGCACAATTTCATTATGGTGAGCATCCATTTATATCCATTATAGTTAGTTCGAAGATAAAATTAACTTATTATAGAACAAAATTATTATTTTTATCATAATATATGATTATTTTATAACATTATATCGTGAATCTATTAATAATATTTCATTATTTTAATTTTTCTATTGTTAATTGACTTATTTTTTGTATATATTGACTTATAATTTTGTGTTCATTTTATATCAACCATGATTTAATTATATGAATAATGTAATATTTTTTAAATATCATATATAATAATTTTATATTGATTTATAGAAACTCAGTAAATACATTGATCAAACACTAAATACACCATTATTGGAAAAATATGTCGTACGTAAACATGAATGATGCATCTATTTTATTATAGTATTGGAAGAACGAAAAGTAAATGAGATATAAATATTATCATTCATGAATAATTATTATTTTATATATATCACATATTTTTATTTTACTTATCTTAAATACATTCCATGTATATATTGAATGGATCTCATTGCTTTGCAGGATGGTAGTCCATTGTACATATGAAATATGTTATCGTATTCTCAGAAAACTGAGAGAATGATGATATGCATGATAAAATAAATTAGTAAGAATAATAAAATCATAAATATCATAAATAAATTATATACACTATAATTACATCATTATTAAAAACCATTAATTCGTTTAATTGAAAAACAAATGACAATGGTTCACGAGGAGGTAGTCTGATGTACACAAGAAAAATGTCTTCGTAACCAATTTAATGGACGTTTGTGTATTTATATGTCACACCCTGAACAGAAAAACACCATAGTGTATTTAATGTAATTATTTTATTTTATAATATTTTTAAAAAACTAATATATAGTGATAGAGAAGGAATAGAAATAAAAAATCATTTAATATAACATTACCTCTTCTTCGGGTATTCTACATAGGTATTACCTAAAACCTTAAACAGATATATTTATGAAAAAACTATGGATTATATGATGATGTGAGGAAATTTAGGGATTAATTTAGGATGGTTATGGCTAAGAAAATTTTGTTTTATGGTTTAAAGTGGAGAGGAGAGGGGCCTCCTTTTATAAATGGGGTGAGTGGAACATTAGTATTTTTTGAAACATTATATTATAGAATTGTTTTTTTTCATTTATCCTGGACCATGTGATTTGAAAATTTCTATAACTGAAGCTAATAGGATGATATATTTCATTAATATTTATTTTGAAGAATTTTGGGGTCATTTTTACTCTATTTATTTTAATTTTCACCTATATTTAATATTTTTTCTCCATAATGACAATAATTAATTTTGAATATTCCACTCATCATTTAGGTCAAAAAAATATATTGAAATTACTCGATAATAAGAAAAATACAATGATTCAAAATATATAATCCATTTTTTGAAATTCAATTCAAAATATTGAATATTGAAAATTTAAAAATAATCAAGTAAATGGGATGAGGGTGCAATGTTTTAACATGAAACCGTTGAAAGGTATGGAATATTTTTAAATATATATTCAATATGAAAATTATACCACTGAAAAAATTAAATTAATTAACATATAACTATATATATTTTATATTAAAACTATTTAAATATATAAAATACCATTATAAATATTTTAAACAAGAATTTTTTTTTTCTAATTAAAATTATAGTATTTATTAAAATTCATCAAAAATTTAACATTATATACAAATAGAAAATATTAACGCAAAGAAAATTATTATATTTTTATTTTGAAAATGAAGATATTTATTTAATATAAATTTTAAAAAATTAATAATTTCTGATTTTATATATTGTATGCCAATCAAAATTAAACTTTCTTTTAGGAAAACAATGATTTTTAGGGAAACAAATTATTTATTTTAAATGATGATTATTATTAATTATAATCAATAGATGAAATATCAATACGTTTAATGTATATATATTTTTTAGTTTGTTCAATCCTATTTATATCTTCCATTCCATATTCTTGATGAAAATTTTCATATTAAATAATAATAATAGTAGTATATTGTTGTTTGAAAAAACATATTTTTTTATGTAATATATGATTTTAAAGATACTTGTTGATGTATATAATAAAAGCTAACTCTGAATTGCATGTACTGAAATATATAAAATAGAATTAATTTATTAAATTTTTTTAATATTTCATAAACTATTTGGATTTATTATTCCCTTATACTTGTGGTGTTATTTTTCATACACTCTATAAAATATGATGATCATATTTGAAAATTTTCGGTTGCTACATTCTCTACACATTATTTACATTGTGTCCTAGTATTTTAATCATGATCTCATTAATCATGGGTTTGAAATTTTGAAATACCATTGTTTAAAAAACCATATTATAATATTGGTAATAAAATACCAACATAATAAGAGAGATATAGAATTAGTAATTTCATTAGTAATTAAACATAAATAGGATTTAATATAAGAGAATATTGTTCGAATGTTATGATATAGACATGGATGAAAATAATAAACATTTCTAAAGAGTGATTTAGGTCATTTATCACAAAAATATGAATGGTCATCTCATTATTTAAGGGGTAAAAACCCTCTATAAAATTGTGGTGAAAAGGTCATTGATTTCATCATAAATGATTACAATTGAATATAATATTTTTTCATTATTATTTTCTAAAGTTAAGGAATAATTTTATTATTTAAACCTATATGGTGAAATTCTATGTCACAAAAGAAATTCAAACTTTTTATCTAATCAAATTAATCACTTATCCTAATCAATAAATACACAAAAATGAAATTTTCAGGACTTAGCACTAAAATTTACCATTAATGGATTGTAATAACCATAAATATTTAAAAATATTTTTTTATTTATATTTTCCAAAAAAATTATTGTTCAAATACAAATAACTTATACTCAATAGTAAATTTACTAATTCATAATTAATATTTATTCCTCAGATTATTTATTTAAAAACAATAACATATTAACATGGACATCATGTAGGCCTAAATTACAACTCAAACAGTTATTATCCTTTGGTCATGGGAACAAGACCCTCCTTATATTTTTATATTAATGGTTGTCACCCTATATGCATGATGTACGTTTTATAAACTATATTAATATAATTAGTATAATGTTTATAAAAATATGATGTACATATTGAAAATAAAATTAATCAATAAATAAACGTTTTAATAGGGTTTTTTAATAAATATAAAAATTATATTTTTTTAAATATTATTAGAATTTAATTAATGGTAATTCCAAAAAAAATGGTGATCAATACCTTTTAAAATTATGTCTGGAGAAAGAAAAGGTATTACTCCACAAATAAATTCTTCATATATCATATTCTGGCCATAAATTTTCAAAAAATACCCTTAATCATGCATTTTCATAATGCATACATTTTCAAATGGGGTGTTTATAAATTCACAAATTTAATTAACCTTAAACTCAAAATCCTGATGGTGTTCATATTAATTATATTAATTAAGACATATATTCCTCTATGATTTATCACAATACCACAATGTTTCATAATTCTTATTATAAAATTCTATTTAGAAATCAAATATAAATAAAATAATTATACATTTCATATGAAGTTAAATTCTTCCATGGTATAGGGTTTAACCTAGGTTATTTATTTTCATTATCTATTCAAGTCATTACTAATTTTCTATAATGAAAATGTTAATTACCATATTCATATCCCTTAGTTTTTAAACTAGGAGTATAGTAAGACTCATCTTTGTGTACCTAGTTACGTTTGAGTCAAGTATGATACATGATTTTAAAAGTTATTACCCCTATATACATCATTTCCAGACCCACATATACTTGTGAAATACTGACATGGATATATAGAAATGGAAAGACACATAATCATTATCATATCAGAACATTAGAATGATCTTCTATACATGTCTTAAAATTTAATCATAGGGTTATGATCCCTAATTTCTATTTTCCATAATTTAGTTCCACTATAATATAGTAATATTCCTCGAATACCATCTATATTAACCTTGAACCCCCGTATCTAGGAGTTGAATCCTACACCCATTTCATTAGTATAAGATACAAGGAAACACATCCAAATGAAATGATCACTTACTAGTCCTGGTCAACTAAATACATACCAAAGTATCACATTACATTTCAATACATAATATCAAGACATATATTTCGTGAAAATATATTTATTTCATCAATCATATCCCGATATATCAGTCATAGTAAACATCAAGGAATATTGGGGAAAGAAAATGAAATTAGGTTGTTCTCAAATTCTTAGAAATGGTTAAATACATTAGAAGAAATAATCAATCAATTAGATAATTAATTTAGGATGTTAAATGAAATAATTGATAATCCATGTAATCAATACACTGAGATGGAAGAACAAAAATAATATTTCAATTTAAATAACTGAAAACACATTCCTTTTAAATAACAATACTATCATGATAAAATTATAAAGAATCAATATGTGATTGTAAGTAGCTAAACACACCTTGTATTTCATTAAAAAATTGAGAATGAAATGCATCCATTTATATTTTTTAATAGTTAAAATATTATGGATAATAACAACACAATTCATAATGATGGAATCACTTGTTTATTGGATGCCATTTTCCGTACTACATTATACCTTTACCATCAAGACATTTCATCATATGGTATACACAATATTGGGTAAAAACCCATATAACTATGTAATGAAAATGGATTTTCCCCATGAGACTACCTATGTATAAATGGGATATTTATATCTAGGCCCCAGCCATGTCTTACCTGTCCAACACCTTCTTTATATATTGAATATACATATTAATTAATTGAAAATGTGCCTTATAAAAATATCTTTATTTTGATATGGATATGTATTTATAACTATTTCCCCAGAAAATAAAGTAACATTCTATTTAAGAACCATATGTAATAATTGTTTAAATTCTAGGAATAAATCACATCTATAATAAAAAATGTCGATATATAGGAGAATTATAATGTTCAATGATTACTAGAAAGTGAAAAATTAAATGGGAAGTTAATTACTTAAAAATTATTCATGGATATGAATGTCAATAGTATCCAATGTAAAAATATCCCTAATCCATATTGAGAAGGAATAAGGACAGTATCAACAATGATTGCGTACATTTGAGTAATAAATAAGCATTTTTCACTTATTAATACAAATACCATAAAATTATCTTTAATAATATTCATCTGGAAAATGTCCTTTTAATTTAATAATGAAATTTGAAAATATATTTCTTTAAAATTCACCATAAAAAATCAAATACATCTTGTAATGGGTGAAAAATACATTTATAAATCATATTAATTGGGTAAAAACATATTTTATGTCTTTTTTAGAAAAAATGGTTTTGGAAAAAAAATAAGTTTATATTTGAATAGTGAAATGATGTTGGGTTTTTTGAAAAAACTATCCAAAAAAATTTAATTAGAAAAGAATTAAAATGGTAAAATTATTAGAGAATAATGATTAAACTCCATTAGAGAAGAAAATTAAAGGTTTTATTGAAAAATTATCAAAGAATACCAAACAATGGGAATGAAATTCAAAAATAATCAAGAATAATATGAGATTGTGATATAAAACCTATCATAGATTATAACCTTGATGTGAGAATAAAACATTGAATCAATTATATTTGTCAATTGAAAATCCAGATAAATAGAGTCAGAATAAATTAATATATATCTAATTTCATTACACATTTATAATGAGGAATATTAATAACAACGATGATATAATATAACCCAATGAAAATGAATTTTGACATAGAATTTCTAACCACTTGGTTACATTTAATTAAAATCTCCTTGGACTATATAATTCAAATTGAGTCATAAAATACTATGAATAATGATTTCTTTATATTATTAAATATAAAATGGGAATATATACATAATAATAATGTAATAAGGATCATAACATTAAAATATGCCTCAATGAAATGAATTTGACACGAAAACACATACCTCACATTTCCTTTTGGGTGACCATCATTTAAATACATTTATAGTGTTCTTAAACATTTAATTAAATTAAAACAAAACCGTATTATTATTTTTAACATCATATATTATTATTTTATAGAATCTCATCAGACTTTTAATAATAATGTTCCATTATTTTCATTGGTTCTCACATTGGTTTCCAATTTATTGAGAATGTTTGGATATTTTATTTATTATTCCTCTTTAAAATATCAATTTTTATAAATGAAAATAAATTAAAAATTTATGTAAAAATCATATATAATAAATATATATTTATTTAGATTAAACCATTAAATTTAGGGATAGAAAATTAAATACAACATTCATGGAGATGGTAATTTGTATGTACGCATGAATATTGTTTACGTTATTTTATAGCATTGAGAGAATGAAAAGAAAAATATATATATGTATATTATAATAATGGTATCATTATTATTTCATATGTATTAAATATTTTTATTAATCCATTCTTTATTAAAATACATATAAATCATAAAATAATTGCGTCGCTTCATGAGGAGGCAATCTGCTATATACTTGAGCGACATTATCGTATTCCAAAAAATTAGAAATCATGTAGGTATGTGCGATAAAATAGTTCATGAATCATAGTAACATAAAAAATATAATATATATGATATATATACTATAAATATATTATTAATCCCAATCGTAACAGTTGGTAATGGAAAAAACGACATTGATTCGTGAGGTTGTAGATTGCCTTACACATGAATAATGATTTTGTAATGCTTTTGATTAATTGTTTGTGTTTTTATAGGCCATGAAAATAAAATAAAAACAACTTATTATATCGATTATGTGGAGGTTGTTATGTAATTGTTGTATAATTGTAATTGAATTCGGGGTAGAAGTATTTAAAAAAAGGTTTTATTAGAACATTACCTCTTCTTAGGGTACCCTCGTTAAGTTTTAATTGAAACCATTGACTGTTGGATTTATTAAAAAAAATCTATTATAAAATCAGGGGACTCAATATAGTTATTTATTTGCATTGTGATTGGATGTAAAGTGTGGTTTTAAGGTGAGAATTGGATAGGACAGTGGGTGGCATTTTAAAAGTGGGATGAGTGGACACATGTAATTTTATAGAAGTCTGAATTCCAACCACATTTTTCATATAAATTTGACCCAATATTTATCTTATATCGAGAATTGATGTGATAATTTATAAAAATGGCCATTAAATTGTTTTTATATAATATTGGTATAATTTATTAACCTTTATTCAAAAAAGAAACACTATGTATACTTCTTTTCTCCTTAATCAGTATAATTAATTTTAATTATTTTTAGTATTCAATTTGGTAAAAAAAACTATGTTATACATACTAGATAACATAAATTTTCATTATTAAAAATATTTATAAAATTTGGGAAAATTCATTAAATATAGGTGGATATTTTTAATTAATATTTAATCTTGTTGGTGTGGTGAAAAGATGGTTTTTAACATGAAAAAGTCCAAAATATTGAAATATTTTAATATCTAAAATATGTAATAAAATTATATAAATGAACTAAATTGAATTAATTGATATAAAAGTAAACTAATTTTACATTAAATCCAATTCTAAATATTTTTTATCTATTTAAAAATTTTAATCAAAATTTCTCGTTCCCAATTAAATTTATATTTCCTTCACTATTCATAAAAATGAAACTCAGAAAAATAAATAAAATCATCCTATCAAAATTTTGAAGTTACAAAATCAAAAAAAAATTTATTTTGATATATATATTTTATAAAAGTGGTAAAATTTATTAGTAAAACATGTGTTCTATAAAAGATAAAACCATCTTTTAGGAAAATAAAATTTCCAAAAAATATTTATATTTCTTTTTAAGGATTATTTTAAATTTTTATGATCAATAAATAAATTATAAATATTTGTAACCAATATATATCTATATTTTGGTAATGAAATTTCATGATATCCATTCCAATGGATTGGTGTAAACTATCAACATTAATAATAATATTTATTGTATATTGTTTTTTAGTAAAACTAGTTTTTGCATTTAATGAACGATTTCAAAGAAACTATTTGTTTCGTGAAATTCTATATAACGTAGTATTTAATAAATTTATTGATATGATATATATTTAATTTATATTAAATACTAAATATATCATAATTTATATTGATTTTATATTCTATTCAATGACTGGTGTTACATGTCATACATGATATTGAATATGATTTCATATTAAAAAAAATACAGGATGTTTCATATAACTCTTTGTATCTATCATATCGTTATACCAACATCATTATCAAAACATAATAAAAATATTATGTTATATCTTAAATTAATCTTGTGTTTTCCATGAACTATCACCATCCCATTAAATGAATTTTATTCTTCATCAATACCGTTAAACATATTTTAACAAATCCTAATATGAAAAATATATATGGAACAAACCATATATGATTAATAATGTTTGAAATAAAATACCTAAAATATTCATGAATTGTACATCCCAATTAATCCATTCACTATTATTCATCATATTTTTCTATAATACATTCTTTTTTTCATATATCATTTGATGTTTTTATATCACCGACAAAAAAACCATTACTTGTACCACATTGATGATCCAATTATTGAGATTTCACATGTAGATAATTTATTTTCATAATTACCGTACTCTCAAAATTTGTAACCTTAAAAAATTTATGATTCCGTCTAGAATACATTATTTTCATCCATTTCATTTAATAATGTTTTAATTATTTACCTCACCAACCAATTACTTTATATTCTTCATCTCTAGAAATAAAATATATTATCATTCCTTTGATATGATCAATATAATTAGTATATAAGCATTCTGGTCAAATATGAAACATAATATTCTATCCATAATGGAATCAACCACCTGAATATAAAATTAAATCAATTATTTTCTACTTTGGTGTTTTTGAGATTTAGTTAAGGTACATGTTGTCAATCATGTATCATGATTACTGAATATGGATAATCATAATATCCTTCACATTGGTCATCACTCCACATGGTTTATTATAATAATATTTACTATGAACAATTTTTTTAATATTTTTCCTTCTAGTTCTATCCATAAATAAAAAAAATATAGTGTAAGTAAAAATATTCACAGTGGGTAACCACATAATCAAGAAAAATATCTTAGACGATTTATTATTCAGGATGCCATATATTTAATATATAAATCCTTGGGGGTTAAACTATCTCATTCATGGTTACTATTTAATTCTATAATGGTCATTTCTTATGATTTATGAATATTCAAAGAATATCCTTATAGAGGTTCCAACCTAGTGTGCTATAATGAATTTTTCCATGCACCATGTGGAAATTGAGTCTATCTCAATGCACCTAATTCCAAATTTTTAACCCAAGGTAAATCTAATCTAGATACATATTCCCTTTTAGTATAGATACATTGACATAAATTTCATATAAACCACTCACTCTATCCATTACCAAAATACCAAAAATTTACTTAAACTATGAATCTTCCATAGATGTATTATTAGTTATATCATAGAAAATATTCTTTGTAATATTCTTAGGGATCCCACTAAGGATATATCATACTAATTTAAAATTGTTAAGAAAATATATCCTTGGAAAAAAATTCTATATATCCAAACATCTAATACCTAGATATCCATTATTTTTAAGTGAATATTCATTACAATAAACAAACAAATGCCTAATGATCATAATTGTATATTTCTTTTAGAAACATCGAAACATAAAAAATTGTTCAATAAGTGATATACATCAGCTCTCTCAATGATATACATAATGATAACCCATCTTTGTCATATCATACATAATATATTTCATCATTACTAGTATAAATAAAATGTAATAAAAGGTTAGTTTAGATTCTCAAAAATTTTAAACCAAAAACATATAGACATATAATTAGTATAAGGGTTTGGGAACATGAGGATAACATTTGAAACCCATAACCATTATATCTTATATTATAAACATGAGGCATGGAATGAATCATGGTGGTTTAAGAGACATGAATCGTTATGAAGAGGTAGAAAATGAACAATGAGAGAATAATATTGGAATTAATTAATGAATTTTGGCACAAAAATAATATTATAATGATGTAAAGATGGATAGTTATAAATTAGTTCACTCATAATGATGCAGACATGAAATTAGACCATCATATAAACTTATGTACATCAAACCTGGTTCAACCATAAACTAATATACATGAGACCTATGTCTATGCATAACAATATAAAATTTTGCTCAGGTTCATGGGTAAAATTATGAACATGGATTTAGGTCCATGAAAAACATTCTTTTGATGTCTGAAATATCACACATATCTTATTTACTAATTATTTTTTTCATATATACCCAATTTACAAGAGGAATATATTGGTAATAGTCATCAGATAATTAAAATTATAAATTTATAATCAAGAAGAAGAAAACTCATTATATAAGAATATATGAAATTATATGTGATTCATAAACATTAATAATATCAAAACCCATGAAAAGAAATGTGTTTCAAAAACATTTCATCATATATACCATGTGGAAAAGAAAGTGATTTCATAATCATTTCATAATTTCAGCACAATGTATCCCATAGAAAAAGAACATGGTTTCATAAGAAATTAAAAATTGTATAACATAAGGTTGAAAAATGTGTTTCAATAACATCATGTCATCATATACATATACCAATTATTAGAATAAATATAATGGGGTCTTTTGATAATATCCCCAGTAATGCATAAAGATTAAAAAATTATGCCATCTTAGATATAACTTTTTATTTTAATACATCAAGGATCATTTATAATGGAAAAAGTCATTTCAACATTGAAAAAAACATATTAAATTGTAAAACATTTTCAAAAATACTTTTCTTTGAATTGAAATTTGGAATCATATAATAAAATAATTAAGTATTATTTTAATCATTTGATGTGAAACATGTCCTTTCCCCTTGAAATAAACATCATTAAACAAAAATCATTTTTAATATACTTTTGTTTTAAAAAAAACTTCTAATATTACCATTTAATCATTAAAACAATGTTTGGTCTTAATGGATGTAAATTTATTTCATCTTTTACAAGATAGAACAATAATTAAATTAACATATTTAGTAAAATATAAATGGTTCTTGTCTATAATATGACATGAATAGGCACATAAAAAAATATAAATAATCAAAGATAGATAAAATTATCCTTAATAATTAACATTAAGGATTTAATTTTTTTTGAGGAAAATAATAAGAAACAATGTTTGGGAATAAAAAAGATGTTTTTAATTTATCAAGAAATACAGTTGTTTTTTTCAAAAAAAATAATATTATTTTGATCTATTGATAATATAATGAGATAAAAAAATAAGGGAAACATGTATTCTCATAAAAAATCCATAGGATAAAAAAATTGATGATATTTTTGTGATATGGATCATAAAATTTCATCATCAAAGAATAAATATAAACAATCCTAATAAGCGATAAGATTGTATCCTAATAATTTTACCACTTTGGTAAAATTAAATCCAAATCCAAATGAAAGAAAAAAAATATATTAAATATGTTGTAAAAAAAAGATATTTATTTTATAACATGTCAAATGGGATGTATATATATCTCATGAAATTAGATACATTCGCAACATAATATATGTCTCAAATAAGGCAGGTTGAGACGAAAATAATTTACCTCTTTGGTATCTTTTGAAATGTAAAACCCATGAATGGGAGATACTAAAATGGACATTTAAATCCAAATAATTTTCATTATTATCATCATAAAATTCATTCATGATTTTTTTATAAAATATATAAAAGAAATCGGTGGTGAATATTCCATGTTTATCAAATTAGTCATATGTGATACCGAAATACCTATCCTTAAGTGTCAATATCATTTTTACATGATAAAACCCAATTGTATAATAAATATAAAATTATTATTCAAATATATATATATATATATATATCATACTTGATATTATTTATATATGAAATTTTATTACCCTGTTGTAAATTATTCCATGTTAATGTCCTGTTTCAGATAATAACTACTTTATTTTTTGTGTCTATTTTGATTATTATTTTTTTCACATAAATTTTATATTATGTCCAACAAGTCAGCTAATATGGGTGGGGGTGAATCAAGTTACAAATGATTAAAATAACATCCCATATTGATCATTTTATTTGTAAAAAACACTTTTCTATCTCTTTCCAAATGCAATGCATGAAGAGAAATTAAATCAGAAAAAGGACACATCAAATTTACATGGTTAACCCTAACTGCTATACATCCAGGGAGCATAAAACCGTGATGTGATAATTTAAAAAATATTTTAAATGTGAATAGATATTTACAATATTTGAAGTGGACTCACTATCCCTCTTAGTTTACAACCAATTAGAATTTGAAAGCACAATACTATCTCAACTGATGTGTGTTCACTACATATTGAAAAGAACATCTCATAGTTTATAAACATGTAGGACCCTTCACTATATCAAATGAATTCAACCTACAATTTTTGTAGATGCTCTATTGATATCCCACATTCACCCACTAATGAATACTACTTGTCCACATATATACTGGGAAACATGAAATATTTTTATCAAGCCTTACTTCAACTTGAATCTAACATTAATTCCTTGGAGACAAGATTAATCTTTTTATAAAAAACACCTTTTAAACAAAACATCAATCTTACACACTATTGAAATCATACACGCATCATTCTTAGCTTGCACGCTACTCTAATTTTTTCATCCAAGTCCCTTGGAATAATATTCATTTGATATCTAGAGCTTGGATTATCTCTATGTTTTTACCTACGTTGATAGAGGGAATCACATATTATTTATAATCATCATTGACCCTTATGTGAAAAACCAAGACACGCAGTGAAAAACCTTTATGCGTCATAGAAAACACAACTTGTCATTTCATTGTGGGCACAATCCTCTATCAGAAATTCATTTTTCATTGTTATTTTTCGATGTAGATTTTGAACAAATCCATTGAAACTCCACAACAACCCCTGGAAACTCTCTTTGTTT
Source organism: Viscum album (assembly GCA_963277665.1). Classification (NCBI taxonomy): domain Eukaryota; kingdom Viridiplantae; phylum Streptophyta; class Magnoliopsida; order Santalales; family Viscaceae; genus Viscum; species Viscum album. The sequence goes on along the minus strand of OY728159.1, from coordinate 888,962,539 downwards.
ACAAACACAGTCAACCCAAAAATGTATCAATATTACCTTGATGGATTATTTCGTAAAATTTATCATGATTATATAATCTACATAATTTTTAACATTATATAAACATCATATATATTAAATATATATTTATTTGTAGTAGTCCACAAATATTTGAGATAAATAATGAAATCCATCATTCATTGAGATAGTAGGTCGTATGTATGCATAAATGATGATTCAATTTTCATGAAGGAGTTAAAGTAATAAAGGTATGTTCTATATTACTATTATAATATAATTTTAATTAATATATATATCACATAATTTCATTTAAACCATCCTAATTACCATCCGTACAATTCGTGAATGAATCATTTCTCTTTTCAAGGTTGTAGTCTGCCATACAAACGACTGACATTATTATATTCCCAAAAAATGGATAATAATAAGCTATATGTGATATAAATATTATAAAATGATAACAGTTTTATAATTACCATATATTAAAATCCAAACCATCATTATATCAAGAAAAGAAAAATCGTAGAAGAAAATTGAATGAAAATAGTTCACAAGGGTGAACTCTACCATACACATAAATAATGATTTCAAATCAAATTTCTTGGATAAGTGAACGATTTCAATTATTACAATAAAATAATAAAATTTACATATATGGATGATAATATTATTATTATATAATGACGATTCAGTAATAATAGAAGGAGGTGAAGGAATAAATAAAATAGAATACTTGGTTTTGGATATAACTCTTCTTAAGACAAAATTTTATGTTTTTCTCCAAAAGGAATCATAGAATGGATTTATGTAACAAAAAAGCCTTATAAGAATATAATTCTGAATCTGTGATTTGATTTAAGTAGGTATTTTATAGTCCAATTTTATTTAAATGGTGAAATGGAGAGAATAGTGTGTTTTATTTTATAAGTGAGGTGGGTGACACACATATAATTTTAGTAAAAAAAGTATTAACAAAAATTTCTATATTAAAAAATTATTCAAAATGTGTAATTATTTATTATAAAAGAGTAAAAGTCTACATATAGCCTTTTAATGTGTTTTGGATATGTTTTCGGTTATTTTTATCCCTTATCATTTTAGTTTTATCCCGATGTAAACTGTTTTTACAAAACATGTTGTTAATATTTTTTGGATTTTAGTATTAATTACGATAAAAAAGTTATTTAACAATAAAATAGAATATAAATTATCATATATATATATATATAAATAATCAATTTTGCCATATCCAACTATCCAAAGGGGTAGGGATTTATTTTAAATTAAAAATATTAACGTGATGAGACAAAATCTTTTCAAAGAGAACATTTTCATAAGTTGAGAAATTATTAACATACATCTTCAATATGTAATTGATTAAAATGAAAAAAATTAAAATAATGGATATATAATTCATCAAATTTTACATTTAAAATAATATTAAAAAAATATTTTTATAAATGTTTTCAATGAAATGTTAATTATCAATAAAAACCAGTATTTTTCACACTTCATTGAAAAATTTAACATCACAGATATATCTAAAACATGAACCATAATATTATATGGACAATATTATTTAATATAATAATTTTAATTTTCTAAATAAAATTTCAATATGTGTAAAAAATAAATTTTAAAATTCGAGTGTATAATGGGAAAAATCACTTTTTAGAAAATATAGTTTTTAGCATAAAATCATATTTATTTTTCTCTCTTACCAAAATAATATGTTGAATTTTAATAATTTAATTGAGTATATGATATATAAATTTAATTAAAATAATTCACAAAATTTCATCTATTTAATTTATCAATATTAAACTGGTTGGTGTGAATAAAATATTTAATATATACATGTATATATATATTATTTTATTTAAAATAATTTATATTTTTATATATAAATAATTTTTCAAAAAAGAATTCCTTTTATATACTTGTCTAATCCATATATTTTCATAATATTGTTAGTCATATTGATAACCACCATTCCATCAAATATTTGATAACTCTCATATTAAATTATAATATATAGAAGTATTTTTGGTTTCATTTTTTATTCGTATTGTATGAAATGAATATAAAAATATGTTTTGTTTTTAATGAATGATGATTTTTGAAATTCTTGTAAAAAAGATAAAATTAGTGTTCTATGTAATAAAAAATATTGAAAAAATTATTAATTATTTAAAAAATATATTTCACAAAAGATGGGGTCATCACAAATTATGTCACTATAGATTTTGTGTCAGGGATACTAAATAAACATCATGGAAAAGATACATTATAGGTCATCATGGATTGACTAATGAAGTTCATTTATTTTCGAACAATATATTTCAATGTTATGGTCGGTGAAATGATAATGATATAACTTCCTGATATCATAAATCATTATGATGTTCCTAGATGTATTGTTTCTAATCGAGTTGGTATGTTTAAATCATTATTCTAGAATGGGTGGTAGTAAATATTGTGTATTTTGTTGATTTTTAAGAAAAACTTCAACCTAGAAATCTTTTGATAGTTATATTTTAGTAAATGGTTTTGGTAGAACATTATGAGTTTTTGTGTTCTTGATTTTGGTAGTTTATGGGAGAAACATATGGGGACAATATTATTTACCAATAAAAATTGTTATTTAGAAATGATAGATATTTACCCTTATGAGCATTTATATGAGAGAATATTTCATCCAAAAACGTTTTCTTTTGAGGTATGTCAGGCTATGAAGGTTGGGTCAAGTCTTATTTGGGATATGAGAGAGAAAATTCTGTTGATTCAAAATAGGATGGGAAATATAATGAGTACGAATAAATAATATGTGGATTGGAATGATTGGCCTCTAATGTTTGAGATATGTGATTCTGTTGATTTTATGTGTCACTTATATTGATACACTATTGTATGTGGGGGATATGGGACATTGGTTCCCTAACATTTGGGGTCATATGATATTATAAATAGGGTCATCCTTGTTTCATACCGATGAACTAGTTCATATATATTGTGTGTATTACATGATGTATCTGATTTACCTATGCATCGATATTATGTTACAAATATATATCATGTCATCAATTGGGAGGAAATTGATCTCAAGGAAAATAAATATTTTTAAGAATATTTAATTAATATTTTATATCAAATTGAATGGTTTATAAAGGGAAAATGTATACTTTTGTTTTGTATATTATGGAAACAAGGATGTTTTTAGGAGGAATCTTGGTGTCAGGAATCTATCATAGAGGTGTAGTGGATAAAAATATTCACCAAGGAGTCAAGAGAAAATATTTTGTCATAGCATGAGTATAAGACACACTTTTTGGGGGATATTATAATTGCACAAAACCTCATTTATTTTTTTCTTATTGTTTATACCATAAATATTATTGTAATTGATGTTTAAAAGGGGATTTGGTGTTTATAGGACAATTTTATAGGCTTAAGAGAATGAGACAAGGCTGTAGAAAGATACTATAATCCCTCATTATATCCTATATATGTCTATTTAGTATTTTATGGAACCATATTAGAACTACTATACATTTGGTCTTACATACTTGTCAATAAGATCCAAGAAGATTTTTTTAAAATGGAATAGAATGTTCATTTTCCCCATTTCTAACTCATTCTTCATAACCACGATTTTCTATGTTATTGGCCTATAGAAGTTTTGTATGGGTCCAACCATATTTTTAATGTATTTTCATGAATCAAATTCCATTTTCAACCAATTTTAGTTCAACCTATGATGTTAGAAGTCGCATGGTATTTCCAGCACTCATATCAAATAAAATCATTGTTTTACATTCCATATAATTCTATCATGACACGTTTCATATAAATTATATATTTTTAATGATTTTTATTGTAGATTATCGATTCCATTTATTTTATCTGGATTCTATGGATGATTCTAGATAATTGAGATTTTTTTGGTTTTGGAGGGTGGTCTATGTTCTTTTCCAATAAACTGTTTCCATCATATCACAATTTGGATTATGCAGTATCAATGGCTTATAATTTTCATGACAAAAAATTCATATAAAATATCATTGAAATCTTATTAACATCACCTAAACTCCCATGGAATTAGAAAATAGTATTTTATTTTTGTAAACATTGTTGAATCCATTCAATTGGTGATTTTGGATTATGCCTGGAAGTTTTGTAAATAAAATGGGTGTTTTAGAGATACAATTGGTAATGTTATAAATTAACATTAAATGTCAGTTTCATAGGATATCCCCTGATAAATGATAGTTAAAAACGACATATGTATATTAAATCGAAATGTTAAATGACCCTAAGTCATTTTCATGGATTGAATTAATTTTTTTAATAATGGATTGATTTAATTTCATGAATTGTTGTTTATGATTAGAATATCTTTGACAGATCCATATGTCTAATATGAACATAATTAATTACGATGTTCATGGAAACTACATGGATTCTATTAAGGGACTCATATAAATTTCATTGTGATAATAAATTGGTTGTTTTATTGGGATCCATAGCTATAGAATTCCATGAGTGAGATAATGGATTTAAATTATATTAATCTCAATGAATATCATTGAGTATATCCCCATGGATTCAATAAAGAACATTACAAATCGAATTACACAATTTCATTCCCTGGTTTTAATTGTGGTACCGTAGTTAAATGATGAAATATGAGATCCCTAGATTCATTATGATCTTATTGGTATGAAATTACTTATGTATAAGACATGGACTCCAATACATTCATTGAAGAAATAGGTATGGATATTTACATTCTTTATGACAAAAAAATTATTTCCTTGGTAATTTGTTCAATGGAATAATTAAATTATTTATATGGATTCCATTTGGCCAAATGGTTATAGTTTATTTGGGGATTTCTATTCTAATTGAATTTATCTGTGATACATCCACCATGAACAATGATTCCAACAATGAATGAAGAAGGTAGGGTTAGACAATGTTTTAGTCATGATAACCGGAGATCGAATTGATTAAAATCATTTATGATGATAATTATTATTACTACATCATCACATATTTATTTCTAACCTTTATAAATTACACTCAATAACATGAAATGCATTAGATATTGTTGTTGGTCCCCTACTCACACATACTCACATTATTTTCGGGGCTCTATCTAGTGTTTGAAACTAATTTGTGGATACATTTATTTATTATAATAACTACCCAAATGTAGAAGAATTATTTTTTTATCAATGTTGAATCATTGGAGTTGGCATCCAAAATGAATCTAAAATTTTCGGGTTATAAAATCTTTTGGACCTTCAACTTTTATTAATAGGTGGGGCTTGATGTTCACACTTTGATTGATATTTATACTCATCTTCATTATGTGTTGAACCATTATTATATTTCATGGGATGTGACTTATTGTTTTATCACCTATAAATTTTTTTCAACATGATATAAAATCATGTTCCCATTATTTTGGTTTTTTGAGATCTAATTTATGGGTATAGATTCCTCAAGATACCACCTATAGACCGTCACTAATGTTCACAACCCTCTATCATACAGTCAAGCACTCTTGAGGTAAATTGGTATACCAAATGATAGAATACATTTACAGGAATTATGGTCATGGAATAAAAAAATTCCCTAGTGTATAGTCTTCAATTATATATCTTACTATATATATAACATGAGATTATTATTGTGAAAGAAATATCAATTTTGTGGCAGGAACTTGCGGAGTGTTTTTCTAGAAAACAAAACTATTACCAATAAATTACATGGAAAATATATTATTTTAGAGTTATTAATTTAAAATAAGTTTCTTACCCTTTTTATTATTCCATAATTAATCCTCTTTTCATGAATAAATATTTCAATTATCATTAAAAATAATCTATATTTATTAACTAATTAATATAAATATATCGTTTTTCAGTAATATAATTATGTAATTATGAAATAATAAATATATTTAATTTTATTTTATCTAATAATAACATCCAATAAGTTAATTTAAAAAATATTTATATGTACATGATCAATTAGATCAGTTCACATTCTATGAAATACATAAATGTTCACACATTCATTATCTTAGATAATTATTGAATATGTTTATTAGAAAATATACAACTCTATTATTCATTGATCAATTATATATTAGTATTGTATTATGACAAAAAAAACACATGAAGAAACATCAATATGAAAACCTAACATAATTTAATTCATACATTATAATTTTTTATGAATTTTATGACATAATAAAAACATATATGGTGAACCCTCTTGGTCACTTTTTGAGTGGAAACAATTCAAACTCAAATAACATGTTTTTTATCAAACATCACTAATTTTACCTCTAATAAAATGAGATATTTCATCACATTAATAACCTTTCAATGAATTTTAACTATATATTAAAATATAATTTTCAACAAATTCCCCATCATTTATGATGCATACAAGTTTTAGGATCCCTTAATATGAGATTTATCATACCTAAACATAGAAAATTTAATATGTCAATGATCTCCACTATAGTGAACAAAATATTTGTTCTTTAATTTAAATCAAATGACATATATATCTTTTTCCATCAATCGGAAGGAAACAATACAATCATGTCCATTTAAAAAATTTATATCAAAATAGACACACCTTAAAAATGTTACTTATCAAAGGGTGTACATATCAATGTCTTTATCTTTTATCTTGGTAAACCATTCAGGATATTCTATAATAATGATATTTTGTAAATAGACTACTAAATATATTCATTGTTATAAATATCTAATTAAACAAAGAATTTATAAATCAAATTTGTGGTATTTACATCATGTTCTCATATCATGGATATCTAGATGATACAATATCCTGAGAAGCAACCCCAGTGCTTACAGGTCTGTAAAACAAGATGTTCTGACATCATTTGTGTGTTGGAAATATTATATATCATGATCATGGGATATAAATATAAAATATTATAATGACATACCATGGTTCTCATTATGTGAGGAGTAATTATAATATATCAATGTTACAACTATTAAATGTACATTTTTACATAGTGTACATAAATGAGTAAAAAATAAATAATATAAGAAACATACACACAAAAACATATATATAGTTATATACATTTCATTTAACAAATGGTAATTTATAAATAAATTTGATACCCATGATAAAACCCCAAAAAATACATTAGTTTAAATCAAATAAAGAAAGTGTATGGCCATTTATAGTTTTTATTCTATATATTTATTTAGATATTCAATATAATGAATCTACGACACATAATTTATTTATCAATTTTTGAAATAAAAACACTCATCTACACAATATTTTTTGCATTAATTTCAATGACATAATATTTTTTAGGCATAATTTATTAGTCCGATAAGATATTTTCATCTTTTACATTTGAAAATATGAGCTCTTCATGGTATAATATTATATATAATTGATGTTTAAACACTTTTAAGAATAAAAGGAAATGTTTTTCTAAAAAATTATTTAAATACGATCAATTGTGTTTTATACAAAAATTAATAAAATAATTTTTTTAATATTATATTAAATTAATATATATAATATTTAATATTACTTTTAAAATTCATCAAATGTTATTTCTATATATAATATAATAAAATGGATAAATTTACAGATAAATGGAGTATTTTTTTAAAAATAATTATTTTCAAAATTTTAATGTCTCCCTTGATTTAAATAAAACATTTCCCACATTTATAAATCATATTTGAAAAAAATAATAATCTTCTTTGAAAAAATAAAATAAAAAATTTCATTGTTTAAATTTTTGGGGTCTTTATGATATGTTTCATTTTTGAGGAACAGTGGGAAAATATTTCATTTATAGACTATAGATTATTTCCCTTAAAAATTTATAAATTTAAATTTAAATTTTGATTGCTTTTGAAGTTATATTTAATCAAGTATTTATGATTTAATCCAATTTAGGTTATTGAAATCAACTTATTATTGAATTTATATATGAATTTTTTTAATATTTGGACCTTTTTTTCTTTAAAAACTTGTTTTCTCATTCAGTTAATATAATTATTTGTTAATTATTTTATAGAATATCTCAGTTTAGAATTTCAAAAAATAGATTACATATTTTCAATTAAATTTTCCATATTTACTAAATTATTACCTTTTATTTATGGGAAAAATATGAATAGTAACATTGGTAATTTTTATTCACAGGGTTAATAGTATTTTGGGTATCTAAGGGTAAAAATAATATTATAAATATTATAAAATTACCCAAACATGTTTACTCATTTTATTATAGGATTATTTCTTACCTTGTAAATAAAAGGATTATTTAGGAGACAATTTATTGTTATTTGGAAGAAAATATATCCTTCATATTAATTTAATTAAGGAATATTCAATTTTTCCATGTATTTGATTTTAACAGGTGAAATATTTTTAATATGGGGTTATATAAGGGATCTGTTCGATTATATAAATTATCCAAATGATTTTTTCTTATATTAATCATGATATTTTATTTTATATATTTAGGGATAAATTAATTAAATTAAAGGATTATACAATGATTATAGAGTAATTTATTAATTAAAGAAAATATCAAATAAATAATATTAAAATTATTAAAATAAATTTAATATTAAATAATTATTGTAATGAATAATTTTTCTAGATGTATTTTACATGTTAGTGATGAGGTATAATAGGTGTTTCTGTGATATCATGTTGTTATGAAATTTTTGAAATCTCAAGTGATGAGTACTGTCAAAATTGACATTAATGACATTTTAATATAAATAATATATTATTAAATGGTATAAAATTCATAAATATCCATAATTTGAAAAAATGTATGGGATAATTCATTAAATTACATCAATGTCTAACTTATTTGTCCTTTTCCATTTTATAGTAATTATAACAACCCTCAATGTGTAAATAACATGATATAATTGTAATAATTAAACATGTTAAATACTTGTTAAAACAAAATTTTAAGGATTATACAAATATAAAACACTTATCTAATTTTCATTGGATGAAGATATTCCAACCCATAATCATTATATATTTGATATTAATATGTTTGAATCCACTAGGATAAAAAAATTATTTTATATTTAGTTAATACTTTAATTATTTTGAAGACATCCCTTCCCCTCTGTTATAAAAGGAACCTCCTCTCCCCTATTTCTCATATATCATATCCTATTTGGATTAACCAATATCCTACAAAATTATTTCCTAGAATCCTTCCCCAAATTTTGGATGTCCTATTTTGGGCATAACACTTACCATTGAGTTGTTAAGGTGTCAATAATTGGAGATCATCTGAAAAGAGGGTGATAATGAACATACGTGAGAAATTAGAATCAATTTAAGGTACTTCATCTCAATATCCTTTCATTGAGGCATTTTTAGGTCATTAACCAACTAAATTTTATGATGTTTATACACATCACCATTTGAAATATCAATTGATTAATTTATTTATTATCATGTTATTTAATATTGGATAAATTTTATTCTTTCGTGCGGCTTATAATTTAAATGTTCATAGTTGAATAGGACAATTTGAGTTTTCAAATATTAAATTTCAAAATAATTCCACCATGTTAATGTTATATATTATATTAATATTAATATTAAATAATTATAGAAGACATTTGATGTCTTTTTTGAATTTGATTCAATGGATTTCAAAGGGAATATTTTTACATGTTTCTATTGAATGATTTGAGAAAAAAGACAAAAGTAATGATCTACACCTAATTTATGATAAGGCAATGAATTTTCCACCATAATAGCCATTAATTTATTTTCATATACATTTATATATTTCAGGTTACCATAAATGAAAACCCATCTTTATCTTTTTATATATTGTAGTCTTCAATATGAGTTTTCAATTAATGCAGTGTTTTGGTATTAAAAATGATTTCTTAAAAATGTCATCTTTATATAAATTTCTATTCTATATTGTATTAAAAGTTTTTTCAATTGGATTGTGACTAAGGTGTTTTATTAATATGTTACACAAGAATTATAGTAATCTAGGGAGTCTGATATATCTTATACGTGAGGGTCTAGACTGTGGTGGCTTAGCATATTATAGCTTTACATGGGGTGGACAAGATAGTGTCAGGAAGTTATGTTACATATTTACATGCAGTGGACCAGATACCACTGGGTAAGTCCATTATAGCTTACCATGTGGTGTCATAGATAGCACCCAGTCATCACATAATAGCATAATTGGAATTTGGTCATATGGTTTTTCTAATTGAAAGGGCTTTAAAATGGATTTTTGTATATGATGATCTATGTTACGTAAATGAGTTTTATTTAATTTTTATGGATTTTAATGATTTTAATTTAGAAAAATGTGTATTTTTTCTATTAAAATTTTAAATTTCATATTATGAAATATAATTAATGATAGAGGTAAATTGTTTATGATTATTCATTTTTATACTGAACGAACGGTTTCCATTATTTTTTTATAAGTTAATATAATTCTGTTCTCAGCCTATTTTTTAAAATATTTTTCACATGAAAAATGGTGAGTATGGAAACATATGAGAGAAATATAAACATTGGGTTGATATTTCATAAAAATAGTACATATTTTATTTTAAAAGGGTTTAATTTGGTGAAAAAAAGGATACTGATTATTAGTTTACACATGTATTGTATGGGATTACTATGTAAGAGTTAAGGGTACTATCTTGGGATATGCCCAAACCTAAGAGGTGGGGTGAATCAGTGTTGGGGACTTTTTAAACCTATTTATTATTTTTATCCTTGTATCTCTTGAACATTTTGGATCTTGATTATCTTATTCTCTTCTCATAATCCCATGAAATAATATGAAAGAAGTTAAAATATACATATGATATTATTACAACGTTCACCAATCAATAAGTGAAACTATGTCCTTGTCGTGTATTGTAATGACCAGTTCATGGATTCTCCACTATAAGGTATTAACAGTTACAACAGTTGACTTGGAAAAAAACCCCAGTCAGTGTGGCTCTATACCCTTGTATGAGGGAGGGAAATCATCACTTCCTAGTTTTTCTCCCAACACTTAGAGGGAGAAGTGAAAAAATATATTTTTAGTAATCAACGAGTAGGATATACACATAAAATCGCTGGTTTTTTTATACATCCAGTGTAGATAGTCTCTTACAACCTCTAGATGTCTCATTATGCTGCATCTGAAGACAATCTTCTCATTGTTAAAAGAGTTTTCCACACAAGATGAATCTTCTACCTGTTGAGACCTGTTGGATTCTACACTGTTACATTGTTCATATACAACCATTTCCATCTCCATATTATATACATAGAATCATGGAAGTAACAAACCTCTTCTTTCTCTATACCAAACCTGTAATTTGTACACTCTTCTTCCTCGGCTTCTTCAATGAAAAACCAACTGCACTGAAACCTCCTATTCTTCAAACATTTTCGTTTGGTAAAAAACCCACTCCACTGAACATTTTTTCTTATTCATGATAGAATAAAATGTTCTCTATATGATTGTTAAGTCAATGATGTACTTCTCAGCAAAGAATTATCATAGTTGACCAGAAGCTGGAAAGAACGTATAACATAACTGATAACTTGCTCGCCAATCACTACTTGCACACCACTCTGCTTGTGTGCCTTCAGACATTGCGCATCACCAACTACTTGTGAGCCATATTTATGAAAAACTCAAAACAAGCATGCGACTGCGGGATGAGAGACAACACACTTGTTGAAAAAAAACTCTCTTCCCGCATGGCTCTTACATGATATGCACCAATTCGGCTTGTGTGCCACTCTACATGTGCGCCACTCTGATTGAACGAGATAATTCTTCTTCGCCACTCTTCTTGCACGCCTCCCTAATTTTGCACCTTATGAATATCTCCTGGCTTGTGCGTCACTTCATATTGCCCTTCATTTTCGTCTATATGTGTGATCAATGCTCAAATATTCTCTTTAGTGTTGTGCTTAGAAAAAAGATGAGCTTAGCTGTCTATTTGTAAGCATTTTGGTGTCCCTACGTGTGAGTCGTCCTACACAACATCGGTGCCACATCCGGACATATGTGTCACTCCATCACTTGCATGCACATTTCATTTCATTGTCATATTTAGATATTTTGATTTTGAAATATTACTTGTGCACAACAAACACTTTCATGAGGCTAATAAATGTGTGCCACACTTGCGAGCCAATGTTTAACTTGTGTGCCACATTCTTTCCATTGTCAGATTTTGATGTGTTGATCTTAAAATAAGATATTCTCAAAACAAACACTTGTGTTCCACATATAATTACTCACCACTTATTCATGTGTTCCACTTTATTTCATTTTCCAAAAACACTTCTCAACTCCGCATAGCATTCATAAGGCTTGCATCACATGTTCTCAAAACATATGATATTTTTGAAATATAAATTATTAAAGCATCATCATAATTTCAGACATTCTCATAGTACCATGCCCATGCTGTACTATATTTCTTCACTTCATAATCAACACTCATCCTTATTTCTTATTATCCTCACAGGGATATGAATTCCAATTTAAATAATCATCCTCACTTCAAATCCTCAATTCTTTATGGAGTGTTAATTCTAATGTAGTCAAATCATCACTCTTCATACAAAAGTAGAGGATTAAGGCTTCTTCAAACACATTAAATGTTGCAAAAAATGTATCACATATGACACATGTATTTTGAACAATATGAATAGTGAAATAATCGTCTTATTTCAAGGAAATTTGTAATGCATGACCATCATAGAATTCCAAGCCCTTTCACACACTCTCTACTTCATCAACTAGAATTATCTACTTCAAATCCTCATTATTATTCAATAATATTCATATATATGATACTTCACCATTCTGAACCAATCATACTCAAACAGATGATACTTTTATATTATTAATTTTTGTAAACAATTAGTCACCTTTGACACAATTTCATTGAACTTGGGATCAGTTCAACAGTTTTCAGAACAAAATTCCCCATTATCTATGGAGAAATTCTTCATCTCCGTCTTCATTTTGACCTGTACTGACTACTATTGAAAACAAATACAATCTTCATACACATAGTGGTCCCAACAATTTTCCCCTTTTTATTTGGTTTTCAATACATTAATGTTATCATCAAATGAATGTGTCAATGTCAAAATGAGAATCTTCTCTCTCTCCATTACTTGTTTCATTGTCTCAGCACATTTCATTATTTTATTTCACTTTACCTACCACTTATTGAACAGAAATAAAAATTCCATAGGGAAAGGGTATCAGTATATTCTTAATAAATGTTACATCAACCATTTCTCACTAAGTCTACATGAGAAATTGTTATTGTTAAAAACTAGAGGATTTTATTTAGACAAAAATGTTTTATATTATCCATAGATCATGATACCTCAAGAGATGGGAACTCATATACTTTGTCTTCAAGGGATTTTAACTTTCATTCCAGGCATAAGATAATAAATGTGCTTTAAAATAATCATCATGAAAATTCAGCACACACTTTAACAAAAAGATAAAAAAAATCAATTTAAATTGCCAAGAAATGTGACCATGGGGCGCATTCACTCATCTTATGTCACCAATTGACGTAGTTACTGCCCTTTTGTAAAATAATATTTACTTTTAGTAACCATGGATGAGAGGTAGAGAGATGACATACAATTTCTAATGATATGATCCTCAAACAATCTTTTGAGTAATTTTTTTTACTATCAACTAAATGTGATACTATTTGAGATGACGACTCTAATAGATTCATCACGTGTCTCCCCCTCGAGGGAATACTTCTCAGGTTCTCCTCCTTAGAGACTTATTCACCATCAATTCCTTGTATTATCCAAAAAAATACAATACACAATGATTTAAGGGAATAAGGTGGAACCTCCTTTCTTCTCCAATTTGATTAGGAAGGCTGGGATGTTTTTCTCACCCAATATTCTTCATTTTGTCCAATCCTCACACATAATCTAATATTATTCAATTTTGACTATGGTTGTGTGGATTTCAATACTTCTTCTATTTTGTGTGTGTGAATATTCATTCTTCAAGAGTGTTCTAACTATTTGAATCTCCTAGGACAATTTTCATTCATTTTGATAATTTCTTCTGGGGATGGAATAAGTTTAATTCTATTTTTAACAGGGTGACCAGCCTTATTGCCCCTCACACATTGAACTTTTTGAACACAAGAGTTTTGTTTTATTTCCATCCTATTATTCACCTTTTCTTCATCATGTGTAATCTTCTAATTACATATTGTACTAGCCTTTGCCTGTGTATATTCCTATTTTCTCATTCTTTCTAAATAATTAGTCTACATAACCAATGTATCATTAAAAAATCTAGAATCATGTTTATAACTTCCGTAGGACTTCTTCAGGGTGTTGTCCTTCTTTATTCTCCTTTTTGATTCACTACTAATCATCTTTTCGGATTTAGAATCCAAGGACTTCTCAGTTTTCCTCCATGTAATCTTATAGGGGCTGTTTTCTTTTTCCACATATATCACATTACATCCCAATATTTCTTATTCAATCTTTACCATGTATTTTGTGTTCTGTTCTTATTAGCTTTTAATACATTCTGATATAAGCATGCACCATTATTGTTACCACTGTCATTGCATACATCACAGATGATGTCCTGCATTCCAAATATGTTTGAAATGAACAACTACTTCTTTATCTGTGGATGTTGTTTCCACTTTTCTATCTATCTCCCCCTTGATATGGGATTTATATGTGCATTTAAATTATGGTTATTCTACCAAAAATCCTGTGCACAATGCCCAAATCTATTGCAGCAGCAGCATTGACCCTCAAATATTGACTTGATATCTTCTCTATTAGATTACTGAGAAATCTTCTTGATGTGTTGTTCTTTATCTGGGGAACTATCTTACAAATTATTATTCATATAAACAATATCCATGATTGTAGACATCTCATCACCTTCCCTCATCCATACTTGTTTATATGTTTTCGTCCAACATGTACTATTTATAGAAACAATTTCAGAAACATTAGTAAGAGTTTTCATGGATGGTACATTAAATTTCTCAGCTTCTTGAAATAGATCAATGTGTAAAGACATGGAATTCATATCACATGTTTGAGGTATTTATATAGTAGAATCATACAATGATCATTTAGAACTATAATAAATTGTTTCTATCTTTATTTGATACTCAATATGTGTCTTCTCAAGATTGGTAAAATGATCATTCATCTCTAGACATATCATATTGAGGATGAATTTTTGGGCTTCAATCATAGTTATCTTATCTTCACAATCAATCAGAAAATTTTAACTTCCTATTCATGCATCATTACTTTGAATTCTAAAAAACAGCCATGTTCGATGATCTTCTTGAAATTTACTTCCAAATATAAAATACTGACTTCAGTGATCTTTTTCAACTCATCTTTAAGTGCATGGAGATTCTCATCTATAGTCTTATCAACTCCCGCTTTCTCATCAATATCATTGAGCCATTTTGAGGAACATATTTCAAATTACCTCATTATCAATTCAATAGATCTAACCTATCGGGAGAGATTTAAAAAGTATTCAATTTGTCCATGCCATCCCTTCTCAAAGATCATTTTATTTTTGAAGATATGTGACATCTTCTTACATTCATTGACATACTTCACAAACATGGGATTCCCTTTCTTCATGGATATCATAAATAATACCTTTTAATCTGTGTACCAATAATTCTTGATAGGTTGTAGATTGATCCTCACCACTTCTGCTATCATTTTAATCATGGAAATGTTTTTAAGATGTATTAAAACATATCTCTTGATCACAAGAAATAGAAAATATGTCTATATACTTGGTGAAAACATTATCCATCATCTCATTATGTTTCATGTATGATATATCCTCATTTCCATTAATGCATGGAAATACTGATACTTTATCTTATTTGAATAAAAGGGACTTCTTTGTCACCAATATCTTCTCCTTATTTTTAATTTTCACCATGTTATTCATAGATATAGGATTCTGATTAAAAATAAATGACTCTTCATCAAAACAACACTTCATTGTTGACTTGGGAAAGAATCACAAGTCTTCAAAAGAGAATATCTTCAATGTAGAGAATCCAATAGAGGTCAACATGCCTTTGATACCAATAGAGAGGACCAATTTGGTAAATTATTTACACTGAGTGGGGGTGGAATCAATGTTGGCGACTTTTTAAACCAATTCCATCTTTTTATCCATGTTTCTATTCACGTGTTAGGATATTCAATCTCGTATTCTATTTTCTATGTCACATTCAATAATATGAAAACATAAAAAATATGCACATGAGATTTTTACATGGTTCACAACTCAATAAGATATGCTACATACTTGTCGTGTATGGTAATGAACAGTGCATAGATTCTCCACTGTAATGTTGTAACTATTTTAGGGGTGAACATGGATAACTATATGTTTGTTAGTGTGGCTCCATACTCTTATAAGCGGGAAGGAAATAATCACTTGTGAGTATTTCTCACTTCACTCACAAGGGGTAAGGGAAACAATCCCCTTCCAACATCCAAGGAGTATGATATTCCCTTACACTCACTTGTTCCTTGTACTACTAGTATCAATAGTCTCTTGAAGCCGCTACCAGGTTCTTTATAATGCCTATGAAGATACTCTTCTCTTAGTTAAAAGATATTGTAGCACCAATTGAATCTTCCACCTGTTGAGTCATGATGGATGATATGACGATACTTTGGTCTTGAACAAACTTCTTCTTATATTTGTTTCTAACATTGAAAAATGAAAGTAACCAAAAACATTTTTCTCTACAGTAAACCTATATGCTGCATAATCTTCTTCTTATGGTTCTTTAATTAAAATCCAGCTACATTGAAACATTCCCTTCTTCACACTTTCTCTTTTAGTATAAGAATAACTACACTAAACACTTTTTATTCTTCATTCTATTATTATATTTTCTATTTGTTATTGTTAAGTCGATGAAGTCCTACTCAATGTATCATTATCATAGTTGACCAGAAGCTGGAATGAACATCTATCACAACCCACAGCTAGCGCATGAATCCCTACTTGTGCACCACCCTACTAGCACACCTTGTTGTTTGCTCACCAAAAACTACTTTCACACCACAATTGTCCACAACTCATAACTTGCATGCCACTTTGGGCATAGAGAAAACACACTTGTTTAACACAACTTCCTAGTTGTGAATCTTTTACAACTTGCGTGCTACTTATTCTTGTGCGCCACTCAGCTTTTGCGACACTCTGCTTGCACACCACACTTCTTGTGCACAACTCTACATGTGCACCACTCTGACAGTGCGCATCCCGACTTGTACAACTTATGAATAATTCCTGACTTTTGGAACACTTTGGAATGCATGTCACTTTCCAAAACATGCATGATCATATCTCAAATTTTCTATTTAGTGTTGAGCTTATGAAAATGAGGTCGGTAGCCTTATATTTATAGGAATTATTGTGTCCCTGTGTGGGAGTCAATCAAATCAACTTGCGCACCACCTCATGACTTGCGCGCCGCTCCATAACTTTCATGCCACTCCAAAAGTTTCACACCACATTCTTTCCTTTCTAATATTTTGATTAGTTGATTTTGAAATATGACTTACGCCTAACATACACTTGTGCGCTACTGATACTTACGATCCACACATTCTTACCAATATTTAACATTCAACACCAATTTCATTCCTTTGACTTATTTTTATGTGTTTTTGTTGAGAAATGACAGGAACATAACATAAAAATTCATTCCACATATACATGCGAACAACCCTTGCATGCCAAATATACTTTCACGTCACTATCATTCCTTTTTCCAAAAAAACTTATCAACTCCTCCTATCATTCATAAGGCTTGCATAACATATTCTCCAAATATATGATATTTGTGAAATTCAAATCACCAATGAATCGTCATAGTTTTGGCTATTCTCATAGTGCCATGCTCATGCACTACTTCATGTCTTCTCTTCATCATCATCAATCATTCTTGATTCTTCTTATACTCTTTGGAATATTAATTCCCAAGTATTAATCCATCCTCAATTAAAATCCTAAATTATTTTTTGAGTGTAAATTACAATTAACTCTAATAATCTATCGTAATCCAATAGTGGAGGCCTACCACTTATTCAAACACCTTCAACGTTTTAGAATGTGTATCAAATTGGACACATGTATTTTGAACATTACGAACAAGGAAACGATCAACTGATTTTTTGGAAATGTGTAATGCGTGAACAAAATAGAATTCCATACCCTTCCACACACTCTATACATTATCAACCATAATTATCTAATTCAAATCCTCATTCTTAATCAATCTACTTCATGTAGATGATACTTCACCATTCTTCCCCAATCCACTTGAAATAGATTATACCTTTTCATTCCTCATTGTTGTAAACAATGTGTCACATATGAAACATGTTCTTTGAAGACATGATCTATTCAAAAATCTTCTCAATTACATTCTCCATTTACTTTGGAGACCATCTTCATCTCCTTATTCATTTTGACTTGTATTGACAACTATTGACTGCAAATAATATTATCATACACAAAGTGGTCCCAATAAGTGTTTACAGAAAATTATATAAAACTCTATAGGTTATTGATCCTTGAGAAAATAATGTGATTTCCAGTTTTACTATAAATATAATAAGACATTCTTAAGGTCAGGACCTTACAAATGGTATCAATGAATGGATTAGAATCATTTGGAATTAACTTGTTTTTTTAAGAGTCATGGATATCATTAAGGGTTATAATTTTAATTTTTATTATCTAATCAATGTCTTATAGTACCCTTTTTTTCTTTATGTTATGAAATTTTATTGTTAGTAATGGTATTTATGGAGATAATAATTTTTGATGTTATTGTAGGTTAGTACATTTAGGGATGAAAATTGAATGGTATGAGATAAGATTTTAGGTAAAATCATGTTACGTTTATTTTCAGGAAATAAAAATATGTTGTTAAAGTGATATGAATTATATAGTGTTAGAAACATGACTACCAGTACAATGGGTGGAAAACCATTTCATCTAGAAAGGCCACGAGAATAAATCCAACAACCGAAAGGTGATTTGGGTACATCACCTTCCACTATAATATTCGATTTTCTTATTAGTATGACTTATATTTTTTAGTTAAATTAGTAAATAGAAGAATAATAAGTTTATTTTGGGAAATTTGTTTTATCATATAGGAATATTATTTGTGGATTATGTTATTAAAATTAATTTAGAAAATGTTTTATAATTATGGAAGACTATATGATCAATGTAAAAAAAATTATTATTTTATTTTATTTTTGGAATAAAGGATGAATTATATAATGGAATAAAATATGATTTAAAATTTGATTTATGGTTATTTAGGTTTTTTATTGAATTAGTCATCATATATTGATTATTAATATGGAAAATACCTATTGGTATGATGCATTATTATTTATAAATTATATTATTTGATAATTATTAAAATATATTTGGGATGAATATCCAATAAATTCCTTCTAGATTTTGGGTATTAATATTATGTGGTATTAATTAGAGTAATTGTATTGAAATTTATTTAAAAATGGTTTATGTTTAACTTTTTTTATTAATAATTAATTTTGATGATTGAATTTTTTTCTCTTATGATGGTTTATTTTTTTAATTATTATATTATCCTAATTTTTTTTGTTTTTGTTAATGTATCAATATAAGATAAAAAAATACGTAATATGTTTTGTATTATGTTACACTATAAATTTTGATTCTAGTTCTCATAGAGTGTAAAAAGTCTTCTGGAATAATCATTATCTGGAAAAAAATATGAGTTTGTGTTAGAATTTGGTTAATAGATGAAACTATACTTTTCATATATGTATATTTCTTTATAATAATTTTTTAGGTACTAAAATAATTCCTTAACAATATTAAATGTATTTTGAAAGAAAAGAATTAAGTTTTTACCTCTCTCAATATGAAATCAATGACCTTATAACCCATCATATATTTATGGTTTGTGATTGTTTTAATTAACATGGTCATGTTCTTTGTCACTCTATCAAAGAAAATTAATTTTAATATTAACTTCCATATCAATTATTTATATGGGTCCCTAGTATGTGATATCTGAAGTGACTTTCATCCACTATTTTCTTTATTTTATGTGGATTTTTAAATATTTTTTATGAGGTTGAATTTCAACAATGTTATGTTGAAACTTCAATTCCGTAGATTTTGATATCGAGTTGAAATTATGAGGATGCAATTTTTTAATGTGGGATAATGTAACATCTTGAGTTTTTTTAAAGTAAACAATATGTTAGATAGAATATATGATACTCCACATCGAACATAAACAATGAAACAAATATTATTATTTAATATTTACCATTATAAACATTCCATAAGAATTAGAGGTATTAAAGTGATTAAAAAATTATAAAAATAATTTTTATATATGTATATAAAATGAATTATTTAATAACTAATTATTTATAAATGAAAATAAATCAATTTTTAAAATAAAATGATCTATTTTTCTGAAAAAATATATTTAAACATGCATATGTGTGTTTTATATGAATAAATATTAAAATAACTATTGTTTATTATATTAATTAAATACAATTAAGTTATTTAAACTAATTGTTAAAATTCATATTAGGTTTATTCTATACATATTATAAGAATAAATCCCATATTATAGACAAAAGTGGTATTTTTCCCAAAATTCATATTTTTCGCCTTATGTGTGCGCTTATTTTTAATCTATTTGGTTCAGATTTATAAATAATATTTTAAAAAATAAACATATTATATAAAATTAGAATATAAAAATTTTCATTATTAATTTTTTTTTGTAATTTCATGATAAGTTTCATGATTTGATGAATAGTGGTAAAATAAAGATTTTTAATTGAAAGTATATATTTTTTATTAATAAATTATAATGTTAAATAATTTTTATGATTGGGGTTTGAAGTATAATTGGATAATTATTCAATAATTTAATACAATAAATGTCATAGTAATCAATTTTTCACTGAATTTGGAAATAAATTTTTTTCAAACTTTGGATGGATTTTAATTATGAACACATTTTCTAATTCCTCCGATAGGATTAATTTACATTAATATGTAAAATTTATGGAATTTTTATTTTTAAAAATTAAATATATAATTATAAAAAAATTATATAAATTTACTAAATAGGTCTCTTATATTTTTGGTCAAAATAAAATTTTAATCCTTAGTAATTCTTATTACCACGGTTAAGGGTAAATCAGATAATTAGAGGGGAAAGTATTATTATAAATATTATAAAAATAACTTAATAGTTGTTTAATTATTATTTGATGTGTAATTTTTTCCCTATTAATTAAGTGATCATTAATGACACTATTTATGGCCATATGGATGATAGTGTAACATTTATAGTATTATATTCCAATGATGGTCAATTTTTTTATTCTTTTGTTTTTAACAAAAGAAGTATTTTTAACGTGGAAATATATAATAGATATGTTCAAATATAAATATTAATTTGAAATAAAAAATGATTATCTTCATCCTGATAATTTATTTTTCATTTTTATTGAATAAATAATTAAACTAAATTCTTACACAATGATAATGAAGAAATTTCTTAATTAAAGAAAATAACTAATAAAGGATATTAAAAATATAAAAATAAATATATTTTTGGAGAATTTATTTCAATAATTAATTTTTACAATGACTTTTAAAACGTAGTGAGAAGTAAAAATACTTTTTTATGATATAATTTTTTCATGACATTTTCTAAAATTCAACAGATGAATAGTGTCAGAACTGAAAATAATGATAATATAAAAAAGTATTTTATTAAATGATATAATGTTCATAGATATCAAAAAATTATCCAATAAAAATTATAACTCTAAAATATCATCAATGACTCATTTATTGGTCATCTTAATTTTTAATGTAATTATATTAATCCTCAATGTTTAAATTACATGATATCACAGTATGAATTATAAAGGATAAATAAGGGTTAAATCAAAATGATAAGGATTATTATAATAGTAAAATATTATCTAATATTAATTAAATTAAGGTATTTCGGCCTATAATCATCATATCATCAAAATTAGTATGTTTGGAAAAAAATTTACTATAAAATTAATTTATATTAATTTACTATTATGAAGATTTCAAAGAGTTATCCACCCCTATATTATAAAAGGTCACATATTCTCCCCCATTCCACATACATAAAAAACTATTTGGTTTATCCGTGCTCTACCAAAATCCATTACTATAATCCCTCCCAAAAATCAAGAGCACTATGTTTTGGATGAACACTGACCTTTGAGGTGTTAAAGTGACATGAAAAAAATATTATCCAAAGAAGATGAAGATAACTAACATATTTAATGAAACATACTCAAGGTAATAGATATCGGCTCAATATCCACTAATTGAGGAATATTTTGATGTTATACACAACCCTTATTTTATGATATTTATATATAACCACCTCTTACACATCATATCATTAATTTATTATTTATGATACTATTAATTTTTTTAAATATTATTCATTCATTGGGCATATTATTTGAATGTTAAAAGTGGTATGTGAAACATTAGTTTTTATATATTTAATTTAAAAATAATTCCCTCGTGTAAATATTCTTGATATTATTTTTAATTATATAAAATCATCATAAAATATTTTCTATCTATATTTAATTTCATTAAATGATTTTACAAATGGAAAATTTTTATGTGTTTATACAGAACATTTTGAAAAACAATGATAAAAGTAATTTTCAATTATTAACATACACAATTAAAATGTATTTTATACCTCTATGGTCATTATTTTATTTCAAAATTCGATTAAACAATATCACAATTCCTTAAATGAAAAAAATATTTATCTTTTCAGGTATTTTGGTATTGAAAATGAGATATCATCGGAAATATTTATTTGTTATTGAAAATGACTTCTTGAATGAAAATTTTATTTTTATGTGAAAGAATTTTTGTAATGGGATTAAAAGAAATTTTCAATTTGTTTTAGGTTGATTTTTTCTATAAATATAGTACATGAGTGTTAAAAGAAACATGTAAGCAATATACACTCATATAGGGGGTATCCCATATAGCACTTGGTAAGCTTATTATAGCTTTACATTTGTGGCCCAAATAATAGAGGGTAAGCCTGTTGCATCTTAACATGGTGTGAACTAGATAATAGTAGGTAAGATCATTATAGATTAACATGGGGTGGCCCAAATAGCACAGTGTATGCCCTTAAAATTTTAATTGGTTATCAGCCATATAATTATTCCAATGAAATTTTTTTAAAAGAATTTTGGTATATGATACTCTAAATCCCATAAATGAGTTTTAATTTATTGATAATTATTTAAATGGATTTATTTGAGAAAAATGTGGGTTTTTTCATCATGTGAATTATTTTTATTTAATGTTATCAATGAAATATTATTATAAATATAAACATTATATGTTTTTTTACTAAAATAATAGTATCCTTTCTTTTGATATCTGTTAATGTGAATTTGTGATCATATGAATAATTTAAATGTTTTTAATAATAAAATGGGTGACTATAAAAACGATAAAGAAAATATGAAAATTATTATGTTATGTTATTGAAAGAAACCATGTTTCTTTTTAAGAGGGTTTCATTTAATGAAAAAATGGATACTCAGTGTAAGTATTCATGTATAATTTATTGGTTTACAATGTAAGAGTTTATCCTAATTCTATAAAAATATAGAAATAAAAGATATTTTGGGAATAAAAGTTGATATCTAGTTTTATGAAAACTATAATATGTTCTATTTTATTTTTTGTATTTATAATAGTAGATATTTTCTTCCAATTATATGATTTTATTTTACCATTTAATTAATGAAATTGAACTTAACTATCTAGGTCATGTGTATCTCACGTTTTTTTCATAAATATACTCTTAACCATAATATATGGTCTTTGAACGTTCAAAATATACCTTGTGATTTCTTGTCCCATTTTATATCATTATTTTAATACATCATGAGTAGACATTTTCATATGTTACTTCATCATGTAATTTCTGAACTATATTTTAGAAAACAAATTTCCTTGTTACAAAGTAATTCAACTACTTTTTCATTCCATTTCACCTATTTTTAATATAATAAATAATTTTGTAGGTTATAATATATATTAACTGAATTTTAATTTCAAATTATCAACTATTTATAAATTTTCTTGTATAGATGTTTTACAACTTAATAATTTCTCTAGAAGTTTCATGTTAACATTGATTCGATTAGTACTCTTGGATGATTCATTTAAGAATACAATTATATTCCTTTTTATCTTCATTTAAATCTATTAATCCTAAAGGTATGATTTCTATTCTTATTTGTGATTTTTTATACCTTATAGTTCTTCATCATAAATATTTTCATAATAATATTTTTCTACTATTTAATCACAATATCATCCATATCCTATTTAAATTATGATTAATATTAATAAAGAAAAAAATCATGTTTATCTTTCATATTATCTAGATATAACATTCATAGATAATTTCTTCTATAATGATTTCCAGAGATAGATTTTTTAATATTTATTAGTTGTAATTGAATTTATTGTTTTGAGAAATTAATATCACCATATTATATATCATTTCATTTTTATAATCTTACATCATTATTTAAAACAATGATACACTTTAAACATGAATATTTATTTTACCATGAAAATAACATATGAATTATTTTATATTTATCCCCACATTTTTCAAAAATTAATTACCCATATCATATTAAAATTAATCATTATTAAGATCATGTGTCCTTATTTCCATAAAATATATCTCTATAAATTTGTTAATTTTTATTCCATATGTTGTTACACATATTTTACATACTACCGAGATACATTATAAAACATCAATGTATATTTTAATATGATTTCACTCTTATAAAATAATAAAATTTTATTTGTATAATTGTATAATTATTAAAATGATATTCATTAATACATGTCCGTGATATCCCCACTATGTAAATATATATAAATTACCTGAATAATTTTGTTATAGAAATTTTTAATGTATTCATTTGGGAAATTCTTTAAATAATTAAAGTTGTTAGAATGAAAATAATGTTTTATACATTTATTTTATATTATCTAGTTAATATAGTTGAATATTCATCTCAAGTGGTTTTAGGGGATTGGGGAATGTAATTTTCATATTAATTTGATTTTAGAGTAATCTATAGATTCTATTTTTATCCATTGGGTTAGTATTGAAAAAATTATTATTGAATTCATTCATTGATATTTATATGGGAATAATAACATGAATTACATGGACTAAATTAAATAAAATATCTAATTTATGATACTATAGATTAGTTCATAAAAATTTATTGTATATCTATTTATTTCCATTTCAATTTTACATTAACAATTACACCCATTTCTAGGATAATTGGGGATTATTAACAAGATACCACATATCAAATCATATTCCACATAATGTAAAAACCAGGGTCCTAATCACCCAATGTATGAGGGGGTTAAAGAGAGTGAGAATATTTAATTCTGTAATGGTTATTTTTTATGTTATCAAGCAATTAATTACTTATCATACACATAATAAAAATAAACAATCCATGGGAATAAAATAATGCCCAAATACATAAATATATTAATTGGAACACCTAATATTTATATTTTGCAGTTGTATGAAATTATAATGGGTAGATATCTAAAAATTATCTTGCATATTATTATATGAAACAATTATAATCAGTTCATCACTATGTATAAGAATCATCATCCCTTCTAACATATCTTATTAATAATTAAAGACAGTGTAGGAATGATTTATCTAGCATTCCAATATGAATAAAATTCAATATAAATAAATAAAACAACAAAATTTAATGTAAATAAAAAAACATAAATAAAATTAAATGTAAATAAAGATAATCCATTAAGATGAAATTTTCATATTATGTAATTAATCAGTGTCTTGTAAATGATTTATTTATATAGGTTAAAAATGTGTGTTATTATATCCCAAAATTTTCCAAGTATTCACATGAGTATTATAATTTTATGCCGTACGTAAATAAAATTTATTGATAAGAATACTATAATTATTGAATCTGATAATATAAAGATATTAAATGATAAATTAAAAAGGATATGAATATGTATATTGGTGTACAAATCAATTGGTATTACATTTGTGGTTGTTTGGATGACTTAGTTTTTGTTAAAATAAATTTATTTTAATTTTTTTAAATTCTAATCCATCCAGGAATTTATATGTGTCACATAATATTTGAAACTACTGAACATTATGGATATCCTTAGTTTTAAAATGATTAATGGTGGTTAAACTATTATATAGTTATTATTACAATTGGTAATAATGAGACATCGAGGTCTAATAGGATAAGATGATGGATATAAGATATGATAACAGAGTGTATATTATATACAGTAAAATTTTATGTAGTGTTGTACAATAATTATGTTCTATGTAAATACCAAATAATCAAGGTCATGTTTGTCCAAACAACTAGTTTGTTTTGGATTATTAAATGAATCTTTTTTATGTACAACCATATCCCCTTTCATATAACTATATTCAAATTAATTGAAAATTATTATCCATTGAGAATGATAGCATTCTAGTTGGAGTGAGCACTCATATAAGAGCCGATTTCTTATTATATAATTATTTTTTAGTGACTATCTTATATTTTTTATATTATTAGGAAGAGGCTTATTGTGTATATATATATTAAGACAAGTTATGTGGTCCATGTGTTTTAATTTTTTTTATTTAATGGATTCTGTTGTTTTATCTATTATCCTCTATATTTGATAGTTCAGTGGATAAAACTAATATTTATTTTTATACATTGTCATATTATATAAACATTATTAAATAATAATAGGATCAAATTATATAATGTTTCAATTATCCTTTTCCAATATAGAGTGTCTTCATTGTAATTGGTTTATAATTTAATTTATTGTTTATTCAGATATTCGTTTTTTTCTATTTTTCTCAACATATATGTCGATATTTGAATTTTACTGTAGAATTTCATGATTTTTATTATAATAATTTTTTAAATATTATTATACTCTTATATCATAGATTGCGGACTACATGTTTCATTACTGGTCTATTTGTGGGTTTAGTAGAAGTCAAAGTTGGGTTGGGTCATAACAACAACCAAATCAACAACTAAAATAATATAAATTAATTGGATTCATTGAATTAAAGGTTTATTTTGTGTGAATATGTAGTTATAGATATGATATTTTAATATAATGATCCAAAAAGATTAAAATATGAATTCAGAAAGAATAAATCCAATTATTAATATCATGATATGGTTAATTAAATATTTAAATATAAATTTATCATAAACAAATCCTAGTATTTCATATTATAAAATAGTCTGCGAAAAATGTCTTCCTAGATATTTTACATACTATTATATAGTGTTTATTCATCCAAAACATGGTCTCTCATAAAAATATATTTGATTAATTTTTTTATCTATTGATATTTATTTAGAATAATTCGAGTCTATAATAAAATATTTATAGAATCACATTGATATTTTTATATAGAGGATTTGTTTTTTCATTTTCTATTAAGTTGGTTCAAAAAAATATTTCCATTTATTTCTTTTCATCCTCTCATTGAATAAATCAATTGTTTTCTTATTTTATTTTCCATTTATTTATTTTTAATCCACCAAATAATAATATTATATTGATCATCTTAATCTAGTACACTTAAAGGGGGGACCATAGGAATATAATGATATTTTCTATAATTATTTAATAAAAATTAAATTTTTAAAGGAATTACAAATTAAAAAAGTATAACATGATTATTTTTGTAATATTATCTACTATTAAAATTTTGATATGAATTTTAAAATTATAAATTAAATAAAACAATTATTAGTGTATATAATCAAGAAAGTGTTTATTATTCCTCATTTTTCTTTATTTTATCTTTAATTCACATTGAATTATTTTAATTCTCTTATATTTTAATTATAGGATTTATAATACAGTATTAAAAAATATTTATTTAAATATAAATATATTTGTGAAATATATATTAAAACATATATTTAAATTTATTATTGGAATGAAATTTATATAATATTTTTTTTAAATTAAAACATTTAATCTTATTTTTTATATACTATTTTCTTATAAAATAATCCAATATATTTATAACGACTGTATTTTGACTATTAATCATATTATAAAAACCATCTTAATTGATATTACATTAATAATGATGCTAAATTTATGAAAAACTAATTCCCCATTTGTTTGACCATTGATTTTTACCAAAAAAATTAATATTTTTGTTATTGGTATTGTAATTAAAAAATATAATTTTATAGTTTATATAGTTTAATGGAATTTCTAAAAATCAAATTATTTTTTGATGTATTGGTGTTTAGAAATGAATATATTTATTATTATTCATTGATTTATCTAAATTATATTTTCTCATCCTTTTACATTTTTATTATTCATATTATTTAGGGTCAATGTTTGTTGGTTTCTCCATTTTTGGTTAACAGATTAATGATAAAATCCCTCATGATTATATAATAAAAAGAAAAATTAAACTAACCATTTCATTTTTTATATTGATATCATATGATTATTGATGATACATATGGGAGAAAATATAAATGAACATAATTCTTATGAATAATAGTATCCCAAAATAGAAAAAAAATAAAATTAAAATCCACGTATTCTATATTTTTGATAAATATTTGTTAATGATTTTGTATTTAAATATACAAATGGTAACAACAGTATCAATATGCATTATGATATAACTAATACAAAATGTCATTTTTATCATTACCCTATGTGTACATTAATTGATTCTTAATACCATTCAATTTTGTAGGATATAATATGAATAATTACACTTCCACTTATTGAAATTTCTTGGAATTTACAATTTATTTTTGTATAATGGATTATCTAAATAGAAAACATTAGTAAGTAAGTTTTACATTTCAACTAAATAGTGAGGTAAGTAATGGATGAAGATTTAACCTCGTATATTAATACATACATGAGATATTCTTGGAAATAAGTATCTGAATAAATGTGTTCCTCATTTAAGTACAGTCATATTGACCCCAAATGGTCCAGTAATATTTATGGTTCCAATGTTAATTGTTGGAGGGGGGTTGCTTACATTATGTAATAGACTAGATTAAATTTGATGAGTCATAGAGATTTGATGATCCATTTTGGTTGATGTGCTATGTGGATTTGAACTGATATAAAAAGAAACTTTTCAGGCATGATGAGTGGTAAATGTGTGATTATTATGATGTCAACTAAAATGATAGTAAAAGGAGTATTCATTGTATCATTTTTTATCAAATAAATCATATATATAAATAATTTTATTTAGGGTTATATAAGAATAAGATGAATAAACACAGGATATAAAAGTCAATTTTGTGATTTAAATGGAACAAGATCACTCATTTGAAATTAAATATTATATTAAGGAAAAAGACACAACAAAGTCCATATATAAAGATGAAAATTAATTAAAGGACTTTAATAAAAAATGATTTTATTTTTAATGGACTCATAATATTTGAATAATTTTTTTATGAGAATAAGATGATTTTCAATGCTATTGAACTAGTATAGTGATTGGAAGATATTTTATAACATTAAAGTATTTGATGCGTAAGAGTATAAAGATCAATTTTTAAACAATTGTAACTATTCCGCATGTGACTAATATTAGTATATTTCTGATGTGCCGGAAATTAAACTATATTTAGGGTCCCTAGGATTTATTTAAAAACAAACAAGGTAATTTGATGGAATCATAAGAATATTTCATAATATTATTGTTTATGAAAAATTAATATTAATAAATAATTTGGTTTTGAAAATACTAGGTTATGGATGATATAATGTTATGAGATATTTAATGATTTATTCTCAATGATATATTAGGTTCAGAATAATGATGACTAAGGATAATAAATAGTTTTTTAAAACTATATGAGTATAAAATATTAAGATTTAGTCTAATAAAAAATTTAATTTATTACTCTTTAGTTTTGGTTACTAATTGAAGACATAATTTGATGACGGTTTAATATGATATTATTAAATTTAAATAAATATTATTATTAACATCATTTTAAAACTAGTTTCCACACATTAATGTAGAAGTTAAATTTCATATTTAATATGTAATAATTGTTATATTATGTGATGGGGAAATAGAAGAAATAGGAGACACTGATGGAGAAATAACTATTGGTTTTGGAATATAGTTTAATATTATATGAAAATTTTAATGGACAAAAAACTAAGGGGAGCAGTAAGAATTAGATTACACATTATAGAGATAATATAGAATGTTTTGAGTTAAAGAGAATTATAAGGATTAAAAAGAATATATTATGTTTATTATCAATTGGAGATGATGAAAATGAACTTATAGAAATAAAAATAAATCACCTTTGTTTTTATCATGACTTTATAGTGATATTGGAACAACTTTTTTGGATTCTTAAGTAATGATTCTAGAAAATGTTTTGGTGCACTAGTTTAGAAGAGTAGATTGATATGTTTTAGAGTGTCTCATGATCACCCGAAGGAGGTGGTGGAGATAGTGCCATAGTTGGTAGATAATGGTTTCATTGATCATGTAATTGATTTTAAAATATTGGGATCTAATAAATCATCGAGGTGTTTATATTATTCTCCTCTTCTTTGAAGTTATAGTGTATCCTATCAAGTAATCAATTTTCTATACTTTGTGAATTAATGTTGTTATATAGTGAATATTCTCATTATGTATATATATTCATATGGGTGTTTGAGTGGTTGAGAGATTCCTAAAGGTGATTCAATTCATGGTTTTGTTACATTGACATCTTAGATTAGATACACTGAGATACAAATCATTCATTTTTTGGTTCTTCTATTATATTTTTTCGTAAGTTAGATTGAAGTATGTTTTTTTGATGGAATTTGTTTATTTAAAAATAGGACTCAAATCATGTGGAATATTTTTTGTTAAACACAGATAAAATAATTTTGAGAAGAATGTTTTCATTCTACTATTTTTTTATATTTTAGTAGGAGTTTTATTTCTAAATGACATAATTATAAAAAGGAATGATTTATTTAGAAATTATTTTTTTCTTATAATATTTATATTATGTGACACAATAAGCTGATTATAAATTATATATGGAATAAGAGAGTCCATTTATTTGAATCAAGATTAAAACAATACAAAATATTTAGCAATAATATCTCCCCAAGAATTATCTGATTGTAATTCAATGGATTTTGACACAGAATGTGTCTAGAAACAAAAATTAGTTGAAAATGATAGTATAACTAATTTCATGATTTTCCATGATGTATGATAAGTGAAATAATATAAACAATATATTTAAAACATTAAAAATTTACAGTATAATGATATCAAAATTAATATCAGTTGTGTATCATGTTAAATTTTAAATGTGACTTGGTGTTAATAGGAATCAATGGTTTTTAAGTTCATACTACAAGTACACGTATTGATTATATAATAATTTAATATTTATCATAGGATGTCATGGTTATTGATGAGATATTTTATTCACATAGGGATGAAATAGAATTCATGGTGATTTAAGATCTGATTATAAATATTGAGACATAAGAGATGGAATTCTACAGCGATAATGGAATCAATCTCACTATAGACATATGGATATGTTTCTTTTATAGGCTATTCTTAAATAAAAGTTATTAAATGAGAGAAAATATCCAAGGGAAATATAGTAATATAATTTACTTCACATTCTAAGCCTATATAAATAATTTTAATTTTTTGAAGACAATATAAATACATGAGTAAATGTTAATATTTAAACATCAATTTCATCTAAAAACACCATAACTATGGAATGTGGAATATTTATACTCTGTTTCATGATTTCATAAGAATCCATTATAACAAAATACATTTCATTATTCCACACTATATTTTCATTGTGGTGTATGATGAGTTATATATCTAGAATTACTGAAATAATTTACCTCAAAAATTGAGATGTTATTGAGACTATTAGAAAAGGATATTTAAATTTCACAATGAAGAATATATATTTCTCTCAAATTACATGGAATTAATATTATACATGTATTATATATGATCAATATTTTATTAGTTTATCTAGATGATATATGATTATTTATTACAGTAGTGAAGAGTTTGTTTAAAATAAAATAGGGATCTATTGTGGTTCTTAGTGGTGATAATGATGGAATATTGTATATAAAATGATATTTTTATGGACCAATTCATGTCAGAATAAAAATTTCAAATCTATGATGTTCTAGAATTACATCCCAATATATATTGTAGAGACACGAAAAAGGATAATGGATTTAATTAGAATATTAAAACATTACCACATTGATTACTAAACTTAAAATTAGTATATCTTTTTAAATTGTAGAATGGATTATATCACACCACAAGATAAAGAACTATAGAATTCTATGATTTAGTTGGTTTATATAGATGGATGAGGTCCAATATTTGTTCAATTGAGATGATTATTGTTGTATTATGTATCTTTCAATGATAGTTCCACATAGATTGTGTCTTTTTTTTATAAGATAATGTTTTTAAGTTTTTAGAAATTTAATTAGGTAGAGGTCCATTATAGAGAATATGACAATAATGGAGTATAGATTCACATAATAAAAAAATATTTCTATAGAAGCAAACTGTTTTGGATATTTTATTATATCAAATTTATCTATGTAGAGGAAAACATTCTTTAAGAAAATGAGATAAATGTTGTGGTGGATTATATTGATAAAAACATTAATTACAGAGTCATGGTCATTATGTTACATTCTGATTTCCAATGGGTTTTTAGTAGTTGTATATAACTATGTGGCTAGTATCCTGAACATATATCATTTATAACCAATGAAATATGAATTTATAGAGTAACAATATAATAGGATGATGGTCAATAAATCCCACATAATTTTATTCTATGAGTCTCATATAATAATGTCGATGATATGTGAATTGAGATGTTGGAGGATATCTCTTGGAAATGTTTCCTAATTTCTTATGCTGTTTAATACATTGGCTTTCAGCATGGGAACAAAAATATTTTAATGTTAATAACAATCCATAATTTCTTATTAACTAAAGAGGTCATTTTTAAGAATAATATATTATTTCAAGAAGAATTTGTGTGAAAAAATCAACCAATAAAAAAATTATTCAAAATTGATGTTTAGTTTATTTGGACTATTGGTGGAGCATAAATTTAAATGAGATATATTGTTTCTTTTGAATGGGGGTGATGACTAATATCTATAGTTTCTAAAAAATATTATTTCACTATAAAATATATTTAAAGATATTATGATCATTTTGATTTTTATTTATAGTTTCTCTAAAACAAATTATCTATAGGTTCTTTGAAAACAAATTATTTCTCTATGAAACATCAAAACATGCTCATTGCCATTTTTATCATTAGGGATCAAAACTGATACTCACATAAAATGAAATTATTACATGTGTGAATAATTATAAATAATATATTGCATTACACATTATTATTTGGGAATAATAATGTTTTCATTAAGAATAAATAACAACACTACTATTATAGATAAGTACAAAATTTACTAGAGTACTCACAAAGAATTTAAAATATATATAATAACTACATAATATAGATTTATATAATATTTATAATTTAATTTAATAAATAGTTATATATATTATAGAATTTTTCAAAAAATGTTATTAGGATATTTAATTTTTTAAATATATGAGATTTTATTTTGACTAAGAAAGATTTGTTTGGGCATTATTTGTGTCAAATATAATCTCTAGAGATTTATTTTTTAATATGAATCATAATAACTTTAATATGTTGTTATTACGTCATAATTAACTTATTTTACTATATTCATCAATATTTTATATACATATATTTGAATTTCCTTAAATGAGATCTGATTCAAATCATTCCATTGTTGAAATGGATTTTGATCTAAATGTTACACAATCCATAACAATTTTGACTGCCATTATGATTTTAAAATTAAATATTATTTTATAATGAATATCCATCAATAGAATTTGTAATATTTATATAAAACCACTTTATTTTCATGAGATATTCAAGTGTTTTAACATGTATCTTCAAAATATTATTTCCTCTTTATTTATGAAATACATGAAGTGTTCCTTATTAGTATAAATGCATCTCATCTCAGCTTCCCGATCCAAAACATACACTTCTCAATATATGAATATACTTAATATAAGACTTTAAATGTGTCCATAGCTATGATTTAATAATTTTTTATCTTTATTTTCAACTTCATTACCTTATTTTAAAATTTAAACATATTTATACTCTCTTATAATTGTAGATTTCATCAAACTATGATAATATTTTATTTATACCATTTAGCATTGAAAATATTATTACAACACATTTTTAATTTAATTGAAAATTACCTTTATGTTTTCATTTATATTAATGTATATTAATTTTCCACAAGATTTATAATCTAATCCTATTAATATTCGTTGAAGAGATAACAAATATTTTTTTTACTTACAATGAAATTTTTCTAAACCATCCATCAATTGGTTCTAATTTAAGACATTATTATTTTTCTAATCATACAATTTATTGAGAAAAAAATTTAAATCAAAAAATCAACATTCCTTATATCGATGGATTATGTAATTTTATTTTCCATTATATGAATGATTCCACACTTCCTTTGTCTTGCATAATCACCCCAATGTATAATCCAACTATATCACCAAATTGTATTCTTTTGAGAATAAATTATTTTTGATTCCTTTAATTGAAGTTTGTTCATCTAGATTTCATTCATCAATTTATTTGTTAAATTAATATGACCCAAACCTAGATTCCAGGAGCTGATGTCATGATACCATTACATTGGAATATGATACAGGTGAATCATGTCATAAATGACCCAATAATTTAATATTTTAGTTAAACCATTTACATTCATCACTCTTCTTTTAAAAAATAATTAACTAATTAAAACATATTTTTTCGATTCTAGGATATAATATTATAACATAAAGTATGTCCTTAAATATATTTCTTATTACAATTCAAGGAATCACAGGGAAAGTAAACTAATAGGGGTGATCTAAAATGCACTAAAAGGTTAAAGTCTATTGGAATTAATTGTTAATCAATATGAATAATTAATATGTAATGGTTCAAGAAACTAGGAACATATTCCATTTAGACAACTAGATAAGGAATACACAAAAAGAAAAGATATTTAATTGATACCCAGGATATTTAAAAAATAATTTGAGAATGAAATGTAACAATTAATATTATACCAAATAGAATAATCACATGGAATTAAAAATACTAAATTATTATTTTTGGAATAAATAATGTTGGTTATCTAAAACATATTTTCAATGATTCATTCCATGAATAAAATAATTTCAATGCTTAATTATATGAATATATTAGTATCGAGACATCATTACATGAATCTAATTAATGGTTATGGCATTGGCCAATACCATATCTATTTTCCCACATGAAACCTACTAATGCATTGAAAGTATATTGTGGTCCCTTACATTCTCATACTAAATACAATGCAAACCTCATATCTTTAACAATCAATTTAGTTAATAAATAATCTTCCCTATCATAAAATTCCCTTTTTGAAAAAATGAATGTGGATTTTACAATAATTCCTTAGTAAATGATATATAACCACATGGGTTGTTTATGTTTATGGATGGAACTACCATTATAATATCATTAAATAAATTTTGAGAATAATTATATTTAAACACTCCAATGTTTCGATTACCAGTTTGAAACATTTGAATCATAATTCCCATGAAGTAATAACATATAATGATACATGGAATATCACAAGAATAAATATGTTAATGATAATAAATTTCAATGGGTATTATATACACTGAAAAAAGTGAATTTGTGCATTAAAACAAGTAAGCCACAATGAAATATAATTTTTTTTAAAATCATGTACAACTATTGTAACTATCGATTCAAAAACCCCAAAATTAACAATAATCGAATAAAACATTTATATAACATGTATATAAAATAATTCATTTCATATTATATCATAATGTGATTTAGCTACAACAAAAAATAAATAATTTGAAATTATGATGTATGTCGCACTAATGAAAAAGTAATAATAAATCAAATATTTCATTGTAACATTCCAATTAAAATCAGAATTAAATAATTAATATCAAGAGAAACTATCAATAACACGAATATAAATTTTTTCATGATATAAAAAAGTAGGGTTAGTATATACACTAGAAAAAATAATGATGTTGTTAAAAAAGTGATACAAGAATCACGTACAACTGTGGTATCATTTGAATCAGAAACCCAAAATATAATAATCATAAAATAAAAAAATTATCTTAAATATTAAATAATTCATTAAATAAAATATCAAAATGGGTATAATATAAACCATAAAAATATATAAGTGTTGATAATGATGAATGCCTCATGAAAGTAAAAGTGATACTAGAATCTATTACCTATAATTTAATTTTAGTTGATGTTCTTTAACCTCATGTATGATATTTTTTAACATTTTAATAAACTAAACGAGAAATATAAACATATTTTTAATATCATATATGATCTTATAATGAAATCTAATAACACCTTTGTTAACAATCATTCATTATTTTTAATATTTTTGATGTTAATAGGAATGTTTTTCATTTATGTTATAACCTCTTACTTGTTGTTATTATTAATTAGACCATGATATTTTCATCTCTATAATTTAAAAAATTATTTAAATATCATATATACCCTGCATAAATGTTATTATAATAATCTATAATATTGGGATATAAGAAATTAAATTGACCATTCATGGAGATGGTCGTACGTATGTATGCATGAACACTACATTCATTTCATAGTTAAATTTAAAATAATAAAAATTAAATGAAATATAAATATAAATATATACATATATTTATATATATTATAATTATTGTATCATATTGATGTCATATATATCATCTAGGATCATTAAATCAATCCGTTATACTTTCCATGTATAGTGTAAACAAATAACATCGCTTTGAGGAGGTGGTGGTACATATTTCCACCAACGTTGTTATCATAAGTACACAAAATGTATGTATTAAATAGTTGGTTATATACGATTTCCATAATCATAAATAAAATATATATATCATATATATTATTTATAAATAGTCTATCCATCATAATTCTTAACCATAAGAGGTGGTAAAGGAAAAATGAAAAATCATCATTTCACGAGGCTGTAGTTCTACATATCTGAATAGTAAGTTAGTTATCCAATATATGGAAGTGAGTGTATGTTTAGGAATAACTTTTCAAACCCTGACCATTGAAATTATTTTATTTAATTATTTAATTGGATTTGAATATCACATTTGAGGTTCTGGTTGAGTTCCCCCATATATTATTTTATGTTTCGAGTTTTTAAGTGGAATTTTGTCATGTGCATGGTATTGTTTTACAGTTTGGGAGACCCTGAGGTCTCATCTAATTAACCTGGTATAATTTTTTAGAGTCTAGATGTATGGTGAATGGGTTGAAAATAGTTTGGGAAACTATTAAAAATTTGTGTGAGCAGTTCTGTCCATTTGGATAGTGGCTTCCACCATGTTTCTGTACGGTTTGACAAATTCTGTGGCCAAACCATACGAGCAGCCGATATTTTTTAAATAATAAATTCAATAATCCTCTCTGGGCTAATTGTTAACCAAAACTGATACCCCATTCCTCTTGGACGATTTTTTTTCAAAGAAGGGGTCCAAAACCCCCCCTCTATATGGCTCCTCATTCTCCATGGATGCATAACCTTTTTCCCAAGGTGATATTATTAGGGGTTTCAACACTTTTTGTTTTTGTTTTCCCCTCATATCTTGATTTCACAGTTCTTAATTTCTGGGTTCTTGTTTGTATGAACCCTATAAAATTGGGATTATCTGTTGGGTAGTTTTTTGTTCGATTGATGGTGTGCATATTTTTCCTTATGATGTTCTCTTCCTTCCCATATAGTTTCATTTTATTTTTAGTCCATTGAGGTATGTGTTTCCATTATATTTATTTTCTAAACAATCATGATATTAATATATCTTTTCAAATAATTTAAAAATTGTTTTGAATGCCTAGGATGTGTTGGTATTGATTACTATGATGGTTTTCTGTTGACAGTTTGGTGAAAAGTGGTTTTTAATGGATTCCTATGTTTATTCCTATATTCTTATGAACATAAAGTTTCCGATAGAATGTTTATTGTTTTCATGATATGAAAAAATTATCTGGTTTTGTTATTTTCCTTTTTTTATATTTTTTAAATTTATCTGACATAATGTGTTCAGCGTGATGTGTGATTTAGAAGCCTCTTTATGGCTTGGGAAAAAGTTTGGTAAATTATTTGGAATTGTTTTTATGGATTTAAAATGTTTATCAATAATATTTTCATTATATTACTTGTTGTGTTTTTATGTCTGGTGGATCTACTTGAAAAATGGTTTTTGGAATCATCATGAATATTTTTGGCATTCCATTTGATGTGGGTACATCCATGTATGCCCGAAGATCACAAAAGGATGGGCACAAAAATAAAAATGGTGTGCATGAAAATGGTCAATTTAATAACCATGATTTGAAAATATATACCATAGTTCATTCATTCTTCAATCTCTTCATGCATTGCTAATGGTAATTTGGTTCCCAAATAACATGAACTTGGTTTTGAATTTTTTTTTGAAGATATGGTCCATATGGATCAATGATAATTGGTTGGATAAGAAATGATATGAAATCCTATTTGGAAAATTCAGTTACATTGTATTTTTTAATCTTCGTATTGAAATAGTATTGTTAGTAGAATTGGATTTTTAATAGATAACAAGTTTGGCGTTATAAATATGAGAGTGGTGTTTAATGTTATTTTTTCAATGGTTTAGAAAATCCTTGAAATGTTTTGGAATTGATAAGGTTGAAGGACCAGTTAACATCTGAAATTATTTTTAACTTTTATTATGGTTTTGATAGAACAAGGTTAGGTTGCCATCATTATATGTGTTGATAAATAATATGAAATATCATGTGATGTGAGGCCTATTTGTAACATCAGAATGGTTTTTTGTGAGAAAGGTAGTACTATGGAGGATTTCCCTATATGAATTATTGCATGGGTGGTATCTTTTTTTGGGGTCATTAAGTGCAGTGATGGTAGGTAAGGTTTGTCATA
Organism: Viscum album; assembly: GCA_963277665.1. Lineage (NCBI taxonomy): Eukaryota > Viridiplantae > Streptophyta > Magnoliopsida > Santalales > Viscaceae > Viscum > Viscum album. The sequence continues at coordinate 888,922,965 of OY728159.1, read as the reverse complement.
TGTGTTATGTACTTATCCTTTTAGCATGATTATTTACAATGGATTTTCTAGGTATCCATAGATGTTCGAATGACTGTTTCTTATCAAACATGATTAGATGGGTCAATACCCCTTGGATGTTTTAGTGTCCAGGTGGGTTGTTCCATGGGATTGGAAGTTAGAATGGATAGTTGGTTATTGATTTTGGAATATCACAATTTGGAATACTATGATTCTGACCCGAGTACATACCTGAATCACATTAGGGATTTTTAGGAAATTACCATGGTTTTAAATCTCTATGTTTTTGTCTATATTCTTCATCACGTTGTTTTCTATTATACGTCTTATTTATTTTCATCATGAATTGATGTTGTATTGTCTATATTTTTTTGGGGGTATGGATTAAAATGAAAATCCATTTTCAAAGTGGAATCTAGTATCTGTTTTCTTTTAAACTAGGGAAGTTGTTTTTGTTATACAATATTTAAAAAAACATTTTTATATTAATATTCCAATATAGTTCTTTTGGGGTGTTACCAGAAATAAAATTTATGGATATTTAGGTAGTTTCTCAATATGTATTTATTATCACACAATATTCAAAACATTCTGTGTTGGTAGACATATGATTTTTCTATGTTTCATGTTTCTAGTTTGAATGCTTGTCTTTGGAAATGAATGGTCTTGTAGTTGGAGGTCTCCCAGAGGTTACATGGAGATCTGGTTGGAATGCTATGTCTCTTTTTTTTTAGTTTTACTTTTTTGGTAGTTTTAACTTAATATATTTTAATATTTATTGAGTTAATATTTCTTTTTATGTTTTTCTTTATGCTTGGTTATTAATTTGATCCTTTTATTTGGGAAAAATAATTCACATAGTGATTAATTTGATGCCTGATACTACTTAGAAGTTGGTGGGGATCAGTAACAACCTTTGGGCCATTTCTCATACTAATTCAGATGTTGGGTATGATAAAATCCCAACATGTATCATGAATATATGATATCTTAATATAACATTATTATTTGGGGTGTCTGGAAGATCATATAATAGGACTATCAGGACTTAGGAAGTAGTCATAGGAATGAAGTCATCAACCCTTACTCACCATAATCCTCCAATTTTTAGGGGTAGTAAGTGATTTTGGTCTTTGGATTTTTTTTGGTCTGAAGAGTGAAAATAGAGGTGATCTAGTGTCATATTGTGACTTCATATGGAGTAGTAACCCATGGCGAGTCCATTTTCATAGATCATGGAACTCTTAGTTTAGATTCTCATTGGGGATGTGGCACACTACAATATCACTGAGTTGGGTGTAGAGGGTAGTTACTCAATTCAATAGTTTGGTGTGGGATGTGTTTTGTTTTGGTTTCGATAGGTGTGTGTTGGTTTTTAAAATGAAAATGGTTGTTGAATTGAAAATGAACACTTTATGTTGTTTCGAATGGAATTGTGATTTTAGTTTTTATATAGAGAGAAATTGGTATAGAATTATGAAATGTTTTGATAAATTCGTGGATTTGGTGATAAGATAGTATGTGTGAACCTCATTATTCCTTATGGAAGGTCAAATATGTGTGGGTATGTATAGGAAGATCATGTTGACACTTGTTTATGGATGATGTCCGTAGAAGTAGATAAACAAATATGTGTGGGATAATAGGATTCCATTGGTGGGGATTAGAAATCAAAGGGTTGTCATGGTTAATTCAAAATTGATCTTGAATGAAAATTTATTATTTAAAATTTTGTTTTGATGTGATAAATGGGTTCTGTCTGTGAAAATTGGGTTTTGATTTTGTGTTGTTTAGACTTTTAAGAAGGCAGTTTAGAATTTGGAATTGAGAAGGATGGTTTTGAAAAGATAATGTTTAGTTGTGTTTATGATGATTTTTGCGTGAATATGTTTTCAAACATGATATGGTATTTTGTTTTGTATTTGATTGGTTGTTTATTTTGGGTTTTCTGTTTTTTTTAATATGCCACATACAAATAACCTCTATTTTTTAGTGAATCTCTCATAGTTATCGATTCATGTCGGTAGGAAAATTTTGAACGTGTTGATCGAGGTCTGTTAGAGGATGTGGAGTGATTGGAGGATGTTATAGGTGTCTTTAAAACATTATGACCTCGTGAAGGACTAATAGTGAGTGATGTCTTTTGTATGTTTGAGGGTATAGATTTTAACCAGTGGAAACTAATTGGCCCTTTCACCATTACATGTTGGGGTGACATGGGAAATATTTAATACCACATTTTTCTAAAAGTTCATAGCTGAGGTGGTGACTTCAAGGATGGTGGAAAATATATGATATCATCAGAAGAGTCCAACAATAAAAGAATGCTTATCTTATCCACCTTAAATAGAATTTTTTTCATTATTGAGGTTAAATAAGAGGATTTGTTGAAATATCCTATATTAAAATTGTGTCTTCATCTAGATGTTATAGAAAAATAATATGAAGATGAGGAAACCTATTTCAAGAAGTTTCTGGATGATGCATTTTTAATTGAGTTGGTTCTCTAGGCGCTGTCAGTAGTGTTTGAAACTCATGAAGGTACCCACATGGCCAGAAGGGTGTGATATATATTCCTATTTATGAAAATTTACCTACAATGATTCAGGCCATCATTCCATCTGATCGTTCACATATATTCCACTGGTGTGGTCAGGTTGGAAATTTTAAGCTATCCTATAAGAATCACATAATGACTTGTCACCATTGTGTAAATCCAAGTGATCTAGATATATTTTTTAGGAAAAATTTCAAAAATTAAAATACATGGATAGAGGATGTTAGTTCTCAAGTATTAAGTCGAACATGATTCATTTAATAGGGATCCATCCATTGGCCTCAGAGTGAATCTTGTGCACAATTAAGAATAACAAGGGATATATGGTGATCCATGGTCATGTTTTCATCTCTAGTGTTCGAGTGGAGAAAATTTCATCTTAATTTTTTTATTTTTACTTCTTGTTTTGTGTCTTTTATAACAGAATCAATCTACCTATTTTCTTGTAATTCTATTTTTTATGAATTGAATTTGATATCTAAATGGGTGGTTTTGCATAAACTAGTGTATTGTTTAAAGATATGTGCAAATAAGGATACATATTCCTATAAAAATGAATAAATTTAGCATATGTTCAAATTCCCTATATGATTTTGTTCCTTCAACATCATTCCTTGCTTGTCAGAGATTTGGAAGTGTGTATAATTTTTAGTTCCCCTAGAGGATATGTTTTCCGTAGGTGGATATGTTTGGGTTATTCGACTTGGGAGTTCCCATTCTCGATTGGGGTGTTATTTTGTTATTTTGCATAATGTAGTGTTAGTTGCCTTGTTTTTTACCCGTTTTCATATCATTGTTAGTTGAGTTATGATTATAGGTAGAATACTTTCATGTTCTCCAATTATTTCATAGTTTTGGGTTTCCTCTAAAAGTGGATAAGTGTGACTTATAATGAAAAAGATCAAATGAGAGTCTGTGTTTTTGTGTTTAATTTTTTGGTTTTGGAATCTAGTTTCATTATAATTTGGATGTGTGAGTCTTATGGGGAATATACTGATTTTTATGGGAAGAATTATGACACCCTGACATTAGAAAATATTATTTTTTGTTCTTTTTGTGAAATTGGATCTTATGTTTGAGGTACAAAAAGTGTTCCTAATTTAATATTTTATGTTTTCAGATTTCAAGTGGCCTTTTGGGATGAATAAAGTTTGGGTTCATGGCTTGGGAAACCATGTATCCTTTCCTAGGTTACCAGGAACCTTGATTTGTGGTCTAAGACTATGGCCCATTGGTTACACATGGGTTATAAAACTGATTGAAAACAGTGAAGGGTGATCTTTATATATGGACAGTAGCTGCAACACAATTTTTTCGTGGTTTGGAAAAATGTGCACCCAAACATTTCAAACGGCCTAGAATATTATAATATTAAAATATCTAACCCTCTCTCCCCATATTATACCCCCAACAGACCCCCTCCTTCATGTTTTTTGGCACATGTAGGGGTAAAAACATTCTATCATTGGCTCTTCCGCCTCCTCCATGGATTCATCTTCATGTTCCCAATGTGTGTTTTCAAGATGTTGACATGTTTTCCCCCAAATTCCCCACTTCTCTCTTAACCTATTAGTTATTCATTGGCAAGTTCTCCAATATCCAAATACTAGAAGCAATGGTCTCTATTTTGTGTTTTATTCTTTGGATCTAGAGTGTTTTGATCGTTCTTTGGTGGGTTCTCTTCATTCATTGAGAGTTTGTCTATATCCTCACTCGGTTGAGGTATGTGATTCCATTAATTTTCATTGCTAAATAATACATTTATGGCCTTGTGATGTAAGATAATTTATATATATGTTTTTCATGCTTATGATGTGTTGGTATTTAATATTTTTAATATTTGGGGAAGATATTTTAGAGGAAAATTGTTTTTTTATGATTCTTATTTTTGTGCCTATATGATTATGCACTCAAAGGGTTTGATAGCATATATATTATTTTCATGAAATTAAATTAATATATTCTTGTGATATTTAACATTTTTTATATTTTTTTATCATAATTGAGATATTATTTTGGATGTGATGTGTGACTTAGATTCCTCTTTTTGGGTTGATAAAAATTTTGGTAAATGCATTGGAATGGTTCCTCCAACATTGAAATGGTTATTAATGATCTAGTTGTTATCGACCTATTGTGTTGTTTGAAAATCATGTATTTATTCTTTAAATTTTTTTGGGATACTTCATAGTTATTTGTGGCCTTCATTTGATGTGGGAACTTCCATGTGTTCCCGAAGTGAATAGATGGATGGTAACAAAAATGAAAATGTGGTTGGATGAACTTGCTCAAATTAAAAACATAGATTTTAAAACACTTAATTGTTATCCTTTTTTATTCAAAATATTTATGTATTAAAAATTGTAATGTGGTTCTTAAATGAAATTAAAGTGGTTTTGAAAGTTTATTTGATGTTATAATCTATATGAAACATTGATAAATGGTTGGATTTCAAATGTTATGAAATCATGTGTGGCATAATTAGTTACATTATATGTTTTAAAATTGGTATTGGTATGACGTTAAATGTAAAATTAGATTTTTAATAGAAGGACCTTTTGGAAATGTAAATATGAAAGTGGTTTGTAACACTGTTTTGTAAATGGTATTGGTCATCTTTCAAATATATTAGAACTTATATAGTTGAATTCCTAATTTTCACTCTAAATTTTATTTAAAATCAATTTTGGTTTTGATAGAAATAATTCTTTGTGGTCGTCTTTTTTTTAGAAATATTTTGAATGATCATGTGATGTGATCTGATGTCCCAATTGGAACTTGAGAATTACTTTCATTATATAAGAACCCTGTGGAGGATTTCACTATATGGCTTGTCACATGGGTGGGGTTGGTGTCTATGGTAAGAAAGTGTAGTGGTGGTAGGTTTGGTGAGTCACACCGGAGAGGGCCTCCCCCATTCACCATGTATCATTATGATGGTTTTTCTAGGAATATATAGAGATATGTGTAATGGTTTCATAATGGATTTGAATATAAGGGTTGGTACCCCTTTGATGTTTTAGATGCCAGGTGGGTTATGCCACTAGATTTGAAGTTACAGTGACAAGTTGGTTATACAATATATAATTTCACCATACACCATTAGGTGAGTCTGACCAGAGTATGTATAGGGATTACTCTTGGGATGTTTATAAAATTCCAATGTATTTCTATTTGTATGTTTCTATTTATATTCATCTGCACTTAGATTCCTATTAATGAAAATTATTTATTTTCACCATGACTTAATATTTATTTTTCTTGATTTTTGTTTAGGGTTGTGGATTTAAATGGAAATCTTTTTTGAAAAAGGGTAAGTGGTCTGTGATGTATTTTATGATGGGAATTCAAGGTCTATTTAATAAAATAAGAAAAATAACATATTTTTATATTTTTATTCTAGACTAGTATTTGTGGACTATTTCAGGAAAAGAAATGTGTGGATTTCATGGTGGTTCCCTACTGAGGTATTAAGATCAAACCACACATGTACCACTCAGTGTTCGTAAAAGTGAGCTATTTTTCACGTTCAATTTTCTGGATGGTGTACACATATATTAAGCTGGTTGGTATGGGTAATGGTGTTGACCAAGAGGTCACATAGTGAACTTGTTGGGATGTTTGTTCTCAATTTTTATTTAGTTTATCTTTTTTTTAATAGTTTAATTTGAACATATTTTTTATTTTATTGAGATTCATTTTTTTTTCTTCCAAAATCTTGGTTATTTATTTTATCTATGTTTTAAACAAAATTCATTCATATAGTGATTACGTGGATGCTTGAAATTATTTTTCATCCCATGGGGATTTGGAATGCCTATGGGGATATGCATCACACTAGTCCAGATTTCGAGTAGGATGTCATACTATCTTTGTTGATGAAATAAATATTAGATGAAAATATATCAATATATCAAGGATATTGAGGATATTATGTTTGAATATAATAATAATAAATTAAGGGGTGTAGAAACAAAAAAAAATCATATAGAAGAACATTACATTTATTTGGGAAACTCTTTTTGGTTCGGACCAAAGGCCTTCATTTTTTCTTTCGTCCCAAGGTTTGGATTCTAGTATTATAGTATAGAATATGGGTTCTTTTTAAAAAAATATTGGTTAATGAAAAATTGCGTGAGAGGTATCGTGAACTGCGAGGCATGATTGTCTTCTTATAGTGTATGAGTAGTGTTATTCATGTAAATATAAAAAGGTAAACACTATTGAGAGGTTTGTCTTACATAATGTGCCTCCAATAATGGTCTAAATTTGATAAAAGGGAAGATATGGTTGAATTATGTCAATAAAAAGGATTTTGTAAATGATTCTAATTAATCTGGGCCCTAATGTTCATGTTTTTGTTATTTGATAAGTTAGTTTCCTTCTTAATCACTGTATAAATCTTAATCACATTACCATATATATTTGGTAAAAATGAATTTGAAATTATTTTAAAATATAAATTTTGTTGATTCATAATATTTAATTAATTTTTTAATATTGCATTAACTAAAATGTAAGAAATTAATTTAAATCTAATCCCATGTAAGGGGTGAATAATCTATTTCAAAAGTAAAAATGTTAAAAGTTTGAAATGTGTTTAAACTCAACATCAAGTAAAAATTCACTAAAATGATCTAAATTAGATTGAATTATATTCAATTTATCTAATTAATCTTCATTAAAAATAAATAATATTTACACTAATATGTAAGTTGTACGAAAAAGAGGACTTCAATTAAAATTTAGTATCTTTCACTACTCACAAAAAATATGAAATATTTCAGAAAAATACCCAAAATTCTCCAAAACTAATTTTGATAATTATATCTCAAAGAAGAAATTAATATTAGAATATAAAATATATAAATGTGCCAAAATTTATATTTAAAATAATTTATCCATTAAAATGTAATAAAACAGCATTTATAAAAATATAGGTTTTCATGAATAATGTTTTTTTCTGTTATGTAATGAATATAAAATGTTTTTGAAAATTGTAAAAACATTGAATTGGACATATAATATATATAATAAAATATTTTACTTTTCACTCTTCATAACATGAAATTTAATGATTAGGTTATATTTTATTATATTAAATAATAATAATATATCAATATATTACTGTTCTGTAAAACATGTTATTTAATGTCGCATAAACCATTGACGAAACTCATTCTCATGTGGGACGCACAATAACTCAGTATCATGTGTATTGAAATATATATGATATATTAATTATATTTAGTATATTAAATTTTTATTAAATTCAATATATTTTATATTTTATTAAACGCTTGTTATTGCATGTCATACACGATATTGAATGAAATGTTAATAAATTAGAATTTCAGGGAGTTACATTCTCTTGATCATAAATTAATTACATCCCCTACATATAATCTGAGTTGTTGTAACAGATTTTTTGATATTTTATATGTTGGAATCCCACATTGATAGAAGGGTTTATACAACAACCTATATAAAAATAGAGAATGTGAATTACAATGGTTACATAAACTAACATATAACCTGGTTTCAATATATGAAAACATTAGTGGTAAGTAAAAATATGGTCTTTAATGAAAACATTTAAATCTTTGGGATTTATTGAGATCACACATCACATATAATTTCATGATTAATGGAATAATGAGGGTATCAAATTAATAAATTTTTTATGAAATAGAACACCATCAGTTGAAAACAATTAAGAAACTATGACATCAATTTGTGACCATTTTCCTAATGTTGAGTAATTATTTTATAAGCTAGAAATATTTTTAAAAAACAAATTTTCATCATTTATTGGGATTTTATCAAATTCAAATTTTTCCATTACTTCACAAAATTCATATCCAAAAATAATAATTGATTCCAAACGAAATAAAATACACGTTTAATAGATATTTAATCCGATAAATGTGTGAGAATTCATTACATATTTCTCTAAATATTATTCAAAGATTATATGGTTATTTAAATAATCCCTAAAACATAAAATTGTCATTAATATTTTTCCATAAAATGGTTTAACAAAAAATAAATATTTTCCGAGACATTGTTAGTTCTGTGTTTGGCATTAATCCCTTATCATTGTCTTGTTATTGGTTCATGTCTTGAGGAAATTTTAGACATGATGGGTAGTCCACCAACATACATATTGTCCATTTATAAAACCATATAATTTACAATCACACTATGATATACATCCATGAAATTTTATAATTAAAAAGACCGTCAACTATCATTTTCAATACAACCCAAACACATAAATACTTCAAATATTAATATATATGTATGTCTTTCCTTATTATAAGGATTATCTTGTCGAAGAGGGAATTTAATAAGGTATTTATAAGGTTCCAGATATTTATAACAGCTATATATTAATAGATACTTAGAGTGATTTTTATTTCCTTCCATCATACTATTCATTTTTCCTCCTTTATTTTATTTCATTATGTATTTCTTTCTCAGACATAAAAAATTTATCCATTCCAATGAGACACATTCCTAGGTTCCCCCATCTAGATTTCTTGAATGATGGAAAATGAATATTATTCTCTCTAGGGTCTCCATCAAATGATCTATTATAAATCTTCATCATTATCTGCATTAGTTATAATAGAAGTTGGTTAAGGTATATGTTGTTGATCATATTTAAAGAAAAAGGATTAAGAAACCATGACATCTCTCACACTTTTTATCATTTTATTTGGATTCCCAATTTCATTACCTTATCCTTCTCATTCAATTTTTACATGAATGCTTCAGTTTCTAGCTATTGACTAAAAATAGAAAGCATAGTGTGAGAAACAATTATCATAGTGGAAAAAAATAAAATTATTCTTAGGATGTCTATATATTGAAACCTTTTTTAAAGATAATATAACTCATATTTAACAGCAGATATTAATTTTAATTATTTATTCAAATAATTCATAATTTGTTTTGTTATAAAAATGTAAATTATCCAAATAGTATCCTCTTCTAGTGTTAATACAGGTGCATAGTAAGGCTCATTACAGTGTACTAGGTTACACTCAATTTAGGCTTGATTAAATTTATTAATGTTGTTACCCCTAGGTACATATCTTCTAGAGCCACATCCACTTATAGTATCAAGAAATAGTTATATTTTTATGAATTCCCACACAATCTATACCTTACCAAAATTATAGGATGTTCTTATATACTTATCTTCTATGTCTACATTAGGTTTATATTTCCCAATCTATGATTTCATAAATCTAGTTCCCATGATTTCTATTAAAAATTCTCTAATACCAACTACAATGATCCCAGGCTAGAGGGCTCGAGCCTAAGTGAGGTTACTATTACATTAGTGTATGATACAATTAAATCCTATCTGGAAGGACCAAATCATTTATAAGTCTTCGTAAAATTGAAAAATAAATGAATCCTATATAAAATATGATTAAACTAATTAAAAAATAATTTTCTTTATTTTAAGGATAATAAAAATATTCCATATGTCATATCCTTTCATATCAATGTAAATACACTATATGTAATCCTAGATAAAGGAACATAAAAAAGCTATAGATCAGTTTTCCCATAAGGGTAATGTAAAACTGAAGTTATTGTGAATCAATAAAAAAAATATAAAAAGGTAAAAGAAATTTGACACACCATCTATATAGACAACTGGATAAGGCATAATCAAAATGGAAAGGTAGATAAATTAAACAAATTCTATTTATTCTATAATATGTTAATTAATATATACCATGTATATTATAACCAATATAATAATTACGTGGAATTAGAATGAAAGTCTAACGACCCGACCCCAGTTACCGAGAGTCAGTGAATTATTACATAACATTGTCATGATCACAATGGATAAAGTCTCGAAAGACTGATTAGTTTATTAGCCTTGGAAACACTTGATAAATTCATAAAGTTTACATTACATCACAATGTGAAAACTACAACAAAATCTTGTATCCACACTCATATCCCCTTATAATCTCCCTATAGGTCATTCATAAAATACTTTTTCATATCCTGGGAAAAATAAAACATTGAAAGGGGTGAGCTTAAATGCCTAGTAAGGATAACAATATAGAAGAAACATTCAATAAAAAAGAATAAACATTTAAGGAAATGTATAAGTAAAAAAATACTTTTAAACCTGAACTTAAGCATAATATCGAAAATATAAAATGAAATAATGTCATTTACTTATTCATATGGATATTATACTAGTCTAATAATCATATGTAATATAAATAACCAATTTCATAATGTTGGAATTCATAATGCTAGACTATCATAACCACGTAGTCAAACCCTTGTGCCAAGACTACAAATACGATATTGTGAATAACATTTTCCAAGACACTAGTTTGTCTCATGAGACATACTGATGCGTCGAGGAGCTAGAACGGGCTCCACCCATCACTTATTAAGTCCAATTCATTCTCATAAGAAATGGTTTAAACACAACATTAACATTCTAATTAAAATTATCATATGCAATGTAAATACATTATCCATAAACCATGAATTGTATAAATATGACACATCCATAGTCAAACATATCAAAAAACCTTCAATGTAATACGGATGTTTTGTATCATAATAAATCAACTTCAAATAAGCTTAAAATCCATTAAAGAATGTCAACATAGATGAAATCAAAACTATTTGACAGAAATATCTTATTTTTGAAATATTTTTAAATTCAAATAATTATAAAACGAAACATTTAATTCGAAAATATTATTATAATCTTTTTAGGGAAGATTCGATGATTTTACACTGGTGGAAAATAGTCGCACCCCCCGTATAAGTTAAAAAAACATTCTTACCTTAATTCTGTCGAAAAGGTTAAAAAGGACCTTGTTTGGAAAATGGCAGAAATATTCCTTTATAAACATCTTATAAAAAGTCAAAAAAGGGAATAAATGAATTTAACTCATTTTTTGTAAAATAGTAAAAATGTTTCGAAATACATTTGTAAGACACATGGATGTGGTTGATAAAGAGGTCCCAGTAGATAATTACATATAAACATCCTCAGATAATGACGAGATTGTGAAATAAACCCTTACTTTGTACATTTCCTTGGTTGAGGGTAGGTTAACCTAGTGTATAATGGTGAAATAATTGTTATTAAATTATAAAATAATCATATACAATAATATGATATCATATATGATCTTTTAACATCGCTTTGTTAATAATATCTTAGTATTATCATTGTTTTGGGTGTTAAATTACTCATTTTATTTTATATTTTTTGTTAAATAAGACAAGTTTGTTATGGATAGTTTGTATCTGATTCATATTCAGAATTATATCATTTCCTTAAAAAAAATTTAATCATTAAATGAGAATTAGTCTTGAATGTATACGATGGAAAATGAATCTCATCGCGTTCGTGCAGACGGTAGTCCATATGTACGCACGAGCGACAATATCATTATTGTTATATTAAAATAATATATAATTGGATGTTATATCATATATAAAGAATCATTATCATGTTATATTTATTATTTAAATGAATTATACATCATTATTATACCCATCCAAATAATAATTTATTGAATAACAATGACACCAGGACGTGGAGACGGTAAGTTGTACGTACACACATATGGTGACATGTCATTCAGAGGATAGATAGAATAATGAATATGGTTGTACCACATTTATAATAACATAATAGTATATAGAAGATACTGGAGTTATTATTTTACAATGGTAATAATAAAGAAAGAAGAAGTTGAAGAAGAAAGGAACATGAATGAGGGTGGTGAAAACATTACCTCTTAATCGGGTTCTTCCTTTTGATTTGATCGAAAGGGTATTTTAGGTTGGCTTTATGATCAAACTAAGGACACTAGGTCAAAGTGAGGGATGTTGAGAGAATAATTGGGAAGGTTTTGGTCTATCCAAAAGGCTTGATGGTGTGAATAATTGGTTAGAAGTTGTGACTTTTTATATGGGGGAGGAGGGGCTCTTTAGGAAAAACATAAAGTATTATTTTATAATAAAATCATATTCGGTTTATAATGTCTCTAAAGCATGTTATTCAAAGTATAAGGTGGTTATGGGTCGTAATAATTTCAACCAATAGATTTTAGCCAGGTCTGGGTCACTATATTAACCTTATCATTTATATTTAACTCTTACTTAAATAGTTTGACATTTACCTTGTCTCTTTGTATTTTTATATTATATAGTTAATAAACTTACTATATACATCCAGTAGACCTCCAAGTGGTCCATTAATAATACACCTATCATTATATATGTCCTTTGTTCGATCATTATATTTTTATGAATAGAATATCAATTAATAATATAATATTTGTTTTAAAAACTCTTTTATGTTAATTTTGACACTATTGGGTATTTTGGTTTTGATAATTTTATAACATCATTATTACTTCTAAAAAACTTTATATAACCAATCCTAATATATCATATTAACTTATAAAATTAGTGGAATTCATAAAAAGTCTCAAATTACATTTATTTTGAAATTTATAATATCTATTAATTTAATATTTCATTAATTTGGTAATAACTGCATCACTATTGTGTCATAAATAACATAAATTATTTGATGACTAAAAATTATATATAAAATACCATTATGTAGGAAATATTTTTAGATTTCTATTTAATATTTATAATCTAATTTATCTTATCTATAACACTATATTTAAAATGTTTTATTAATTAAACATTGATTTTAACTCTATTAACTCTTCTTTTAATTAAATAATAGTAAATGTCCTAATCTTATACAAGTGGACCACAATGATAATATTTTATTCATAAGGTTGTTTTTTGTCGATATATACTTGTCCAATATAATTAGGACATGTGTTATTGTAATATTAATATCATTTTTATCCACAATTACCCTATTTACTTTTAATAGTGGTAAATAAAAGTAAAAAGTTACTATTCACCAAAAATTACTTGTATCTTATTGAACCACATTGTACTCCTTGATATTCACTATTTCTCTAATATTTTAGAAATTCCACTAACAGAAGCAATATAATTATATTTTATGTGAATTTCCAAATTCTCCTAGGAGGTGGGTAAAAGATGGTGAAAAGATTCATAAAATGTTTATATATCTAAATTTATTCTAAACTAACTCCAATTAATTACATTGAACTTATATAGGTATTATGTATCCATTTTTACCATAATTAAATGTAAATAAAATAACGAAATATTTAAATAAAAATATGGTTTTAAACTATAACATAGTGTTTTTTCACTATTCATCAAAAATTGGATGTACTCAGAAAAATACCAAAAATTCACCATAGGTAAATTTCGATATCCAGAATCCAAAAATGAGGTCCATTTTGAATGATAAAATGTATAAAACTTCAAAAATTGGGTATTACTATTCATAACAGCTAGTTTGATTGGTTGTGATGTGTGTTAGAACTCGATGTTGCGTACAACACACACTACTGTATTTTTCAAAGGGAAGCATACCATGGAAGATTGGGGTGTTACATTCTCCCATCCATCAAATAAATTTGTCATTGAAATTTATATAATACTACCGCATGAAATGAATTGTGTGGTTCTTTATCATAAGATCTTCGGGTTCCCACATTGCCTCTTCTATCTTATGGTTTCTCCATAGAACTTTTACCAGACAAGTCATTCGGTTTCTTAGCACTTGTTCTCTAGTATCAAGAATCCCATTGGTCTCTTCGCAATAAGACATATCAGGTTCTATTTCTAATTCCTCATAGGTAAGTACATTCATTCGGTCAGGCATGTATTTTCTCATCCGTGATATATGGAACACATCGTGAACTTTGGAGAGATTTGGCGGCATTTCCAAATGGTAATCTACAACACAAATTTGTTCTAGAATTTTAAAAGGTCCGATGTACCTAGGACTCAATTTACCTTTCTTTTTGAAACGTATAACTCTCTTCCATGGTAATACCATCAAGAAAAAATGATCTCTTACCTGAAAATCTAAATCATTCCTTCTATTATCAACATAGCTCTTCTGCCTACTTTGAGCTGCTTTGATGTGGTTTTGGATTACATTCACCTTTTTCATCGTTTCCTCCACCAGTTCTAGGCCTAAGAGTTTTCTTTCACCAACACCATCCTAACAGGTTGGTGTGAAACATCTGTTTCCAAACAATGCTTCATATGGTGGCATATGAATACTTGAATGGATGCCATTATTATAGAAAAATTCCACCAGAGGTAAATATTGATCCCACATATCTTGAAAGTCATGTGAGCATGATCTCAACATGTTTTCTATGGTTTTAATAGTCTGTTCTGATTGTCCATCTGTTTGAGGGTGGTAGGTAGTGCTCAAACTAAGTTCAGTATCCGGGGATTTCTGATGACTTTTCCAGAATCTTGATGTAAAATGTGGATCACGATCAGAAACAATCGATAGAGGTACTCCATGAAGTCTCACAACTTCGTTAATATATAGTCTTGCTAGATGTTCAAGTGGAAGATCTTCCCTTATAGCATGAAAATATGTTTTCTTGGTAAGACGATCAACAATGAACCATATTGCATCGTTCCTTCTATGAGTCTTTAGTAGTCCCAGGACAAAGTCCATCGTAATATTATCCCATTTCCACTCTGGTATGGGAAGAGCCTTCATGACTCCTCCAGGCTGTTTCCTTCCTGCTTTAACTTGTTGAAAAAACCATACATCCTGATAGAAAATCATAAATCTCCCTCTTCATTTTGTCTCACCAAAAATGGTCCGTCAAATCTCTATAGATTTTGGTGATCCCAGAGTGTATAGAGAAATTGGAACTACGAGCATCATCCAACAATTCCCTTTTTAGATCAGGTATATCGGGAACACAACGTCTCTTCCCGAATTTCAAAATTCCATCTTCATACACAATGTCACTCAATCACCCATCATTCAAAGCTTTAATATTCTTTGAAATTCTTTATCAGCGGTCTGAGAACTCTTAATCCTTTCTAGTAATGATGGTTTGGCATCCATTTGAAAAAGCATTGATGTTTCACCTTCCATGGTGATTCCAATATCCATCTTTACTAAATCCATGAAAATAGGATCCCTTTCAACTTTCATCACATTCAAAACTCCATGATCCTTTCTGCTCAAAGCATCTTCAACCTTATTTGCCTTCCCTGGGTGGTATTCTATCATGCAATCATAATCCATGAGTACTTCAAGCCATCACATTTCCCTCATGTTGAGTTCTTTCTGTGAGAAAATTTAGTTCAAACTCTTGTGATCGGTATATATCTCACATTTTTCACCATAGAGATAATGTCTCCATATCTTCAAAAAAAATATTACATCAGCTAACTCAAGATCAGGAGTAGGATAGTTTTTCTCAGGAATTTTTAGTTGTCATGATGCATACGCAATAACTCTATCATTCTTCATAAGGACACAACCAAGCCCTTTCTTCGATTCATCACTATAAATAACAAAACCATCATTCCCTGATGATAGAGTCAATGTAGAGACCTGAAGCTTGACGTACATGGACATTACATTACTTTTTCAAAATACTTAGTACATAACAAAAACACACACACAAGGATCGTAATAGTTTAGTGTCTTTGGAAACTCGAAATATAATCTTCTAATCGTGGTGAAAGATCTTCAACATCTCCCATAAAGATCTTCCTTTTTTTTCTACCTAAAACCATTCTTTATATCCTTGGGAAAAGAAAACATAAAAGGGTGAGCTCAAATGCTCATTAAGGGTAAACAAAAGAAATATCAATCACATCATATACATAAGAACATAACTTTTGGAAATATTATCCTGCAAAAGAGATCATAATATCATAACATGGGATAAATCATAAAAGTGAAATGTAATCCCAATAATCATAACTTAAAACCTGAATCTTTGTGGCATACACACATAATCATAGATAATCATTTCTTATTAGTCAAGACTCATTGCCAAGACTATCTTAGTGGACAAAGTCCATTTATGAACCGAGTCACCCTCGTTTCAGTCCTGTTTCACTGAACCGGTATAACCTACCATTCCAGCCATGTCTATCTCATGAGATATAAAATCTTTACCCAATGCATTAGAGGGAGATATAGGTCCCACCCATCTCATAATGATACCATTCTTATGTGTGCCACAAATTCATAAATCATACATCATTTCTTAACCCATGTAATAAAAATGGGATACATAAACAACATGACATCATAAAATAATTCATATAAGATAAAGGGATTCATAAAAATAATTCCATCACAACATAATCAAATCAAAGTAATAATAGGGATAGAAACAGAAACCTTTATTATATTAGATGGAAAATAATTTTGATAAAACACTTGAACTCCATTCTTGAGTAAAATATCCTTTCTACATCAAAAACACTTTTCCTTTCTTAACATGTCGTAGAATTATAAACTAAAAGAAGTTGATTAAAAATATACTTGAAAACTTGTAAAGGAATCTTCTTGTAAATAATGTTTTCAAAATCCATTCATGCTGTATAAGTTAAAAAAACATTCTTCTAGTACTTTTGTCGGAAAAGTCAAAAAAGTACCTCGTATGAAAAACGACAAAAGATTCCTTTCATATCTTTTACTATAAACTCACCAAAGGGTAAAAATGGATTTTAAAAATTGTAGGTGGATGGAAATAATATTAAATATTGAGGAAACATGGATGTGGATGATAAAATACACCCCAGTAAATTTCAAAGTATAAACAATCTCGGATAAAAATGAGATTGTGATATTTCCCTTACCTTAAGTCTGATTTTCTTCGTAAGTGTATGAATCTCCTGTATAATGATTTAAATAATGTCATTAACTTATTACAGAATTATATTCATTGTTATGATATCATATATGGTTCACTTATGACTTTATATTACCCATTCTTTTTTAAATTCCATGTTAAAGAAGCGTTTTGGGTAAAATCGTTTCATTTATCGTAGGTGTTTGGACTTGTTGTTCATGACATTATTATTACTTATATCATTATTTACTTACATCCAGAATATAAAATATGATTTATATATCATATATATTAAGTATATATATATATAATATATAGATAAATGAAATGAAACACACCGTTCATGGAGACGGTAGTCCGTACGTACGCATTAACGTTGTTTTCCTTTCCTTATTGTCTTGAATGGAAGTAAGTAGATGACATATATATATACATAAATCAAGTAGATTTAACATCTCATATATTTCATTATTATTCATTATATATACTTTATAATCATTCTGGAATGGTTAACATGGATAACGAATCTCATCGCATCGTGGAGACGGTAGTCCGTACGTACGCACGAGTGATGATATTGTTCACATGGTCGTGGAATTGTGTTTAAGTGTATGTATACTATTTCAGTATCAATATCACTTTATAATAATCATATATAGTTACTCATTACACCATTATACCCATCTAATTAAGGTGGTGGCGGAAAATAGATTACACCACAGCGTGGAGACGGTATTCCGTACGTACGCACACGCGGTGATTTCCTTTTTCCGTAGGATGGATAGAAGGTTAATTAGAGTTTTTTCATATTTATAATAACATATCAGTATATAAAAAATACTGATTTTATTACATTATCATGAAACAACTAAAGAAGAATAAGTTGAAGAATAAATAAATTGAAAAAGATCGGTAATGGATATTACCTCTTTTTGACGCACCTTTTATTATCCTCCACATAATGAACTAAGGATGGTCTTTGAAGAAGACCAGGACCTCTAGGATGATACTAGGGAAGTGTAGAAGAGATTTTGGTAGGGGTTGTCCGAGCTTTAATGCTCAAATTGGTGTGAGGAGGAGAGGGAGGAGGTTCCCTTTTATAAGGGAGGAGAGAGGCGCCTTAGGAAAGTCTCAAAATATTATTTTACATTAAGGTCAAATTCGGTTTATAATGGTTCCAAAGGGTATTATTTCTAAGATAAAGTGGGTATGGGTCGAAACCCTCTCATCCAATATGATTTAGACAAGTTTAGGTTATTATTTTAACATTATCAATTAGATCTAACTCTAAGTTAAATAATTTAACTTTTACCGTGTCTTTTTGTTTTCTTAAACTATATGGTTAATAAACATACCATAACAAGAAAAACGAACCCCAAGTTGTTTATTATTAATATATATATCCTTATCTAAGTCATTTTGACTATCCTTAGATTTTTAGGAATTAAATAACAATTAATAATATAATATTTGTTTTAAAAACTAATTTATGTCAATTTTGACACTATTTGGTACATGATTTTTATGAAATTCATAACAGAATGATAATTTCGAACCAAGTTACTTATATGAACTATAACATTTCATATTAACCTATAAAATTAATGTATGTCATAAAAAGTCTCAAATTACATTTATTTGTGCATTTATAACATCCATTATGTCAATATTTCATTAATAAGACAATTACTACATCATCATTGTGTCATAATAAATTATAATTATTTAATATCTAAAAATTATAAATAAATTCCTATGATGTAGATAATTGTATTATATTTCTGTAGAATATTCATGTTTGAAGTTTCAAGAAGTTTATCACTAATGTAAAATTATTATACTTATAAGATTTACGAAAGTGACATGTTGTCACATTCTTTGGTTTTAATAATAATTAAATTATTTTCATGGACAAAAGTCCATAAAATGAATCTAATCCGACCCTTAGGTTATATGGGTCTACTTTCAGCCATCCAATAAGATTTTTACAAGTTTTAGGGTAATTATATAATCTTATATTTACCCTTAATTACCCGATTTACCTTTAACTATAGTAAATAAAATTTACCGTAGTTACTATTCACAATGCACAAAATTAAAAAGTAGCTTATTAACATAATTTGGACCAACTGATTCCAAATATGGAATCCATTTTTCCATATTCAATACACAAAAGATGCAGAAATTAAATTAAAATTAATCCCGTTGTCGAAAGAAAATGGGTTTTTCTTTAAAACATTGCAAAAGACTGAATTGATTTAACCTACGAATTCAGGGTAAAATCAATGCTAATAACATACATTATATTAAATGGTAAAAATATATTCTATTTATACTTTAAAACCATTCAATATTATAATTTAACCACATAAGATATTACGATGAAAAAAGTTGTTTTTAATTAAAATATAGCGTGTTTTTACTATTCATTAAAATATGAAAGTTATCAGAAAAATATCAAAACTTTATCTAATGTAAATTTCTATATCCGGATTCAAAAGAAGAATTTTATTTTGTCAAATTGAACTTATAAAAATGTCAAAAACTATATTTAAATTGGGTGCGCCATCAAAAGGCGGCAAAACTGCATTTTTTTAAAAATACTTATTTTACCCGAAAAAATTATTTTGTTCTTATACCATGTTCTAGAAATGTGTAAGATGAATAATAATTTTATAAAATTCAAAATTTAGTTAACACTATTCATAACGGCTAGTTCATAACAATATTATAATAATATATCGTTGTTTGGTAAAACCAGGTATTGCGTACAACACACGCTATCGAGGAAGGTAGCGATTGCGTGTAATGCAAGCCAAGTCAGGGTTGCGTGTAGTGCACAACTCCTTTTTTGTTGCGTATAACAGAATCCAACCATATTTTATTTATACATTTAATATATATATATATATATACACACTCAATGTTGCGTAGAATAACTTCTATCAAACGAACTTGAAATTGTGTGTAACAAGAGCCAAGAAAAGTGTTGTGTATACTGCAAGATAATACAGTGTTGCGTATAGCGCAAGATAATCTTGGTGTGTCGTACAATAGAAGATATGAATGAAATTAAAAAGAATATATCTTATAAAATCTTGGGTTGTTACATTCTACCCCCCATAAAATTAATTTCGCCCTCGAAATTCGTCGGGGTTATAAATGGTTTACTACTTGAAAGTTTCGTTAATAGAAACCCACATCATAAAAAGGAATACCAAAACTTGTCTTAAAAAACTGAAGTATGAAATGTAACGATTACCCAAATAAACTAATCAATGGGTTTCCACATAGGTGAAAATATTGATATGGAGGAGAAATCTAACCATCTTGTTCTAATGGAGAGTGGTAGAGAACATGGCTACGGAAAATCCCGCAATCACAAAGCCATAAATTTGTGACGATCTAAGGTACCATCTGATTCATCAGATATAAGAGCACTAGGACAACATTTTTCATTTTCAAGATCATTTCCCTAAATTTGATGAATTTTGAATTAGAATAAATACTTTCATGATTTTGGTATAGTCTCACCGTTTGTCATTCTTTGGACAATTTACACTTCATCTCTTAAAGAAATGAAGGTGAATTTGTCATTCGTGATGTGTTAGCAGATCATGTGATAGAATGATGGGTCATTCCATCTGTCTCAAACAAAAGGTTAGAAAAGTTATCAAAAAAATACATAAGTCCATTTATAGTGAGATTAATCAAATATAGTTCCTATAATGGACTTATACTTTGTATATCATACTGCTAATATAATAAAACTAGTTTCTACTAAATAGGGACTTCCTGTAGGCCAGTGGTAGGCGATAAAGGCCAGTCGCACTTCGGTTGTGGGTTCGATTCCCACAGCCTTTTCCGACGTGATGGGATGTCGCCTGTCCTACAGGTTGTCCTTTTTCTAAAACTACATTACTATAACATCACATAAATAATATCAAAAAAAGTTCTATCCTTAATCAATACTAACTTATGGTTAACATAATCCATTCCAATCTTTAGGCTTATCTAAAATACTTCGGTCCAAGCTCCTAGTATAAAGAAAATGATAACATGAAATGTCGTCAACCAAGCATGTGAATACCATCATTTATCCCCGATATATCTTGTTGGTAACATTCCAATCATGTGAATACCTTAATCATGTATTCTCTTGAAAAATGTATACCCATTAAACCTTAGTGAAAACATAAATGCTGTCAAAAGTTTACTCTTTCAACATACCAAAATCAAAAAATTCTATATACTCAATCCATTACATAACCTTCTCCTTATATCAGTCTTCAGCTCATGAATACTATCAAACATTTAATTTTATCCTTATCCCTTCATTATGCGCATATCATCTACATTCCAAAAATATCTGAATAACCTTTCATGGATACTGGTAACATTAATCATACACTTTCAAAACTCAAGGAAAGACAATAGTGTAACAATCCTTAGATGTCTCTTTATTCCATAGTACCATGAGATTACTTATACAAAATTACACATGATAAACATGTAATTATTCCCCTACATTCTTAAACCATTGACCGAGCTTCAACAATTCTTTCATCTCACATATCATTTATAGTCTCTTCATCATCATCCACATAAATACTACCCATACGACCATACTGATTCTCTTCTGGAGACTTTCCATTAGGGAATTGGTTTGCATAATTCCCGTACATTCCACATTTAAAACATTTAACCATTGTTGATGTCGTAGCAATACAATTATCCTCATCCCTGGTGTTAAATGAACCTTTTCCTTTGCACTTACTGGATTTGTGTCCTTCTTTTCCACACACAAACCATCTTCCAGTTCCTTTGAAACATTCTCCTTGATGCCTCTTCCTACATGATTTACATAGGGGAAATTGAACTTTCTTTCCTATATGATTATCATGAAACTCCATCTTTCTCTTATTAGCCGAGTCAGGAAACTTTACAAATTTTACTTTATTGATCATATTATGAGATTTCTGATTCGGCATAATAATGATGTTTGGACTTCCAAATCCCATTTCATTTGGTTTCTCATGAATAATATCATTCCACTGTCTATCATATCCTCCATTATCGTGAATCATCTTGTTTCCATCCATTTTATAAAACACAAAAAGAATAGTGTGAGAGGAAAAAATCATAATAAAGGTGGAGTAACTTCAATATCTAACATCTTTGGTTTAATCAAATATCGTTACCATAGTTCTAGGACTATATCCTATACGTATACTTATCCTTAGGGACATCCCTAGGCATACCTTAGAAATATCTCTAAGGATCTCACTAACATTTTCGCATCCTAGTTTCCAAGGGTTGACTAAACCTTTCCTCTGATACCAACTGTAGAGACCTGAAGCTTGACATACATGGACATTAGATTACTTTTGCGGAATACTTAGTGCATAACAAAAACACACACACAAGGATCGTAATAGTTTAGTGTCTTTGGAATCTCGGAATATAATCTTCTAATCGTGGTGAAAGATCTTCAACATCTCCCATAAAGATCTTCCTTTTTTTCTACCTAAAACCATTCTTTATATCCTGGGGAAAAGAAAACATAAAAGGGTGATCTCAAATGCTTAGTAAGGGTAAACAAAAGAAATATCAATCACATCATATACATAAGAACATAACTTTTGGAAATCTTATCATGCAAAAGAGATCATAATATCATAACATGGGATAAATCATAGAAGTGAAATGAAATCCCAATAATCATAACATAAAACCTGAAACTTTGTGGCATACACACATAATCATATAGAATCATTTCTTATTAGCCAAGACTCACTGCCAAGACTATCTTAGTGGACAATGTCCATTTCTGAACCGAGTCACCCTCATTTCAGTCCTGTTTCACTGAACTGGTATAACCTACCATTCCAGCCAGGTCTATCTCATGAGATATAAAATCTTTACCCAATGCATTGGAGGGAGATATAGGTCCCACCCATCTCATAATGATACCATTCTTATGTGTGCCACAAATTCATAATTCATACATCATTGCATAACCCATGTAATAAAAATGGGATACTTAAACAACATGACATCATAAAACAATTCATATAAGATAAAGGGATTCATAAAAATAATTCCATCACAACATAATCAAATCAATGTAATAATAGGGATAGAAACATAACCCTTTATTATCTTAGATGGAAAATAATTTTGATAAAACACTTGAACTCCATTCTTGAGGAAAATTTCTTTTCTACATCAAAAACACTTTTCTTTTCTTAACGTGTCGTAAAATTATAAAATAAAATAAGTTGAATAAAAATAAATTTGAAAACATGTAAAGGAAGCTTCTTGGAAATAATGTTTTAAAAATCTATTCATGTCATATATGTTAAAAAAACATTCTTCTCGTACTTTTGTCGGAAAAGTCAAAAAAGTACCTCGTACGAAAAAGGACAAAAGATTCATTTCATATCATTTACTATAAACTCACCAAAGGGTAAAAATGGATTTAAAATTTTTTATGTGGATGGAAATAATATTACATATATAGGAAAAATGTATGTGGATGATAAAATACACCCCAACAAATTTCAAAGTATAAACAATCTCGGATAAAAATGAGATTGTGATATTTCTCTTACCTTAAGTCCGATTTGCTTCATAAGTGTCTGAATCTCCTGTATAATGATTTAAATAATGTCATTAACGTATTAGAGAATCATATTCATTATTATGATATCATATATGGTTTACGTATGACATTATATTACCCGTTCTTTTGTAAATTCCATGTTAAAGAAGCGTTTTGGGTAAAATCGTTTCATTTATCGTAGGTGTTTGGACTTGTTGTTCATGACATTATTATTAATTATATTATGATTTACTTACTTCCAGAATATAAAATATGATTTATATATCATATATATTCAGTATATATATATATATATAATAGATAGATAAATGAAATGAAACACACCGTTCATGGAGACGGTAGTCCGTACGTACGCATGAACGCTGTTTTCCTTTCCTTATTGTCTTGAATGGAAGTAAGTAGATGAAATATATATATACATAAATCCAGTAGATTTAACATATCATATATTTCATTATTATTAATTATATATACTTTATAATCATCTTGGAATGGTTAACATGGATAATGAATCTCATCGCATCATGGAGACGGTAGTCCGTACGTACGCACGAGCGATGACATAGTTCCCATGGTCGTGGAATTGTGTTCAAGTGTATGTATACAATTTTAGTATCAATATAACATTATAATAATCATATATAGTTACTCATTACTCCATTATACCCATCCAATTATGGTGGTGTGGGAAAATAGATTACACCACGGCGTGGAGATGGTATTCCGTACGTACGCACGCGCAGTGATTTCCTTTTTCCGTATAATGGATAGAAGGTTAATTAGAGTTGTTTAATATTTATAATAACATATCAGAATATAAGAAATACTGATTTTATTACTTTATCATGAAAAAACTAAAGAAGAAGATGTTGAAGAAGAAAGAAATTGAAAAAGATCGGTAATGGATATTACCTCTTTTTGACGCGCCTTTTCTTATCCTCCACTTAAAGAACTAAGGATGGTCTTTGAAGAAGACCAGGACCTCTAGGATGATACTAGGGAAGTGGAGAAGAGATTTTGGCAGGGGTTTCCCGAGCATGAATGCTCAAATTGGTGTGAGGAGGAGAGGGAGGAGGTTCCCTTTTATAAGGGAGGAGAGGGGCACCTTAGGAAAATCTCAAAATATTATTTTAAATTAATGTCAAATTCGGTTTATAATGGTTCCAAAGGGTCTTATTTCGATGATTAAGTGGGTATGGGTAAAAATAATCTCTTCCAATAGGATTTAGACAAGTTTAGGTTATTATTTTAACCTTATCAATAAGATTTAACTCTAAGTTAAATAATTTAACTTTTACCGTGTCTTTTTGTTTTCTTACACTATATGGTTAATAAACATACCATAACAAGCCAAAAGAACCCCAAGTTGTTTATTATTAATATATATATATCCTTATCTAAGTCATTTGGCCGAACCTTAGATTTTTAGGAATTAAATAACAATTAATAATATAATATTTGTTTTAAAAACTAATTTATGTCAATTTTGACACTATTTGGTACATGATTTTTATGAAATTCATAACAGAATGATAAGTTCGAAAAAAGTTACTTATATCAACAATAACATGTCATAGTTACCTATAAAGTTAATTTAAGTCATAAAAAGTCTCAAATTACATTTATTTGGGCATTTATAACATCAATAATGTCAATATTTTATTACTAAGACAATTACTGCATCATCATTGTGTCATAATAAATGATAATTATTTAATCCCTAAAAATTATAAATAAATTCCTATGATGTAGATAATTGTATTAGATTTCTGGATACTATTTATGTTTTATGTTTCAAGAAGTTTATCACTAAATTAAAATTATTATACTTATAAGATTTAAGAAAGTGACATGTTGTCACATTCTTTGGTTTTAATAATAATTAAATTATTTTCATGGAAAAAAGTCCATAAAATGAATCTAATCTGACCCTTAGGTTATATGAATCTACTTTCAGCCATCCAATAAAATTTTTCCAATTGTTAGGGTAATTTTATAATCTTATATTTATCCTTAATTACCCGATTTACCTTTAACTATAGTAAATAAAATTTACCGTAGTTACTATTCACAATGCCCAAAAATAAAAATTAGGTTATTATCATAATTTGGACCCAATGATTCAAAATATGGAATCAATTTTTCCAAATTCAATTCACAAAAGTTTTAGAAATTAAATTAAAATTAATCCCGTTGTCGAAAGAAAATGGGTTTTTCTTTAAAACATTGCAAAAGATTGAATTGATTTAACCTAAGAATTCAAGGTAAAATCAATGTAAATAACATACATTATATTAAATGGTAAAAATATATTCTATTTATACATTAAAACCATTCAATAATATAATTTAACCACATAAGAAATTACGATGAAAAAAGTTGTTTTTAATTAAAATATAGCGTGTTTTTACTATTCATTGAAATATGAATGTTATCGGAATAATATCAAAACATTATCTAATGTAATTTTTTATATCCTGATTCAAAAGAAGAATTTTATTTTTTCAAATTGAACTTATAAACATGTCAAAAACTAGATTTAATGTGGGTGCACAATCAAAAGGCGGCAAAACTGCATTTTTTGAAAAATACTTATTTTACCCGAAAACATTATTTTGTTTATATACCATGTTCTAGAAATGTGTAAGATGGATAATAATGTTATAAAATTCAAAAATTACTTAACACTATTCATAACGGCTAGTTCATAACAATATTATAATAATATATCGTTCTTTAGTAAAACCCGGTATTGCGTACAACACACGCTATCGAGGAAGGTCGCGATTGCGTGTAATGCAAGCCAAGTCAGGGTTGCGTGTAGTGCACAACGACTTTGTTGTTGCGTATAACAGAATCCAACCATACTATATTTATAAATTGAATATATATATATATACACACTCAATGTTGCGTATAATAACTTCTATCAAACGAACTTGAAATTGTGTGTAACAAGAGCCAAGAAAAGTGTTGCGTATACTGAAAGGTAATACAGTGTTGCGTATAGTGCAAGATAATCTTGGTGTGTCATACAATAGAAGATATGAATGAAATTAAAAATAATGTATCTTATAAAATCTCGGGTTGTTACAGTCAATATAGAATAAATACCAAATCTTCTATTCAGTTCATCAAAACATTGTTCACACACATTTTTCCAAACAAATTTAACCCCTTTACGTGTGAGTTTTGTTAATGGGTTTTCGAATCATGCAAAGTTTTGGAAGAAAAGTCGATAATAACCTCCTAAACGAATAAAATGTGTAGCTTAGTTATACTCGTCGGTGAAAGCCATTCTTGGATTTAATTGGTCTTAGAAGGTTCAACATAGATTCCATATTTAGAGACAATATCACCAAGAAAAGAAATCTCTTGAAGCCAGAATTCACACTTGCTAAACATCCCATATAATTCATGTCTTCTCAGAAACTTCAGGATAATGCTCAAGTGATTTTCATGATCTTTGTAGATTTTGGAATATACCACGATATCATCAATAAATACTACCACAAAATCATCTAGATATTCCTTGAAAAATTTATTCAATAGATCCATGAATACAGAGGGTGGAATAGTCATTCCAAAAGGAATTACTGTAAACTCGTAATGCCTGTACCTGGATCAAAATGATGTCTTCAGAATGTCTTCCATCTTCAAACACAACTGATGGTATCCATATCGAAGGTCAATCATTGAAAAGTATTGACCTCCATGTATTTGGTCAAATAAATCAGCAATTCGAGGTAGGGGATACTTATTCTTTATTTTTATAGCATTGATATCAATGTAGTCGATACATAACCTCATAGATCCATATTTCTTCTTAACAAAATGGACATGGTCTCCCCATAGAGAAACACTAGGGAGAATAAATCCCTTATTACTCAATTATTATAGTTGTTTATTTATTTCAAATAATTCCATAGTGGCCATTCTGTTAGGGGTCTTCAATATAGACCTTGAACTAGGAATTAAATCAATTGGAAACTCAATTTCTCATTCTGGAGGATGTCTAGGTAAATCTTATGGAAACACTTCAACATATTCTCTCATAAT
The DNA here is from genome assembly GCA_963277665.1 of Viscum album. Lineage (NCBI taxonomy): Eukaryota > Viridiplantae > Streptophyta > Magnoliopsida > Santalales > Viscaceae > Viscum > Viscum album. Next base: position 888,894,953 of record OY728159.1, on the reverse strand, counting down.
TGGTACATCCTCTATTTAAACATTCCTTTCTCCACCCACAGTCATTTAATTCTCTTCCTCCCCAGTAATTGAATTTAGTTGAGATACTGGGGGTGGATCTAGGTATGAATTAGGTGGTGGTGATTCTGCTCTAAAGATAAGGTGTTCCATATCATCATCATCACTAAAAATATTAACCTCCTTCTTCTTATAATAAATTTTTGCATCATGTTCCAAATGCCAATCCATACCGAGGATTATATCCAATTCAATCATAGGTATGACAATGAGATTGGAATATAAAGAAAATTTATGTGCTCTAATGGGGACTGATTCAAAAAATAATGTGGCAATGATACTTCCCTTAGGATTTATAACTGAAAACTCTCTTATTAAATCAAAATGGAAATATCTAAATTTCTTAGCAAACTAGGAAGATATAAAACAATGCGATGATCCGAAATCAAATAAAGCATTAGATAATGTTGAGGAACCATTAAATTACCTACCACCACGTCTTTCAGAGTTTCAACCTCAATAGTAGTGATAACATAAGATTGGCCTTGATCCATTGGCCTTTTCTGAGGTAAGTTTTCTAGATACTTAGGAAATTCATTTGTATAATGTCCCATCTCCTGGTAATTGTATCATAGAATATCGGTAGCTTACTTCTTCCCCTTGCAATCACGATCTTGGTGGCCTTTTTCACCACACTTGTAATAGGCTCCCATTCCTTTTAAGAATGTACCTGTGTATTTCTTCCCACATTTACTACATGATGGATATTCAATTTTCTTTCTTCCCATTATTTCAATTTCCAGAGTGATCGACAGATCTCTTCTTCTCTTGATTTGCTTTAATGTCGTAAAACTTAGAGATTTCCTTTTCTGTCATGATAGCACATGAGACAATATCTTTGTATGATGAGAAGGATTGTGAGAATAATGATCGATGGAGAAATGGATTTAACCCATCAAAGAAATGATCAATCTTACTCCTTGGGTTATGTATATAATCCCCTGCATGCCTTTCAAACATTGTATAGTTAGCCTCATAATTTGTGACATTATCATCATCCTTTTGTCTCAGACTCAGAAATTGCCTTTCCATATCTACTCGATGGTCACAAGGTAAGTATTTTTCTAAGAAATGCTCTTTGACCTCCCTCTATTCCATTTTTTGATACTTTATCATCTTCCTTCGGGTTTTTAATCAATGACCACCATTGATCAGCATCTCCAGTGAGGCGGTAAACTGCCATGATAACTTTTTCCCTTTCACTACTCCCTAAGGCATGGAATATTTTGCCAAAGGAATTTATCCATTGCTTAGCTACAAATGGATTTGTACTCTCATTGAACGTTAGGAGTTGTTGCCTCATGAAGCGATCCAACATTGATCCTCGACGTTGTGGATCTGGGTGCTCCATACGAGTAAGGTTATTATTCATAACCTGAGTGAGTTGTCCCAGTATGGTGATTTGGTGATCAGCACCAGTTGTATCACCATCTTCGATATAATTATCTTGAGTAGGAGGGAAATATCTACAAGGAGTGCGTGAATTGATACCGTTCCATTCCTTCCATTAGGCGCCATTTCTAAAAAATGGCACAAACAAGATCAATTTATGAATCAAAATACATAATTCCATACTTGTAAAACAATTAACAAAAATTGATCAATTTTTAGATATAATCCATAATCATAAAAAAAATTTCTTTCATGAAGTATATACTCATTCCCCCTTCATAATGGTTTGTAAAGAAAATGAGAATTATCCTAACCATATACCCCAGTAGTGTCATAACCAAGAGTACAACAAGGCCCATTGTTGTGTAGCAGTTCCCATTTGAGTCTAGCTCAAAGCGGTGTTTTCGGGTTTTACACCTAGGTACATCTATGTCAGATCTGCCTCTACCTGCTCGTATCCAAACCGGGATGTATTGCCCGGAAAACACACAAAATCTCTACAATACCAAAATTCTAGGAAGTTATTCTATACTAAACCTCAAAGTACATCTTAGGTCTATGTGATCTAATCATAGTTTATCAAACTCTAGCTTCTAATGTTTTTACTAAACATTCTCTGATACCAACTGTAACACCCTGACCCCAATTACCTAGAGTCAGAGAATTATTACATAACACTGGCTTGATCACAAAAGATCAAGTCTCTAAAGACCGATTGGTTTAGTAGCCTTGGAAACACTAGATAAATTCATAATGTTTACATTACACCATAAACTATAAACTACAACAACATCTTGTCTCCACACTCATATCCCCTTATACAATACATGCAGGTCATTCATAAAATACTTCTTCACATCCAGGGAAAAGTAAAACATATAAAGGGGTGATCTCAAATGGACAGTAAGGAAGATAATAGAGTGGAAACTTTTATAAACAAGCATACACATTTAAGGAAACGTATAACTAAAACAAAAGCTTTTTAAACTTGAACATCAGCATAACATGGAAAAGAAAAAATGAAATAATTCCATTTAATTATTCACATGGATATTCTACTAGTTGAATAATCACATGTAATATCAATAACCACTTTCATAATGATGGAATTCATAATGCCAGAATATCATAATCACATAGTCAAGGCCTTGTTCCAAGACTACAAATAATATTTGGTCATGGCCTTGTACCAATACACTAGTTTGTCTCATGAGATCTACCGATGCATCGAGAAACTATAGCGGGCTCCACCCGTCACTTATTAAGTCCAATGCATTCCCATATGAAAAGGTTTAAACATAACATAAGCATTTTTATTAAAACTATCATATTAAATTTAAATACTTTATCCATAAACCATTAATGGTATAAAAATAACACATCCACAGTCAAAAATATCACAAAACCTTTAATTAAATATGGAAGTTTTGTATCATAATAAATCAACTATAAATAAACTTAAAATCAATCAATGTATGTTGACATAGATGAAATAAAAACTATTTAAGATAAATATCTCCTTTTTGAAATCATTTTTTTAAATGTGGTGCCTCGGTCAAATACAAAAGCACATTTTATTGAATAAAATATTCGAAATGATTACGGGAGATGGAAAGAAGGGATTTTTTGAAAATCTTTATCAAATATAAGAAGTAAATCCCGGGGGAGGGTGTCCATCAAGGGCATGGCCTGATGAACATCCTTGATGGAAAGGGCAGCAACAACAGCGTTAGCCTCTCTGAAGGTGTCCATGGAAATGTAGTCGATTTCATGAAGAGAGTCCAGGCACTGCATCCAAAGTTTAATCATGGTCCAGTCAAGGTGAGTCACACCATTCTAGATGGCCTGGACAATGGAGGTAGTGTCAATTTCAATCCATAGTTTCCTCCAGCCTTTTTGAATGGAATACTTGACCGCATGAATTACTCCCATCATCTCGGCCTCCAATGATGAAGTTATGCAGTAGTTACTAAAGAAACATCCATGAAATATGCCAGAAGAATCTCTGAAAATGGCTTCATAGCTGGTTGGTCCAGGATTTCCCATTGAGGCACCATCCACGTTAACTTTGATCCATCCCAGCATTGGAGTTTTCTAGAAGACTTCAAAGTTGTTAAGAGGTTGGCGGTATACTCCATCAACCCGAAGCTTGTTCAAAATCTCCCAATCATCAATCGAGTTGTTGCATGGAGATTTTTGGATCGATGCAGCTTCTCGAATCACAATGAGGATCTGTGCTTTCCATGTATTATGATTTAATGAGCATTTATTGTGTATAATATCATTTCTGTCATACTAGATCACATGTAGAACCTCAGCAATAGAAGCTAGGAATATGATCTTAATTTTCTAAGAGGAATGGAGCTTAACACAACATATAAGAAGGGTGAAAATTGTAACAACCCGGGATTTTATAAGATACATTCTTTTTAATTTCATTCATATCTTCTATTGTACGACACACCAAGATTATCTTGCGCTATACGCAACACCGTATTAGCTTGCAGTATACGCAACACTTTTCTTGGCTCTTGTTACACACAATTTCATGTTCGATTGATAGAAGTTATTCTACGCAACATTGAGTATATATATATATATATTAAATGTATAAATAAAATATGGTTGGATTCTGTTATAAAAAATAACTAAGGATTCTTGCGCAACACGCAACCCTGACTTGGCTTGCATTACACGCAATCACGACCTTACTCGATAGCGTGTGTTGTACGCAATACCGGGTTTTAATAAACAATTATTATAATATTGTCATGAACTAGCCATTATGAATAGTATTATCTAAATTTTGAATTTTATAACATTATTATTCATCTTACACATTTTTTAAAACATGTTATAAGAACAAAATAAATATTTCGGGTAAAATAAGTATTTTTCAAAAAATGCAGTTTTGCCGCCTTTTGATGGCGCACCCACATTAAATATAGTGTTTGAAATGTTTATAAGTTCAATTTGACAAAATAAAATTCTTTTTTTAATGAGGATATAAAAATTTACATTCGATAAAGTTTTGATATTTTTCCGATAACTTTCATATTTTAATGAATAGTAAAAACATGCTATATTTTAATTAAAAACAACTTTTTTCATCGTAATATCTTATGTGGTTAAATTATAATATTGAATGGTTTTAAAGTATAAATAGAATATATTTTTACCATTTAATATAATGTATGTCATTATCATTGATTTTACCTTGAATTCATAGGTTAATTCAATTCAATCTTTTGCAATGTTTTAAGGAAAACCCCGTTTTCTTTCGACAACGGGATTAATTTTAATTTAATTTCTGAAACATTTGTATATTGAATTTGGAAAAATGGATTCCATATTTGGAATCAGTGGATCCAAATTATGTTAATAAGTTACTTTTTATTTTTGGGAATTATGAATAATAACTACGATAAATTTTATTTACCATAGTTAAAGGTAAATCGGGTAATTAAGGGTAAATATATTATTTTAAAATTACCCTAAAAAATGTAAAAATCCTATTGGATGACCAAAAGTCGACCCATATCACCTAATGGTCGGATTATATTCATTTAATTAAATTTTTTCAATGAAAATAATTTAATTATTATTAAAACCAAATAATGTGACAACATGTCGCTTTCTTAAATATTATAAGTATAATAATTTTAATCTAGTGATAACCTTCATGAAACTTCGAAAATGAATAGTATCCAGAACGATAATACAATTATATACATCATAGGGATTTATTTAGAATTTTTTGTTATTATATAATTATCATTTATTATGACACAACGATGATGTAGTAATTGTCTTATTAATGAAATATTGACATAATTGATGTTATAAATGCCCAAATAAATGTAATTTGAGACTTTTTATGAATTAAACTAATTTTCTAGTTTAATATGACATGTTAGTATTGATTTAATTAACATTTTATGAACATATCATTCCGTTAGGATTATCACAAAAATCAATTACTAAATAGTGTCAAAATTGACATAAAATAGTTTTTAAAAACAAATATTATATTATTAATTGTTATTTTATTCCTAAAAATCTAAGGCTCGGACAAATGACTTAGAAAAGGTTATATATATTAATAATAAACAACTTGGGGTTCGTTTGGCTTGATATAGTAAGTTTATTAACCTTATAGTATAAAGACACAAGAAGACACGGTAAAAGTAAAATTATTTTACTTAATGTTAAATCTAAATGATAAGGTTAAATAGGAACCTAAACTTTCCTAAATTATATTGGATGAGAGTATTACGACCCATCCCCACCTTATCCTTTAAATAAATCAATTTGGAGCTATTTAAAACCGAACTTGACTTTATAATAAAATTGTATTTTTAGTTATTCCAAAGGTGCCCCTCTCCTCCCTTATAAAAGGGAACCTCCTCCCTCTCTTCCTCACACAACTTTGAGCCTTAAAGCTCGGCCACACCCTGCCAAATGCTCTTCTCCACTTCCCTAGAAACATCCTAGAGGTTCTGGTCTTCCTCAAAGACCAATTTTAGTGCCCTAAGAGGAGGTCTCAAGGAGGCGCTTCAAAGAAGATGTAATTTCCGTTACTGATTCTTTCACCTTTATTTCTTCTTCCACTCCTTCTTCTTAGGTTGTTCCATTATGAAGTAATAACATCAGTATCAATCATATACTGATATGTTATTATAATTATGAAACAACCCTATTTCACCATCTATCCATCCTACGGAAAACGAAATCACCGCGCGTGCGTACGTACGGAATACCGTCTCCACGCCGTGGTGAAATCTATTTTCCACCACCACCTTACATGGATGGGTATAATGGTGTAAAGAATAACTATACATAGTTATTAGAACATCATATTGATTCTGATATATTGTATCATCCACTCCAATTCAATTCAATAATTATGGAAACGATATCATCGCTCGTGCGTACGTATGGACTACCGTCTCCACGACGCGATGAGATTCATTCTCCATGTTAACCATTTAAGAGTGATTATAAAGTATATATAAGAAATAATAATGAATTATATGACATTATAAAGCTAATGGATTTATTTATATATGTATTTCGTCTACTTAATTCCATTCAACTCAATAAGGAAACGAAAACAACGTTCATGCGTACATACGGCCTACCGTCTCCATGAACGGTGTATTTCTTTCCATTTACTAATTTATTATATATATGTATATTATGAATATATATTATATATAAATCATGTTTTATATTCTGTAATTAAGTAATTATGATCTAAGAAATCATATTAATAATTACAAGTCAAAACATGAACGACAAATGAAACAATTTTACCCAAAATGCTCTTTAACATAGAATTTACAAAAGAAAGGGTAATATAAAGTCATAAGTGAACCATTATGATATCATAACAATGAGTATGATTCTGGAATAAGTCAATGACATTATTTAAATCATTATACAGGAGGTTCGGACACCTACGAAGAAAATCGGACCTATGTTAAGTGAAAATATCACAATCTCATTTTTATCTGAGATTGTTTATACTTTGGTATTTACTGGGGTGTATTTTATCATCCACATCCATGTTTCCTCAATATTTAATATTATTTTCATCCACCTACAATATCTAAAATCCAATTTTACCCTTCGGTGAGTATTTAGTAAAAGATATGAAAGGAATATTTTTTCGTTTTTCGTACGAGGTACTTTTTGACTTTTCTGACAAAAGTACGAGAAGAATGTTTTTTTTAACTTATACGGCATGAATGGATTTTTAAAACATTATTTCCAAGAAACTTCCTTTACAAGTTTTCATGTGTAACACCCCAAGATTTCATAGTGTGTTATTTCTTCAAAATAATTCAATAACTTGCACTACACGCAACACTGAGTTCAATCACACCATTAAAAGAGGTCATGAATAGTATTAACTACATTTTGAACTTTATATAATCCTTATAATTTTAGAATCCCTATTATGAGTTTCTTAGTCATAATGCAAGAACAGATTCATTTTCAGTATTTCACTTTTATCAACTTCTAATAGTGAAACCTTTTTAAATACAATATTTTAAACTTTTTGACTAAATGGGGACATCAAAAATTTAAAATGAAACACCCCAAGCTTCCACGGTACGTTTCCCTTTGAATAATGTGATAGCGTGTGTTGTACGCAACACCGAGTTCTAACACACCATAACTAATTAAACTAGCCGTTATGAATAGTAATACCTTCTTTTTGAATTCATATATATTCTATATTTCAAAATGGACTTCATTTTTGGATTCGGAATATCAAAATTAGCCTAGGGTGAAATTTTGGTACATTTCGGATAACTTTCATATTTTGATGAATAGTGAAAATTTCTAAATTTTAATTAAAAACAACTTTTTTAATCAAAATAATTAATAGTGATAAACTATGAATTTGAGTGGTTTTAAAGTATATTTAGAATATATTTTTACCATTCAATTTAATGTTTATCATTGGACATAATTTTACAATTAAACCGAACATAAACAAGTGTCAATCTTTTGATAGTTATTATCTCTTAAAAACACGCTTTTTGTTTTGACAGCGGGAATTAATTTTAAATTAATTTCTACCACTTCTGTGTTTAGAATTTAGGAAAATGGATTCCATATTTGGAATCAGGATGTTCAAATTGTGTAAATAGGTAACTTTTATTTTTAGACATTTTGAATAATTACTGCGGTAAATATTTTATTTACCATGGTTAAGGGTAAATCCGGTAAATAAGGGTTAAAAAAATAATATTATAATAATACTAAATTACCCTAAAACGTGTCTTAACCCTATTGGTTGATAAATGGTCGACCATGGGCATCTTTGTGTCAATTTTGGGACCCCATGGATCCACTTGTAAGTGATAATGACACTTTATTTTAATTAAGTCAAAATGAATACAAAAATGACACAAGCATATATCTTTTAAAAAAACAATTGTTACATAGAGTTATATAAGTTGTATTTTAGATTATAAATATTCATTAGAAAGATAAAAATATTTCCTACATAATTATATTTTATTTATAATTTTTAGACATTGAATAATTTATTTTATTTATGACACAATGATGATGCAGTAATTACTAAAATAGTAAAAAATTAAAATAATTGATATTATAAATACCCAAATAAATATAATATGAAACTTTTAATGAATTACACTAATTTTCTAGGATAATAGGATATATTAGTATTGATTTAATTGACTTTGTTAGAAGTAATCAATCTGTTATGAGTTTCACAAAAATCAACTATTGAATAGTGTCAAAATTGACATAAAAGAGTTCTTAAAACAAATATTATATTATTAATTGATATTAAATTCCTAAAAATCTAAGGTTCGGCCAAGAGACTTATATTATGATAGGTTACTCATTAATGGACCACTTGGGGGTCGCTTGGATGTATATAGTAAGTTTATTAACCATATTATATAAAAATACAAAGAGACATTGTAAAAGTGAAACTAATTAACTTAGAGTTAATACTTAAAGATAAGGTTAATATAAGTACCCAAACCTGTCTAAATTCTATTGGTTGAGTGGTTTTCGACCTATCCCCACCTTAACCTTTGAATAGTCAACTTTGGAGCCATTAGAAACCGAATATTAATTTATTATAAATTAATATTTCTAGCTTTTCCAAAGGTGCCCCTCACCCCTCTTATAAAAGGGCACTCCTCCTTCTCATTTCTTCACACCTTCAAAGCCTTTTGGTTCGGCCAAACTATGCCCAAATAATCTCCCAACATCCCTCACTACAACCTAGAGGCCTTAGTTTGATCAGAAAGCCAACCTAAGGAGCCCTTTTGATCAAATCAAAAGGAAGAACCCGAAGAAGAGGTAATGATTTCACCACCCTTTTCTAAGTTCATTTCTTCTTCCACTTCTTCTTCCTTTGTTCTTACCATTCTAAAATAATAACTCCAGTATCTCACATATACTGTGATGTTATTATAAGTATGGTACAACCATATTCAGTATTCTATCCACCCTTTGAATAACATGTCACCATACGTGCGTACGTACGGCTTACCGTCTCCACGTCGTGGTGTAATTGTTATTCAATATAATATTATTTGGATGGGTATAATAATGATGTGTGACTCATGTAAATAATAAATATAACATGTTAATGATTCTGTATATATGATATACCATTCATTTATATATTATTTTAATATCAAAAGAATGATATTGTCGCTCGTGCGTACGTACGGACTACCGTCTCCACGAACGCGATGAGATTCATTCTCCATCGTAACCATTAAAGCGTAATTATCATTTTATGATTTAAAAATGATGTTTAAGGACTTGATATCATTCTGGATATGAATAATATACAACCTATCCTTTACAAACATGTCTTACGTAACAAAACATATGAAAGAAAACAAGTAAGTTAACACCCGAAACAACGATAATACTAAGATATTATTATCAAATCAATATTAAAAGATCATATATGATATCATATTAATGTATATGATTCTTGTATAATTTAATAACAATTATTTCACCATTATACAGGAGGTTAACCTACCACAACCAAGGAAAAGTACAAGGTAAGGGTTATTTCACAATCTCTTCATTATCCGAGGTTGTTTATACGTAATAATCTACTGGGATTTCTTTATCATCCACATCCATGTTTCTTCGAAATGTATTTCAAAACATATTTATTATTTACAAGAATATGGGTTAAATTCATTTATACCCTTGTTTGACTTTTTGTAAGAGGTTTATAAAGGAATCTTTCCGTCGTTTTCAAAACAAGGTCCTTTTTAACCTTTTCGACAGAATTAAGATAAGAATGTTTTTTTTAACTTATACGGCGGGTGCGGTTATTTTCCGCCGTTATAAAATCGTCAAATCTTTCCTTACAAGCTTACAAGAATATTTTTAAGAAAATGTTTTATTTTATATGGCTCTTAAATGATTTCAAAAATAGAAAGAGATATTTCTCTAAAAATTGTTTTGATTTCATCTATGTCAACATCCTTTAATGGATTTTTCTCTTATTTGAAGTTGATTTATTATAATACAAAACTTCTATATTGTATTGAAGGTTTTGTGATATGTTTGACTGTGGATGTGCTATTTTATACCATTCATAGTTTATGGTGAATCTATTGACATTTCGTATGCTAGTTTTAATCCGAATGTTTATGTTATATTTCAAACTTTTCTTCAGATGAATGTGCTAAACAAGTATGTTCCGGGTTGGGGACCGGTAAAAGTAAGCCCTCCAGGTTGGGGACTGGTTAAAGTAAGCCCTCCAGGTTAGGGACTGGTAAAATTATGCCCTCCGGGTTGGTGTCCGGTTATTAGAGGCACTCCGGGTTGGTGTCCGGTTATTAGAGGCACTCCGGGTTGGTGTCCGGTTATTAGAGGCACTCCGGTTTGGGTTCCGGTTAGAAGTAACCCCTAGGTCTTGGGATGAGGCCTAGACAAAGAAATTAACGTTTATCATTATGCATTACAACATTATGAAAGTGGTTATTGATATTGCATGTGATTATTCGATTAGTAGAATATCCATGTGAACAAGTAAATGGAATTATTTCATTTTACTTTTGCGATACCATGTTGAAGTTCAATTTTAAAAGGCTTTTGTTTTAGTAATTCGTTGCCTTAAATGTTTATGCTTATTTTTAATGTTCCGCTATATTGTTATCCTTACTGGGCATTTGAGCTCACCCCTTTTCTATGTTTTATTTTTCCCAGGTAGTGAAGAAGTAAATTATGATTGACTTGCAGGGATATTATGAGAGGATTATAGTGTGGACGTTGGAAACATTATGTTGTTGTAGTAGTTTTTCATTTTATGATGTAATGTAAAACTTATGAATATATCTAGTGTTTCCAAGGCTACTAAACTAATCGGTCTTTCGGGATTTGATCTTCTTGTGATCATGCCAATGTTATGAAGTAATGCACCGACTCTGGGTAGCTGGGGTCGGGGCGTTACAGTTGGTATCAGAGGAAGTTTAGTACAAACCTTGGAAGCTAGATTTAGATAAACCCTGATTAGAGCACGTAGACCTAAGATGAACTTTGAAGATTAGTATAGAAGAATTTCCTAGAATTTTGGTATTGTAGAGATTTTGTGAGTTTTCCGAGCAATACATCCCTGTCTGGATACGAGCAGGTAGAGGCGGCTCTGGCACAGATGTACCCAGGGGTAAAACCCGAAAACACCGCTTTGAGCAAGACTCGAACGGGAACTGGTGCACGACAACGGGCCTTGCTGCACTCTTGGTTACGACACTCCCGGGGGATATGCTTAGGATAACTCTCATTTTCTTTACAAATCATTTTGAAGGGATTATGAGTATATACTTCCTCAAAGAAAACATTCTTATGATTATGGATTATATCCATAAATAGTTCAATTTATGTTAAGTGTTTTATAAGTATGGGATTATGTATTTTGATTCATAAACTGATCTAGTTTATGCCACTGTTTAGAAATGGCGCCCATTAGAAGGAATGAGAACTCCAGAAATGCACATGATCCAAAGAGAAGGAAGGATCATATCTTTCATGGTCTTAAGCTAGAATTGATAAGAGAAATAGTCTCCCATGTATTATCATCATATGAAGAAATAATATCATGTGTTGATAAGATAAGTAAAGAGTTTACTGAGTCCTATGGCTTTGAAGGGAAGCAAGAGAAGAAAATAATGGAAGAGAGAAAAATGGATAAAGGGAAGAGGGAAAAGAAGAATTTTCCCATATGTGGTAACTGTGGGAAGAAACACCCTGGAACTTGCCTGAAAGGAATGGGAGTTTGTTATAAGTGTGGAGGAAAAGGGCACAAAGTACGTGACTGCAAGGGTGAGAAAATGGTTTCAAATATACAATGCTTCATTTGCAAGGAGTTTGGACACTACGCGAACCTATGCCCCAGTCATCAGACTATGCCGCAAATGATGCTATTGGATAATAATCAAGTTATGATACTACCACAGATGAAGAGGAATGATTAGAGTTCTTATGTTGATTATGTCAATTGAGTGTTGTATCAACAATGTACTTGTTATAATAATTATGGAGTATATAAGGATTGTACTGCAGTACTATTTCATTAAGGACTTGAGATTGTGTGGAACAAAGAAAAGTGACTCAATAGCAGGATAAATTTTTGGAAAATATATGGTTGAGAGAAAGATAAACCATAATATGGTTCTGATACCGAGTCAGTGATTTTAGAATAATACATGATTGATTTGGATAAATTATGTTGGATATTCTTGACTACCTTGAAACTGATTAATGATTTGTATATTCCATCATTTTTTTTGGGGTTTAAAACATTTTTGGATTAATGAAGTATATCCAGCATTCTATATAGAATAGGGGAGCATGAATGTAATCAATAAGGAATATGGTAATTCAAGATGTTTCAGTTTATTAAAAGAATACAAGATGAAGGTATTCATATGATATTACGGGGTAAAAAGGATCTATATTATGTTTACCTTCCTTATAAATGTTGGACTGTGAGTTTGGACAGAAGTATTTTGGATAGTTCTAGTTTGGATTATTTTGGATTACCATAAAAGGACAACCCGGAGGTCGGGCGGCAACCTGTCGCGTCCGGCAAGGCTGCGAGACTTGAACCCGCAACCGAAGGGCGACAAGGGTGTATCACCTACCACTGGCCCACGAGATGTCCTGGATTAAATAATGTTGTTTTTTTAAAGATCTGGTAGATGAATTATAAATTCATTTATTTTGGAACCCTGTACGAATAGTATAAATAAAAAATTACATTCTATTATCTTTTAGAGTGAAAGATTAGTTTGTGGTAGAAATTTATTAATGGATAAAACTCTAATTATAAAGTAAGTATATCTCCTTATGATCTTAGCCAATCTCATAAATATATTCCTCAACATTAATAAAAGGAACTTAGAACAAAAATGTTGTCCTAGATGGTACCTTAAATCATCACTAATTCATGGCTTTGGGATTGTTGGCCTTTTCATAGCCATGTTCTCTACCACTCTCCATCAGATAATTGATGGTTAGATTTCTCTTCCATATCCATATTTTCCTACATGGAACCCTAGTATGTGTTATTTTCGGTAATCTTCATACTTTCCACTCTTTATTTTAAATAGAGGCCTCGTTAATTCATTTTTCGATGTGGGATTTCAACTAAGATATTTTGAAACGTCAAAAATGTGTTATCCTAATACCCTATGTTTTGTTGAACCGATGGTATTTCAAATCATCATAGATTGATGAATTTAAGGACCTCAATTATACACTTGTTTGTGATTGATGAACTCAATCACTACCTATAAATATTTACGTTTTTCCTCCGATTATATGTCTCTAATTTCCACCAATGTTCTCCTAATCGAGATCATAATTTGGTGGTGACCCTTTGATTTCTCTTTTCCTCATATTAAGACTAAATTTTAGTAACCCAATTTCCGATGTGGTTTTTCCCACAAATATATTTTATACTTTCAACCTTTTATTTTTGAAGAACAATTTCAAATTGCGAGGACGCAATTTATTGAAGGAGGGGAGAATGTAACACCCCAAGATTTCATAGTGTGTTATTTCTTCAAAATAATTCAATAACTTGCACTACACGCAACACTGAGTTCAATCACACCATTAAAAGAGGTCATGAATAGTATTAACTACATTTTGAACTTTATATAATCCTTATAATTTTAGAATCCCTATTATGAGTTTCTTAGTCATAATGCAAGAACAGATTCATTTTCAGTATTTCACTTTTATCAACTTCTAATAGTGAAACCTTTTTAAATACAATATTTTAAACTTTTTGACTAAATGGGGACATCAAAAATTTAAAATGAAACACCCCAAGCTTCCACGGTACGTTTCCCTTTGAATAATGTGATAGCGTGTGTTGTACGCAACACCGAGTTCTAACACACCATAACTAATTAAACTAGCCGTTATGAATAGTAATACCTACTTTTTTAATTCATATATATTCTATATTTCAAAATGGACTTCATTTTTGGATTTGGAATATCAAAATTAGCCTAGGGTGAAATTTTGGTACATTTCGGATAACTTTCATATTTTGATGAATAGTGAAAATTTCTAAATTTTAATTAAAAACAACTTTTTTAATCAAAATAATTAATAGTGATAAACTATGAATTTGAGTGGTTTTAAAGTATATTTAGAATATATTTTTACCATTCAATTTAATGTTTATCATTGGACATAATTTTACAATTAAACCGAACATAAACAAGTGTCAATCTTTTGATAGTTATTATCTCTTAAAAACACGCATTTTGTTTTGACAGCGGGAATTAATTTTAAATTAATTTCTGCCACTTCTGTGTTTAGAATTTAGGAAAATGGATTCCATATTTGGAATCAGGATGTTAAAATTGTGTAAATAGGTAACTTTTATTTTTAGACATTTTGAATAATTACTGCGGTAAATATTTTATTTACCATGGTTAAGGGTAAATCCGGTAAATAAGGGTTCAAAAAATAATATTATAATAATAATAAATTACCCTAAAACGTGTCTTAACCCTATTGGTTGATAAATGGTCGACCATGGGCATCTTTGTGTCAATTTTGGGACCCCATGGATCCACTTGTAAGTGATAATGACACTTTATTTTAATTAAGTCAAAATGAATACAAAAATGACACAAGCATATATCTTTTAGAAAAACAATTGTTACATAGAGTTATATAAGTTGTATTTTAGATTATAAATATTCATTAGAAAGATAAAAAGCTTTCCTACATAATTATATTTTATTTATAATTTTTAGACATTGAATAATTTATTTTATTTATGACACAATGATGATGCAGTAATTACTAAAATAGTAAACAATTAAAATAATTGATATTATAAATACCCAAATAAATATAATATGAAACTTTTAATGAATTACACTAATTTTCTAGGATAATAGGATATATTAGGATTGATTTAATTGACTTTGTTCGAAGTAATCAATCTGTTATGAGTTTTACAAAAATCAACTATTGAATAGTGTCAAAATTGACATAAAAGAGTTCTTAAAACAAATATTATATTATTAATTGATATTAAATTCTTAAAAATCTAAGGTTCGGCCAAGAGACTTATATTATGATAGGTTACTCATTAATGGACCACTTGGGGGTCGCTTGGATGTATATAGTAAGTTTATTAACCATATTATATAAAAATACAAAGAGACATTGTAAAAGTGAAACTAATTAACTTAGAGTTAATACTTAAAGATAAGGTTAATATAAGTACCCAAACCTGTCTAAATTATATTGGTTGAGTGGTTTTCGACCTATCCCCACCTTAACCTTTGAATAGTCAACTTTGGAGCCATTAGAAACCGAATATGAATTTATTATAAATTAATATTTCTAGCTTTTCCAAAGGTGCCCCTCACCCCTCTTATAAAAGGGCACTCCTCCTTCTCATTTCTTCACACCTTAAAAGCCTTTTGGTTCGGCCAAACTATGCCCAAATAATCTCCCAACATCCCTCACTACAACCTAGATGCCTTAGTTTGATCAGAAAGACAACCTAAGGAGCCCTTTTGATCAAATCAAAAGGAAGAACCCGAAGAAGAGGTAATGATTTCACCACCCTTTTCTAAGTTCATTTCTTCTTCCACTTCTTCTTCCTTTGTTCTTACCATTCTAAAATAATAACTCCAGTATCTCACATATACTGTGATGTTATTATAAGTATGGTACAACCATATTCAGTATTCTATCCACCCTTTGAATAACATGTCACCATACGTGCGTACGTACGGCTTACCGTCTCCACGTCGTGGTGTAATTGTTATTCAATATAATATTATTTGGATGGGTATAATAATGATGTGTAACTCATGTAAATAATAAATATAACATGTTAATGATTCTGTATATATGATATACCATTCATTTATATATTATTTTAATATCAAAAGAATGATATTGTCGCTCGTGCGTACGTACGGACTACCGTCTCCACGAACGCGATGAGATTCATTCTCCATCGTAACCATTAAAGCGTAATTATCATTTTATGATTTAAAAATGATGTTTAAGGACTTGATATCATTCTGGATATGAATAATATACAACCTATCCTTTACAAACATGTCTTACGTAACAAAACATATGAAAGAAAACAAGTAAGTTAACACCCGAAACAACGATAATACTAAGATATTATTATCAAATCAATATTAAAAGATCATATATGATATCATATTAATGTATATGATTCTTGTATAATTTAATAACAATTATTTCACCATTATACAGGAGGTTAACCTACCACAACCAAGGAAAAGTACAAGGTAAGGGTTATTTCACAATCTCTTCATTATCCGAGGTTGTTTATACGTAATAATCTACTGGGATTTCTTTATCATCCACATCCATGTTTCTTTGAAATGTATTTCAAAACATATTTATTATTTACAAGAATATGGGTTAAATTCATTTATACCCTTGTTTGACTTTTTGTAAGAGGTTTATAAAGGAATCTTTCCGTCGTTTTCAAAACAAGGTCCTTTTTAACCTTTTCGACAGAATTAAGATAAGAATGTTTTTTTTAACTTATACGGCGGGTGCGGTTATTTTCCGCCGTTATAAAATCGTAAAATCTTTCCTTACAAGCTTACAAGAATATTTTTAAGAAAATGTTTTATTTTATATGGCTCTTAAATGATTTCAAAAATAGAAAGAGATATTTCTCTAAAAAGTGTTTTGATTTCATCTATGTCAACATCCTTTAATGGATTTTTCTCTTATTTGAAGTTGATTTATTATAATACAAAACTTCTATATTGTATTGAAGGTTTTGTGATATGTTTGACTGTGGATGTGCTATTTTATACCATTCATAGTTTATGGTGAATCTATTGACATTTCGTATGCTAGTTTTAATCCGAATGTTTATGTTATATTTCAAACTTTTCTTCAGATGAATGTGCTAAACAAGTATGTTCCGGGTTGGGGACCGGTAAAAGTAAGCCCTCCAGGTTGGGGACTGGTTAAAGTAAGCCCTCCAAGTTAGGGACTGGTAAAATTATGCCCTCCGGGTTGGTGTCCGGTTATTAGAGGCACTCCGGGTTGGTGTCCGGTTATTAGAGGCACTCCGGGTTGGTGTCCGGTTATTAGAGGCACTCCGGTTTGGGTTCCGGTTAGAAGTAACCCCTAGGTCTTGGGATGAGGCCTAGACAAAGAAATTAACGTTTATCATTATGCATTACAACATTATGAAAGTGGTTATTGATATTTCATGTGATTATTCGATTAGTAGAATATCCATGTGATCAAGTAAATGGCATTATTTCATTTTACTTTTGCCATACCATGTTGAAGTTCAATTTTAAAAGGCTTTTGTTTTAGTAATTAATTGCCTTAAATGTTTATGCTTATTTTTAATGTTCCGCTATATTGTTATCCTTACTGGGCATTTGAGCTCACCCCTTTTCTATGTTTTATTTTTCCCAGGTAGTGAAGAAGTAAATTATGATTGACTTGCAGGGATATTATGAGGGGATTATAGTGTGGACGTTGGAAACATTATGTTGTTGTAGTAGTTTTTCATTTTATGATGTAATGTAAAACTTATGAATATATCTAGTGTTTCCAAGGCTACTAAACTAATTGGTCTTTCGAGATTTGATCTTCTTGTGATCATGCCAATGTTACGATGTAATGCACCGACTCTGGGTAGCTGGGGTCGGGGCGTTACATCATGTTTATTTTTAATCAACTTCTTTTAGTTTAGAATTTTATGACATGTTAAGAAAGGAAAAGTGTTTTTTTGACGTAGAAAGGATATTTTCCTCAAGAATGGAGTTCAAGTGTTTTATCAAAATTATTTTCCATCTAAGATAATAAAGGGTTCTGTTTTTATCCATATTATTACATTGATTTGATTATGTTGTGATGGAATTATTTTTATGAATTCCTTTATCTTATATGAATTGTTTTATGATGTCATGATGTTTAAGATTCCCATTTGTATTACATGGGTTATGCAATGATGTATGATTTATGATTTTGTGGCACACATAAGAATGGTATCATTATGAGATGGGTGGGACCTATATCTACCTCCAATTCATTGGGTAAAGATTTTATATCTCATGAGATAGACATGGCTGGAATGGTAGGTTATACCGGTTCAGTGAAACAGGACTGAAACGAGGGTGGCTCGGTTCAGAAAGGGACTTTTTCCACTAAGATAGTCTTGGAAATGTGTCTTGACTAACTAGAAATTATTCTCTATGATTATGTGTGTATGACACAAAGTTTAATGTTTTAAGTTATTATTATTGTGATTACATTTCACTTCCATGAGTTATTCCAGGTTATGAAATTATGATCTCTTTTACAGGTTATGATTTCCAAAAGTTATGTGCTTATGTATATGATGTGATTGATATTTCTTTTGTTTACCCTTACTGAGCATTTGAGCTCACCCTTTCATGTTTTCTTTTCCCTAGGATATAAGGAAAGGTTTTAGGTGTAAAAAAAGTAAGATCTTTATGGGAGATGTTGAAGATCTTTCACCAGGATTAGAAGATTATATTCTGAGTTTCCAAAGACACTAAACTATTACGATCCTTGTGTGTGTGTTTTTGTTATGTACTATGTATTCCGCAAATGTAATGTAATGTCAATGTACGTTAAGCTTCGGGTCTCTACAGTTGGTATCAGAGGAAAGGGTTATTCAACCTTTGGAAATAAGGATGAGAGAACTTTAGTGAGATCCCTAGAGATATTTCTAAGGTATGTCTAGGGATGCCTCTAAGGTTAAGTATATGTATAGGTTATAGTCCTAGAATTACGCTAACGATCATATAATTTAACCTAAGATGTTAGATATTGAGGGTACTTCCCCTTTACAATGTTGTTTTCTCTAGCATGATTTTTGCCTCTCACAGAATTATTTTTGTGTTCTAGTTAATGGAGGGAACCAAAAGAAATTCGGTTAACATTGAATCCAATGGACAAATTGGTGATTATGAGCAACAAAATTGTGTAATGCCTAGAGAGAAAGATATTGCGATTATGCCGAATCAGTCATCACAATATATGATTAACAAGGTGAAATTTAGTGGTATGCCTAATTCATCAAAGAAGAGGAAGATAGACTATTATGCATGTTCACATGTTGAGGAGCATAAAGAAAGGAAGATTGAGATTTCTAAAGAAGGGAAGAAGAACCTTGTGGAATACCTAAAATGGAGGGACTGATGTTATCTGTGTGGAGAAAAGGGTCATAGAGTGACAGACTGTTATGGAGTTTAATGTATTATTTTTGGAGAACATGGGAATTACCCAACTCAATGCCCTGACCTAAAAAGTTACTTCTAAATCAAGGAAGGAATTATTCCAGGACAATAATTGAAGAGGTTGGATTGAAGTGTTTATGTATTGGTATTCACGAATAATGTTGTTGAGGTACTTTTATTGTTTATTAGAATATTGTTGTATTATTCTATTGTGGTTTTGAATAATCTTAAGGTACCGGTAACCATGAAAAGTGATTCAAATATTTTTGAAAGAAGATGATATGCGCATAATGAATGGATAAGGAGAAAATGAAATGTTTGACAGTATTAATGGGCTCATGATTGATATAAGGACTAAGTGATATCATGGTTTGAGTATATAGAATTTTGAGGTTTTTGGTATGTGGAAAGTGTTAACTTTTAACTGCATTCATGTTTTCACTATGGTTCGATGGGTATTCATTTTTTTCAAGAGATTACATGATTATGGTATTCACATGATTGGAATGTGACGATCGAGATATATGAGGGATAAATGATGGAATTCACATGATCATTTTCTCTATACTATGAGCTTGGACCGAAGTATTTTGGATAAGCCTAAAGATTGGAATGGATTACGTTGGACATAAGTTAGTATTGTTTAAGGATAGAACCTTTTTTTGATATTATTGATGGGGTGATATAGTAATGTAGTTTTAGAAAAAGGACAACCTGCAGGACGGGCGACAACCCGTCGCGTCGGACAAGGCCGTGCGAATCAAACCCACAACCGAAGTGCGACTGGCCTTTATCGCCTACCACTGGCCTACAGGAAGTCCCTGGTTAGTAGAAACTAGTTTTATTTTATTAAGCGGTATGATATATGATGTATAAGTTCATTTTTGGAACCATATACGATTAATATAACCATAAGATGGACTTATAACTTTTTCTAACCTTTTGTTTGAAAGATATGGAATGACCAATCATTATATCACATGATCTGCTAACACATCACGAATAACAAATTCAACTTCATTTCTTTAAGGGATGAAGTGGAAATTGTTCAATTCACGGACAACAGTGAGATTGTACCAAAATCATGCAAGTATTTCTTTTAATTCACCAACTTTAGGGAAATGATCTTGAAAACCAAAAATGTTGTCCTAGTGATCTTATATCTGATGAATCAGATGGTACCCTAGATCATCACATATTTATGGATTTGCGATTGTTGGCTTTTTCATAGCCATGTTCTCTACCACTCTCCATCAGAACATGATGGTTAGATTTCTCTTCTATATCCATATTTTCACCTATGTGGAAACCCAGTAATTAGTTTATTTGGGTAACATTTACGTTTCATACTTTTGTTTTTAAAGATTGGTTTTGGAATTCCTTTTTATGATGTGGGTTTCTATTAAAGAAACTTTCGAATAGTAAACCATTTATAACCCCGACGAATTTCGAGGGAGAAAGTCATTTTAAGTGGGGTAGAATGTAACAACCCGAGATTTTATAAGATACATTCTTGTTAATTTCATTCATATCTTCTATTGTACGACACACCAAGATTATCTTGCGCCATACGCAACACCGTATTAGCTTGCAGTATACACAACACTTTTCTTGGCTCTTGTTACACACAATTTCAAGTTCGATTGATAGAAGTTATTCTACGCAACATTGAGTATATATATATATATATTCAATGTATAAATAAAATATGGTTGGATTCTGTTATACAAAATAACGAAGGATTCCTGCGCAACACGCAACCCTGACTTGGCTTACATTACACGCAATCGCGACCTTCCTCGATAGCGTGTGTTGTACGCAATACCGGGTTTTAATAAACAATTATTATAACATTGTCATGAACTAGCCATTAGGAATAGTATTAACTAAATTTTCAATTTTATAACATTATTATTTATCTTACACATTTTCTAGAACATGGTATAAGAATAAAATAAATATTTCGGGTAAAATAAATATTTTTCAAAAAATGCAGTTTTGCCGCCTTTTGAAGGCGCACCCACTTTAAATCTAGTTTTTGACATGTTTATAAGTTCAATTTGACAAAATAAAATTCTTCTTTTGAATGAGGATATAAAAATTTACATTCGATAATGTTTGGATATTTTTCCGATAACTTTCATATTTTAGTGAATAGTAAAAACACACTATATTTTAATTAAAAACAAATTTTTTCATCGTAATATCTTATGAGGTTAAATTATAATATTGAATGGTTTTAAAGTATATATAGAATATATTTTTACCATTTAATATAATGTATGTCATTATCATTGATTTTACCTTGAATTCATAGGTTAAATCAATTCAATCTTTTGCAATGTTTTAAAGAAAAACCCGTTTTCTTTTGACAACGGTATTAATTTTAATTTAATTTCTAATACTTTTGTATATTGAATTTGGAAAAATGGATTTCATATTTGGAATCAGTGGATCCAAATTATGTTAATAAGCTACTTTTTATTTTTAGAAATTATGAATAGTAACTACGGTAAATTTTATTTACCATAGTTAAAGGTAAATCGGGTAATTAAGGGTAAATATAATATTTTAAAATTACCCTAAAAAATGTCAAAATCCTATTGGATGACTAAAAGTAGACCCATATCACCTAAGGGTTGGATTAGATTCATTTAATTAAATTTTTTCAATGAATATAATTTAATTATTATTAAAACCAAAGAATGTGACAACATGTCACTTTCTTAAATATTATAAGTATAATAATTTTAATCTAGTGATAAACTTCATGAAACTTCGAACATGAATAGTCTACAGAAATATAATACAATTTTATAAATCATAGGAATTTATTTAGAATTTTTAGGGATTAAATAATTATCATTTATTATGACACAACGATGATGCAGTAATTGTCTTATTAATGAAATATTGACATAATTGATGTTATAAATGCCCAAATAAATGTAATTTTAGACTTTTTATGAATTAAACTAATTTTATAGGTTAATATGACATGTTATTATTGATTTAATTAACTTTTTTATAACTTATCATTCTGTTAGAGTTTTCACAAAAATCAATTACTAAATAGTGTCAAAATTGACATAAAATAGTTGTTAAAAAAAATATTATATTATTAATTGTTATTTTATTCCTAAAAATCTAAGTTTCAGTCAAATGACTTAGATAAGGTTATATATATTAATAATAAACAACTTGGGGTTCTTTTTTCTTGATATAGTAAGTTTATATTCCTTATAGTATAAGAACACAAGAAGACACGGTAAAAGTAAAATTATTTAACTTAATGTTAAATCTAAATGATAAGGTTAAATAGGAACCTAAACTTGTCTAAATTCTATTGGATGATAGGATTTAGACCCATCCCCACCTTAGTCTGGAAATAAATCAATTTGGAGCTATTTAAAACCGAACTTGACTTTATAATAAAATAATATTTTAAGTTATTCTAAAGGTGCCCCTCTCCTCCCTTATAAAAGGGAACCTCCTCCCTCTCTTCCTCACACAACATTGAGCCTTCAGGATCAGCCAACCCCTGCCAAATTCTCTTCTCCACTTCCCTAGAAACATCCTAGAGGTTCTTGTCTTCCTCAAAGACCAATTTTAGTGCCCTAAGAGGAGGTCTCAAGGAGGCGCTTCAAAGAAGAGGTAATTTTCGTTACCAATTCTTTCACCTTTATTTCTTCTTCCACTCCTTCTTCTTAGGTTGTTTCATTATGAAGTAATAACATCAGAATCACTCATATACTTATATGTTATTATAATTATTAAACAAACCGATTTCACCATCTATCCATCCTACGGAAAACAAAATCACAGCGCGTGTGTATGTACAGAATACCGTCTCCACGCCGTGGTGAAATCTATTTTCCACCACCACCTTACATGGATGGGTATAATGGTGTAAAGAATAACTATACATATTTATTAGAACATCATATTGATTCTGATATATTGTATCATCCACTCCAATTCAATTCAATAATTATGGAAACGATATCATCGCTCGTGCGTACGTACGGACTACCGTATCCACGACGCAATGAGATTCATTCTCCATGTTAACCATTTAAGAGTGATTATAAAGTATATATAAGAAATAATAATGAAATATATGACATTATAAAGCTACTGGATTTATGTATATATGTATGTCATCTACATAATTCCATTCAACTCAATAAGGAAACGAAAACAGCGTTCATGCGTACGTACGGCCTACCGTCTCCATGAACGGTGTATTTCTTTCCATTTACTAATTTATTATATATATGTATATTATGAATATATATTATATATAAATCATGTTTTATATTATATAATTAAGTAATTATGATCTAAGCAATCATATGAATAATTACAAGTCAAAACACGAACGACAAATGAAACAATTTTACCCAAAATGCTCTTTAACATAGAATTTACAAAAGAAAGGGTAATATAAAGTCATAAGTGAACCATATATGATATAATAACAATGAGTATGATTCTGGAATAAGTCAATGACATTATTTAAATCATTATACAGGAGGTTCGGACACCTACGAAGAAAATCGGACCTAAGGTAAGGGAAAATATCACAATCTCATTTTTATCCGAGATTGTTTATACTTTGGTATTTACTGGGGTGTATTTTATAATCCACATCCATGTTTCCTCAATATGTAATATTATTTTCATCCACCTACAATTGATAAAATCCAATTTTACCCTTCGGTGAGTTTTTTGAAAAAGATATGAAAGGAATCTTTTGTCGTTTTTCGTACGAGGTACTTTTTTACTTTTCTGACAAAAGTACGAGAAGAATGTTTTTTTTAACTTATACGGAATGAATGGATTTTTAAAACATTATTTCCAAGAAGCTTACTTTACAAGTTTTCAAGTTTATTTTTAATCAACCTTCTTTATTTTATAATTTTATGACATGTTAAGAAAGGAAAAGTGTTTTTTTTGAAGTAGAAAGGATATTTTCCTCAAGAATGGAGTTCAAGTGTTTTATCAAAATTATTTTCCATCTAAGATAATAAAGGGTTCTGTTTTTATCCCTATTATTACATTTATTTGATTATGTTGTGATGGAATTATTTTTATGAATTCCTTTATCTTATATGAATTGTTTTATGATGTCATGATGTTTAAGATTCCCATTTGTATTACATGGGTTATGCAATGATGTATGATTTATGATTTTGTGGCACACATAAGAATGGTATCACTATGAGATGGGTGGGACCTATATCTCCCTCCAATGCATTGGGTAAATATTTTATATCTCATGAGATAGATATGGCTGGAATGGTAGGTTATACCGGTTCAGTGAAACGAGACTTAAACGAGGGTGACTCGGTTCATAAAGGGACTTTTTCCACTAATATAGTCTTGGAAATGAGTCTTGACTAACAAGAAATGATTCTCTATGATTATGTGTGTATGCCACAAAGTTTAATGTTTTAAGTTATGATTATTGTGATTACATTTCACTGCCATGAGTTATTCTAGGTTGTGAAATTATGATATCTTTTACAGGTTAATATTTCCAAATGTTATGTGCTTATGTATATGATGTGATTGATATTTCTTTTGTTTACCCTTACTGAGCATTTGAGCTCACCCTTTCATGTTTTCTTTTCCCCAGGATATAAGGAAAGGTTTTAGGTATAAAAAAAAGTAAGATCATTATGGGAGATGTTGAAGATCTTTCACCAGGATTAGAAGATTATATTCCGAGTTTCCAAAGACACTAAACTATTACGATCCTTGTGTGTGTTTTTTTGTTATGTACTAAGTATTCCTCAAATGTAATGTAATGTCAATGTACGTTAAGATTCAGGTCTCTAAAAAAATCGTGTCAGGGGTATGTCATCTGCAATTAAAAATGTCAGAAATATATTTCCAAAGAGTGGAATCTGTGGCACAAGATAAAAACTATGGTTAGTGTCTTCCCTACGTTGATTACATAGTTTACATTTTGATCATAACTGGATACCAAAATATTGAAGGCAAAAATCAGTGGGAAATCTATTATGAGAAATGCACCAAATTAGATTTAGTCTAGAAGGCTTAATCCACATCTTACTGAAAAAAATTATCCATTGAAAGCTGGATTCAGTTCCAATATAGTTGTGCATATAGGAATTTTTTTATTCAAGAATACCATTCGGAGGTGGTTCCCAAACAAGAAAAACATCCCAATTAATAAAAGGATAGTTAAAAATTATCTGAGCAGAATTGTCAGGAAGGTTATCCCTATGGGAATGGGGAACATCATTAATAGTGTGACTAGTGTCCACCAGAGTGGAATTAGGGGTGATCATCGAGGTCAGAGGAACACCAGTCCAATTTTCAAGCCAGAAATTTATACTGGATTCAGCGCTCACAATCCATCTAGAGTTTTCCATGATCTTAAGATAAGTGTACCTAATGGAAGTCCATATCGAGGAAGAGATATAATTTAGGTCCCCCTACTATGTTTGGGAATGAATATGATTTTATGAAAGTCCATAGCCTTCGAGTCAGTATTGACCAGTCTCCAAGTAAGTTTAGCTTGAAGAGCATCATTAAAAAACTTTATCTTTTTAATTTCAATACCCCCTTTTCCAAAGTTTTGCAACAGGTTTCCCAGGTAATGGTGACATGTTTTTTCTGAAAGATACTTCCTGTCCAGATGAAGTTCTTAATATAGGTGTTAATTATTTTGAGAGTACCAACAGGCCATTTATAAATCATAAGGGAGTAGACCATTTTGGAGACAATGACTGATTTGACCAAGTAGAATCTGCCAGCCGTGGAGAGAGATTTGCCTTTCTAATTAGAGAGTTGATTAATAATTTGATCCACTATGTTAGCAATATAAATAGTTTTGGGTATTCCGGAAAAAATAGGTTCCCCCAAATAAGTGAAGGGGAAAAACCTTCATTAATACCAAGATAATTTGTAATAGTGTTTTTCCTTTTCGTGGAGAAGTTTTTACCAAAACAATGTGCGATTTATGCCATGAAATGGCCTGACCTGATACATTCTCATAGTGAGTAAGGGACTGTTTAAGAACATGGATATTTTTTTGGTCCCCTTGAATAAAGAAGATGATGTCATCAGCATATAAGAGGTGAGTAGGGACTCTAAGAATTCTGGCTACATTTTTAGCTTTAAGTTTGTTTTTATTTACCAAATGAGAGAGAATCCTGCTCAGGTAATCTTCAGCAATTACAAATAAAATTTCCGAGAGCAGGTCACATTGTCATACCCCTTTTTTCCATTTAAAGAAGCCCATGGGGGTGCCATTGACCTATATGGACAATGAATCAGATTTCAACCAAGTTTTTATTATTTTGATAAAGGTATCATTGATTCCAAATCCTTCTAGAACCTTAAAAATAAAACTCCAGTCAATTATATCAAAAGTCTTCCTAATGTCAAGTTTGGTAGCAACATATCCTCCTCTAGTAACATTATTAAAACTGTTGGTGCATTCAGAGGAGAGGATGATAAAGTCTTGTATATAACTTCCCTTAATGAAGCCAAACTGATTCCAATACACAATTTTGTTACATATAGGGGAAATTCTATTAGCAAGAAATTTGGAAATGATTTTGAATAGAGTGTTTATCAGTGCAATAGGCTGAAATTGATGAATTTCGGACGCATTATCCACTTTGGTGATTAAAGTAAGAAATTGAGCATTTAGACCATGAGGGAGGAAGCCATTGCGAAAGAAATACTTCACAAGCTTACAGATATCTAGATGAATAACATCCCAATGTTGCTGAAATAATTTTTTATTGAAACCATCTGGACTAGGAGCACTGTCCAGTTTTAAATTAAAAACAGTGTCTCCAATTTCATGTTCCTAAGGGATACATATGAGGGATTAATTGTCAGTTTCATCCACCATCCTTGGAATTATGTCAGGTCGAAGATCAATATCTATGTCCGGCCCATTAAAAATGTTATGAAAATAAGAAACAACATGGCTGAAAATAGCTTCCTTTGAGTCAATAATCACATCATTTTGAAAGAGTTTAGTAAGAGTTCTATTGACCTTTCTATCCCTTTGGAGAGAATTATAGAATTTAGTGTTTCTATCTCCATCGGTTAACCATTTGGTTTTGATGACTTGATTGTCCATGTTATCTTTGAAAGTGAGATGAGAATTGAGTTTTAAAGATATGCTTATCTCAGGTTGAGGATCGAGGTTAAAATCCAAGGTGGTATTATGATTTTGTAGTTGATCCAACTCTTTTTCAAGAGAGGAGATATAAATGTCAATTTGCTTACTTTTAGTTCTACACCATCCCTTTAAGGCCTGTTTTAAATTTCTAAGCTTAAAAATGCAGGCAAAGGCATCCGAATGATGACTCATAGTATCCAAAACATTTTAGATAAGAGACACACATTCAGGATCTGTGGACAAAGCATTACTATATTTGAAAGGGAGAATAGGATTGCATTTGTTAGAGTAAATACAAGCCAGAATAGGGTGGTGATCTGAGTTCAACCTTGGTAGAGTGATACAAGAGACATTATCCAATTTATCCAGAGCGTCCATATTAATGAATGTTTTATATAGTTTATTGGAAACAACTTTATTTTAATTCCTCCTATACCAAGTATATTTGGCCCTAGTCAGGTTGATTTTTACAAGGTTAATATCATCAATAGCATCTCTAAACTCTCTTGAAGAAATTGAAAAATGAGCGGGACCAATTTTCTCATTGGAAGTGAGAATAGAATTGAAGACACCCATCACAATCCAAGGGACATGAATATTATTTTGTACCATAGACAGATAATGCCAAAGTGTTATTCTATGTTGATATCTATTTTTGGCATAAATCATTGTACAGAATGAGTGTTTCCCTTCCCAGTAGTAGTCACAAGTAATATTTTTCTCTGAACACAAAACAATATTCACGTTTTGTAGGGAAGCATGATAAAAGGTCCATAGAGATTCAACCAAGGATCCATCTTTGCAGGATCCTAGAAAGACATAGTTAAGAGCACAGAAGTTCATGAATTTAGGAGTAAAGATTATTTTAGGTTCTGAGATGGAGAAAATCTTGGGTTTATGAGTGGTTAAGATCCTTTTAAGAAGAAATAAAGTATCAGTATTAGCGATACCCTGACAATTCCAAAAGAGAATATTCATTTTATATTGAGTTTTTGGTTAGAGCCCTTTTTTTGTTTTTTCCCAAACCTTTGTTCCTCTCTGATTTTCTAACATCTTGAGAGGGGCTTGGTTTGGGTTTCTTGTTAATAAGGCTAATCCCCAAAATAAGAGAAGTGGCATCATTTATATCAGCAAATGAAGTCTACCCAGGGGCATTATGTGTAGTGTTTATGATGTGAACAGTTGTCATTTCAGAATTTTTTTCTAAAACAGGAATCAAAGCAGCCGACATTTATGTCTTCTGAACATTATTGGGAGAATTTAGTGTTGTAGGGGCTTATGTATCTAACCTATCCATTTCTAGAGGGTGTGTAATGTTCTTGACAGCGGTTAAATGGGGATAAGAGATGTGCTATTTTAAAACAGTGTCTTCTTCCAAAGTAGGAGAAACAGACTGAACGGATTTCTGTGAAACAGTATTGCATGTTTCAGAATTCTTTTCTAAAACAGAAACCAAAACAACCTCTATAGGTGCCTTTTGAGTAGTAGCAGGAGTGTCCAATGTTGGTTTTGTATCTTCCCTATCTATTTTAAGAAGAGTTTGGTGGTAAATGATCATGCCAGAAGTCAAATGGGGATCAGAGGTATGCTATTTCAAAACAGATTCTGCTTTCAAAGTAGGAGAAATAGATTGAACAGGTTCCAGTGAAATAGTATTGCATATAACATCATATTTTGAACAATAAAGACTTAAATTGGAAGTCTTAGGGGGATGTAGTTTCTTGTGTCATTGTGATGAATTCTATTATGACGTGATTCAGTTTAAGCATGAGTATTAAAATAAATAGTCTTCTGAGTGAAAGGAAGCTGGGAAGTTACCAGACCCCTTCCAAGGCTGGTAGAGGGAAT
The DNA here is from genome assembly GCA_963277665.1 of Viscum album. Classification (NCBI taxonomy): domain Eukaryota; kingdom Viridiplantae; phylum Streptophyta; class Magnoliopsida; order Santalales; family Viscaceae; genus Viscum; species Viscum album. The sequence continues at coordinate 888,865,187 of OY728159.1, read as the reverse complement.
CTCATTTAAATTAGTCCCTCGATCATTGCCACATTTAGTCCTCTGTATGGCCAGAGAGCCATCAGAAGAACATAAACAGTCCATTGAGTTAGGACAAACCACATCTTGTGCATTCGAGGTTGACTTCTGCTTTGGATCCATTCGAATTGGATCTGCACAATCACTTGAGCAAGGGTCCTGCAAAGTGTTATTATAAAAATCCATATAAAGGGGAGTGTTAGTCATAGTAGTAGTGATGTTCAAGTTCTCATATTGCACTGTTAGTTTTGAATTTTTGTACTGCTCTTTGGATTTATCAATTGAGGGGTGACCCAACACTTCCCGTAATGATCCTTCATCATTTGCATGGTTATCAAAAGAAGAATTAGGATGTTCAAAGATTTCTAAAACATCTTAGTCAATAACTTCTTTACTGTTTTTATTATCATGTTCATCTATAAGTTCATCCCTTGATTCCCCATGGTCTGTTTTTGCTTGTGTAATGGTTTTGGCAACCAATCTTTCAACTATTTTATTTTTTGTTTTAGATTTATCAAAGGGAGCATATTTTCCCCTCTTTGGATATTTTACCTCTGTCCATTCAGAATAGGCTGTCTGTGGTGGATGATTATGAACAATCCTACAATTAAGAATTGAGTGTCCCACAATTTTACAAAAATCACAGTATGGGGGAATCTATTCATAGTCAACATTCACTAATGATTTATAATCTCTAGAATTTAAGGCAATAGAGTTGGGTCGCTTGTTTTCCAAATTCACTTCAAATAACACTCTAACAAATAGTCATAGTTCACCATTAAGTGTTCTCTGGTCAATTTTAATTGGAGTACCAATACATAATGAAAGATCATTTAGGATTTGAGGGTGCCAGAAGAACCAGTTCAAGTTTTGCAAGCTTATCCATACATGGGAAGTGTTTTTTTTTGGGATTTTTGGGATTGAAAGCAAAATCTCATTATGAGAGTCGAAGTAGACAAGGTTTAAGATGAAGATTACCTATTTTATACACTTTATGATGGTCAGTTTTCGAGGTAAAAAGTATATGAAAATATCCTTTCCCAAGTGGAACCAATTTCCAATTAGTAAAACCCCATACCACAGCAATACGGGGCTTTATATCAGCATATGCCCAGGCTTTATCACCCTTGAGATATGATATACGACCCATTATGGAGTAATTACAGAGTTCAGATCATTGTTGTAACACATCCGGGTGAGCTTCCACCATGAAAATCCCATCATCGGCTTTTCAAATCCTTGACGACATCTGTACATGAGATTTTTTCAGATTGGCACCCGTCAGGGCTTCAAGAATGAAGATTCCTATCATTCTGATAGCTGATGCGATCAATTTCCCCATTTGTTCCGGGGCTTTGACCTCTGTTTGCCTCTGTATTTCCACATCATTTTACATCAGTGTTTCCACCTCCTCCTCATGTATCTCCCAGATCGGATCCATGAAGCCCATGTTCGGAAGATTGAGACGAGGGTAAGTTAAACTTCCTTAGGTTTCAGCCAACAAGAGGTCGCACCGTAGGGTTTTACACACGATAGCCCTTCCATCCTGATCCCGATCCAAGTGAAATCTTTTTCGAAATCATTTAAAAGTCACGTAATTATAAAATATAACATTTACTTTGAAAATATTATTATAATATTATAAGGGAAGCTTCAATGATTTTACAATGGTGGAAAATATATGCACCCGCCGTATAAGTTATAAAAACATTCTTACCTTAATTCTGTCGAAAAAGTTAAAAATGACCTTGTTTTCAAAAATGATGGAAGGATTCCATTATAATCATCTTATAACAACTCATAAAAGGGTATAAATGACCTTAACTCATATTTTGTAATGTATTAATAACGTTTCAAAATACATTTTTAAGAAACATGGATGTGGATGATAAAGAGGTCTCAGTAGATAAATATGTATAAACAACTTCGGATAATGAAGAGATATTGAAATAAACCGTTACCATGTACTTTTCCTTAGTTGAGGGTAGGATAACATCCTATATAATGGTAATATAATTGTTATTAAATTATACAAGAATCATATACATTAATATGATATCATATATGATCTTTTAACATTGCTTTGTTAATAATATATTAGTGTTATCGCTGTTTCGGGTGTTACCTTACTCATTTTATTTTATATATTTTGTTACATAAGCCATGTTTTTTATGGATAGGTTTTATATTATTTATATATATAATGATATCAAGTCCTTAAAAATTAATTTTAATCACTAAATGATAATTAGTCTTCATTGGATACAATGGGGAATGAAACTCATCGCGTTCGGGGAGACGGTAGTCCGTCCGTACGCACGAGTGACAATATCATTCTTTTGATATTAAAATAATATATATTTGGATGTTATATCATATATACAGAATAATTATCATGTTATATATATTATTTTCATGAATTACATTTCATTATTATACCCATCTAAATTATAATTTATTGAATAACAATTACACCACGACGTGGAGACGGTAAGCCATACATACACACGTATGGGGACATTTCATTCAAAGGATATATCGAATAACGAATATGGTTGTACCATATTTATAATAAAATCAAAATATATAGAAGATACTTGAGTTATTATTTTAGAATGGGAATAAGAAAGAAATAAGAATTTGAAGAAGAAAGGAACATGAAAGTGGGTGGTCAAAACATTACCTCTTAACCAGGTTCTTCCTTTTGTTTTGATCAAAAGGGCTACTTAGGTTGGATTTATGATAAAAAAAGGCCTCTAGGTCGAATTTTTGGAATTTGAGAGATTAATTGGGTAGGGTTTGGCCAAACCAATAGCCTATGAATGTGTAAGGAATTTGTTAGAATTGGTGTCCTTTTATAAGGGGGAGGAGGGGCTCTTTAAGAAAAACATAAATTATTATTTTGTAATAAATTCATATTTGGTTTCTAATGTCTATAAAGTATATTATTAAAAGTATAAGATGGGGAGGCATCTAAATCCTTTCAAACAATATATTTTATACAGGTGTGGGTCACTATATTAACTTTATCATTTATATTTATCTCATAGTTAAATAGTTTGACATTTACCATGTCTCTTTGTATTTTTATATTATATAGTTAACAAACATACTATATACATGAAAGCGACCTTAAAGTGGTCCATTAATAATACACCTATCATTATATAATTCCTTTTGATGAACCATAAATTTTTAGGAATAGAATATCAATTAATAATATAATATTTGTTCTAAAAACTCTTTTATGTCAATTTTGAAACTATTGAGTATTATGTTTTTTTTAATTTCATAACTGAATTATTACTTTTAAACAACTTTATATAACCAATCCTAATATTTCATATTAACCTATTAAATTAGTGTAATTAATAAAAAGTCTTAAATTACATTTATTTTGATATTTATAATATATATTACTTTAATATTTCATCAGTTATGTAATTACTGCATCACCATTGTGTCATAAATAAATAAACTTATTTAATGTCTAAAAATTATAAATAAAATACCATTATGTAGTAAATATTATTATATTTCTATTGAATATTTATAATCGAATCTATCTTTTTTATAACCTTATATTAAAAATGCTTTAGTAATTAAATAATGATTTTAACTCTTTAAACTCTTCTTTGAATTAAATAATAATAAATGTCCTAATGTAATCCAAGTGGACCTAAATGATAAAATTTTATTCCTAAGGTTGTTTCTGGTCGAGATACATTTGTCAAATAGAATTAGGGCATGTGTCTGAGTAATATTAATATCATTTTTTGATTAATTACCCTATTTACTTTAAACCGTGGTAAATAAAAGTAAAAAGTTAATATTTACCAAAAATTATTATTATATTATTGAACCAAATTGTACTCCTTGATATTAACTATGTCTCTTATATTTTTTAAATTCCACTCACAGAAGCGGTAAAATTAAGTTTTATGTGAATTTCCAAATTCTCCTAGGAGGTGGATAAAAGAGGGTGAAATGTTCCATAAAATTTATATATATATACATTATTATAAACTAACTCCAATGAATTACATTGAACTTATATAGGTATTATGTATCCATTTTGACCATAATTAAAATTAAATAAAATAAATAATTATTTAACAAAAAATTCAGTTTTAAATTATAACTTAATGTTTTTTCACTATTCATCAAAAATTGAATGTTCTTAAAAAAATACAAAAAATTCACCCTAGTCTAATTTCGATATTACGAATCCAAAAATGAAGTCCATTTTGAATGATAAAATGTATAAATTTTCAAAAAGTGGGTATTACTATTCCTAATGGCTAATTTGATTGGTTGTGGTTTGTGCTAGAACTCGAAGTTCCGTACATCACATGCTACTGTATTATTCAAAGAGAAACGTATCGTGGAAGGTTGGGGAGTTACAGAACGAATTCATAATTATAGAACACACAATGATGGTTTTTTCAAACATACCATGCAGTCTTCATTCTAAGAATATATTATTGTCAACTTTTAATACAATGAATCTATTACTATTGAGGGTTCAAGGAATGATTCTAATAAATGTGTATTTCATTAGCCAAAACCTTATATTTTTTTTCTCATTAAACCTAACGATGCATCGAGGGGATACAGCAGGCCCCACCCATCAAATATAAAAACCAATTCATTCCTCATATGTTTAACAATATATTTAATCAATAAAAATCACTCCTTATCATCAAATATACATATTCTAAAAATAATATCGATTTATCTATAATTCCTTCGAATATAAGAAATGACTATAAGGGTTTTTGACATTTACCAATATAAATTCCATTGAATGTTCATTAAAACATTTTTGATGAAAATTATCTTTAAAAGCATCAATGTGTCCCATACTAGTTTGAATCATTTTAATCATAATCCCCATGATTGAATAAAATTTAATGAAACATATAATCTAATGAGAATAAGTACATTCATGATAAAAAAAATTTAATGGAATGTATATACACTAAAAAAATGTCAATTGGTGTAGAACAATAAATAATTCAAAATGAAATTTAAATTGACATGAAATCCCATAGAACTATGGAGACTTTTGAATTGAAAACCCCAAAAGGTAATAATAATTAAATAAAATATTTAAATAGAATGAAGATGAAATATTTCATTATATAATATATAATATGGGGTATTACACCACACAAAATATATTAGTAGTGATTATGATGTATGCCTCCTGAAATTAGAAATGGGAAAAGAATGCCTTACAACTCGGTAATTTTTTCATTATAATCCTCATGGATGAAATAATTTCAAATTAATTTATAAATAACATTAAAAAAATAATTCATTATATAAAATACAATAGGGGATTTATATACAATACAAAAACTAAAAAATTGGTGAAAATTGAGTATGCCTCACAAAAAGAAAAGCGAGGCGAGAATCCATTACAACTATAGTAACATCTAAATAAGAAACCCCTAATATAATAACCATCAAATGAAAGAGTAAAATGTCTTGAATATAAAATAATAAATTATATTTTATATCAAAATTGTTAGTTGATACTCGAAAAAGGGGTCAATAAGACATATGCTTCATGAATGTAAAAGCAATACTAGAATCTCGTACATTGTGTTCCATTTTTGCATAAACATCCTTTAACCAACTATAAAATGGTTTTAAATATCTTAGTAACCTAAAAATAACTAAAATAATATTTATAATATTATATATGATCTTATTATAATATATCATTACATATTGGTTAATAATATTTTACGATTATTACTATTTTAGGTATCAATTACCCTATTTTATGAGTATGTTTTAACATGTTTATTGTTATTCATATTAAATAGATCTTTATTTTATCATCAAAATAATTTAAAAAATTATTTATATATCATATATGTAAATTATATTTTTATTTATAATAAACCATATGATTTTGTGATATGAAATTAAATACACCATTCATGGATATTGTAGGCCATACATACGCATGAACGATACTTTAATTTTATTATCGTATTTTAAAATATAAAAAGTACGTGATATATATATATATATATATATATATATCTGTGTGTGTGTGTGTATGTATATTATAATTATAGTAACATATATATGTGTCATATGTCAAATTTATTAACTAAAACCATCCATTATTCATTCTATGTAATGTGTGAACTTATCACATCACATTGATGATACGGTAGTCCACACATAAAAAATGATATAATAATATTTACACAAAAAGAAAACTATGAAGGAATGAGTTAAATAATAATAAATGAATCACATTTAAATTATAAATATAGTAAATATCATATATATATATATAGTTCTCCCATCATTATTTTATTCCATATTTTGTGGTGATGGAATATAGAACAATCAATCTTTTGTGAGGCGGTAGTCCGTCGTATACGAACAGTAAGTTCATTACCAATTACATGGAGGTGTGTGTAAGTGTCGCTATGAATAATATAATAAAAAATCATAATATATTTGAGATACTAATTTTCTTATTTAATAATTTAATAATAAATAATTAAAGGGTGTAGAATCTAATACAACTTGAATGTAGATTAAACAATGGTACCACATTTGCAGGTAACTCATTTTCGTTTTCAACAAAGGGATTCATTATATTGAATTATTAACATGGTGAGGCTTATATTTATAGGTTATAAATTTTGGGATATTAGTTAGGCTTACTTTGGTTGTTACAATCATTATTGAGAGGTTTTAGGAATTGGGATATGTTGATACCATTTCATAGTGGGGTAAAAGATTCATTCTTGTAAATTTAAATAGGTAAACCCAATAGAGATGTATCCCTTATGTGGAATTCATAAAATAATATAAAATGTGATATTTCATGGATTATATGGTAGAATAATGTACTTATAGTTACTTTTGGAGAATTTTTAGGTTATTTTGGGCTTTAAGATTATGGTTTTGTTCTTGGTTAAGATAGTTTTCCTCTTAATCGCTTAAAATAATTATAATCACCTTCGTTGATATTATTGGTCAAATAAATGTGTAAACATATGAGAAATTAAAATTTATTTTTATTCCAAGTATCTATTCATTTTTTATAAATTATATTTACATAATTTGAATAAAATAATTTAAATTTAATCACATAGATGGGACGACAAAACATGTTTTTAGTGTGAAAATGATCAAAAGTTTGTGATGTGTTCATATCAAATTTCAATATGAAATTGATTCCAATGACATGAATTGTATAAAATGATATTAAATTAATATATTTTAACATTAAAACCATCCATAAAATTAATTTATATTTATCAATAAATTATACAAAAAAGTACTTTTGAATTAAAATTCAGTACTAGTCACTATTCATAAAAAATATAAATATTACAGAAAAATGACATAAAATCCACCTTACCTAATTTTGATGTTTTAATTTAAAAAATAATATTTATTTTTAAAAATTAAATATATAAAATTACCAAAATTTGGAATTCAATATAGGTTCTCTATTAAAATGTGGTAAATTTTCCTATATATAAATATAGGTTTTATGTATATTATTTTATTTTATCTTAACTTATGACTACAAAATATATTAGAATAAAGTAAAAAAATTCGATAATATATGTAATATATACTCTCTAAAGTTATTTAATTCTATTCATTACCTCCAATTTATTTTCAAGGTTATATCTTAATGTTTTAAATAATAATATTTTAATAATATATTGTCGTTTTGTAAAAGTCGATCTTGCGTGTAACAAAAGATATTGAAGAAACTCATGGTTATGTTTTATTCCCTATAAATTAATATCATGAATATTTCATGATATATAATTAAATTTATTTGACATAGTAAATATTTTATAATGTCATAGGATATAATATTCCCTTATGCGCTGGGTGTTGCCTGTCATATACACTATCAAATACAATGGTATTAATTTAGGATTTTTTTGTGTTATAGAATATATTTATTAAAAACAACTATTTTATATATAAAACTCAATTACATATTATTTATTATCATAAATGAGTTTTTCCCATTAATGTTTCTTGATTTAGTTGAATAATGATTAGTTTTATTTATATTTATCATGTTTTATTATTGATTTATTTATTAATGATCATTTATGTTAATCTATTCAAAAATGATATCAAACATATTTTAAAACACGAGGATAATTATGATTAGTTTAATGAAACTCAATTTCATTCAATTGGTTTTTATGCAAGAATAAGTGAATTATATTCATTTGAATGATTTATGAATCCAATTTCTTTGAATGAATTCTTTATAATGTGGCACGAGACTGAATTTTATGTGGCATTAATATGTTTGGAAAAATGATGTGTGGGTTAATGTATCACCCGAAGGCATTTGTAAAATGTTTATATCTCTTGAGATAATTGTTTTTGAGTATGTTCTAGTTTTTCATAAACATGGGATCCAATATTTTGGACCATGAATGTAATGTTTTCGTATACTAATGTTTGTAAAAAATTTGAATGATATTCAAAAAATTTATTCTTGTTCTCTTGACAATGTTACGATATCATATATCATGTTTATTAAATCATTTATTTGAATTATTTTGATTTATATTTTCTATTAAAGAATTTAATTTTCAATTATTTATGATCTATAATTTTTTTGTGTATAATTATCTTATATATCATGATTATAATCATAAACTCAAAATATTCTTACTAATGATTTTTGAATGTTGATGATTTTATTTTCCATTAATGATCATATGAGGTCATCCCTTTCTTATGTTTCCGATTAAAATTCTTATAACGATTGAAAAATTTAAAATTATTTAGAAGGGTTTATTATTTGTAAAAAAATTTTGAGGATATTTGAGAATAATTATAGATTATTTATTTTAATAAATAAAATAAAATATCACGATAATGCAATGTGAACTAAATTATTTAGTAATTTTTTTTCTAATCCTTTAAAAATATAAAGTTATATGGTATTATGAATTTAGTATAATATAATATATCCTTTATGTTATGTTGATAGAATGATCATGAATAAGGGATTCTATAGATTTTATCAGATAAGGGGTTAGAAAACATATGATAAATGGTTTTTTCAATTGAGGACAATTTTTTTATAAAAATGACTTCAATGGTTGATATGTTTTGTGTTATTATAATTTAAATGGAATATTAAACACTTTAGGTCAATTGAGGTCAAATTTTGGGGATTAATGTTTAAATAAAATTATTGAATACCCTAGGGATCAGTCAAAGGGTAGTGTGTTTGAATATGATAACATCATAATGTTTCAGTAAAGTATATTTGTTTTCTGGTAAATAACATCAATTATTGGATTCTACATGTTGATGTATAATCTAGAAATTATTTACGAATAAGTAATATCATTTAAAAGGGAGTGTTTGATATTAACTCAATTATAACTTAGGGAATAATAAAGTGGCCTAATTTCATAGTTGTGTTTAAAATCATAACCATAATGAATTGTTTAACCACATTATCCTTTAAAACTATTATAAATAAATTTTAATATTTTGGAATTGGAATATGATGTATGAGAGAATCCTACTTAAATAGATAATTCTTAAACATAGAGTTATTTATCTCGAACCACTATCTAATATAATAATTGTGAAAAAAAGACATTTTGATGAGGAATTTTTCATTTGATTCGCATAGAATAATTATGTTTTTTTTAATTACTCATCTCTCATGATTAAATTCCTTTTATTTTAGTAATGGATCTAGACCAAAGAAAGAAACTGCACATTCAATTCCATAGAAAATGCAGAGATAGTCCAAATGAGTAACCTAACGATAGAAGTGATATAGTGGGAAATCAATTGAATTTGAAAAAAATATATAGAGATTTTTTATTTACATTGAAATAATATTAGGGATTCAAAACACACTATAAAATATAAAGATAGAGACTCATGGATGTATGAGTGACAATGATGAATAAGGAATAAATCTTTCAATATCATCATGTAAAAGATATAGTAAGAATCAGTGTGGGGGATGACTTAAATGAATGGTTATATGTTTTATGATTAGAAATGGAGCTTATAATGAAACTAATTACAATTTAATATTCTTGAGCTTAGTAGAAATACTGAATTTAAAAAAAGTGTTCATCTTAAATACCAATGATAGTTCACTATCATAAAATTGATTAATGTGGATATTATCCTAGAAAATTCTGTAATCCAATAGAAACAAGTAAATATAAGAAAAAACCACAACACAAGGGATTAAATTTTCACCAAAAACCATGTATGTCACACCCTATGATTTATGTACATGAAAACATTTTTATATATTTCTTATTCAATTCATTTATTGTGTTTTATTTTTAGTAGTTTTAAATTTTTTTCATATGTTTAGATCTAATTTAGGAGGTGCAAGATTTGTGAACATTTAGTTGAAACCAAGAACATACTCTTAAATATTGTGCTAAATGATTTAGGGGTCAACGAGATGGTGCATGATTGGTACACGGTTTTTCCAAATAGTATGACTGATAAATGGAAATGAAGAATAATAAAATAGTGTCAATAGTACAATTTTCACACTTTTTTTATAACAATATCTATCAAATATGCTTTTTGTGGGATTGAGATATTTGAGTCACATAATTTGACCACATATTTTTCTAACAATCCACCTTAAATGGGTGGATACATGTATTTTATTGTATCGCATGAATTGTGGGCACACATAGGGACAAACAATGCATCCTAATAATATGACTTATAATTGGATCCTAGATAATTTTTGTTTTATTCTGAGTTAAATCTTGTAGCCATCACATGTTTCATAAAACTTATATTCTTTAAATTCTACACCATTGATGGATTTAATGGAAATTCCAATAAAAATTTAAGTGATATTTTGTATATAAATATTAAATTTTGAGGAAAATATTTATTTTATGTGGGGAAAATGTAATGACCCTGAAATTATATATAAATTACTATTAAGTTATTTGGTATTAGTACGAGTCTGTGAATATGGACGACTCATGATTCTAAGGCACAAAGTCCCCTGAATGGATTTTTGAACATTTATTAAGTTACCTTATGTAAACGCGTGGATGATATTTTATATCAATTGAACCGGTGCTAGGATTATAAATTTGAGGGAACCATTGATTCATCAGTGCCTAGATTCACTTAAGGGGGTATTATCCTTGAGAAAAATAGGTTGGGTTAAAATGATAGTTTTTCGGAATAGTAAAAAAATAATAGAATTACATATATTTGTTATTTTATCTTCCTACCTCCTATTGAAAAGATTTGGTGGGACCGATGGGTTGTCAATCCATTTAATGGATTGACTCATTAGTTTCATTACCACACCGTTTTTGAATTTTGAGGTTCATTAATTAATGATCGTCATTAATTTTTTTTTCATTTTTACTCACTCCCTCCCTCTAACTAATTTTGGCTCAGTTTGGGGTAATGGAGATGACAGTGAGGAACCTTTGGCTATGTATTGTGGAATCTTCCACTGACATAGGATGTAATCTTGGGTAGAAACAATCCTAGATCGAAGAATGCCGACGACTTCATCTAACGAGAAGTCTTTTCCCACCGCAAATGTGGAACCTCCAACGATTATCGAGGTAGAGTTTTTTAATTATATTAATGTGGTATGTTTCATTCCCTCATTTATGATACTAATGATAAAACCTGGATGTTCTAAATGGGAATAAATTTATCTTTTTGAAAGTTATTTATTAACCACTTGAGATAGTGCTATCGCGGAGGGCGCGATCCAAATTAACAAGGAATAGACCCTCCGCTGCTCGATTTTTCATTTCATTCATTGGGGGTAGATTTATCAACCTGAAGGAACATTGAAACTGGGAGGCATGCAGCCACAGAGGCATCCTTGGAGGCCCGTAGGCACCATCTAAAGGGAAACCAGACCACTAGAGCTAACCTAGTGGCCCACGGTAGACCCACTATAGTAGAATAGGTGCGGCGACACTGGCTACCGACACCGTGGCTGACTAAAGGGGCGCTGGACACTTTGATGGCCGCATTGACGGATGGGTGGCATGCTATCATGCGCCGCAGTTGTAGGCCATGACATTGAATACACGATAGATGGAAAAGGGACCCACTCCCTACTAGTCCTACAGATAGCTAGGGGACGCCAAGTGGCACTGACTATTAAAGAGATGAACGAATCTTTTAGTTGTATTGTTACGAGGGGATGCACGACCCCTCACACGGGTTCTGCCACTCGGTGAGCTAGACCAGACTGATTCCCAGCGGGCTGAGCCTACCATGGCTCAGCTGGTGTGGGACAGGACGGTCCATGGCCCAACCAGTTTAGGTCGGGCCAAGTTAGACCTAGAGGGGGTCGGGTCAGACCTGGACCCATTTCATCCAAGATACGCTTAAAAGGTCGTATCCTACAAACCATATGTCTGTTTGAAAAGACATATGCAATGTTGGAATACTTTTGATGAGATGGTTCTTTTGAGATAATCCCCCTGAGTTTTGGAGAAATTTACAGTATGGCCAGGATGGATCGTACCTGAATCCAAATGAGCCCTCGTCACTAGAATTTCTATAACTCTCTGTCTGGGTGTCCGATTGACGTGTAGTCTGTTGCGTTGAAACCCTTATGACAGGGCATAACATTGGGTTACATCATAATGGAACATCATACCGGTTGTTGTATGATCTACTTCTTGAGGAGCAGGTCCTCCTAGAATCATGATTACTATGTACGATAATCCACTAATAGGATGCGACGTGAAGAATGAATAGTGATCCTGTGTGGATCAAAAACTAGAAATATTGTGGGAATCCGCACCTAGAAATACTCTATGGACCAGAAACTAGCGATCCTCTGTGGATCAACACCTAGTGATCCTTTGTGGATCTGCACCTAGAAATCCTATGTGGATCGGCACCTATAGATCCAATATGGATCAGCGCCGAGTATTCCTATGTGGATAATCAACAGAACCCTTAAAAAAATAAGATGATCTAGCTATACGAGCAATCATCTATACTTATGTACTTTAATTATACTTGGCTTTAGTTGATCCTTTTTCTTTTTTCATTGTGATTAAGATCATGATTTGTGGTTTTTTTAGGAATTATGGGAGACCTTCGACTGTCTTGGGGTCCCTAATGGGTATTTTTATACTCACCCTTGTATCGGGGCTTCTCCCACACCTTGTTGTGTATTATGAAAATAAAGAGCTCTATAGAAGAGACAATAAGAGCCAGGACCAGGAGGTACACAGATGAGACTGGCTGACATGGAGAATTGTAATGATGAGTTGTACCTACCCTTCAGATAGGATCCTTGGTGGACGATCTCATGAGATATTTTATATTTTTCTTTTTTAGTTGTATCTTTCAGTTGGGATTTTATTCCAGCCCCATTACTTTTAGTATGCACTTTTATTACAGCACTTTTATATCAGGGTTGAATATTTTTGTGTTCATGGACTGTGTATTAATATAGATTTAATGGAAATTTCTCTATGTTTTATGGATACACCTTTCTAGTCCTAGTCGCTATCCCCTAGCCTATGGAAGGTGAGCTTGGTGTAATCACATAATGGTCTCTTGGGGATGGGTTGTGACAATGTGGTATTAGTGGAGTTGATTATAACAAATAACAAGGACTCTGATCTTTCTAATTGTGCTATAGTGTTCAGTGTTTTGAGTGTGGTTTTCAGTTTTGGGAGTCTACTATTAGTGTGAAGTTAGACGTATCCATACATGAGGGCCCTGAATTTTGATTTTAAACTCAGTTAACAAAAATAATGATTGTTTGTGTTTTGGTAATGTTTTAATTTTATTCTCATTAGAGTTATCTCACATTGTATAAATTTTTGACCATGGTGCACCTGTTTCTTTTCAAGATGCTGCCTCCTAGACAGCCATCCAAGATTCCTGAGGGAGTACATGATGATGGAATGTGGAGCAACAAGGATTCGGTGTAGGGACTTCTTACTGTGTTGGCTCCTTCGGATGGAGTACTAGCAACACCACCACTTATATGGAAGTGGTTCTCACCAGCCCCACTGGTAGTGAATGCACTCTGACTGAGTGTTTTGAATGCGTTCCAGAGAGAGGGACGTCTGTGGTTCTGAGCTGTGACAGATCCCCATTCAGCTGAGAACTGGATGGAAGCTCTGGCATGGGTTATTGTTTTAGTGCAGACATCAACATATCAGATAGTCATCCATGCCACTATCCCATTATAGGGAACAACAAAAAGATGGTGGACTCTGATGATCCAAACACATGAGGAGGTGACACTCACCTGGTTTTAGTTTGAGACCCTCTTCAGGGTGGAGTACATACCTACGACTTTATTCTTCGTGCATATTTAGGAGCTCCTACACATACAACATGGTATCCTATTAGTGGATCAGTACTCTGCGGGATTCACTATCCTCTCACACTACTCCACTGAAATGGAACAAGACTCATTCTCCATAGCCCATATTTTTGAGAAGGGTCAGTTGTAGAACATCAGAGCATTGATGATATTACTTAATATCCTGATGTATGCTAGTGTGCTCGAGCCAGAATTATTGGCGGAGAGATTCATAGATGAGCATGCACCAATAGTGAGAGACACCACTTAATGAGAGATAGTTGAGTCATATGTTTCATGCAGAAGGCAGATGACATCGAATTATAAGTGGGACATACTTTTCTTTGGATGACCCTTCAAGCTGGGCCAGATGTGCAGAGCTCACGAGGCAGAGGAGGTCTTCTGAGGTCTGAATCATGTTACTCGTATGGCGAGTAGGGACACATGACTCATGACTATCTGACTCCATTAAAAGATAATCAACATATGGCCAGGTTACCCCCAAGGTAGCATCCAATTATTGAGAGAGGGGGTCTATAATTTGGTGGACATGGTAGAGGATCAGGTAGTGCAGTAGGTGGTGGAAGGCAGTTTGAGGTTCTACCACCACCACCCCCTGGTGGTCCACCCTGACCATAAGGAGTAGGTGGACAAGGGCGAGCTCAGCTTCAGGCGGTAGAGGCATATGACCATGGTTCCCCAGATATGATTAATGGTATGATTTGTGTCTATTCCACCCTAGTTGTAGTTTTATAGACATAGGTTATAGTCACTCTTTAATTGCAATGCCCCTCATTCGAAGCTCAAAGATTTTGATGGAGTTTCTGGCTCAATCCTTATGATTAGATACTCTTACTAGAGAATATTGGACGATTACCCACGGGTGTAGAAGGTGTGAGATTTCTATAGGATTTGAGAGCATCTGGTGGGATATCCTAGTACCAGTGTCAAGGCCTTACGATGTTATATTGGTTATGGAATGACTATCCATAGTCCATGATCAGATTGAATCTTTTAGGCCCAAATTTTACTATGTCTGCATGGATGGAATCATGATTTCTATCAGTAGTGATAAGGTAACCTTGGAAGAATTGGATAGACATAATCAGAGGAGGGTAAAATCGATCACTCATCAGTTTGATTGCCTTAACCTCAGAGAAGTCGGCATGAAGAGTCTGAATTATTCTTTAGTGTTGGACCGGTATGATGATGTATTTCCTGATGATGTTCCAGGATTACCTCCTTCTAGAGAGGTAGAATTCTACATGAACCTGTACACTAGGATATAACTAATATCTACGCCAATATATCGGAGATCCCCCCACAGAGAATCGTGAGTTGTAGGTATAGTTGGAGGTCTTGCAAATGAAGGGGTTTATAAGGCTAGGTGATTCTCCATGGGCATCGCCGATTTTGTTCTCCAAGAAGAAAGATGGGAGTCAGAGGATTTGTGTGGATTATTAGTTCCTTAAAAAAGATATTTTGAAGAATAAATATCCACTACGAGGATTGATGATCCCTACAACTAGCTGAAAGGGGAAAAGTGGTTTTCATAGATTAGCCACATATCATGTTTTGATCAGCTCAGGGTACCAAATGAGGACATACTAAATATAGCCTTTAGATGTTGCTATGGACATTATGAGTTCTTGGTAATGTATTCTGGAGTGACCAACTCTTAGGAAGTGTTCATTGGGATCATAAACATGATCTTTTGACCTTACCTCAATCTCTTTGTGGTGATCTTCATTGATGCCATTTTGATACAATCGATGTTGAAGGAGGATCATTCCATTCACATACAGATAGTTCTAGATACACTATGAGAGCACCAACATTATTTAAATATCTCGAAGTTCCATTTTTGTATATGGGAATTCCACTTCTTGGTGAAGGTTCTATTGGAGACTGGAGTTTCTGTGGATCTGGCGAAGATAGAGGCAGGGCTTTCTTGGGAGCCACCTAGGAGTGTGATCGAGGAGTGGAGTTTCCTGGGATTTGATGTGTACTACTAGATATTAGTAACCAACTTTTTAAAAGTTGTGGAACTCATGCCTACATTGAAAACGAATGGAAATCCCTTCATGGGGATGAAGATATGCCAAAAAAATTCAAGAGATGAGATAATTACTAATGAGTATTGCCATCCTAAGGAAACAAGAATAGGGTGTTGGCTATGTAGTGTACTGTGACATGTCAGGGACCAGACTTTGTTGTGTCCTGATGTAGGAGAGAGTAGGGATCACCTAAGTCTCATGGATGTTGAGAAAACAAGAGAATAAATATGATACACATGACCTAGAATTACCAGTAGTTTTCTTTGAACTGAAGATGTGGAAACACTTTCTTGATGTGATAATGTTTTACTATCTACTCTGATCATAAGAGTTTTAGGTATATATTCTCTCAGAAGGACCTGATCCTAAGACAACAATTATGGTTAGAGTTCCTCCAGGACAATGACATTGAGAGATTATACAATCATTGGAAGTGGAATGTAGTAGAATACATAGTTATCATGAGGTGAGGTCTGCAGTTGCTCAGTGAGGAGACATTGCAGCTAGCCTCGTTGTAGTTATTCTTCATGGATAGTGATGGAGCAGCTTACCTCAAGTCTATGAAAGTTACCCCCCACTCCTTCAGCGAGTCAGGGAGGCACCACAAGGGGACATATACTGTGAGGCCCGAAGGGATTATATATCCTAAGTACATGATTCTGATGGATTTTATAAATGTGGGGAGAAATTCATTCATTTCAGAGGACTCACCATGTTACCAGTGACACTGTGAGAGGCGATTTTGAGGGAGTTCCACATATAATCATTGGTGGTACATCCTAGAGTGGAGAAGAGGTTTCGACGACCTCCAGTGTCCATATTGGTGGCCACAGATGATGAAAGTGGTGGGGGAGTTTGTATCATGTTGCCTCACTTGTCTGTATGTGAAGGCTAAGAATCAGGTTCCAGTAGGCTTAGCTTAGTGACTTGAGGTACCCGAGTGGAAGTGTGATGGTATATCCATGTACTTCATGACATGGCTACCAAATATTTCACGGGGGCCACAATTCCATATGGGTGATCGTTGACCACCTTCCATGTCGGCCCACTTTCTACCCATATACGAGCAGGGATCAGTAAAGAGTTTGGGATGCCTCTATGTATTAGAGATTATACGGCTTAACGGAGTTCCATCGACGATCATCTCTTATCGTAACGCACGTTTTACACCCCGGTTGTGGATGGAGTTTCTGGAGGTGATCAGTACTCAGCAACTCATGAGCACTGCCTTCCATCCTCAGACAGATGGTCAGATGGAGCGGACCATAAGAACACAGGAGGACATGATTTGTGCTTGTGTCCTCGATTTTGGCTGCAGTTAGGAGGACCACCTGACACTGGTGGAGTTTACATAAAACAACAGTAATCAATTCACCATCGACATAGCTCTATTTGAGGCCCTATATGGGCGACCATGAAGATCACTAATTTGCTTGACAATCCCAGGGGTGTCAGCACTTATGGGTCCTACGTTAGTTTCGGCTACCACGGGGAAGGTGGAGATCATACAAGAGGAGATTAATACATCACAAATCTGACATAAGTCTTATGTCATTTGGAGACATATACCCATAGAGTTTGAGGATAGAGACCAGGTCTTCATACGGGTCTCACCCAGATGAGGGTTATTGAGGTTTGGTCGCGTGGTAAGCTATCTCTAAGGTTCATCGGACCAATCCAAATCCTCATCAGAGTAGATAAGGTGTCATACTATCAATATCTCCCCCCACAGATGAACTAGGTGCATAATGTTTTCCATGTGTCACTCTAGAGGAGGTACGTGCATGATCTAACAAACAGTATAGATTGGGGTGAGATGGTCACTGATAATGGGGTGTTGTTTGCAGTGTTCACTGTGGAGATAGAGGATTGTTAAGATCATGTCCTTTAGGGGTGGTCGATTCCTCTAGTGTGAGTTCATCGTCATCATGCGAACCTCCTGGAGAGCACATTGGAGCAGGAGGCTCAGTTGCGAGCTCAGTACACCCATTTGTTTCCATTGTTTTGTTATAGCATTTGGGGATGAAAATATATAAGGATGGGAGAATGTAAAAAACTTGAAAATTCCATGTAATGTTTTTAAACTTTTTTGGATTATTAAGAGTCTATGAAAATAGATAGTTCTTGATTCTGAGTCCCGGTGTGACTGTAATGGATTTTATAACATTTTTAAAGTATGTTCAGTAAAAACACTAGTGGCCTTTTTTATCTTATGAATCAATGATTAGATTAAATAAATGAGGAAATTGTTGAATCCAAAGCACTATGATTCTCTTAAAGGAGGATTAACTTCGACCACATTAGGTTGGGTAAAAAAATTTGTTTTTTAGAATTTTAATAAAATAATAAAATAACATAAAAATTGTTATTTTATTATACTGCCTCTTATTGAGTGGCGGTTGTGGGACTCTTGGGTTGTCACGCCATTTAATGGCTTGAATAATTAGTTGTGTGACCAACCAATTGGGAATTAATAGGTTCATTAATTTATGAACCTTATTGATTATGTTGATGCGTTACTCACCCTCCCCCTTTATTTAGTTGTGGCTTGGGTTGGGGTTATGAAGATGACTATTAGGAACCTATGGTAAAGTACTACAATAACTTCCAATGACGGAGGACAGAATCTTGGGCTACAATAATTTGGGATTGATGAATACTTGTGACTTCATCCAACGTGGACTCTTCTCCAACCACAACCACAACACATCCAACGATTCTTGAGGTAGAGGTTTTGTTATTAAATTTAGGTGCTATGATTATTTCCTATGTTCATGAAAAGAATGATGACTCTTGGATGATATGAACAAGATTAAATTTATCTTTGTGATGAATTGTTTACTAACCACTTGTTATAATGCTAACGCAGAGGGCACGTGCCAAATGAATTAGGCCCTAACCCCCTGTCACTTGATTTTTCGTTGCATTCTTTGGGGGTGGATTTCTCAACAGGATGGAACCTTGATATCGGGAGGCAGACAACGAAGAAGGGAAACCAGGAGGCCCATAGGCACCTTTTGGATGGAAAACGAACAGCCAAACCTCACCTGGTGTCCTACGGAAGACCCGCCGGTGTGCGGACACTGACAGGAGAATAAGCTAGTGCAGCTCAGTTCTTTGGCCAACTGAAGGGTTAGATTCTATCGGCAGACTACCTTGATGGATGGGCAATGTACAGTCATGCGCTGGAGCTAGAGGCCATGTTATCAAAGCTGCGGTCGAAGGAGAAGGGACATGATCCCTCCAGGTCCCTTGGACAGATAGGCGGCCCAACGTGACACCGCTGGTTAAAGTGCGGAACAACATTACAAACCGTTCGAGACCGAGGGGCTGCGAGACACCTCATGGGGGACATGCAAGACAGAGGTCCATGATGTTTTCCTTCTCATGGGGATGATTCCACTACTTACCTACTGGTTCAATTTGGGCTAGTCTATGGGCTTTCAATTTTGGGCCGGGCCAGGTTGGACCCGATCTGGGTCAGACCGGACTAAAAACCAATTCTACCAAGGTACGCTTAAAAGGTCATATCATGCAAACCAGACATATGTTTGATGAGCCTTCTGCATCGTTGCAATCATTGGGAAAAGATGATACATTTAATAAACTCCTCATCAGTTTTAGATAATGTTGTAGTACATCCATGTTGTATTTTTCCCGAATCCAACCATGCCGCTGACACTAAAATGGCTATAACTCTCAAACCAGGCGCTAGATTGACATTCATAATTTTTCATTGGAAGCCTTATGACTTGATAGATAATTGGGATACATCTTACTGGTACTTATTACTAGATGAATTAAGACCAATGGATTGAGTAGAGGATCATCCCATAATCAATTATATTATGTACAGAAGTCCAGTAGGTAGATGAGATGTGAAGAATGAATAGAGATCATGTATGGATTAGATCCCAGCTATCCTATGTGAATCATCACCTATCAATACACTTCGGATCTTCACCAAGTGATCCTATGTGGATCAAAACCTAGAAATACAATGTGGATCAGAACCTAGTGATCCGGTGTGGAATATTACCTAGCAATCTTGTATGGTTCAACACCTAGAAATCCTATGTGGATCAGCACCGAGCAATCCAATGTGGATCAATAGTAGAACTGTTGATAGAATAAGATTATCTAGCTATAAGAATAATAATATTTACTTCAATTGTTATGTTATACATGGTTTGAGATAAGTATTTTTCTTTGTTCTTTGTGAGACAGATAATGCTTTTTGGTTTTCCATTGTGGAGTTATGAGAGACCTCCGGGGGTCTCAGGGTCCCTAATAGGTATTATTATACACACCCCACCGCGTGATTCTCCCACACCTTGTTTTGTCTTATGCAGACGACGAGCAGCTAGACTGAGACTATAGGATCCCAGACTAGGTGGGACATGAATGAGACTAGTTGATGTGAAGATCAATGGAGATGAGTTGTACCTACCAATCAGGTTGGATCCTTGGAAAAACATCTCAGGAGATTCTTTCTATTTTGCTGTTGTAGTTGTATCTTTTAGCTAGGTTTGTATTCTGACCCTTTTAATTTCAATACACATGTTTACTACTATATTTTTATTTTGTGGTTTCATCTTGTTGTGTTCGTGTATTGTGTTTTTGTACAGGTTTAAAGGAAATTCCTTCTAGTTTTAGGGATACACGTTTCCAATGCTAGTTTCCTACCCTTGGCATATGGAAGGAAGTCTTGGGGTAGTCAATGAGCGGGCCCCAGGGGATGGGTCATGATAGAGAATGTAACACTCCATAATTATAAAAGATTAATATTTTATTTATTAGAGTATGTGAGATTCAACACAAATAAAAAATAAACCATGAAATATATTACATTAAATTTAATCTCATTGATAGCTTCTATAACATGAAAATAAGATTTTATATGATATTTAATATAGTATATCATTATATCCAAGATTTTAGATTAGTGGGTATGAATATTACTAACTCAATTTAAATATTATTATTATCTATCTATTATAAGTTAAATATGAATCATTTAAAAGAAAAATAAATGTTTTCTAAAAAGCTCATTTTTTCTATCTTAAAGACTATTTATTATTTCTTTTCAAATGATTTATAAATTTAAATTTAATCATTATTCGAAACTAAATTTTAAAAAATACAATATTATTTTTAATCATAATATAAAAATTTACTTATGGAAAACTAATATTATTTGATTGAAATGATTTTTTTTCAATGAATGGTGAAAAATACTAAGTATTATATAGAAACTGCCATTTTGTTGAAATTAATTATAAAATTATTTTTCATATTAATTCTTTAATAGTGTAAAATTAGTTCAATTATACACCTATTAATCCAATTTAAGTCCTTGAAATCCTTTTCAAATTAAATATTGATATAAAAACACTTGAAACTTTTAAACATTTTTTATTTGAAAACTGGATTTCTCATTACACCCCTAGGATTAATTATAAATGAAAATTACCAACTGATTTTAAATAAAAAGTGGAAAAATTAATTAAATACATGGTTTATTTGTTTCTTATATTAACTAATAAATTAACCTTAATTTTTTACCAAAATAAAATTTTAAAATATAAAAAGTTATTTACATTCGTTAATGTAAAATTAGATTTACCAGGGATTCAACAAAAATATAAATTATAAAATGACCAAAAACCATTTATAAACATTATTTTATGGATATGTATAAACCATATAATGTTTTTTTGTAAAATAGTCTATTTGGGACCCTTTTTTTATATGAAAAATGAGGGCACACTATTTTCATTTAAAATATTATAAATTTACCACTCATCTCACTTATAAAATTCTATCCACTATTCTTTATCCTTAAAACCATAAAACACATTAAGATTCATAAAGAAATTAAAAAACCACCCCCCAAATTCCATACTATTATCGTAGATTAATTACATTGGATTAATTCAAAACTATTAATTATATTGGTGAAAATCAACAGTGGATCCCTAATAAGGTGAGATATTCTTCAAGAAGCATTTTTATTTTATATCTTCCTCCCCATTAATAAATTCTTGTTAAAATTTCATATAAAATAATTTATGAGTAATATATATAATTTTATGTTTTTGGGATTATTTAATTACTTAAAACCATCCCACATCTATCAAATGGGTCATAAAATTATCATTTTTGTTTATGAAAGACTACCACCTTGTAACCCAATGTCAATATTTTTTCCACTTCCACATATCATTTTGGGTTATGATGTTTGATATAAATTATATATATATTTTATATATAAAATTATTATTCATTTTTAATTATTATTTAATATATAAATTTTTAATTATCATTTATTATGTGCTACACTAATGTCTCTCATGCATACGGTGAATGACCACATTACAAAGCGATGTGATTTTTCATTCACTAAAACTTTACATGGTACATGATATGGTCAAATTTAATGATTATAGGTAATAAAAATCAAATAATTATGATATTAATGACATATTTATCTTTATAAAAAGTTGATATATAATTTGTTTTCTTACATTTTCCCTCACTTAATGATAATAACATCATTCATGTATGTGTGGACTACAGTCTTCACATAGCGATGTGGCTATATATTCATCATAAAATTAAATTTATGTTATAAATAACTATATTTATATATCTATAAAATAATAAATTATTTATGATATTATTTTCATTTTGGGATGATAAAATATTACTCACCTCCTTTCCATAATTATCGTAGAAAATTTTAAATGTTACTCAAGTGTATGTATTGCCTACCCTCTTAGTGATCAAAATGATATTCATTTCTCAATACCTCCATTGGTGATTTGTATTTAAATTTTAATTGATATAATAATTGTAATTTTTTTCAAAATTATTCTTTTGGAAATTACACAAATATATAAAATTTTCAACACCGTGAAGATTCATGAAAAAACACAGGAAAAAACAAGGTAATTTAAAACCGAAACAACGAAAATGATGAGATATAGAAAATGAAAAAGTGATAATATTTCATAAAATGATCATATGTGATATTATATATATGAATATGGATCTTTTATATAATCATATCATTATTAAAATGATTATAGATGAGTTTAATGAATGTTAAACTATATGTAATCGTATGGTAAGGGGTACCCAAACTCTATTTTCGATTCATTTGGATAAACATATACTTCATTGATTATTTCATAATAAATTTATGTGTGTAAATAAATTTTATTATATTGTGTTATATTTATAATTGTTTTTTGTGAATTTAAATTTAATTCAAAAAATCTATTCATTTACCAATCCCTGCATAAATTATCTAATCATTGTAAGGGACTTCATCTCAATTTTTCTTTCATTGAGGATTATTGTAATGTGATAAACATGATTTATATAATATGGTGTACATATTTAACCTTTTTCATAAAAAATAATTTATAATTCATTTTTATTTATATTTTCTGTTCCAATTTGAATTAATTTATTAAATGTGATTTGAATGG
Source organism: Viscum album (assembly GCA_963277665.1). NCBI lineage: Eukaryota > Viridiplantae > Streptophyta > Magnoliopsida > Santalales > Viscaceae > Viscum > Viscum album. The sequence goes on along the minus strand of OY728159.1, from coordinate 888,841,260 downwards.
AATCTTAAAAAGTGTTAAAGAATATCATAACTCAGTTTGTTTTCATTGGGTTATATTATTAAATCATAATTATTATGATTCTTTAATTATGTTTATATTTAATTATGAATAATTTTATTTTATATCCAATTATATTATGATTGTTTTCCTTTAAACCGGATAATCTATTCACTGGTTTATTCTATATTCAATGTAATTATTAGTGTTAGGCATTATATATAGATAAAATCTAAATAAATATTGTTTATGCATTAACTTCCATTTAAGTACTTTTGGATAATTTGGTAATAATATCATTTAACTTTATTATTATATGTTTATTCATGAATATTTTAAGTAATACAACTATTTTTACTCTCTTACGAAGAAAAAACTAATTAATAAAATATTTTAAGAAAATGAAACAACCATTTTATATTCGATATGAAATCCATATTCCTTAAAACACATGATTTCTAATAAAATTCCAATTTTTAAACATCTTCAAAATGCATTATTTAATTTTTTTTCACATATAGAGTTTTTACACATATTGTTTAATTGAATCTACACTTCATTTACAATAAATGGCTTGTTTGGATTTTAAATAAAATGAAATTGAATCTTTATTTTAATATAATAAAAAATTAAATAATATCATGCCATTATGACCAATGAATTTTGTAAAAATTATATTATATTATTCAATGGGTTTTTTCGAATATATTTAATTTCAAAATGTATTTTAAAATTTCAGTTAATTTTTTTTCAAAATGTAAAATATATTTTCCACAAGAATTTCATTAATGATATTTTTATGGTATTATTATTCTTGAATGAAAACATCACATTATTATTACTCTAATGGGTATTTTTTGGATCGATTATATACTTACTACTTTTATTGTTTTTATTATTAGTATTTATAACATTTAATTTTTTTAAATTAACATTCATAATTAGTTTTGTACCCATTAACAATCTATTGAAAAGTTAATTTTCATGTTATAATTAGACAATAAATTTCCACTAAATATAAAAAAAATTTATCATTTATATGTCTACTTAGTAAACATTATATAATTTTTATAATTTTTTCTATATTGAAATTTATTTGATAAAATAATTAATTGTTGAAAAATTTATATTCTTTAATACATACTGATATTTAATGATAGTTCACATTGTTCAACAATTATTTTTATTAGTTGACATATGAGGAATGCTTTGAACATATATAAAAGTGTGGGATCTTGTCATAGGAATCCCATTGATGAATCGATAGGTCTCATGAGGTGATTCATTTGACTACTATTATTTAAATTTGTTTATACAAATTAGTTTTAAACTATTATGACAATAGATATTTATTGTATTGGTGTCATGTTGCGGAGACAAGTTGTATAATAATGAATCATTTCCTTTATTTAGATTTTAGTTAATATTAGTGATGAAAATTTCAAAATGATTATATATCATAATTCATATTTTTTACAATTTGATTATTAAATTCAATGTTTTTAGTTATTTACCTAATCATGTTTATTATTCCTTATCTTATCATGATATTAATGATATTAAAATAGAATGTGTGTTAACCTATTTAAAATTCCATTTTGATTATGCATATTGATTCATGATGTATTCCACTATACATAATTCTTATCAATATATTGATATCACAATTATTTTGTTTCCTGTATTATGAATCCATGTAGTGTACTGTGCTTCATATTTAAGGATATGCAAAAGGAAGTAATTCTATTCTAAAACAATATTTTAATTTTTTTTCAAATATAATATAGAAATCATGTATATATCTACATTACCCATACAACATTAAAATTTGGTCCTTCAAGATTTGATTCCAAGTATATTATTACAATGTAAAAAGGATGAAATCATATCTCGTTTACTAGGATATGGTTCGCTAAACAAGCTGTATAGAAATTGTTGTATGTGGGTTACTTATCCCAAATGTACAATCTCAAGACATATTTCATTATGTATTCCCTGATACCATTAATATAGAAATAATACTAGATAATTATTGATTGTTACTGTATTTATTATTTTCAATGTGGATAATCATTTAAACTCATTAAAATTCCTTTTAGTAAAAATATACCAACAATATATAGGGTTTTTATTAAAAGAATACTCATTTCATAAGGGTTTTGACTTCCAATCATATTAAAAAAATAGTTTCATAAAGATAATACATATATTAAATTTTTTTTACATTAATGACCCTTTTCATTTTCATTTGATGTTTATTGAGTTTTACAGGTCCCCAAAAAGCTAATTTCTCATTGACTCATACTTTATCAAAAGTGTTTCATGTAACTAAAGCAGATATCGTCTGTTCTTCTTGTTCCGTAAACCCCTTTTTCCACTTCTACAAAAAATTTATTATTTCCAATGAGTCCTTATCAATTATTCAAATCATTATTAATGTCATTTTATAAAAAACAATCATATTTATTATATATTGATGATATTAAAAAATTATCTCTATGAATCATTTTTATCAAAATTTGAGATTAATATATTTTAAAAATTTATGTGAAAAAAATATTAAATCTTCATTTTTTATTTATATAAATCCTTCAGTTTATTATTTCAATTAATTGAAAATAAATTACCTTTCTCCTAGTTATTTAAATTAGACCTTTTAATTTTTTTAAAAAGATCAATAATGTTTCTAAATTATATATTTTTTTTAAAAAACATTTGACAAATTTTTTATTCAAATTAAATATTTATAAACATATCTTATAGTTGATTAAGTAAATTAAAAAAATTATTCCATCCACATTCAATGTTATGAAGTATTATGCAATATCTTTCTATGAAAATGGAATGATCTGTCACTTAATTGTTATTTAATAATCATCCACTATATATTATCCAAACATTTAATCCAATATATTTACTATCTAGATAAAATATTCCTAATAAATTTGATTGATGGGTATAAACCTTGATACCCTTAATCATTTGATATGTAAATTATTTTCTCAACAATATACCCTTTATCAATATAGTTTCCATACCAAATCCTATATTATTATTATTATTATATATTATTTCATTAGAATGTTAAATGATTTCATTGGATACTCATTTATGCTCTGTGGGTTTATCATGTTGTAATTATTGATGGAATTATATATGATTTTGTTATACCAATCTATTTGTATAAGATAATTTTTTTTAAAATCTATCATTTCTTTTTTGAATTATTGAATGAATCCAATTTTCATTCCATTCGTATTTATACTATAATAATTGAATGATTTTAATTTTATTATTTATGGAACCCATTAAAAATCTATGGGTTCATTATTATATGATATGTGAATTATTTTAAAGTGGAACTAAGAAGTGTATATTAATGATGGGAATGATCTAATATTTCCCCCCATTGTATTAGTCAAAAAAAATATTTCATGAGAAAGCTATTCATGAGAAAATTTTAGTTACTAATTATTTCGTGGTCCAAAGCTGTTATTATGAATGTAATATCTTCATATACTTATGGTTGTTTCATATTGGAATTATGTTCCAAATTTTATTTCTTATTATCTGGACTAAGTTATGCTCTCTATTATTATTGTTATTGATTACCTTCTATGGTAATAAAATTCTTATTCCATTATTTATGATCCAATATTTATTGTTAGTATGTTTCTTATATATCCTAAATATACCTAAAATACCATATTATTCTCACTGAAGAAATATTATTATTTAATCATATGTTTACTAATACTATGCATCTAAGGTAACCACTTTATTAGGATTCGATATCTATAGGATACAAAGATAGGAAAATCCTTGTATGTATATAAGAGTTTCATACATGGATTGTTTTTGGTTATATGGAAGACCTATTATGAATTATTTTGTTTCATGTATAAGGTGTAAATTTTACAACAGATATTTAAATATTGGGTTTTGAGAAAATTTTTTGTAATAATTATCTAAAACATTAGAGCTATCAAGTGTTTAAAATGTATAGTAAAGAAATGATTATTATTATTTTTTATTTGAGATTATATTTTCATGTATCTAGGTAGATATAGATTCCAATGCTGAATATTCAATAATCATCTTGCACTGCAATATCATGATGTAGTGTTTTAGAAATATAAATGCCAAATGATGTTGAACCACAAATAATGAAACCATATTTTATATTAAAGTGACTTCTACATAGTTTGGGATCTAGAATACATTATCTACTATATATATATGATAGAGAACATGAGATCCCAAAACATCGATGAACTCTATGTAAACCCATGAAGTGATATTTATAAATGGAGGAGATGATGTAATTTCATGTCTCTGAAAAATAAGTTATTATGAAATAATAACTGAGATAACTTTTTTTGTAGGGTAACTACTTATACTAGTTAAAATAATATTAATAGAGTAGGAAGTGGCATAATTATATAGTGATTGTGTAGGTATTTAAATATTCAAAAGGACTTTATTTTAGGGAGACATATGAAAATGGGTAATTCCACTCTCTAGATGGTTGAATTACTTTTTTAATCAAAATATTTATTTCTTGAGTATAAGGAAATAATGTCTTTGAGAATTCATGGACATTTATAAGGGGAGAATAACGAAGATAAATTAAAAGTTCTATTGTGAAATCGATTAAAATGAATTTTGTGAATAATCAAACATTTTTATGTTTATTAAATTTTCACCAATAAAAAGTAACCAAAAGATATATGCTCTCATGGTAGATAATTTCATTTCATTACCATGTTGATAATCACTACTACTAGTTTATTTTCTCCCAATTTTATTTTTTAATTGTTCTTAATTATATGGATGATATGTTGTTATATTTTATAATGAATATATGGATAAAAAATTGATGGTTTTTTTATTCAAAATAATTGTATTGATTGAAAATCATTATAGAACTATATTTTATAATTTTCAATTGAATGAAAAAATAAGACTTGAAATTTATTACACCCACAGTCAGAGTTCATTTATATGGCCATTGAAGGAATCATAATAATTGATTATAACCATTTGATGTCCCCCTATATAGTTATTTCATAGCAGATAAGGATAATTAACATGAAATATAAGAGGATTTTTTTGTACATGTAGATGGTTATATATGCATTAATGTTTATAATATATATGTATTCCATGGATTGTGAAATCCTATCATCACAAATGTGATTTAAGTTTGTATAAGATTCATGAATAATTCAGGTAAGGATCATTGGTATGTGGTGAATTGTGTTCATTGATATCACCAAGGTTCAATAGATCCCACCTAGTCTTAAAAAATTATCTATTTCTATGGTTTATTACATCTATATATTAGAGTAGATACAATCTCATGAAAGAGTACTAATAGTTTTTGTTTTAAATTTTATGGAAATACTATGATTATATTATTTTGAAAAAAAACATATATTATCACAAACAACCACAAAAGTGGAGTATATTGTAAATATGAAAGTAGATAAGGGTTTGATATAGATAAATGGTATATTGGAAGAACATGAATGAATACAAGAAAATGGATCATTGTTTTTTAATAATAACATTTTATTTTATCATTTTATAAAAAAACATTAGTCTAGGAAAAAATAAATTCATTTGAGGTATAACAGCCTCGAAACAACACGGGGATCATATGTTTTTGGATATAACAAAACATAGAAGGAGTTAAAATATAATAGAAATTGTTACTAAATTCCTTATATGGTTAATTAAAGGATATGAGATGTTTCTGAGTTAGGACTGAGTGTTCGGTGATCATAATATCATAAATCCACAATAAAAGGAAGAGAATATTGCGGTGTTTGAGAAGTAATAATGGACTCAATGGTTTTTGTGATATCATTCATATTAATGGATATTGTTATTCATGGATCTGTGAGTGAAATTTTTTATCATAATTTTATTAATCTCACAAAGTGTCAATAAATAATAAAAATATTTAACTAGATGGAGGTAGTGTTAAAATAACCAAGAGATTATAATTGATAGAAATGGTGGAAGAATCATTCTGAGTGGACCAATTTAAATGATAAGTTTAATGGGATCCATATATTCCATGGTTCACTAGAAGAAGGAGTTAGAGTCCATGAATTAGTGGGAAGATGAAAGATACCATAATCAGCCAATGTATGACTCAAATATTATATTATTATATAACCATTTAAACTTGAAAGTTATCTATAAGGTACTTTTAAAAAATATATTGGTGTGTCTTTCATTTCTTCACTCCTTTATTGCTTTATTTCATTATAAATTCGATAAACTGTATAGTTGACATCAATTTTATCCTTATTAGTGTTTCATATTATGAATTTATAACTCCTTGTAGTCTATATATGGTTATTCTATTCCGGGTCGTTTCATTGTTTCCTGTGGATAATAACATAATTTAAACCATGCAAATTTCTGGTTCCCTATATGAAGTGATTTATTTATTTTTTCATTTAGTTTTACAAAGTAAATGTTGAGATACATTTAGTGGATATTAGAAGTGTGGACTGGGTGAATAGATTTATCAGATAAGATACGCATAGATGAGTGTATTATAATTTTAATCCCTTCTAAATAAAAATATAAACAATTTATATTTTGAGTTAGTTTCTAGAATGTGAGTTTCAATGCAACATGGATCTAGTGATTTATATTGATATTCCATAATTATATTATAGAAATATCTCACATACTATGAGAGATTGATATTGAAAATGGTAAATGATTATCATCTCTCCATGATGGTATATTCAATGAAAATATTATAGTCTAATTTCATAAGATAATGACTACAACACAACACATACTAGTTAATTGAATTTTGTAGGGGATATTTAATTTTGGATGTTTCTATCTTATTTTATAGTAAATGAAAGGTGAAAATTGATATAATTGTCTTACGATTAAATTAATTGAAACAAATTGTATTGAAAAAATGAGTGAGTTATATACACAATGATTTATCTCAATCATAGATTTCCATATCTCCCATGGGAATCCATTTCATGACCCAAACCCATTAAGGCTTCCCATGAGTTGATAATGATTTTTAGTGTGTCCACTGATGCCTTATTTATTTAGAAAATATTTTGTTTACTAACAACATGGTTATAAAAAAACATATGTTGGTTAGGAGTTACCCAGTAAAATATAAAACACTATAGTACCATGAATTAAAAAAATATACATCCCAATAAAAAGTATTGAATTATATTACCAATTAATCTTATTTTAAAAAAAATTCCACAATAGAAAATAAAAACATAAAAATATAATATATTAAATACCTTATCATGTTAGGATTAAACACACACCTCCAACCTCTATTGGTAATATCTGAGGCGTCTTGATAACACCACAAAAAAATCTGCATAATTTTTGAAAGAGTAAATATAATGTAGTGGTGAAAATAAAAAAATAGTCCTTAGGTTTCTAACTTGAACTCTCATGTTGCCATGAATATAATTTATAATCTGTGTTTGAAATAAATAAAACAAAATAATCGACCATGAAGTTTTTTACCCATGGTAATTCATCAATCATAGTCTTATACTATATAATTCACATATTACATGACACAAAAATTATCATGTCACATTCCACAACATAATCCAATACTCACCAATACATTTTGACAAAATATTAAATTATCCCCTTCTAATGAATTTAATATAAACATCCATTATATATTTCCATCCTCAATGAACTAATCGTAACAACCTCGTCGAGTATTCCCCCAAAAATATACTCAGTGATATACCATTATAATATTGTTGGTATCATCTCAAAAGGAACACACTATAATATCCTAATATAGTTTTTCAAATTCAACGGAATATTTTAGTCATGTTAATTAATATCAGTATGGGGTCTCTATTTTTCAAAGCATCAACAATTAAAGACTATTCTACAAATAATTTTCATTGTTTTATAATTTTTCCACCTAGAGGATGCTCATATTATTACTTGGTTCCCGAACTAATGTAAAAATTCCACTTAAAATAAAATCAACATTATTTTACATAGAATATTCACCATGGATATATATATCATTCAAAACTATAAAATTATCCATATCATTATATTACATTACCATATTATTTTTATCAACATCCACATTGATATAATATATTAAAAATGGATTAAAATCTCCACCATTAATTTATTCACCACAAAAATAATAACACCCATGATTTTCATATGGAATATGACCACACCACAATGGAATACCACAGTCTATCATAGGAATAACATAATTTATATCTTACAGTGTAATGAAAAATTCATTAAATTTATACCACATAACTAACATTACTAATATCACGATATACACGTGGATCGCAACCTCATAAATTTCCAATATATAATAATTCTCCCCTTTAAAGAAAGATTAATCATCCTTTAAAGCTTTCATCTTTCACAAGTAGTTCTAGTCACACACACACACACATAGATATATATATATATATATAGGGGTTTATACATGTTTGAAGTGACTCTGCCACTATATACACATTCAACAAGATTTAATTTATACCATATAAATAGTAAAATAATGAATTATACTACAAATATATATATGTGTATATAATGGGATTATTCTATGGTGAATGAACTATTTAAAATATATACAACCATTATATAACTCACTAATAATTAATCTTTTTTTTAAAGTGTCACATCCAATTTTATAAAAGAAAAAATCCCATTGTTTGTCAATGAAAATACAAAAATACACAATATTCTACAATTAGGTAAATTTCATCCAAAAGAACCATGAATCCATGTAAAATTTTCATAAATCATTCAAAAAGACAAAAACTCTCTTCTCTCATAATATTTTTTTCTAAATTTCAAATTAATTTATGATTAAACAACAATAATAGAATATTAAAAACATTTCATTTTTAGAAGAAAATAGTAATGAAAAAATTCCACCACAAAAAACTATTAAATAATTTAGATATTTATCATAACATTAATCAACACTATTTTCCTAAAAATTAATGATCATGATATTTTCACCTACATCATACATTATAAAAATATATATATATCTTCATATAGGTCCATCAATAATCCACAAAAATTCATTATAATTGAAATTATATTATTATCGGAATATATTTATCATCAATCTATATATTTTTAGTCCATCATTTATATATTTCAATATAAATATATCTTTTTATAATAATTATTATTTAATTTTTCATCTAATATAATTATATATCAATTAAATAATCTTGTACACCATTAAAAATTTTAAACCTTTATTCCTACAATCAATATGTTAATTTTCCATTACAAGAAACATATAATTTTATTGTGAATAAATTACTTATTGAATAAAAATGTATAGATAATTAATATAGATCAATTTATATGATGAGTGTTCTGAGTCACCTTCCTCGATTAAATGATAAACAATAATTCTTAATCCATAAATAATTATTCATAGAGATAATTTTCCACTTTAAAATCTCAATTTTCTGTTCCATGATACAATTTCACCATGGTATCATATATTTGATGAATATATTAAATAAAGGGAAATTTATGGGCATTCAATTGATTGTGAAAATAAATAAAATTGAATGTTAATTTTGTTAAATACCACATTAATTCATTTTCAAAATATCTATTGAAAACCCATATTAATTCCCATGGAATAAATCCAATAATTTCTATTGTTCACTTTCACTTTATATCTCTAAGTAATTGACCAATTTAAATCTCTCTTTTACTCTTCTTATTGACCCATCTATAATGTAATCAATTTTCTATTCAAGATTCCTTGTAACATTCCAAGTCAACATAAATATTTAAAAACAAATAAAAATAAAAATTATTTATTTTCATATAAATATTAAATTTAAATTCAAATAGATAAATATATATATTTTATCATCACATATAATATTTAGTTATTTTAAAACATCTTTGAAAATTAACATAATTCCAACCAAATTAACCATTAGGTAATATATCCTTCAATATGATCACACATTCATTTACAAATTTGAAAATATTTCTTTGTACCCATCAATGAAAAAAATTATCAAACAATTTTGAACTCAAAACCATAAAATTTATGGGAATCTATATTAAAAAATACTTATAAAAACATTCTTCCTTAAAATTCTTCTACCATGAGTACAATAAGTGGAAATAAAAACATTAATAAATTCATTAAACTGTCACCACTATAATAAAATTACATACAAATATAAATAATGAATATATAAAAATAATCAAATAATTTTTACAAGAATATTATATTTCCTCTACCATGTTTTTTATAGTACAGGAGAATAATTTAAAAGAACTATCACTAAGGTAATGTCTTGTATTATGAATGATTTTTCACTTTGAACCTATATTTGTAATTGATATTCAATGGATTTCATATACTCTTTGATACATATATATATCAAATAAATAAAAAAATAAATAAGAAGTTAATAAATTTTATTTTTTGAATAATTCAAATCTTCATAAATCATTTACAAACATGGAGGTAGTAAAAACTGATTATCCACCATGAAAACCCACTCTAACAATTCAAAAAAGAAAAAAATGTATTGGAAGGTGTACTTCCCTCACTAGTCATTCATTTGAATCCTTGAAGAGACACTCACAAGAATATTTAATCGAAACCCCAAAGTGTTATTTTATCATTTAATCAAAATGGAATTTATGATTAACAATTGTAATTCATATATAAGCTAAAATACCTTCTAAATGATCGATTACATTTTTCACTATCTATGACATAAACTAATATGGACACACAACCATTATACTAACAATGTAGTAAATGACATAGACTTCGATAATAATCCCAAAAATTTTATTTAAAAATAAGGGAAATATTAAGGTTATTATAATAAAATTACACCAATCGAAAAGATCAACATTTAATTCTCAAAAATAATAAATCAATACTCTTAAAATATCAACTAAATTATATATCATTCACATAGTTTTATCATCAAAATTGGGTTTGAATAATTTTTTGGGAAATAATTTAGTAATACATGAATTATTAAATAAATTCTATATACATGTTGTTAACCGAAAAATATGATTTAATGATATCATCCTAATAACACTACATGTATTTACTAAATCAGTATCATAAATAATTTACAACTATCCAGTGATTGGATTTCATTAATCAATATTAAAATAGACGACTCCTATAATTGATCCATGATATCCTAAATAGAATAAAAACCCTTCAATATTTATGTAAAATATATAATAAACCCCATGGAAATGTTTATCTAACTCTATTTGGGAATCTGTAGGGGATTTATTAAACCAAATAGAACATGTCGTTTAAATTTCACTATCTACAACAGAATACGTTGAGAAAAGAACTCAACCACAATTTTGATCATCATAGTCCACCAAAACTATGTTATTTGAGAATAATACATCATTGAAACATATGAATATAGTAAAAAAGTTTAAAAATGTCATTCATGTATAACTCTTTCTCACAAACTAAATGTTACCAGTTATTTGCAATAAAAAATTCCAAATGTTCTTTATCCTCAATCGAACCATAAAATACATCACCATTCACAATCTAGTATCTTGAAAAATTATCTTAAATATCCCATAGATAAGAATATTCTAAAATCTACACTAATGAAAGCATCATTTTTTTAATAAAGTTACTCTATTTCATCAGTGCCCTCATATCAGTGGTGAATATATATAAATAATTCATCACTTGAAACTTCTTGATTTCCCAATGAGAATCCACACCATAAGGATTCCATCGGAAAAAAATAATTACCACATTAACATTCATAGGAGAATATGTGAAATCAATATCTAAACAATGAATATATTAAAAAACTATCTTTATATAATACTCATATCATTCTGAGAAATGATATACCTCGATATTTGTTATCTTTATAAACAACAAATCATTCTCCATAAGAATAATTCCTTAAAATAAATAAAATGGACTCTAACAATACATGATATAAATTATATTCTTTTACATAATTAGAATAATACGGATGTATCTTCCATTATCTATAACAAATGATCCCTCTCTCCCTCTCTCTCACTTTCTTGAAACAGTACACCAAAAAACTCATGCTGGTATGCATCATTATAAAACATGTATGGAACACCCTCCTCAAGTAATAATTGAACTTGAGAACCCATCAAATACTACTCCATAAAATGAAATAATTTACATTATTTTTTGTAAGAAAAACCATCCCACCACATTGATATAGTTATAAATGATGACATAATTAATGAAAGAATAGGTATTAATTTCCCATAATAACCATCCATGATACCGAAAATATATACATCATAAAATTTTATTACTGGATTCCATAAAACAATTACCAGTCTTTTGTTAGTCTATTCCACCTATATTTAAAATAAAATAAACTTGAATATAATCCTATATTATATGGATTTAAAAAATATACATCTTTCTAAAAAATCAATGTTCTCTTTGAAACTTCTTGTCTATCAAAAGTTGTTAATCATGAGCCTCCTCCAGGGTAATATAAAATAAAATTTAATTATTTGAAATAATCAAAAAATAATCATGATATATTTTAAATACAATATTCATAATCTATATAAACATATCAATTTCATTTAAAATAGAACTGGTTTCTAATATAATCAATATCACAATATAAATAACATTAAAATACATACCATTATTGACCTCATTTTTCAATAGTCATGTCATCATTCCACTACATTTTCACCATTAAATGAATTAAATCATAAACCATTGAATATGAAATAAAAAAAACATAAGGAAGCATTACAATAAAAAAATATGGATTGAATATAAATCATAGCTCAATCCAAATCGGGTCTTCATAATTCTTTAATATTTACATAATAGAGATTCTCTTAGCTACCCTATTGTGTTCATCGTCCTTTCTACCTAGCTCAATGATATCTCTTGATCTCCCCCTATATAGATCCTATGAAATTAGTCTTGTAAATTTAAATTATTATATATGTTACAATGGTCATATATCATATTTCCTATATGATAATTATTACTATAGTTTTTTTAAAACTAATGAAATAGCCATCCAATAGTCACATTATATTCACAACGCCTCCAACTCACCGAATAATATGTCCATATACATTAGATATTCCCTATTCCAATACATAAGATATATAAATAAACCATTATTCCCATATGTCAATAATAAAAGAATAAAAAAAATATCTATAAACCTAGTGTATTAAAAATTCATGAACTTTTAACACTATATCCACTAAATAATCACCACATATAGAACACTACTAAAAAAGAATCATCATATAAATATTTCACTACACAATCCTTCTCAAATATATCACCAAATAGGTTATAGACGTGATCCCCAACTATTTATGTATCATAAAACATTAATCTATTGAAAAATAATTAGATCCTAGCCTCTCATAACTAAAAAAATTAGTTGAAAATTTTATCAACTCGATGAGGCACACTAAATACTCTAAAAAATATCATACATGTTATATAAATAATAAAGCCTACTTCCAGATGATCCAAACTGTCTAGAATGTGATATTTTATTTAATAAACTCAATAAAAAATTCCCATCTTATTATAGAAAAATCATTATCTCCTAAACATATCATCCACTAATGACATGCCAGACCTTTCAAAAAATAACCAATGAAGGAACATGGTTCTCATATACCATATAGATCTACTAAAATTAATATCATCTAATTATAAATAAATCTCAGTTTCATATATACTAATAAACCCCTCATATTTTGAAATATTATACTTTTTTAACTCATTTAAAGATACCTCTCAAGCATATATGACAGCCAACTCTATTATCGTATTCATAGATTCAGAATTTAATTACACATTTTCATGTAAAATATCAAGATTATATATCAAATTCATCATTGATATAGATAAATAATTTCAAAATATTACTAGTACATGTAAAATAAACGTATAAAAATATTTGAAAAATAGTCTATTCAACATGGAAAGTCACCCCAAGCACAACACACACATTAATAAGGATCTAAATAAAAAAATACATGAATCCACACTTATCATTTTTCCTTTTGGTCAACATATAGTTCCTTAATTAATTATCAATATTTTTTAGAGTCCTCAAAAATATCACCTAGTCTATCATATATTTAATATTGGTTCTTGAATATAATTCACACTAAAGGATTATGTAATATTATAAATATTCCATTATAATAGTACTCCTTAATTCTTACATCTCACTCTAATAGAATTAATTGTATTCTATAACATTATATCCTCAGCCCCCATAATTTTTACTCAATATGGGATAGAATTAATTTTAAGTGTAACCCCTAAAGAAAAAAATTAATAGGACATGAGATAGTGACTATAAAAAAGGATAGAACAACACAGATAGATAAAATGAATCATTCAATAATTTGAAAACATAGACACAAAATTATAAAATAAATCAATTTAAACCCAACCAAAATAAATAATGTATATAAATGATTTTCATGTCATCAAAAAAAATGAAACAAGGGATTATATATCCTTAACAATAAAATATAAACTATACATCGATTAATGTATACTGTATCCGCCTAATCTCAAATGTATGAAGAAATGGAATCACACCACTATACACTATGTCTACATATTTTCCAAAATAGTATTTATAAATAGAGGGGATTTGTTTAAATATACTCCGAATTTTCAACCCTATACTACTCATGTGTACAACTGAATGAAGTATTATAATGGATATATATCTGATAGAATAATATAAATAGTTAAATATCCATCTACACATTTTTAATACTCCATCCCACTTCCATTTAAAATAATCTATATACAATGGAACATTCCAAAAATCATGAGGTCACATGGAGTATATTGACCACTAAGAGGGGGTAAATAGTTTCTATCTTTTAAAATTATCCTTCATAATAAAGTACCTTCTAAATCATTTTAATTCTTAATTCCTTTCAAACATACACCTCTTCCTTGCTTGTATGGAATGATAAGAAAATAACTCAAGGAAAACATTTTTTTAAAATGTCTTGTCCCAATGGTTGTACCTTTACCTTTCCATGTTTACTCTGGTTGATCCCTAGATATCAACTATATAATGAATATAATGAAAAATGATCCAACACTAATCAATCACATTACTTCTCCTGATAGTAACTTTTAATAGATCCCACTAGTTACAATGTTTTCTTCTTGATATGTGGAAATGGAAAAACAAAAAACAAAAAACAATTAATTGCAAACACTATCAAGTAATTAAATCTCCAACATCTATCTATAAATTTCACCAATAACCATAGACCCTTAGTCTGATATGAGTATGTTTAGTATACCTTCTATATAATATACCTCTATTTGATGTGACTGTTTTGTTAGCCCTTATGTTTTATTATGTAATGACCTGAACATGGATCCCCTGAGCCTGATGGGTCACGTAGCCCCAAGCGCATCTACCCAAAATCCAATGGCTTTTAACTAGTGTCAAGTGTCTAGGTTTGTCAGTGGGGACGCAATGCCCTCATAACTAGATTATAAAACTGTATAATAAAAATTATTTTTTATAGTGGAAGCAGTTAAACATTATTAAAATAGATTAATATCATGAATAGATAATGATATAGGTATAAAGCTCATATAAAATAATGATGACTCATGTATATAAAATCAATAAAAAATAGGTACATAGTATTATAATACAATACATTTCCTAAAATATAAAAATGACCAATTGGTGATGTCATGGGATTACACCATTAGTCTCATTCGGTTCTCGTGCTCTCTGTATCCAAAGCATTGTACCAAAATGAAGTATCAAACCGTGGGTGCTTTCCATAGTAACTAAATGCATCGATAAAATCTGCTCGGGTACCCAATGGTATCCGGAATAAGGTGTGTAATACCATCATCATAGGTAACCACCAAAATGTCTATAATAATTCATGGTAGTTTAATTTAACAATATAAGATGTATGCATATAACATAGTAAAGTTGTAAATAAATGTAATGTCCCCTGTTATATCTAATACTATAAAAGTTATAATGTATATCCTCAAGTGGATACCTATAAATCAATGACGAATCCTATAATAAGTAGTCTATAACAAATAGATTTAACCAACATGACCTTATTTTATATTTGTCCATATCATGTTAAACACATCATTCTCATGTAGCCCTAAGAGTTAAAATAAAAATAAATGCACTGTAATACCAATAATATCATACATTCCATGGGTTTCACATAATAATAAATGTTTTAGATCATAATGAGGTTGATCAATGGTTTAGGAGAAAAATCCAGCCTCATTGTGCTCTAGGATAATCACGATGGAGAGTTGATTAGGCACTAGTTTGAGTCCTAGGAGGATGTCAACTCAACATTTCCTGCATGAGTACAAGTATTCTAGACCCAAGGAATTTCTAGTCCATAGGCAACCCATGAAATCAAAAACCAATGATCATACTATATCCAAGGAGTCATGTGTTTCATCATGATTCATAGAGAATATTCCATGGAATATATGGAATCATATACCATTTCATACCATTTCTCGCTGTAACCATAGAATATTACCCTCCCATATAACTAGTCACATACAAATACCAACAATGGAAATCCAATAATGATTTTACCCACTCATTTTACCAAACCCATATTTATCTACTAGATATATTTATAAAATTAAAATTTAAGATCTCAACATCATTTTCAATAAGTAATAAAGGAATAAAAGTCTTATGAAAGGTACCAAATTCCATTTAATTATAATTACCCTTCTCTAAATTGGAATTCACTGAAAGAAACACATTAGGATGTTCAAGAATGCGTGATTTCTATGGGATTACAAGGAACAACCCATGGATTAACTTTTTATGGTGAAACAACCATCAATTATTCACAAATAATGCTAATGTAATATAAAATAGATCATATTCACTTTCATTAAATTATTGAATTTAATTTTAAGGTAGTGTTGCAATGTATAGAGTGTGACAGAATGACATCAAGGTCAATAAATCAAGAGAACAAGGACAAAAAAATATAGACCCCATACCATAGAAATGTATTAGAGTGATCATGTAGTATTAACTATGGTATTGACTTAGATCGGGAGAAAAATGAAGAATTGATGAAGAACCTAAAATTAGTGAATATTATCTTACACCAAATATCAAATTTTTTACAGAGAAAAAAAAATGAATGGCTAAGGATTAAATGAGTACTAACCAATGGAGATCCAATGAGATGATAAGTGCTTAAATATTTAGATCAGACGAAGGATTTACCTCAAAAAAAGGATAGTCACCAATGACTTCTCTCCAAATGTGTATGTTATGTCCATTGAATGAAATGAGATGTAGGTTTTAGCTTACATATTTAATAAGGGAAAAATTTATTTTACCAAAAATAGTTTGGTCACATGGTTTGGCTACATGGTTTTTAAAAATCATTCACCAACGGTGTATATATAGCTATAGGGATGGGGGACCCTCATGATTTGTCTAAATGATCTTAATAAATATATGAATGTCATGCAAAAACCCACTATCCAAATTTCAGACCATCTATTATAGTTATCCAACCAATTTTACACGGTTTTGTTTAATCATGCGACATATATATCCTCATTATCAACCCTTTCACAGTTTAATCTAACTGTGTGTACTATCCCTCATGGTTTATTCTAACCATGTGGTAGGAAAATTTTTACACAAAAGATTGGTTTTTGTCTTTTAACGTGCCCCATACAACCCCAAAAAACCCATGATCAAATTGCATACTAACATTCGAACATATTTAAATATTTAAACCAAATGTAAATGGATATTTACCAAATATAAAAAAACCATGTTCATAAAATATTCCATCACCCCTTAATGAAATTAATCCCCAAATTTCCATATTTTTTTAGAAAAAATACTTCTGAAAATCACTTCGGCCACTAAGAATGTATATCAAACTTGCAATCTCTATATGTCCATGTAGTTGTAGAACTCATAATAGAAAAATTGATCGGCCTCATAGAACCTTACTTCTGTTTTTAATGATACAAATTGGATGCTCTTTAAAGGAAACTTGAACATATAACTCATCATCCTTAGGATGAAACATATATGACTAGTTAGAGTGATAGTGGTATAGATGAGAAACATGTAAGACATCATGCATGTCACTATGCCTTTATGGTAACAACAACCGATAGGCTATCAGCCCCACACTACCCAGAATCTGAAATGAATTGATATATCATAGTGAAAGATTACCATAACTATTTATTTTCATGTGACCCAATATTTTGGAAACATGTAGGCAAACCGATCCCAGACCATGAAATCTAGTGGTCCTCTATGAAAATGATCATATGATTTCTATTGAAATTATACCATATCCATCCAAATATGAAACAACTAGACCTACTCAAATATCTCTTATAGTGAAAAGGTACAAAAAAAACTACATCGCCAACCTCCAACAAGAACTAGGGAGATTAACAATGAATACCATAAAAGTTACCATAAGGTACCATCTGTATCATTGCCCGATATCTATTATTATAGGATAACTCAACCATGGGTATATGTCTCTCCCACGAGACAATATAATCCAAGACTTATGCTCGTAGTATGTCCTCTAGCACATTATTCTTACACTATGATGATCCATAAATATTAAGGTTGTATATTGTGCTCTTAATCACCTTTGTACCTAGTTCTACTGAAAATTATTGTAGAAAGAAGACATAAACAAGGTGTCCCAATCTAAAATGATAGTGGGTGGGGCCTCGAGAATTTTTTCTAACGAACTTAAAACCTCCCAATCTCATAAATAGTAATTTTCTCTATGATAGGTAGAAAACGAGAAAACATTGTGAGCCTACCAAAAAAAACACAAAATGGATTGCTACATTGAGGAGACATCAATATCCTAATAAAGAAATCCATCATGACATCATCTTATTTTCATATAGAAATAAATTAATTATCTAAATATTGATATGGTTGTATGTGTTCCTCCTAAAACTACATATATTTGGAAAATCTTATAACAAAATGCGCTACCTCCCATTTCATTAACGACTACATGTAATGATGGTGAATGTTACGAAAAATATAGGTTAAATTTCAGTTCACTACCCATGTTGTGGCATCAATCTCCCACATCATCTCTTCACATATATCCATTGGAACCCGAAAATTATTATAGATAAGAAGGATCTCATCTTAATATACCATCCAAATGGGAATAGGTTCCTCACCTACCACAATCTCATGTAGTATAAGGCCTTCTTATTACGATATTTTCCTCATCCCAAGTATATCAATTATGGTAGAGGTCAAATCTATGGATGATATATAAGCCTTCGGCTAACTATACATCACCTCCATGTGAATATTAGAGATCAAATCCATAAGTTGAAACTCGATAATGGAATTCCACAATCCGTTTAACAAAGTCATACCTCTTAGTTATTTGACCACTTCATTGCCTTTACCAGGCATGTAAGAAAGCATGAAATCAAACGACTATAGGAAAACCCCCCACCTATACTACCTCAATTTTTTATAATAATATGTTAATATGTATAGGAGGTTTTGGAGGTATGTGTACACCACAAATGTATCCCCAAATTAAGAGATGTCTCCAATAACACAAAGCATGAATACTAGAATCAAACTCGATATGATGTCTCAGGAAATTCTTCTCATGTGGCCTCGGCATATAATACCAGTATTCCATTTCTCTATCCCTGGTATCAGAACCTCTACAAGAACAGATCCAAATGCATCAAAATTCCCATTGTAGATCCACCCCCACTCTACAGAAATCAGTAACCATGATAAATTTAATATCCATTTCATATAATGAATGTTAATATCAAGGCAAATTACCGTAGAAACATCACACACTTCCTTGTAAAGTCCACCAACAATATTGAAAAGATTGGGATGTCATATTTGAAACCCCTATAATGTTCATCTAAGATAGTAAAATCTGTTGTTTTAATATAATCTTAGGAACTTACAAGGAATAAATAACTCTCAGTTTCTATAGATTCCAAAATACTCATATCTATTAGATAAGGTGACCAATGAAGTGAATATTTTCCATAAAAAATTGGCTATTTAGGAGTATAGCATGTAACTAATTCTCTATTAGTGTAACCAAAATGATCATTCTATATTTTTCATGGTCATGTCGAATGTGAAAATACATTAAGGAATAATACAAGAAAGGAAACACCAATTAATCTAGATAAAGATGGATCACATGGTTCATCAGCGCCATGAAAAATAATAGTGTGTTCATGAGACTGAATGACATAACAAGATACTTATATACCAGGAAAGCTCAGTCAGAGGAAGACCTCTGACAATTTATTAAAATAATGGAAACCTGCAGCAAAAGAGTAAAACACACTTGAAAAACCAAAACATATCAGAAAACATCATACCCGTCACTATACTGATGATAAGATGCTTCATCCGCAGAAGCTGATTCCCACTCTGAGATTTCATAGTGCTTCAGAATCTTGGCATATTTCATTCTAAAATTTAACTTTTCCAAAGAAATAAAATCTTTAGAGGATTGAATTCCCTTTTTCAAACAAGAGGCAGACCTGGGACAATCCTCCATCTTGACGGATGATCTAGTATACATCGGATTTGGCAGGTAAGAATAATCTTTCCTCGACCTTCTCCTTGGTAGAGCGGTCATACCGCCGTTACTTGCAGACACCTAATTTTTTCCGCCTTTCACAATATCACTGTAGGAATATTTAGAGATAGAATTAATGTTCTATTTGTCACTATCAGAGACATTTCCCCATATTCTATTGATGTGCACATGATCCGCCATTTGACAGCCATCATTTCCTCTAATCAAATTACACTCTGTCGTAGATATACATCCTCTGCCTGGATGTTGCGCATCCCTGTTAGTATCATTTGGAGAAAGACATTGAAGTGGAACCTCATTGCCAAGACCATAAAGGGTCTTCTTCCCCATTTTATCCTTTATTACTGTAGGTCGATAATAGGAATCACTCAGAAACTTATCTGGGCCAGTCTCTTGTGGGCCTTCCTCCATGGGGGCACCATTCTCACTAACTAATCCCTCAAACTAGTTACTAGTAGGAACATTTACCATCTGAATCTATCCAGCTCTAGTGTCATCCGCCACATGCCACTTCTATCTCCTAATATCCGAATTCATACTTTCAAATAACTGCTTCACTGATGGATTAAAATCAGGTCACACTTCATTCACCACAACAGCTTGCACAACAGCCCCTTCATGAAAATTCTGCATAGCCTCACACCCTGTTGCAAGGTGAGTTTGCTCTTCCACCATAGCACAACCCATGGTAGATGCATCCACACTCACCTTCTTCTCAGAAATCCCATGTCCATCCTTCATCGTGGCCTCCTGATGGGTTTCATTAATCAGAGAGTCCCCAGGCCGAAACTCCACGAGTTGCTGATCCCGCCCACTAGAAGGAGATGTCTATATAACCTCAACCCTTTCCTCATTCACATCTGAATTAGAATAGACCGCACCCCTCAACACCTTTAATTCAAGTTCCTCATTTGATTCTACAGGTCCAGCAGTGCCCCCATTTTTAGCATACTTGCGGCATTCAGATACCCAGTGGCCATTGCCCCCATTTTTAGCATACACGAGCTCCATGAAGCTAATCAAATAGGCAATACATATGTGGAAAAGAATATTGTATCCTTACCATTAGATTGTTCTATTTCAGATATTCTACACAAATCATAAGTTTACTATTAATGTTTTTCAAAAAAGGTACTAGTGAACCCCATGTAGAAGTACTGGGTGGTATAGACCCCTTATGATCTATGTAATGTAGATTCCTCTTTATCTTTTTCAAATGTATCATATCCATCCAATACCGGGGAATGTATAATGGTGAGACTCTTGGAACTAGCATGATGGATTAAATACCTCTCTCTCGAATGAGGTATACTACAGAATTAGGATGTGAAAGTATTAAAGGAATGATCAAACACTAGTGGGATGTCTTTCTGACAAGCTCCCAGATCACCCAAATACCAACTAGGGATTCGGGCTATTATGACTCTAAACCTATTATTCTCTAGTCCATCATATCTCACCTGGACATCAAATTCATCCATGTGATATTCAACTACACCCTCTGGTGTTTTGTAAATTTTTATCTATAAATAGCAATTCACATAATCTTGATAATCTACCTCCCAGTCCATTCTAAGTATAATTTCAAACCATGTCATCTCAAGGAAATGTTGTTTCTAGATGAAGTGACACACACCAACCTCAAGGGGGAACTACCTACACTAGAATACTTCCACTTTTATGATTCCAAAGGTATTTTATAGAATCATAATTATATCTTATGGTAGTATAAGAAGCACAATGATTATCACCATAGGTGTATATATGAAACTATGTGATACACCTATATCAAAATAGGAAAATTAAATTTTATAAAATACTATGATCAGACTTCTAAACATAGATGTTATACTGCACTAGTACTCATGGGTATGATGTATAGAATAGATATTTCCAAAAACATGACCATGTGACGCATCCTCACTTCTAGAATAAGGCTCACTCTGATGTCTCAGTGTAACTAGTAGCTGGATACCTCAGCTACAACCACCATGGTATCTTCTCGATCAACTTGTTTTTCTCTAATTCTCTTCCCAAAATGCAATTGATAAATCATCTCATAAACCTATTGTTTGTGATGACCTGCTCCACTATATGTTATAGTCAAAGTCATTTAATAAAATGTCTTACATGCCCCATACTTATACAAGTGTGACACTCGACCGGGTAATGACCACACTGATTCTTCATGTGGCATGATATTCCACATCAATGAAAGAATATTAAGCTACTAGTTACCGTATCTTGACAAGTACTCATCTCACAGGATGCCTCAAAAAGTCAGATCATGTAATGGCCCAGGTTTTTTGGTCCATTACTTTGTGAAAATCTCGTGTTGGGTTTTCTGGTGTGGGAATCTCAGTGAAGTTTGGCGTAACGGTAGGCTTACTGGTAGCCTTATCCTACCGGTAGCAGGACTATAGGTAGCTCGGTATATAGGTAGTCGTAGCCTACTGGTAGATTTGTCTACCGGTAGCTTGGTCTACAAGTAGCTGCAGCCTACCAGTAGCTCGGCCTACCGGTAGCTGCATCCTACCGGTAGCTCGGTCTACCAGTAGTTGTAGCCTACCGGTATCTCGGCTATCGATAGCTGTCACCCACCAGTAGCTCTCAGCTACTGGTGGCTCTGGCCTACCCCGCTGGTTCTTTCCAGTGGCGCTCCTTCTTGCGCAATTAGGGTTTTAAACCATATTTTGACTCCTTTAAGCGTGTTTTAAATCCCGGTAATTCCCATAAATGTTTTAATTAAATATCTAACTAATTAACCTGGTATGTGAGTCGATTTAAATGACCCTACCCCTTTAATAACGTGTGGGGCCACGTGGTCAACCCACGACCCCCGATCATTACATGGTTTCACATTCTTATCTCAACCGCCCAAACCCTTATAAACTAAAGGCTTCGTTATGGGTTTCATATTTTCTCATTCACCCTATACAAGATTACCCTTCCTTCAGGTGAGCCGCATCACTATGCATGAAGTTCCACACCCGACCTAAGCGTTGATAGATGAGGCTATTTTGGTTCAGGCGAGCTGCATCGCTATTTGTGAAGTTCCACGCCAGGCCTCAGCGACGATCGCTGACCAATAAGTTGGTAATTACTCCTTCGCCTTTCTCTTTTGTGTATCATGTGGGGTGGGTGTGCTTTTGATTCTATAAAATTGGATACACCAGACCAAAATAAAGATAATGAACGGTTTTTTAAAGAAATAAGGGTGGGCTATGATCATTGATACTATTTTATATTATGAATTTCTTTCTGAATTGTGCAACTTACGCCTACTGAAAATCGAGGCCGTTGGTGGTCGTTGTCTGTGCACTAACGAACCCTTACCTCTGGTGATGTTTAAATGAATCGTGTTTGTGGTGGATAACCCTTTTTGTGTAAGGGAATTTTGATTATTTGCATATATTCAGCTAAATGAACGAGAAGCACCAGGATAAATCTTTTTCTGTGATAACCCCAGTTAAGGAACACAGAAATTAAAATCATGGAGTGTGTTAAATTTTATAAATCTAAAAATACCGTAATGGCCATAGTTTGTGTTGGTGGTAGTGGTCTGGTTGTTTTCTTTTATGGGCCAATTTCTGGAGATGTGGGAGGGGATGGGATCCCTTGTTTTTATACTCTTAGTGGTTATGAAATTTGGGATGGGATCCCCTATTGTTATGGATTCAGTGGTTGTGTGTTTTATGACTGGGTTGTTACCTTGTTTATATCATGAATTGGGGCGGGATCCTCTATTGATGAAAAAACTTTTTTGGGGGAGGGGACATGGGGCAGTTTCTCGGGGTTGTCTTTAGTTCCATTACTTCGAGGGATCTCACTTATTCCATTGTTTTTGTGACTTTACAAGAGAAATGGGTGTGGATACATAATTTATGTTTTGCTGGTTTCTTTTCATTCGTTATGCTTATGGTGTTAGTTTCCCAGTAGTACTTAAACTTATTTGAAAATTATTACTAAACATGAAAACAAAAAGGAAAAAATGGGTTTGTTTGCGAGAGTCATGACTCGGACATGAGTGTTGTTTGTGTTCTTTAAGATGGATGAAGAAAAACATAACTTGGGTGAGTGCTGGTTACCAATATATACATACTTGTAGTTTTTTGTTTCTTATTCGCACCCCACCCAAGTAGTGAACTTAGTGTCGAACACCCCTATTTCATGCGGGAGGGTGTTTTTTCCAACACTATTATTAGTGGCTAGTAATTAGATCCTTTTCTGCTCCCTTTACCGGATAACCCATGTGTCTTCGGGCAGGCTGTGATGGCCCGAGGTCCATTATTATCCCAAGAATCATTGGGCATGATAGTGTGGGGGTTGTCCAGGTGTGTGCGGCAGGTCGATTCCCATGTGTCTTCAGGATGAGGCCCAGGTGTCTTTGGGTGTGGAAGTGGATCTTCTAGCCCAGGGGTCTTCGGGCATTGTGGTGGTTGTTCTGGCCTAGGTGTTTGCAGGCATGGTTACCTGTGACAGTTGTGGCTCTGGTGTTTGCGGGCGGGATTCAGCAATGGGACTGCGTGTGGTTGTGGCCCAGGTGTGTGCAGGCGGGTGTGGCAGTGGGACTGTGGTGAGAATGGTGGGATTGGATTGATGCGTAGGATGTCTCAATAACCAGTGGGAAAGTGGCATGGGGTACCCAAACATCGATGTTCTATTATTATATATATTACTCAACTTTCATTATTTGGGGAGTGTGCCATGGTGAGGCTTGGGTGGATAGTTTACCTTGTTAGGTGTTTGGTTTACTCCTATTCTCACGGGACTTTAGTACGTTCCCCCACTTGTGCACAAGAGTCATTGGTTTTCCCTAATGAGTGTACTTGTATGCTCACCCTACTTATATAAAACTGCTTTCAGGTTTCCAGGACGACTTCCGGGATCGCGCAGGACCATACTAGCATGGACCTTTGGGGTAGTTGCAGTTGCTGATTTTTTTTCTTTCTTTGGTACTAACCTTTGTAGTCACTTTTTTACATTGTGGATTTTACTTTTTGGAACATTCTTTTGGGAATGGTTTACTTTTGTCTTTAGTTTTATTTTAGTTTTTGTGTTGTTGGGTTTCATCATCTTATCTCCCAATCCAATAAAACAAAAAGGGGTAATGCCTTGCATTTTGTGTGTAATTTTAATACCATTGGTGCTAGTCCCCACTCCAGAACCTATTGAGGGCGGGTCTCGGGGGTCATTATCTCCCCTTAAAATTAATGAAAGAAGGGCCTGGAAATCTGCTAACCCTTCCACCCTTTTTGGTGACGGCGTGTCGTGACAGAATGGTATCAGAGGCTGAAGGTTGAGAGATAGGATGGAGTGTGGAGTTTGGAACAGTGAGGATAGCATGGGATTGTAGGGAAATGATGTTGGGTGACTTTGGTGCGTGAATTAGGCTAGGGAAGACCAGCTAGGATATGGGATTTTAGAGCCCCCATGATCCGATGCAAGGACTTTGGACCTACCAAATGACCAAGTGAGGCCACACTGATTTCAGGGTAGAGAGACCCTAGGAAATGTAGATGCATCATAATGACTTGTGTTCTTGTGTTTCTGGGGTGTTTTGGGAATGAAGAATAAATGAAAAGTTTAAGAAGTTTTGAAGAACGACATTCTGCACTACTTGGGCTTAGGCACTCCATGTTTACCTTGCAGCTATGGCATCTGGATGGCGACCGCGTGTGGTACAGGCGATCGAGGCCCCGCAGACTACCTTGGCCGATCGGCAGAGTGCTGACCAAGAAGACGAGGATGACCAGTGGCAGAGGACTCTTCGGGCCTTCCAGCGACAAAACCTCGAGTAGTATGAGGGAAGCACCTCTGACATGAGGACAGAGAGCTGGCTAGAGGAGCTGGTGATAGCCTTCGGCCTGATCCGGGCTCCGACCTAGTACTGGGTTTCTCTGGCCGTCATCCAGATGTGGGGAGCGGTGCGTCAGTGGTGGACGCTTTACCTGGGGGAGAGGAGAGAGGCTGAGGTGGCATGGGCTGATTTCGAGAGGAAGTTCCGAACGAAATTCCTCTCTTTGACGATGAAGGCGGAAAAGAGAAAGGAGCTACTCCCCCTCCAACAGGGGAGTATGTTAGTGAGGGAGCTAGGGATCAAGTTCATGGACCTCCTATGTTTTTCTCTGGACCTCTTTCCCGATGAGGAGTCTCGGGAATGATGTTTGGTGGAGGCGCTCTGACCCTCCCTCCAGTATGTTGTTACCCCTTTACCCTTCCAACGTACATGGAGGTCCAGAAGAAGGCCAAAGTGGTGGAGAGGATGCATGCTCTATGAGGAGTGTCATGAGAGGGGATCCAGCTGAGGCCATCAATGGGGAAGGCCGTCAACTCCAGGCCTCCAGTGTCAGGACCCTCCATGTTCCGACCGACAGGGAGGAGGCCGCAGCAGTTTTAGTATTGATCCCCTGGTCTTCACCCTTTTCCTTCATTCTTGGGACCACGATGCTTCTTCTGTGGCAGACCTGGACATCTCCAGGGTTAGTGCCCGCACCGGGTATAGTACGGTGGTGGCAGACAACCCCACCACCCGCCCTAGCAGCAGCTTCCAACTATGCCTTTCCAGCAGCAGCAGCAGGGATAGCGAGCTCCCACTCCTCTGAGGGAAGATGTAGGAGGAGGAGGCCGACCTCAGGGAGCTCCTCAAGGACCTCGACCGGGGCATGGTCAGGGAGGTGGCCGATAGACGAGGGCAGAGAATCTGGGCATGGACAGTTACACGCCGCAGAGGCTGTAGTTCTAGTAGGGCCAAAAGTTGTTCGATGTACGATCAGTTTGTTTAGAACCCTTTCTTATTCCTTGTTCGATACCGGAGCTTCGCACTCATTTTTTGCACCCATCCTAGCTCGTGCCTTGGGTCTAGATGCTGAGAGACTCCCAGTGCCCCTGTTGTTGAACACACCAGTCAGGGGTCAGACTGACTTGTTGTTTGTTTTTTCGTGGATGCATATTGATGATAGGGTCACATCAGTCAGTTAGGGATCTTCTTCTGCTACAGATACAACCATACGATTTCATCCTAGGCATCGACTGGAAATTATCTGTGTGTGCCATGAATGACTACTTCCGAAGAAGGTTCGTGTTCTCAGACATGGGTGGACGGTGTGTTGTTTTCACCGGCGAGCGGAGTAGTTAGAAGGGCAACAGGCGAGAGGAACCACTCCTCTCCTTGTTATTTGAGCTGTCAGTAGGGTCAGTAGATTCTAAAATGGTGGATGTTCCAGATATAGTCCGTGGGTTTACGGACGTCTTCCCGGAGGAGGTGACGACTCTACCCCCTCGACGTGATATCGAGTTCCGGATAGACTTGCAGCCTGATGCTCATCTGATCTCGATGGCTCCTTACCGGATGGCTCCTTTAGAGCTACGGGAGTTGCGTATCCATATTGAAAATCTGATGATGAGGAACTATGTTTGGACGAGTGCGTCACCGTGTGGTGCACATGTCTTCTTCGCAAAGAAGTAAGATGGTGGTCTCAGGTTGTGCATAGACTATAGGAGGATGAATCAGGTGATGATAAGAATCTCTACCCTATTCCGAGGATAGACGATCTTTTGGACCAGCTGAAAGGGGCATGATGGTTCTCGACGATTGACCTACGGTTTGGGTATCACCAGGTAAGAGTGAAGTAAAGTGACATCCCAAAGACAACGTTCAGGTGCAGATATGAACACTTGGAGTTCGTAATTATTCCCTTTGGCATTATGAACACCCCAACTGTGTTCATGGGGCTTATGAAATACATCTTCCAGGAGTACATGGATCGGTTCGTGGTTGTGTTCATCGATGATATCCTGATCTATTCGAGATTAGAGGAGGACCATGTAGATCACTTGAGGACAGTTTTAGAGGTGCTCTAGTAGCACCAGCTCTATGGGAAGTTGTCGAAATGCTAGTTCTGGACACGAGAAGTGCACATTCCTCTATCACGTGGTGTCCGAGCATGGGGTAGTTGTGGACCCGTCAAAGTTTGAGGCAGTTGTTTCTTGGGCAGCACCAAAGAATGTGAAAGAGGTCTGCAGTTTCCTCGGGCTGGAAGGTTACTATCGGGGGATCGTACCCAACTTCTCCTGAGAGGAAGCCCCTTTGTCAGCCCTGACCATGAAAGTCCAAGTTTTTGGGTGGAGTGAGTAGTGTGAGTAAGCCTTCAGCTATTTGATGGATAAGTTTGTTAGTTCCCCATTGCTGAGATTACCAGAGGAAGGGGCGGCCTATGAGGTGTTTTGTGATGCATCATGATAGGGCCTGGGATGTGTGTTGATGCAGCGACAAGGGGTGAGCTCTATTTGGTCGAGAAAGCTATGCCCTCATGAGCGTAATTATTCCACCCTCGACCTGGAGATTGTAGTGGTTGATTTTACGCTAAAGTTATGCCGACACTACCTCATCGGAGAACGCTATGTGGACTTCACAGATCACAAAATCATGAGGTATATCTTCTCCCATCAGGACCTAAACATGCGATAGCAGAGATGGGTGGAGTTCCTCCAGGATTATGACTTCGAGATCTCTTATACTGAGGGCAAGGGTAATGTAGTATCCAATGACTTGAGAAGGAGGACGCATAAGGGTGCGGTCCGAGAGTCGGCGGATGCCTGGAAGGCAATGGAAGAGTTGGATTCCATACACCTTGATGCGAGGATGGATAACAGTAGAGGTTTCCTGTATCAGATCACAGTGAAATCATCTCTGTTTCAGCAAGTGGAGGAGTATCAGTGGTTCGACATAGAGTGTGAATTGATGCATGACCGAGTTGACCTGGGCAATGCTCCAAATGGATGGACAGAGGATGGTCAGAACCAGATGATTTTCTAGGGAAGGTTGTTTGTTCTAGAAGTGATGCACGGTAGGGTTCTTAGTGATTTCCACAACTCACTCCTGGTGGTACACCAAGGAGTTTCCATGATGTACCATTGAATGAAGCGACAATTTTGGTAACCCTGAGTTAAGCGAGCGGTGGCAGAGTTTGTGGCCAAGTGCTTAGTGTGTCAGCAAGTGAAGGCTGAACACCAAGTTCCAGGCGGCCTACTACAGCCTCTTGATTTCCCCGAGTGGAAGTGGGATGACATTTCGATGGATTTAGTCACGGGACTACCCAAGGTCCAAGGGGGATATTACACCATCTGGGTGGTAGTGAACTGGTTGACAAAATTGGCTCACTTTTTGGCGATCAAGGAGTCGAGTGTAGTGGATGCTTTGGCATGAAGGTACATGGATGAGGTGGTGCGGTTTCATGGAGTTACAAGGTATATAGTCTCGGATAGGGATGCACCTTTTACATCACGAGTCTGGAGGGGTTTGCAGCATGCTTTTGGCACCCAGATACGCCTTAGCACTTCTTTCGACCCCCAGACAGATGGGAAGACATAGCGCACCATCCAAACATTGGAGGATATGCTGCGAGCATTTGTTCTGCACTCACAGGGATCATGGGTGTGATACATGCCCATGGTAGAGTTCTCCTACAGTAATAGCTACCACTCTACCATTGGTATGGCCCCGTTTGATGCTTTTTACGGGAGGCCATGCCGTTCACCAATGTGTTGGACCGAAGTAGGATAGGCAAGCATCCTTGGCCTAGAGGTGGTACAGAGCACAACAGAAAAGGTTCAGCTCGTACGGGAAAGGATAAAGGTGGCCCAGGACTAACAGAAGTCGTATGCGGATACCAGGAGGAGGCCCCTGGAGTTTGAGGTTGGAGACCACGTGTTCTTGAAGGTCTCCCGTCAGCGTGGGCAGCAGAGGTTTGGAAAGGGAAGTAAGCTTTCTACCAGGTTCATCGGACCCTTCAAAGTGTTGCGGCGGGTTGGCGAAGTGGCTTATCAGCTAGCTTTACCACCACCGCTACTAAGGTTACATGATGTATTCCATGTGTCCTAGCTCCATTGGTATATGCACGCTGATTCACACGTCCCTGATTGGGTTGAGCTGGACATCGAGGACAACATGACTTTTGTGGAGAGACCAGTGATGATCGAGGATCACAAAGAGAAGTTGCTTCATGGGCGAACCATTCCCTTGGTTCGTGTGTTGTGGAGATGTGGTGTGCTTGAAAAGATTATGTGGGAGAGGGAAGCACGAATGCGTATCCAGTACGCAGTGTTGTTTTGAGTTTTATTCCACGTTGCACCTGTTGTGGTAGAACATTTTGTATTTTTTTCTATGAAATGTCCTGTTTTTCATTCCAATGAATGTGTGTGAAAAGACCTGGCTATGGGGGAGGAGAAAACCTGACCCCTAGTCCAGAATCATTATGGTGGATGCGATTAAACCCGTGCGGGTGAGTCAGTGCCACCCGAAATCAGATAATATCTTGACATGGGAGAGGAGACTCTCCCACCCACATGCCTGGGCAGTTTGACATGGTATGTTTCTTGGTTCTTGAAAAGAAAGTGTTTTTAATTATCATGGGTTCACTCCTAAGAGGTATCTTTTGAGGTGGTTGGTCGGACCCTCTCTTTACTTCTCGTTTGTTTGGATTCTCGAGTACGAGAATCATTTAAGAGGTATCTGATGTAATGGCCCAGGTTTTTGGGGTCCATTACTTTGTGAAAATCTCGTGTTGGGTTTTCTGGTATGGGAATATCAGGGAAGATTGGCATAACGGTAGGCCTACCGGTAGCCTTAGCCTATCGGTAGCAGGCCTACCGGTAGCTCGGTCTACTGGTAGCCGCAGCCTACTAGAGCTCTGTCTACTGGTAGCCGCAGCCTACTAGAGCTCTGTCTACTGGTAGCTCGGTCTACTGATAGTTGCAGCCTACTGGCAGCTCGGTCTATCGGTAGCTGCAGCCTACCGGTAGCTCTCAGCTACCGGTGGCTCTGGCCGACCCTGCATGTTCTTTCCAATGGCACTCCTTCTTGCGCAATTAGGGTTTTAAACCCTATTTTGACTCCTTTAAGCATGTTTTAATGCCCGGTAACACCCATAAATGTTTTAATTATGTATTTAATGAATTATCCTAATGTGTATGTCAGTTTAAACCACCCGACCCCTTTAATAACGTGTGGGGATAGGTGGTCAACCAACAACCCCCGCTCCTTACGCAGTTTCACGTTCTTATCTTAACCGCCCTAGTCCCTTATAAACTAAAGGGTTCACCGTGGCTTTCTTCTTTTCTCATTCACCCTGCGCTAGATTAACCTTCCTTCAGGCGAGCCGCATCGCTATGCATGAAGTTCCACACCCGGCCTAAGCATTGATAGATGAGGATATTTTGGTTCAGGCGAGCCACATCACTATCTGTGAAGTTCCACGCCAGGCCTCATCGTTGATCGTTGACCAACAAGTAGGGAATTTCTCCTTCACCTTTCTCTTTTGTGTATCATGTGGGGTGGCGTGCTTCTGATTCTGTAGAATTGGATAAACCAGACCAAAATAAAGATAATGAATGGATTATTTAAAGAAATAAGGGGGGATGTGATCATTGATACTGTTTTATATTATGATCTTCTTTCTGAATTGTGCGGATTAAGCCTACTGAAAATTGAGGCCATTAGTGGTCATTGTCTGTGAACTAACGAACCCTTACCTCTGGTGATGTTTATATGGATCGTGTTTTTAGTGGATAACCCTTGATTTGTAATGGAATTTTGGTTAATTACGTATATTCAGCTTAATGAATTGGAAGCACCATGATAAATCCTTTTCTGTGATAACCTCGGTTAAAGCACATGGAAATTGAAATCAGGGAGTGTGTTAAATCTTATAAATCTGAAAATACCGGCATGGCCCTGCTTTGCGTTAGTGGTAGTGGTTTGGTTGTTTTCTTTTACGGGACGATTGCTAGAGATGTGGGAGGGGATGGGATCCCGTGTTTTTATACTCTCGGTGGTTATGAAATTGTGGATGGGATCCCCTGTTGTTATGGATTCGGTGGTTGTGAGTTTTAATACCGGGTGGTTACCTTGTTTATATCACGAATTGGGGTGGGATCCTCTGTTGATGAAAAACCCTTTTGGTGCAGGGGACACGGGGTAGTGTCTCAGGGTTGTCTTTGGTTCTGGTACTTCGAGGGATCTCACTTATTACTTTGTTGTTGTGACTTTACAAGAGAACTGGGTGTGGATACTTAATTGACGTTTGGCTGGTTTCTTTTCCATGGTTATGCTTATGGTTTTCGTTTCCCAGTAGTGTTTAAACATATTTTAACATTATTACTGAACATGAAAACAAGAAAGGGACAAATGGGTTTTTTGGAGAGATTCATGACTCGGACCTAAGTGCTGTTTGTGTCCATTTGGCTGGCTGAAGAAAAACATAACTTGGATGATTGCTTGTTACCTATATATACATACTGGTAATTTTGTGTTTCTGATTCACGCCCTACCCAAGTGGATCACTTAGTTCTGAAAACCCCCATTTCATGGGGGATGGTGTTCTTCCCAACACTATTATTAGTGGCTGGTTATTAGCAACTTTTCTGCTGCCTTTCCCGGATAGCCCATCTATCTTCGTGCAGGCTGTGATGGCATGAGGTCCATTATTTGCCCAAGAATATTCGGGCAAGATAGTGTGGGGGTTGAACAGGTGTGTGCGGCAGGTGGTTTCCCAAGTGTCTTCGGGATGAGGCCTAGGTGTCTTCAGGGGTGGTAGTGGATCTTCTATCCCAGGTGTCTTCGAGCGTGGTGGTGGTTGTTCTGACCTAGGTGTTTGCAGGCGTGGTTACGTGTGATAGTTGTGGCCCAGGTGTTTGTGGGTGGGATTCGGTAGTGGGACTACGTGTGGTTGTGCCCGAGGTGTGTGCGGGCGGGTGTGGTAGTGGGACTACGGTGAGAATGGAAGGATTAGTTCGATGCGTAGGATGTCTCAATAACCACTGGGAAAGTGGCACGAGGTACTGAAACATCGATGTGCTCTTATTATATATATTACCTGACTTGAATTATTTGGGGAGTGTGCCTTGGTGAGGCTTGGGTGGATAGTTTACCTTGTTAGGTGTTTGGTTTACTCCTTTTCTCACGGGACTTTAGTACGTCCCCCACTTGTGCATGAGAGTCTTTGGTTTTCCCTACTGAGTGTACTTGTATGCTCACCCTAAGTATATAAAACTGCTTTCAGGTTTCCAAGAGGACTTTAGGGATCGCGCAGGACTATAATAGCTCAGACCTTTGGGGCAGTTGCAGTTGGTGATTTTTTTCTTTCTTTGGTACTTACCTTTGTAGTCACTTTTGTACTTTGTGGCTTTTACTTTTTGGAACATGCATGTGGGAATGGTTTACATTTGGCTTTACTTTTCTTTTAGTTTTGGAGTTGTTGGGTTTCATCATCTTATCTCTCGAAACTATAAAACAAAAAGGGGTAATTCCTTCCATTTGTGTGTAATTTCTATACCCTTAGTACTAGTCGCCACTCCGGGACCTATTAAGGGTGGGTATCGGGGGTCATTATCTCAACTTCAACATAAATAAGGAAGTGTCTAGCAATCTGCTGACCCTTCACCCATTTTTGGTAAAGGCGTTTCGTGAAACATCCTACCACTATAAGTCAAATAACTAGGTTGAGTGATGACTCTGCCCTGCCTTTTACCCACTGCATCCCTCTGGATGAACTCTATAAATAACACTGGATCCAAATTTTTAGTAATATAGTACAATATGAACACATTGACTTGATATCTAATAGAATTTTATAGCCCTTCCTCGAAGCTTCTTTCTCTCAATTGATAATTATTATGGTACATCGGCAAAAAATCCTACAACTCTATAATGTGTGAAGAGTACTCACAAACTATCATCCACCTTTCTCTAGGACAATGAATTCACTATCCCTTTTTTCCACAAAGTATTAGGGTAAAGTAAGTCATAGAATGTTGTCAAGAAATCATCTGTAATCATGTCTCAGAGCCTGTTGGTTGAGTACAGAACATCCCAATAGTTATTTTCTTACCCATGACTCATATATGTTTTGATCTTGGCTATCCTATTATGAGTTATCTCTAGATTCTCAGTTCTTCCCAATGTAGTCTTAATCCAGAGCTCAAAATCCCGTAGAATTCCATCCCTTGAAAATGTGGGTGGATGCTAATACTGGAACACACATATCACCTCATCCATATATAAGGTATGTTGTAGTGATCGGAGAAAGATATGAAAAAATTGATAAAACCCATTGTATAACAATGCATTAACACCCATATTATTAAGAATATATGCTTCCAAAACTATCACAAAAATAAGCTCAACCATTAACCCATGAACCTCCACCTCTGTCGCATGGTCGTCGCCACCCTCCAAGCGTGTGAGTAAAGGTAATATTGGTGGAATGAATCTATAATTGAAAAAAGACTCCTCAAAATAGAAAAATATAATTTTTTTTGCTAAAAAACATAGGATATGTTAAAACCCTCCTAAAACAAGTTAATAGCATACAACATACTCCTAATCCATGACTGTAAAAAAATAGTCACCAAAAACGATTAGAGAGACTACCTCTTTCCCACTCACATGTCTGGTCTATGTCAACTATCCGATTACCATTCCTTGTTTCAATTTCAATCCACAATAATTTTAAATTATATTACAATTCTTTTACAAATATTCAATTAATGTTTCAACAAATTCTGATCTGAAACATCCCATACAACTCATGAATTAAAATTTTCCACTCTTGTAATTAACAGCATAACCTACTCCAATTTGTTTTCACAACATCATGTAAACTATCACAACACCTATCACACAGGCCTTCGTTATATAATTCATCCTAAATTTCCTGACATAACTCATGGAATGTGATTTCTGGTAAGTGCCTAAAATGATGCATCAGATGGAATACCCTCATCTCATTATCTAGAAATAAAAGATAACTGATAATAATATCAATAATAATATCATATTTTTTGTGTGTCACAAAATAGTGGGATCAAATCAACATTAATATTCAAAATATAGAAAACTACAACATCATTAGACGCAATTTAAATTTTTCACGTACATGGGTTTCCTACTCTGAGGCAAATCTCATTACCAAATTCTCATTTCATCATTTCCATGTCTATTATAACTAAAAACTAATCTAGAAATAAATGTTCTCTAATACCAAATTATAACATCTCGGACCGTAATTACACTAAAAGGTATCCCAATCCTAGTTGGTTTCATGGTCTCAAAAAAATCTCCAAAAACACCAGAGTCTACAGATTAGTAGTGAGGGACTAGGTCTGTTAGTGGGGATCTATTCCATCATGACAAGAGTGTAACAAAACACAACAGATATAAAAATTAACATTATATTAATTATAATCGATAGAAAATAGATAAACATTATGAATAATTAATTATATAAGAATTAATATCATCTATAATGACGATGATACATGTCTCTAAAAAATATCGAATCAGGTACACAATAGTAAAATAAATACATTCCCCAAAATAAAAATAATAATAAAATTTTATATTCTATAATAGAATCATGAGGCTCATCACTATCATGTGCTCCCATGTTTCTAACCTTGGTAAAAAAATGCATCAAATTGTGGGTGTCTTCCCCAGTCCCTACCTATATCTCTGGAATCTATCTTGGTAACCAAAAGTGGCCTGTATATATTGTGAGATATTATCTAAGTTGGAATGAACTCTTAGATATAAATACATTTCATGTTTATCAATATAACAATTTCTGTTGTGTGGTAACATAGTAGGTAAGTAGTAAATAAATGAATAGATCCCATATAATATCTACTATTAAGAAGGTGATATTATATTGCTTCAAGAGGATCCCTCTAAAATAATGTAATCTCCAATAACAAACATGAGTAACCAACATGTACTCATCATACTCCCCAAAATATCATGTAAAACCAACCATTCTATATAAGAAAAAGATTCAAAATAGCCACGACCGATCCATATAGGGGAGCGTATCATATGTCCCATGGTCGAGCCATAATAATCAATATTGTGGAAAATAAGGGGCTGGATGCATGGAGTAGAATTCCAAGGAATTATAATAGTGTCCAAAGATAATATCAATTGTTCTATGGTTATGCACTTGGTAGATTCATCTGAACTTGTTTACCAAACATGTCCTACGTCAGTCCATGATAGCTACATCAAAGAAGTAATAAGGATAAAGGCATCCCACTAAATCAAGTACCATGATGCATACTCTATTCAAGGGGTCCACATCCATGCCAGTATCCAATTAGCATCATCACATAAATCTATAGATGAATTCACCATTTCATACCATTTATCATCCAAACCATATGGGTCTACCTGCTCATATAACCAATTACATATAAATACAAACAACAAAAATCCAACAATGAGTGTACCCATTAATTCAAACAAAACCATATTTATCAATTTGATAAATTCATTAATTAAAAATTTATAAACTAAATATCATTTTCAACATTGATAGGAGGCAGAAAACCACATAACCAGAAACAAAATTCATTTTAATTATAATTAATCTTCCTCTAACTTGGAAATCAAAAATAACACACCTTTGGTGGTTAAATTCTGTGAATTATTAAGGTGATAACATCAAACACCACATGGGAAGAAATTGGTCCGGGAAACAACCAACAATTTATCATAATGGAAACCATGTGAATCACTAACATGTTCTATATGCATTAATTCAAATATTCAATTTATATTCTTGGTCACACAAGAATGTTTTTAGATAGGAATAATGACATCAAGTTCTATAAATCACCAAAATAAATTGGAAAAGTATATGGAACATACTTTTTCTTGGTATTAGATTTCCCTTCCAGTATTAAATCATGAATTGACTCAAATCAGTTGAAAAATGGAAAATAGACGAATAACCTAAAACTGGGGAATATTATCTTGTAAGGAAGTTGTGCATCCAATAACAAGAGAAATGACGATTGTCTAAAAAGTAATTTTGTAATAACTGTGGTTGATCAAACAACATCTGTGGTGGATGAATCAGTGATCATATAGAGGAGTTACCTCAAATTCAATAGTTATATCCAAGGGAATATCTCTGAATGTGTATATTCAGACCACTGAATGAACTCAATATTTCATTTTAGGTAAAAAATTTAATATCGGGAAATTGTTATTTTACAAAAAATAATGGGTATGCAATGTTTGTACACATGGGATGGAAAACAACATGGAAACCATGAATTCATAGATATAGAGAATGGAAACATGCATTGTTTGTTCTCATAATTCGACGAACCACATACAAGCTATTCTAAAACTCACTGTAAAAATTGAAGACATTATTTTATTTTCATGAATCTCATTTAACAAGTTTAGTTATAACCATGTTACATGAATCTCTACATTATCCAGCCTCTCATGGTTTTGTATTAATATGTGTCCTACCCCATGCAATTTATTTTAACCATTCCCCGAGCCATTTTTATCCAAAAAGATGTGTTATGGGCTACTTAAAATCTTCAGACACCACCAGAACACCATTGATCAAATTTGGTACTCAAATTTGGCCATATTTAATTATTTAAACCAACTGAAAATGGATATATACCTTTTATAAAAACATAGGTTCATAAAGATACAAATTCAACTGTTACACTATGTATAATAGTTTTTTCTCCATCCATGTGAATTCTTTATTGGAAAATCATAATATAATCTCTCAAAAAAATTGTAATTCCTGTCATCTAAGAAAAAACATATTTCATAATGATATTACTCACACTTATATACTCATTTATCCCTAATAAAAAATTATATATTTTTGGAGAAAAAATTGAATTACCATCTTAACCCCAAATTATTTCTAACAACATAAAAATATCTGAAATATTCATAGTCAATATTTTTCACATGACTTATCTCAAATCATATAATCAAGAAACATTTCAATCCTATCTCAAATCATAGTTATAATCATAATAACACCATTTTGAATACAATGTTGATGAATATAAACCTCTTAAGGAAAAATATTTTGTTTTTACCTCTATAAAAGAGAAGACACCTAGTAATAATGATTTTTTTATATAGTGTGATCATTACAAGAACTCTTCAAAAAATTAACCCTATATCCAGTTCATCATTCTCTAAATCTCTTTTTTTGGAAACCATTAGTATATAAAATTATCCATAGAGATTTAAAATATGAGTGCTTCTCCATTAGATAACATAAAATTTCTTCCACCACTAATTTCCATATACTTATTCTATTCAATACACTCAAAAATTTTCAGCCATTAGATTTAGATATCATACCATCTCTGTGGTACAATTTTTTTTGAGAATAATTTCACTCTACCTAATAGATTTTATATTACACCCTATCCAGTTTAATATCTCATAAATTCTTCAATTTGTCCAACACATTCAATTATACTCAATTTCGTGTACATCAAATGATTCTTCATTTTAATGGATTCTCAAAAGTTAGTTTATTTATGTTTAATCTGTTCATATTTCTCACCTTATATAGAATAAAATAAAATATTCAAACATTGTACAATATTTAAATCTATTTGATAATTTTATTCAATGAAACATAGATTTTAACACATTAGTTATTAGAAAAACACATCTTAAATAATGAATATCACCATGATGTTCGGTAATTTGAAGAAAAAAAAAGCGTCCTTTGGAATTTATAATGAAAAATAATCATGAAATGGAAGAAACTATTTTTTTGAAATATGAAAACAATGAATGAAAAAATGTGGAAAAATATGTAACAAAACATCAATATCAAAACAATCTATATATTATCTTTTCTTTTTTTGTTATTCTATTTCATTATCACAACTCTATTCTCATATATTCATTAAAAAATATCCTTTTTAATATGATGTGTCCTGACACAACATTTCATAAATAATCAATGTTTTAAAAATTATTCATTCCCTTATTGACAGAAAACTTTTTTCAATTGCAATTGATAAACCCCATCTCATATTATATAGTATTAAATTATATAAATTTTACTCCTCCATTCATTGATAATAAAAAAATGATTCACCAAGATAATGTTCATACTTCAAATTATTTTCATCAACAGATTCCTTGGTAATGAGGGGATCGTCATGAATGATTTCTATAAATTTTGGAGGTTGAAAATATTTCTTTAACATTAATTCTTCATGTATTTCACTTGTAGATTTATAATTAAAAAAATCTGAATTATGATATTTCATTGATATTTAATTTTTCTCATTATATTGATGGTAAAATATAATATTAATTTTACATGTCATAAAATAATATTGTATCTAATAATATTAGGTTCTTTATAATCACTTTGATACATAAGATATAATGTTATTATATACACAATATATAGTTGATATGATATAAAATGTTGTGGATATATGATCATCTTTATAATGACCTCCTAATTCAATCTTTTATTATCATAATATTTCTCCATCTTCATAAAAATATAAATCTATATGATGAATTTTAATGAATCTATAATTCAAATAAATGATAATATTACATTAAAATACATTTATAATGAATTAAATATTTATCATTCCCATTATTGAATGTATTGTACCTAAAAAAATTCAATCCATTTATCATTAAAATTTCTATATACCACTTAACTAGTCGAGAAAACTATACACATGCCCTATATTAGTTTTCCAAAAAAATATAATCTAAGTACAAATGTCATCCCGGGTACATGTGCTCATATACATCACATATAAGTTTTTATCCACTTTTAACATTATAATATTTCATATTCCTCAAAATATCATCTTGATTATCATAGAATGTGTGAGGGGATTGAAGAAATCCATATAATTATTTGGTTTGTTTATACACCACGGTTCTATTATCATCACATATGAACCCATCATGTTTCTCAACAAAAAAACTCTTACAATTTTTGTTTTCATGATTTTACCATAAAATTTATCTGATAAGCTCTATAGTTTCTATAATTCATAACAATTAAATATATAATTATCCTTTCATGTCCTGAATCTATGGTAAACGTTTTTTAAATATCCACAACCTCTATAATATATTATCCTTTTTTTGCGACATGACCTTCATTTTTATAAATTTTTTCCTTTCCATAAATAACTCATTTTATACGCATTTTTCATATAATATTTTTCTCCTCTAGTTAAGGAATAACAACCTTGGGTTTATACTTCTAAATTTAATAAAACATTTCATTTATTTCATTTAACTATTCTTTATACTTAACTAATTTTGAAAAAGTTTGATGTTTTTATTTAGAGATAAGTTTCATTCAATTTTTAAACATCATTTTTGATATTTTTTACAATGATTAAAAAGATTCATGAAAAAAATTTATGGATAAAATTTCATTTACAAATATTATAATAATTATGTTTTTATTACTGTCTTATTTTCCAAATAAATAGACTAATCAATATCAATCTGTATTATATTTATATAATTTTTGTCAACCTTCCCTTAAATTTCTCTCAAATCTGTCATCATATATTCTACTACATTGTTCATATAATTATTGAAATATTCAGTTAATTTTGAATGGTTTGAAATGGAATTAACATTAATGGAACTAATGAGATTTTTCCTAATTTTATTCAATCATAAGTATGTTTTTTTGTTGTATAAATATCCCATGAAAACACATTCCACTACTTTATCACTAATATTCATTAAAAGAAATTTTTTTATTTTAATTATGAATGGGCCCCAATAGACCATGGAATTTCTCACTATATGATACATCATATACCATGTATTATAAGAAATTCATTATATTCAAGTGAAGTAAATTATTCATTTTAAAAAAGTACAACCATACTTACATATTTTATATAACAACATGGTGATTTTGTATACATGGTGAGAATGCTTCTTTTAATACCAACTAGAATCAATTTTTTTTTCTTTTATTATAATAAATTTTATTTAGGAATTTTTGGTGAACATTATTGGTTTTTATTACATGTTTTGTTAGGATTGATTCAAAATAGTTAATTTTTTACACATTTAAAATTTACATTATCAAATTCCATATATACGTACTTACCTCTCTGAAATTGCCTATTAACATTGTTAATAAATACTGATACCTCAAGTTTATGTTTCCGGAACATGCCCCTAGTCATATAAGTGAAATCATTAGAGAATGTGATAATGTAAAAATCACATTTTTTTATGGATGTCACATCATCCCACAATAGTCGGAATTTATGTTCTCACAAAGCATTGTAGAAAATATTTTGATTTTAATTTGTCTTCCACTAATCATCCTTCCAATCATGATTATTATGAAAATGAATCATTTTTAATCATTTTAAAAAAAATATTTGGGCATCTTCCAATAAAAATATGCACATTGTTTTCAAATAACGATTACCATGTCTCTTATGGAGAAACATGTTTTAATTATAAGAACTAAAATAGAATGAATTATTAGGTTTTATAATTATAAAAATTATTTCTTATTCATTCTTCCTTTAGTAAAGACTTATCCATGCTTTATATTTCAAATGATAATTGATTATTTTGTTATGATAAATTTTTTCTATCATGATAATGTTTTCTAAAAATCAAAATATTGTATTTATGTCCATCAACAAATAGAACATACATGGGAATTAGCTTCTAATCCTCAATTTCAATAGTACCAACTCATCCAAAATTTTAAAAAATATTATTTCTAAATACAATATTTCCCCCCTCATGTTACTCAATATTTTTTATGATTATTATATAGCCATTAATTTTTTAAAACAATCACAATCAACAGTCTATGTTTTATTATTTTTCATAGATTTTATTGAAATATCAAAAAAAAAAATTTAAAATCTTCATTTTTCCATGATTCCACTTACTTTATGATATGTGAAAAATTACATAAATGTATTTTTATAAAATAAATAGAAAAGAGGCCAAGGTGGTCAGAGCTTTAAAACATTCCCTCTAAAAAGTAAAATCAATTTTCTAATATATTTGTTAATGTGTAATGGAATTTCTATTTTTTATTACAGTATCATTATAATGTAACCAATTTTATTCCATTGTGTCTATACCTTATTTATTTGACACTCTTGGGGAGTGAAATTTATTTCCAATAAATATATTCTCTGACTTCATATATCCTATTACACTGAAAATACATATTAACCCACAATATTTAGTGGATTAATAGTTTGTAATATGATATGTTTATGGAGA
This sequence comes from Viscum album, assembly GCA_963277665.1. Classification (NCBI taxonomy): domain Eukaryota; kingdom Viridiplantae; phylum Streptophyta; class Magnoliopsida; order Santalales; family Viscaceae; genus Viscum; species Viscum album. The sequence continues at coordinate 888,798,395 of OY728159.1, read as the reverse complement.
TATAATATACATTTCATAATTATAATTCTCTTCATATTGGGACTTATTCATGCATAAGTTATTTCTTTATTATTTTGATACAATTTACTTTCTACATCCCTTATCAAACCAATATATTCCATTATTTATTCTGAAGAATTTTTTGATGGTATTACAAAATGAATAATTATGTTTAGTGGATGTATATTTTAGCAAAAATTTTTAGATGTGTTCTTCAAGTATCATGGTTTTTTCATCTTTTACCATTTAATTATTATGTTTATAATAATTAATTTTCTTAAATTTATTTTGATCATATAGAAATATTTACTTATCCAAACACATATATTCATCCTTGGTAATGTGTTTCTTAATGTGATCATTCACTATCATCCATTGTTTTATAATATTCATGTTGACATATTTAATACATTCTATTTAACAATATTTGTTTTTCTAAAATCTTATTTTCTATCATTATTAGTTTCATTATTATTTTTCAATAAATTGGATTATTTCGTTATTTTATTTTTCTTATCACATGGTATATGATGCATTATTTTCTGATATTCCGAATTGGTTTGTTCACATTCATTATAATATTAAATTGATTTATATTCCATTCATTAAAAATGAAACATTTTAGTTCTTACCATATATATTATCATATTCTAATGAACTATATTTATTGATGTATTACCCTACACATATACTCGATAGACTTATTTTAATTTTAATAGTAAATTTGTTCTTACTCAATACAGATTTTATAACATCAATAGACGTTGTACCCTTTTTTTAATATGAGTTATTTTTTTAGAATTATCATATTCTATATTCACTAAATTAATATTTATCAGTAAAAAAATTATGATTCATCCACACTAGAAATTCATAAATTGGATTTTTTTCATTATACATACCTCTAGAATTTTTAAAATTTCAAGATTTATAAGACATAAAACTCACACTCACATCACAATAATATTTATTATGTTTTGAATCACTATAGGACATAGTAATAGAGCCAATATTTTCATCATTTTATATATGTATATCAATTATTTAAACCATATAAATTTAATAATTTTAAATTTTTTGAATCATTTTTTGTATTTATGGTGATTTTTGGTAAAAAAATTGATAATTTATTAGTTGTGAAATTTTAACATATATTATTCACATTGGTACTTTGAGTATCAATTTTAGAATATTGATCCAAATTTACTTGATTATTTTTTAGTATTCTATCTCTTATGGACATAAAAAATCTACAATAGACCTAGAGCGTAATATAATATATAGAGGCCTAAAACAATACGTGAATTTTAAAACATTTCTGGAATATAAAGTGGACCTCTCATCTGTAAATGAGTAATAAATCATGTTAAACACCTCTAATTGATGTGATTATAGTTGTATTGAAAAGTTGATGAATATATCCGTTATAAAAATAAATATTAATATTAATTTACTAATTAATTCATCTATTTGATGCACAACATTAAATAATGAGTTAGAAAACATTCATCTAGAATAAAATATTGGTGTAATTGGGTAATAGGATTTTCTAATCGTAGAGGATATAGCTAAAATGTAGATGTAAAATGAAGAAAATATTTTGGAAAAACTTTTTAGAATATTTTTTTCAGTGATTTATCCTAAAATATGGGGTCCATGAACAAAATTTTGAAAAAAAATTCAGGATCCAACAATTCAAATGTTGAAGAACCATTAAGAATTGACACCCATTAGTGGACCATTATAATGACCCGAACGATCATATATTCCTATAAATTAGAGGCTATGGTTGAATTCAAGAGATATCAGTTGGGGAAAAAAGTTGTGGATGATTTTGATTTTTAAAGAATTTATGTATTATTTTTATTTTATTTTATTTTATATTTATTTTCCAATGTAACATGCATTTATATTTTAATTATCAGGTTTCCATTTCATTTCACACATATCTTATCTCATTAACTCTCTATTATATCTTTTCATTGTGATCTATGTCAAATTTTTAATGGAATGTGAATCTTTTGAGGCCATTCTCATGGAGAGGATTATTGGTATTCTTTGTTATTTCTCTTCAATTCATCATGTTTTAAATCTTATTTTTGTGGATGTGGGATAATTTCATGTGTTTAGCGGTGAACCACAATATAATTATATCCAATTCACTTCATATTCTTTGATTAATTTTTTTTATCTCTGTTATCTCATGTAAGATGATCATACAATGGATTTTGGGTATCCTTGCCAAAGGAAAGGACAAATATTGGATTTGGGATTTTTAGGAATTGTATTCTCGATTGACGTGTTAAACTATTTAACTATTGGATGAGGTGTGGTTTGGTGCACTGAAGGCATGATAAAATGGGACACTCAATAAATCAAAGGAATGTAATTCTTTAATTATGAATCATCAAATGAACTATGCAATTGAATTGAAACGATAACTAAGTTAAGAATGAACACACTTTATCAAACCTTTGAATAATACATTTCTTACATAAATTCATTCTATATGCATCTACATTTAGTTTTAAATTTTTTCGTTTCAATATTTTAATTTCATTTTTTCCAAAAAAAACAACACCAAAATTTCCAATAAATAATAAAACCAAAAAAAAAATGGATTAAGTGAATTAAAGATTAGTGATTGGAATTACTATGACGTTTTCCAAAGTGATTCATCCCTAGTTAGCCTCAACACTACATTTAGGAAATAAAGTCTCCTTTTTTCTAAACCCTACGAAATGCATGCTTGAAAATTAGAATATATTGGGGGGAGTTAAGTTGTCTTCCAGTCACTTTTTTGTTTTTTCACATTGTAGAAAAATTATCATTGTTTTCCTTTGAAAAATCAAAAAGAAAATATTTTCCCATAATGTTCTCAAATAATCATTTTTTCAATTGATGTATAAATTACTCATAGGTGAAAGATAGTTAATGAGACTATACTAAGGATAATCTCCAATAATGATCTAATAATATTAGGGAAATGGTCAAACCAAATAAAATAGGCCCAGGGACACAGATCTCACATCAATATTTGATAATCACGATCAATGAATTCTGGACTCACATGCAATGATTCATGGAAAAGAATTAAGGTCTTTTGGTTTTCACAAAGATCATAGAAGATTCCAATGAAGTTGAGTTGAAACAAGATGTTGAAGAGCCTGAATACCTAGCTTCACTTTCCTCCATCCGAGTCTAAGAGGAACTCATCATTTAAAAAATGTTAAACTAGATCCTACTCAAGGAGATGATATTTCTTTTAACTATATCATTTTTAAAAATATTCAATCTGATTTGAGTATCACTAAAAAATTATTTTAATTATCATATTTTTTCAATATATTCATTTATATATAAGATGATAATGAATTATCACTTGCACCTGTTGGGGAACAAATGGAGAACCCTATTAATAATGAACGTACAGTTGTGGAATTCCATTAATAAATTCATGTAGTTTGGCCTAAAGAAACTAAGTTAAACTCTATGTACACACAAATGGATAATTTTGATTAACATTATTCATGTTTGAATTCCGTCTAATATAAAAAACATTATAAACCTAATTTTGATACTTCAATACTTACAACCCTTGTGGATTCAACATTATAAAATTATAATGTAGTTGTATAATTAGAATGTATGAATGATGATGATTCATATATCATCCTACCCCTTCCTGAATGATGTACTTAATTTTTAAGGGGATGGATCCATCATACTATATACAAGGATCATTCCTCCGCCAAAAGGAAGGTGATATGCTGGTAAAATCCATAAGTGGAGGTTCTATTAAAATAAGCTACATCCCCCCTTAAATTTTAAATAATAGCTGGTACTAACCTCTAGAGGTAGTAAAATATTAAGGCCCACTGCTGGGATTATACAAAGAGTTATAAATTTATTTTCATTCTTGGTGAATGGATTTAAATTAAATTATTTTCACTTATCCCACTCTATCTTATCAGTTTGTTCATAAAATATCAAAATCCATGGGATTAATTGTGTAATTATATTTTATAGTTCCATGACCGTAGAAGGACACCCCCATACTATGGATGAAATGGACTAAGATTCAACAAAAATGGGATCTCACTTTTTTTATCATTTAAACACCATATATTTATTTTTTAGCACATGTGTTGAGTTTAAAATAAAAATTGCATGACTATGATGGAATTTAACATTTTCATGAGTTATCTATGACAAATAGGTTTTTTAGGAATCATGTGATTCCATGTTTTAGATTTCAATGTTATTGAAATTGAATAAATAAACAAAATAAAGGGTTGATTAATGTAAATCATGGATATTGAAATGATGACTAATTATTTTTGTGAATTAGTTGATTCTTGTAAATGAAATTTCCCAAAAAAAACATATTCATTAAATTTATGAAATTCATATGAACTAATTTTTTATTATTAATCATTACTTGATTTATTGTCCAATATAACATGTAATAATATCAAGATAATTTAAAAACTAACTAATTCCTATTTATTTTAAATCATATTTCACTAGTTATCATGGGACATGTTAGTGATCAGAACATCCAGTTGATATTATCAATTCCAGGACAATGAAAAAAAATTAAAATGATTGATGATTTATTATGTAAACAAACTATCTTTATAAGGCAACATTTATATCAATAATTTTATATACCATAGGGACTTTTAATTTCCTCTATAGGGATGATCCATTTTCATCCCATATTTTATCCATTCCTACCCTACACATGGTATTTTCAAGATATTTTAATGTTTTAATTTAGGGTTAAATGGAATAATGGTGGATTGGGTGATTTAAATTTTATGGAAAAACATTCAGGGATAATATTTAGTAAATAAATAATGGTTTTTATTTCATTCATGATACATCATTATTTTCACATGTTCAGTTAAAAAAATTAAATTTGGAAAAAGAATGAAGAAAATGAGAAACTGTATTATGATTTGAGAAACTGAAAAATCAACATTAATAGACTTACGATTTTTATCCTCCAAGGTTAGGTAATTTTTGTTACATTTATTATAATCATAAATATTTGAAAAAACTAATAAATAAAAAGGTGATCCAAAAATGTAATAAAAGTGGATAAATTAATCACTATGGTGCCCAAATAATTTATTATTATTTATTTAGTTATAATCTTTAAATGGATTTCGGGGGAAATGGGTGTTCTGACTTTAAATGAGAGAATTTAACTATGCATAAATTTTTGATATTATTCATTGTACATAAGATATATAACCCACCTTGAGTATTAATTTTAAATTTATCCAATCCTACCTACCTTAATCCTCCATGTCATTTGATTATTTTTTTGAGTCCTCATCATTTTATGTTCCTTTTTTTACATTATAATGTAAAAATGTAATTCCATTAATAGAATATGAATAAGGTGGACGTTCTCATGATATGGTAGTAAGTAAAATTTAATATTATCATTATTGATAATGGAAAATTTTAAATAGAGAGATATATCATGATTTGAAAAGATTAAAATTATTGAATTATGGAGATTGAGTGAATGAAAGGAGATGTTCCAAAAAACTGTATGGGAAAAGTAAACTGTAGAGTTTATTTATTTTATGAATTTAGGAAATTAATTTGATATTTTATGTGGATTTTTTAAAATTTAAGTTGACATTGAATTTTGTATGATTTTATATCTCTGGAATTTGATTATTTGAAAAAATAATTTCCCTCTGATTTCCAATGTTGTGATATTATGTTTGATGAAAATAATGGATTATGTGTAGTGGGAGTAATTATAGCTAATATTTTCATCAATTTCTATATTTATTTTAATTATTTTAAAAATAAATATTTATGAATTTGAGATTTTTTATCAGTTTTTTTATTTATTTTCTGTTTTGGTTTAAAATATGAGAATTTATTAATTCTGGAATTTTAATATATTTTATTCAAAATAATATTTTGAAAATATCATTTAAAATATTGGTCGAAATATTCTTATTATTTATTTGGTAGGTTTATTTTTCTTTTGGTATTCAACTATCTATTCTTAATGTTGATCTATTAACAATATATAATATCCCAAAATATTTAATTAAATTGAAAAAATTTCAATAGGGTAGAATGTAACTTTCCACCATAACTAAAGATTAAATCAGGATATAAATCTCTAATTGTGGTGATTAATTTATGATTTGAAATATTACCCATTAACTTGTTTCTTAATTAAATTTGAAGGAGTTATTCACTCTTAAAGTCATTAATTGGAAACACAACATTGAATAATGAATTAGGGAACAATATTTTAAAATAAAATTATTGATTAATTGGGATATAACATCATTTAAACAAGGAGATTGGAGAAACATTATTGAGTTAATTTTTAAAATAATTGAAAGAAAATTCTAGAATAATACCTTTCATGATCAAACCAAATGGAGGGGTAACAATATGAAATATTTTGAATAAAAAATTTTGAGAAATTTTTTCTAAAGTTGACTACGCATTATGTCCCAAAAACAATTAATAGGTCATTATATTATCCAGAAGACTATTAATTTCCAACAAAAAGAGGATAAGGTGGATTCTAGATATATAAATTGGATAGGTAAGCTGTGGAAAATGGAAGTTTATTTTGTGATTCTCTATTATTTTCATTTAATTTTAGTTTTATTTTCTAAAATCACCTGTATTGTTATTTTAATTAAGGTTTTTCACTTTTTTTATTCCATACATTGTCTTATTTTATCTCTATTATATAATTCCATTTTGATCACTTTTCACATTTCAATGGTAAGTGACTAACATGAGTCTTGGACCTCAGAGGGGTTTCAGGGAATTTAGTGTTATTGTTCTTTAGTTGAACATGTGTTAAATATTTTTTTCTGTTAATGTGGGAGTATTTCAGGAGTGCGGTGATTTTGAACCACAAAATTAATTCCAATTAATATTATTTTCCATGATTCATTATTTTTACACCATTTTCTTGGAAAATCCTTCATAATTTTGATTATGAATTTCCTAAAGGGACATGATGAAAAATTTTGTAGTTGGGTATTTTATGATTCACATTTTGTGTTGATGTGTAATCCTATTTTACTATTTTAGGAGGTGTTTTTAGTGAACTGAAGGAATTGTTGAATTAAAAACACAATAAATAATGAAAATAATTTATTGACGAGGTTTCATAAAATTAATTTATATATTGGATTTATAAGAAAAAAATAATGAATGGACTTATGTTATCAAAAACTTGTCCAAGACAAGTCTTCCCTGAACTAATTCTTTCTGATTATGAATTTATATATCAATTTTCATTAAATTATTCTAATTTCATCAATTCCAAATAACAAAAAACAATAATTAATTTTAAATAATAAAAAAGAGTTTGATTAGGTGAATTATAAATTTTTTATCGATTGAAATACAATTTTATTCATGTTAGACAACATTGTTCATCCTTGGTGCAAAATTGGTAAAATAATTTGTTTTTCTTTTCCTGCATCATGAATTAGTCGCATAGCATCTTGTTCTCGATCTCAAATTTTTACATTCCTCATAACATCAATTGTTAACATATCTTTAATTATCTTTTTTACTACCGAGGAATACCGAATTTCATACATGATATGAGTAATATATAATTCCGAAAGGGATAGACTATAACTATTTTAAAATGCATAGATTTTAAGAAATAATTTATTCAAAAAAATTATTTAAATTTTTTTTTGTTAAATCATTCAGTAAATATATAAATAATAGGATTTTTATGATAATTTTATTTAGTGTTTTAGTAATTAATAATTAGTTTCTACTTCCAACATCATTATATTAGTGAACATTATTATATATATATAAATCTTTTCATACTTAGTATTAACATTTCCCACAATTAACATATCAAGTAGTACCTATAAATATATTTTATATATCAACCCTATCACCTTTATAATAATATTAGAATATATAAACATTATAATATCATTCATATATTTAGAAACAACATCAATACTCTATTATTTGTAAATTAAAAAGGCGCATCATTATCAAAGAGGGATAACCCAATAGTTTAAAATCAATCCTATAAATTCAATGATACAGAATATGTGATATAACGTTTTCTTCATCCAATGAAATTTTTCCATCAAATATTGGAATTAATATTTTATTTGAATATTTTTAAAATATATTTCCAACTAATATAAGGATAATATAAAGAGAATCCCTTATAATTCCAACTGATGTTCCAGGAAGTACGTCGAAAACTATGTGGGTTGGGGGGGAAGGGGGTCGAATAAGTCTTCTTCACTACTTCATTTAATTATAATTAACCTATATTAATTATTTAACTTTTGATCCTTATAAATTCATAACATTTCAAAAAGTACATAATATGATATGCAACCAAATCATGGATCATTATTTTGAAAAAGGTTTGGTTCCTATGTGGTTACTTATTCAATGTTGTGTTAACCCCCAGTGTTCCAAAAATATCAACTGTATAAATAATTTGGAATTTGTTTATCAGTTTAAGATAATTATCTCTACTAAAAGTTAAAATTACTAGCTCCCACAAATTCCAATGTTCAAATATTCAACCGAGTAAATTCTATATTAAAAAAATGAAAACAGAAATTTGTAATTTTTTTCTGAATCCCTTTATCTGATAGCTATTTTTCATTACACTAATTTTCTATATAAATCTTTTTAGTATACCACAATCTGATGAATCGTAGTATCATGAAACTCTTTTAGAAAAAACCATTTTAAATTTACCTTTAACTTGTACAAAATACCATATACTCTGCATCTTTAACAAGGTGAATTTTGTATTGGTATCCTATGATACCGTATCCTAAAAAATATTGAATTTATTTCCTATTTGAAACATTCATAGATTAAAAATGACCCTACACTATTTTATATTCCCATACATCTTCCATAAAAAAATAATTAATCACATGATACTTATATAAATTTTACTCTATAAAATTTTTTTTGGATACCATCAAATCCTGTAAAAAAGAGGGATTCAACATACTTCGTAATACTAAAAAAGTATTAGAATAAACAAACATTTCAAAAATTATTCAAATACAATATTCTTTTCCAATGGTGATTCATTAAACATATATTTTATTATCCCAAAAATTATTAGATTTTTTAATTATGATTTCATCATCTCAAATAATACTCATTTTTCTCTACCATGTAATCATCATAAAAATTTATCTTTCCATTAACTCTCCTTCCGATGATAATTTTTATACTTTCCCTATGTGTGGAATATATTTTTTGATTAAATAATTATACAAGATTAAACTCATATGATTTGATACAGCTAATGAAATTTTATTTATTACCATAGTTTTCTACAAAGAATTCATCTATCTGATAGACTAGACAAAGGCATACTAGTTGATTTATGAATCTCCACACTATCTGCACCACATTTTTTTCAATGAGAATATGCTCTCTCAATCTGATTGACTTCATATATCTCTATTTTTGTTACACTTAATTTAAATAATTCTTCATTTATAATATGTCAATAAAACTCAATCTAGTTTGCATCATCTAGTTCTGACATACCATTTCTTCTAAAAATATCAACCATTTGTTCATTTTTTGATATTCCCATGCACATCAAACATAAGAAGAACAATAAATTGAACATTTTATATCATGTAGATCTACTTTATTACATATTAAATGTGAAATATATTTTAGAAAATTTTTCATTTGAATATAATCATCTCAAATCATTTAAATAATCATTATATTTTTAGTTTTGATGAATAAAAAAATAATTTAACTATTCAAATAAAAACACAATATCAATTTGAAATGGAATAGAATATTTATTCTAAAAAAGAAAATAATTAACAGCTATTATGTTGATTACTTATAAGGAATCAGTGAAAAATCTAAGCAAAATAACCACATATCACATAACTTTATATCGATTAATTATTATTTCACAAATCCTTATATAAAAAACTATGATTTAACCACCCAAAATGACCACATACTAATAATATCTTTTATATTTCAAACAATAAAAACTTCCCTATAATATCCTTATATTTTTGTCTATTAAAATTGAAATTAATAAATAATTTCCACCAATAAGTAGTTATTAACACATATGGAATTAATAGTAAGATAATTATAAAATTATCGACAATAATGTATCTCTATAAATAAGAATATTGTTTGGTTGGTCTATTTTCCAATGATAAGGATTTTTAAATTTTTTGGTGTCACCAAATAAAAGGATAGTCCCTATCATAACCTATATTAGTTTAGAAAAAATCTAGTTTCATGAAATCTCACTATATAACAAAGTTTCCACTTGTGTGATTATCTCCATCAAATCAAGCATCACTATTTTAACACATCACATATCTATTGTACCATTGAAATAACCTATTGCCATATCATTTACACTATCATTATCCTCAACTTCATCATCATTATCATTAAAATTCTCAGCCATATATCAATTCAAAACATTTATTTCCCTATAAAGTATTTTAAATTCATTATTACCCCGCACCATCAATTTATTATTATTATAATGTAACCACATTAAAAAACTGCCTAGGGGATTTATTCACACCATTGATAAACACCGTGTTCAAATATAGTTCTACCAAAATTTAGATCTTATGGAGTAATTTACGAACTTGTTATTCAAAGAATATCACTAAAATTCCTCAAATATTTTTCACACACATGTATCAAAACCATATCTACTAATATAGATAATGAAATTACCTTTTCAACTGAAAACCATCATCCTTTATTCCTTTAAAAATTTCCACATACATGTCTTCATGCAATAATAAATTATCTATGGGTTTATATAATATTTGTTTCCACAAGTACTATCAAATAATCTCAAAATTCTAATATAAAATAGTTTCATATTAATGAAATTAGGTTGTTGTAAAACCCCAAAAATATATGGAATGACCTCATAAAAATTTTAGAAACATATATAAAATCCAAATCACTAAGTGTAAACACTACTATAAAGGATCCTTTTATCTGGAAAGTGGAATGATCCCATTTTTTTGTTTTAAAAAATTGCAACTCATCACAACTACCCTCTATTACAACATAATGAATTAGTTAAATTTATATGGAGTTTTCCTCAAACCCGATACATATTTCTAATGACGAATATAAAATGTTGTAAAATATATTATCTCACAACATAAGTTATCATTCATAATATTACATTATTTATAGATCAAAAATCGAACTTTTAGATTATAATAATAACAATATTTTTCATATTAATCAATTAATAATATTTTTTACTATGATGAACTTAAAAAAATATTTATAATTTTTCATAAGGATAATAAACAACAATTTTGTCAAATCATAAATTATGTTTTTTACTACATAATATATATTTTAATTTTTTATTAAAATTATATAATTATTTACTTAATCCTGGAAAATTCATATTAATTCAAATTTTATTATCGCATAATTATATATTTTTTCTATATAAAAACTTAAATCCCACAATCTATTATTTTCGTAATAATTCATCTTTTCATAATTCTCAAAAAATATATTATTCATCAAGAGTAGATATAAAATTAATTAATTATTCAATGCAACTAATAAAATTTTTATAATATTAATCATTAGTTTAAAATTTTAATGTAACATCAAAAAACATATTTTACATTACTATGAATCATTTACCACTCATTGATAAAAAAATAATGGAGGGGTCACCTTTGTCAAAATTATGAGTTTTTTGAGTCCCTAACATTATCTTTATGATGAATGTTAACCCTTTATTCAGTAATATTTATTAATTTTGATTCCTTTTTGATTTTTATCTAAGTTTGATCTTAATAAACACATCAATAACATGGGTTTAGCTCTCTATAGTGTATATATAATGTCACATAGATTTCCTTTTTGAAAAAAAATCAATCTATCGGGATGTAAATTCATCCAAGTACACAATTATTTCAATTTAATTAACTATAATTAATTTTGCTATGAATTTCCATTCCATGAATATCATTATTTCCACCATTTACTTTATATTCCTCCCTATTATTAATTATTGAAGTAAAAATATTTAATTAACTCTACTAACTGTTATTCAATAAGAATATCAAATTTAAAACCTAAAAATCATCTAAAATTTCATGTCATCACCACTATAAAACATATCACATATATCCAAAATATTTATGCATATAATAAAAAATGAATAAAATATGATGATTCATAATAAATTCTAGATATTCCATGAACAATTGAAAATTTAAAGAATAATTTCTAAGGGTAAATATCATTTCTAAAATCATTTACATCACTCATAATCTCATTATGAGACAACCAAAATATTATTTTCCCCTTCATAGGAAAAAAATAATAAAAATTATAAAAACATTGAAAACCCAATTTTTCAGGTCTCGCAACTATATCAATTATTATAATATATATCATATAAGTTATTCATTAAATGTTTTGATTATTAAAATATTAATACATTTTTATTATAGATTCTATAGATTGGAGTATTATTATTAATTACTATTATTGTTCAAAATAATTAATTGTAAGGGTGTTTATACATTTATGGGAAAATAATCTTATATGAAAATAGTGAATTCTTTATTAATTTTTTTCCTTTAGTATTGATATTGTAAAAAATATATATTTATGTTTATTTACTTTAAATTGGATTAAATATTGTGAGGAAATAAGTCTTCATTTTCCTCTAATGATATTTTAGAGAATCAATAATTAAAAAGGAATAATTATCATTATTCCTAGTTTTTGTGTTTCTCAATCACTGATGGATGCACACTGATGTGTTTTTTTAATTATTCTAAATTATTTTTAAATAATGTAGTTTAAAAAAGGTTATGTGAGACTAGATATGTCCAAAATAATGCAACATATTTCATTTAGGTTTTGGAATAATTTAAATGGTGAGAAATGACCCCTATAAGAAGATGAGTCAATTTAGGGGAATGATTAATTTTGGTAGAGTAATTAGAATGTGATTTTTTTATTTTTAAAGAAATAGTTTACCTTGAAAGGGTCATCTAATTTTTTTGATATATTTTTTATATAATTGAAAATAATATGAATCATTTTGTAAAAATTTATAAAATTTTAAGGGTTATCTTAATCTATTAGAGTCACCAGATCCATTTTAAACAGTTTAATATCTTTCAAAAGAAAAAATAAAAAATGATGATTTAGTTAGGGTCTTAACAGGTTTTCAAAATTTTTATTCCATTTTTTCTATTTATCAGTAAGAATCGAGAGGGTTAACATGGGATTCCATATAATAGGTTGTATTATCATAAATATAAATTTTAGATACTAACTATTTTATATGTGACATTTTACTAATGAATATAGGTCAATTAGACTATTATAGGATTCATTAATGTAATTTGTAATGGTTGTTCAGTATAATATTTTTAGTGGAGTTATTTCGTGAATATAATAATGAACCTAACTAGTTATAGGCTATATCTCTAATTATCTTACCATTGTGTATGAGACCATGAAATTCATTAAGGATAACACAAAAAGGATAATTTTGGTGATTTTGAATAAAACATTAATGTGTATATGTATCATTATAGATATCAAACTAGGATTTAAAATATTGTGATTTATTTTTTTAAGCATGAAAATATAATTAATTACAATATATGATTAATAATTAGGTCAAAATTTTTTAATCAGCTATTCAGATTTTGTGGAGGATTGAACAGTAAGATATTTAATACAGATAATATGGAATATAGTCATAAAATATTTTGTATCTTTTTAGAAATAAATTAATATTGAATTTTAGGATTACTCATGATGATTTGGTTAGATAATAATGTAGTGGAAAATGTGTATCCAAATTTGATGGAATTATTATTAAAATTATAATTTCAGATTTCTTATTGAATTCAATAGTTAATTTTTTTTTTCTATTTTCTACCAAGATTTTATATCATACAAATAATGTATCATAATAAATTAATTTTTGGATATTAATATAAATAGATGTGAATAAGACATTTATTCATATTTTATACTTTTTAATACTATAAAAGTTGATACTAGGGAGATATACTCTCATGATTTGTAATTGATGATACAGAAGAAGGAATAAAAATCCCTAGTTAGTTCAAATTTTCATATTCACTTTTTCTGAGGAAACATTTTAAACTTCATTTGTGTCATTAATCTCCATGTAACACTTACCTGGATATAGTGATTTTTTAAGAAAGAATATGATTTTTCCCTCAGATTGGTAGTTATTCATTCCCAAAAATGTGTATGAACGATATTAGTTTCTATTAATTTTTATTTTGTATACATAGTATTAGTGTATAATCATACGACAAAACCATTGAGGTGAACTATAAATAATAGTTATTTCCATGAAATGAGATTTATTATTTTTATTGTATTTGTGTATTTGAATATTGTATGATTCAACCAGTTCTTGTTAAAATCCATATAATATCATGTGATATTATAGAAATATTTAACCCCAAACTCACCCCTCCCCTCTTAGGGTATAATAAGCTATTAGTTAAAACAATTAGAAACAAAGACAGTGGTTTATGGAACTGAATATGATATCAAGTGATTATAGTTTAGTTTAAGACAATGAATAAAAAATGAGTTTCTTTATTCGATTGGAGAAATTTATAAATGTAAAAGAATAAGATTATATATCATATAAGGTCTCATGGAAGTTTTTTACTCCATGCTTCTTCACATGGGATATATTTATTTAAATCTCTAAAATCAATCGATGACTAAAAAAATAGACAAATACATTATTTTGTTGAAAATAATGAAAATTTATTATCCAATTTTTTTAATAATATTTAGAAATAGATATTGAGGCTATGTTATTTCATGTTCATAATAGATAAAAATGAATATATATATATATATATATATATATATATGATAAATCAATGTAAATTATTCCATTCTTAAATTCATGCCTGATAAATTTTATGGTGTAAAAATTTACCCTATAGAATATATTTATTGATTAATTAATCAAGTTATATTATATTTTAGATCGGTTCATGTTCTTAGTGAAGAAGTAAAACAAGAATATACAATGATGAAAATATTGAGAATGACTCTGACAATTTATAATCCAAATGTAATAGATCATGAAGATTGTAATTTTCAAAATTTATATTTGTATTCTTTATAAAATATCATTGAAGCCTATAGGAAGTGTTTTAGTATGGAATGGTCATAAAAATACTCAAATGAGGATAAATCAATTAAATATTTGGAGAATAATATCATATATGAAGATGATAATGTAGAATAGATTTTTTTTGATGATTTAATATATCATGATACAATGAATTCCAAGAGATGAAATGGTATATTCATTGGAAACATACATATGAACCATTTTCTATGGGATTGGATTGAGACACTATAGTGAGATGTCAAAGAAAATATGACGATGATTAATGTGAAAAAGAAATCATAATAAACAAATATATATATTCATCTATATTTTTAATTTAAATATGGATATTTATCCTGCAATAGGTTTCGAAAAAAACTATGTTGAGTAAAGAATAATATAGTATGGATGATTATATAGAGGATAAGGTAATATAATTCTAGCATAATACAGAATGTTTTAAAATGAAAATAGTTAATGAAGATTAATATAAAATAATGAATGACCATTAACCATAGGGTTTTCTTATCTTATGGTTGATAAAAAAGGATATTATAATGTCCAAATATTAAATTATATATCATTTGGATAAATAGATCTAAATTATTCAATATCATGATCTATAAAAAACTATAAAGATATAAATAATTTTAGAATAATATCTTGAATATTATTATAATAAAAATAAAACCACTAGTAATTAGAAATATATTGACCAATTAATCATGGATACATTTATAGGATATATTATTAATTTGACATTAAATTTTAAAGGATTGATCATTCTCTAGTAAGTGTTAAAAGTATTAATAAAATTCAATTGGAAACTCGTACTTGATTTTTATGAAAATATATAATGATGAAACATATTAACTATCATATTGAACATATTATATTTATAATCTCATATCAATATAATATCATGAACACATAAACAATAAGAATGAATTATTTTTAATAAAATAATATTTTCATTATATTTTGAATTTTAATTTAATTTTAAAATTTCAAAATTTATATTTTAAAAAAATTTACTTAATATTTAAAAATGAATATTAATATAAGTTTGAGATAAATGTTTGATGTTTTTTTTGAAGTAACTTTTTTGAGAATAATGAATAAATATTTCTTTACCAAAATAGTAGTATATGTGACAGTATAAAAATGTAAGTGTAACATAAAAATTTGTTAAACCTTTTTAATGATAAAATATGTGTTTTAGAGTAAAAATGTATCTTTATAAATAAAATAAATGACACATATATCCAAAATTTTACATTTTATGTAATCTTGATAGACTTACATGGTCAAATACCCAAAGTGGGGGGTGAATCGGGGTATGACAGATTAAAAATATTTCCCCTTCAGATTTTGTTTCTTCATTAAACAAAAAACACTTCTCTCTTTTTCTTATAGTAAAGTATGAACAGAAATAACTTCTTACCTGAGAAATAATTATTTTACAAAGTTCTCCCTCATTGGGATATTTCCAAGGAGCATACAATGAAGATGTTTTGATGTGAAAAATCTAGTAAAGTTAATTACAAAATTACAACGATTGGGATATTTCACTTTTATTTCAAGGCTCACAGCCTATAAAATTTTTATGGATAGCTCATAGCTTTACCAACGGTCAATTCATATATCTCTTTCTCTAGCCCACTGCTAGTGTAAAGGATCATTGTCTTCCTCTTAAATTTTCTATCTACTCTTGTAAGGGGTCCACTCACTGTTTTTTCACTTGTAGATCCCTTTATTTTCATGAAAGCATCCATCCTAAACTATATATAGATACCCTCTTGAACTCTAATTTTCACATATTAATGAAATGAAATTTTATTTAACCTATTAGTGAGTGGAATTTACATTTGAAAACTATTTTAAAACTTTTGTGAACTTTCATATGTCCTTATGGACTTTCCAAATTTATTCATGAACTGTAAAGCACCATTTAGTATGAATTATTAATGGACCACCTCTTGCTCCATCAACTTCCTATACATCCATTTTCTATCCTTATTTCATGGACCATACCTTCTTCACATGCATTCTATTCTTTTTTCTGACATCCACATTCTGTAGACTATACAAGCTTCAAGGATTGTGTTTGATTCCTTGTACTATACTCCTTATGTGGATCATCCTTACTTTGAAGATATCATTTTCTTCCACGTACCGTCTCATATTTTTTGGACTACCTTATTTCGTGGATTAATTCTCCCATGGACCAATTTTTTCATACACCAGCTATACTATCGTATATGAATTATTCTTCAATAGACCCATTTCCTTTGCCTGTAGCAGAGCCCCACAAAACCCTTTTGCGATCTGTCCCATGATCTACTTCACCCATAACGAATCCTCCATCGTGAATATCTTAAGACACAACTAAATTCTATTGGTTAAATGAGGTAATAAAGTTGAAATTTATCTTTCATTAATGATGGGGTAAGTAGACATTATATTAGCAAATATATCCAAAATATTCCATTAATCATTTTTACTCAAGATATTGATGTGGTGAATCCTTCATCGTGTAATACCATCCTTCTACAAACTATTTTCCTTCCACTTTCTATGTAGTTACATTATCCCCTGTGGTGGATGATCTCTTCTATAAATGAAACACTGCCTTTCATCAAGAAACGATAACCATGTGATGAAATTCCAACTATACGTGAACTACTTGGCATCAATAAACTACAATCCTTCCTGTGAACCATTTTCACTACATGGTCCATGTACCAGCCTTCACAATCAGCTAGGCATTTCTATTTAGAAATCATCATTTTTCAGTTTTTCATCATGGTTCTGAATTCTCCCAATGTGGTCCATGAACTATCCTTCACATCTTCCGAATTGTGTACTACTATATAGAAAATCGTCCTTTTCTGAAAAAAACACCCTATTTTGGGGCTCATGAATTTAGAAAACACTAGGATATTGTGCCTCTTTAAAAAACTAAATTTTAAATTACCTTACATAAAAATATGCATTAATTTATCACTATCAAAAATCAAAATCACACCCAAAAATCACTAAGATAAATCTGTGATGGGTTTTTACCATCAAATATTTTCTAGTAATATAACCCTTCATTTTCAAGTCTTTAATATAATATTATTATTGTAAAAAATATAAATTTCTTGAAATAATTTCTACATAAGTTCTATATTTTTCTATATTATAGAAATTTAATTAATCAAAATTAATTACATTTAAATTTTATCATGAACAAAAACTTTATGTTTATAAATACACCTTTTCTTTAATTTTTTTGGATTACATGAACAGATGTTAAAAATATTTTTGAGACAGAATATAATTTGAAATGATAAGATATATTTCATAATTTTAATTAACAGGCCTGAACTATTTAATAATATTTTTTTTATACATTAATATTAAATTACTTATGTTAGAATTAGTTAATTTGGGAAAAATAAAAATGGTATGGGTGATAATTCTCAAAACAATATAATAAAATTAAATTTAAAACATGTCTTTAAATGAATATTTTAGTGATTATCCAAGCATATATCATAAAAAAATATTTTCTTTTCTATAGACCTCTTCAGTTGTGATACATGTACTCCATTATGTTAATTCATAATATTTATGAAAACCCAATTATCGTTGCTTAAATATGAGGCCTCTCACCAACCAATAAATATAAATATATAATTTCAGTTCTTTATTCATAAAAATTCATTCCCATAGATTGATATTTCACTTTTTTTCATTGATTTCTATGAATTTATCCAATTCCCTTTATTTCAAAGGTGTTGTCTAATGGAAAACACAAACATACGAATTGAGTACCAGTTTTCCATAATTCTATTACTTCATGTTTACATTCCAAACTATAATTTTCTCTTTACAATATAATGAAATCAATATTTATTATAATAAATTATATAATTATATATGAATAACTATTAACATCACTTCCAATTATTCATTAATAAAAAATAAAATTTCATTTGTGTGTGTGTGGAATACTAACTTCATAAAGTAACCTATCGCATTTTTCACACACTTTATTTAATATTTATTTAAAAGTTAATATAATATGGTTCACTAACATAAATTTATATAATTATATAATAATATTATTTTTGGAATTAGATTACACTGAAATAATCTACATTCATAATCATTACAATCCATTAAATTTGTTAGGTTCTTCCTTAGGTCAATTTAACCTCCAATGTGAAAATTGATATATATATATATATATATAGATGAATATAAGAACATCATTAATGATCATATATGATTTAAATAGGTAAATAATGATTAAATTTCAGTTCTATAATGGCATCATTTGTATAGATCTCATAAATCAGGATACTAATTTACATTTGTAAACAAAATATGAAATATTATTATCAATGTTTTCATATGAAACGATCGTTAAAAAATATCACATTTTATAAAATTAAGACATTATAAAAACATAGTGATAAAATAATTTCATAAAATTTCATGATATGTGAATGATAAACTTATGGAGAAGATTGATTAATATAACATTTACTATGGAACAAGGTCAATATGATGATGATTACCGAAACATTATAATAAAAGTTAAATACCACAAACAAATATACCTATTTATACATGTTTATAATAATAATAAATCATTTTATAAAATGTTATATATATAAATAAAGCTATAAAATAGTTTATAATTGTAGTAATATTTATTTTACAATATATTTTTGTTCTTTAGTAGAAGCCAATAATTAATTTAACAGTTTCATTATCTCATTTTTAAATCCATGAGACATATTTGATATTACACATAATCATTTATTTTATATGATCTAATTATATCCTCTTGAATTTTCTTCAAATATTCATAAATTTAATGGTATTTTAATTGATAAATCATTTGTTTTATTAAATGGTCATTGATTTAAATGATATTAATTTTTTAATGATTATTGATATATGTACTCATATTTTGATCAATAAATTCTCTTATAGAAATTAATTCTTCCATGATTGGTTTCATTAACAATATTATTCTGTTTCATTTTGCATTATACATGGAGGAAATGATAATTTCGATTCATATCAATAACCTTGATTAATTTCATCTCCTTAATAAAATATAACCATTGAGAATATTTACATCTACATTAATGATTTTTTCTACAACTTTTCATTATTTTTATATTCCACTAATTTTATTATTTATATGTTGAAATACAATTATGTGTTATATGATTTGACATTTATATTTTCCACATATATAAATAAATTTTTTTACACTATTATGGTATTACACTCATAATAATATCCACAAAAACAACAAAATTACAAGGTATGTTTTTTTTCTGAATGTCGATTTCAATTTCTTACAACACCCTTTTTTGGGTGATTTTATATTAATGGTTTCAATTGATCATGTTATTCAAGTCATTTTTCAGTGATACCATTTGAGCTATATTGGAAACTCATTTATCCTTGAGATCTTTTTTATGTGATTATTTATTAATATCAAATGTAAAACATGTGGATCGATGATGATTGTATGGGAGACATATCACGAACCAGTGCATTTGTTAAGGACTTATTTCTCATGAAAAGATTATATGAAAATGTATTGATACTCTATCAAATTTTATAATTAGTAAATGATGCCTAATACACCATTTTTATGAGATTTAGGATGTGTTTATAGGTTTAGTAAGATTATAGAAATTAGGAGGAACGATGACCCTAATATGTTTATAGGATGTTGGTAGTAATTCCCACTCCACTATGGGAATTAATAGAGATGCATAATCTATCATGTTTTGTAAAAAAATTCCATTCTCCATTACTCTATGATTCTTATACCTATTTTTTGTCATTGTCTTATAGGTATGACTTATTTCCCTGACATGTCATATTATTATTCATATGATTATCCTCATTAGATCATGTTTATTATATAATGATTCAATAATAATATTCCATTTTACAAGTATCCATTTTGATATTACATTCCTTGATATTATGACATATTGTAAACACTAATTATTTCATTAGTTAAAATATATATTCATTTTTGCATATTTTTTCTCATTATCTAATGATTTTACATTTGAGGATATGATAATTAATTTATCCCTTATATATATTTCAATCTCAATTATTTATTATGTAACCATTACCATAGATTTAAATATTATTATTCTATATTAGAAGTATTTAAGGTATACAATTATGGTTTTATTATAGATAAAAGTTCACAAGGTATGTGTAATATGATTCTTATTTAACTGATCCCCAAAGTCAATATTCATTTCATTGTGGTATTATGAAATTATGAAATGGTTTTAATGTTTTTCCTAATTAAATGTAGTAAAATAAATATATGCTTCACTAAATTTTTATCAAATACATTATTTTAAGAGACTTTTATTAGAATGAAACATGGATGTATTAGTTTAGGGTGTTATAGTTTGTATCAAATAAGTGGTTGGTTATTTTTTGGTTTAGAATTATTCTTTTTATGATAAGGATATTTAATATTTATTAAAAAATTTAAGTATAAGTCTATGGGACATGTATAAGTATAGGATAAATCTCCATGATTAATAAATTTTAGATTTTTTGGTTCATTAATAAATTACATACCGATCTCGAATTTGGATGTTGGTGTATCATTAATGAACATTTAGAAAATAATCAAGAAAATCATTTAATGTGTATATCCTCAATATTAAAAATAATTCATGAAGAGTTGGATTATGAATTTAAACACGGATAGACACTTCCACGGGAAATTCATAGGTTAATAATTTTCTATTTACAAATAAACTAGTATCTTAATGAAATAACTTAAACAATAAAAAAAATCAAATCATAAAGAAAAAATATTAAACTAATAGTGATTTGGGTTCAACTTTATGATAACCTAATAGTTATGTTGTGAAATTAATTTCATGGATCTGTTTTCCAATAATATTATTTATGATATGTAAACAATGATTTTAATTTTTCATCATCCATGGTAACTATATTTGGAAATTTTAGTGGATGTAGTTAATGAAATTTTGTTAATAATGAATATGATGGCCAATGTTGTTATTCTACCAATGAGAAACAAAGCATGATGGGAGATTGAGTAAATAATTTTTTACTGATTCTCACCCATCACTCTCATGTAATTAATTATAAAAGGATTGTGTTGAGATTTATAAATCAAAATTAGATGAGAATATTTTTATTGAATTATTAATATGGAAACATCCACCCATTTTTAGTGGCTCGTCATGTTAACTTATTTCTAAAGAATTAATCAATTTGATAGAAATTATATTTTTTATTATATACTTCTCAGAATTTTATAAATTACGTAATGTTTCTAATCATTTTGAGGGTTAGGATAAATGATAGTGTACACTCAATAAAAATTAAATGGATAATGATGATATATAATCTATAAAATGTGATGATTTTATGAAAATATTATTCACCAAACATTTCCACCACACTGTTCACATGGAAATGGAGTGAGAATATCCAGAGATTAAATATAAGGATGATTATGCCATTAGGAAATATGTATTAAAATTATTGTTGTATGAAAGTCACACTCCATGTTTTGTCAATAATCATGAGATTGAGATAAAAAGATTCATTAGAGGCGTAATCGCTATCTTCAAATGAAATCAACAATTATAGATTTTTTTATCTATAATGAAATTATATAATGTAATATTATGGAGGAGATTGAATCCAATGAATATTATTATTATATATTAAAAATGGAAAATGTTATATTTTAGAAAAAAAATGGATAAATCTTGTGGAGGAAATAACGATCATCTATCTACATGATATTAATGTGGTAAAATGCACGGAAATAATTCTACAAAAGGAATGATAATATGTATCGAGTTTTTTAGTGATTGAACTCATTTACACAAAAATATGTGAAATGAATATACCATTAAACACTACAAAGAAAGAGAAGTTCACATTAAACAATCCAGTGATTCTACACTTCTTCGATTGAAAGGGAACTGAGTATTATGAAATTTGATGCCCTATTCCAATGGATAAGAAGGTTGGTAGGCCTCCAAAACCTCTTTTCACAAGGTTTAAATGTAAATTTTATGAAATTACTACGACAAATGGATATTGTGGTTATTTGTTCCCAACTATCATCCAGTACATATTTGGGTTTAACTTGTTGTTTTTTATTCAAATAATTCTCTTATAACATGAATGACTTCATAGAAAATTAAATCACACTTTGATAATTATATTACCAATGAAAAAATATTTTTTTATTGCATCCTCTATTGATGATAATAGGAATCTTACATATGAAAATATGGTTATCATGCTTTTGGATGAATTTAATTTTATCATTGAAATCGAATAGATCTGTTTACTAGATGAAAAATGTCTTTGTAACTAAGAAATAGCCTTTAATTTAAAATTTTGATAATATATCAATGATAATATGAGTATAAATATGATTTATATGAAAATTATATACTATGGGTCTTTATATTGAATAATGACAGTCTCTTGGCTCTAATGGTTGGAGAAAAACTCAATGATATCGGAAAAACTATTTTGAGGAAAAATATGTGTTTATTCTATTTGAAAGGTCGATGCATGGAATGAGTTTTATAATTAGTCATTATAATTTTGTTGATATAATTATATATATTCATTATTAGAATATAGATAAAATGTCGCAAAATATTAATGGGTGGGGAGAATCAAACACACAATGATTCTAATATATATCATTCCTATAAAAAATATAACATGTTTGATAACATGGTTTCCATGACACACCGATGTAAATTAATTTAAAAACATATTATATTAATATTTATATGATTATTATAAAAATAATAAAACCATTAATAAATGAAATGGTATTAATCTTTTTTAAATGCTTACCTTTAGATGTTATATAATTAATACGATTTAATATTTAAAATTATTTTTTATTCTTAAATAAATGTTTAAAATTTTCATTAAACTAATCAGGATCATGTATACAATTATTAGGAATATATTTAATTATTAAATATGTTAATTAAAATAATAATGATAATGATATTTAGAAGTAGTATGAAATAATATAGGGAACACATGACTATTAAGAATACCATTTTTTATAACTTTTTTTCATAACATATTAAATTGTAATTTACATGATATATATATATATATATTAAAAATTAATTTTAATATATTAAATTAATTTTTTAATTACCATTAAAAATGTTATCCTAACGTAAGGTTTTTACACTTTAATAAAATACTATATTTTTAGCTGAATAATAAAAAATTATTTTTTTTTAAAAAATTAATAGAAATACTCTAATAATATATAAGTCTAAAATAAAGAATTATAAAAATCATACATGATAAAATATGTTTTACAGACTACAAAACTAAATTTATAAAAAAATATTAATAATTTAAAAGGCACTTTTAAAAAATATTTTTAAAACATTTTAGTAAAAGAAAATTGGTTTTGTATTTTCATTTTATTATAAATATATTTTTAATATTATGTTTATGATTTCTATGAAATCTTGGTATTTTTTATTTTGTTTTTTAAAAATAAATTTATATCATTATTATTAAAAAATTGATAATTCTTTCCTACAAATAATAATATTCCTAAAAATATAATATTTTATAAAATGGGATTTTATGTGTTATAGGCGCTAATGATAAAATGGATATTTCATATAAAAAATATTTTTATGTTATAATATGGATTCCATATTTTAAATTCGTATATATAAACTCTTTAATAATAACCATAATATATGTAGTCATTAAATGTAAATTACTTATGTAAAAATTAGTTAGCCCTATAAAACACAAAATGGAATTAGTGAAAATTATAAGTGTAATGGAATACAAAACACATTTAAATCAACATTGAATTTTAATATTTATAGTATAATTATTTTTATCTTATTCTAAATCCATTATTTTAAAATTTTGAATCTTTTATACATGTGAACCATCTACTCTCTTTATATTAAGTTCATATATTTACAAAAAATGTAATTTTCACCCTTTAAAAAGGGGTCTATCACCGCCCCTTCATGAACACTCCCAAATGTTCGTTTCTACATACAAATATTCCAATTTCTCTTTCCAATTGAATCTTATTTCACATACATTGTATTCAGGATTGAGTATTATATAATAATAACTCATTTTCCTTAGAGTCCACAAGAGGAGAGTACAATTTATCAAGGTGCACACTAATTATCCATAACATCATTTATTTCTATATTACATTTAAATAAATAATTTTCTCACTCCTAAATAATTAAATATTTATTGATTTTTAAAGTATTATTATTTATTATAAAATAATAATATAATAAAAAATTCCCAATTTCCATAAATAAAAAACGAAATTTAATATGAGTGTCTATGAACAATGACCTCTTAAAAGAACCATATATCCATTTTCATACAATTTCAATATTTATAAATAACCAATTAAAAAAAATCCAATAATTAAATTTATATAAATTATAAAAATATGATTCATTAATAAATATTCTAACTCAAAAAAAGAATTTTCATATTTATAACTATAAACTATATGTGATATTATCAGGATTGGGTTTGTTTAACAACCAACATGAAAAATGTAATAAAATATTATCATGGGTGACTATGAGAGAATAATTTGTTATAATATATTATATGTAATATTAATACTGATGTGATTTTTATTATTTAATTATAATAGTAGTATTAAGGTCATTAATTTTGATACCATCTTACATTTGTAAAAATTAAAAATGCATAGATGTAATCAATAGAATAATTAATTATTATAACCAAAATTATAATATAATGAAAGTATAACATTATATTTAATTATTATAAATAATGTTTTGTAACTTCTATGATTTTGGAATGATGAATTATGGTCATAGTTATAACGTCTATGATCCAGATGCCACTGAAAATGGTGGTTGAACCTTCTTTTCCACATGGCCTCAAGTGAAACTTCTCTATTTCCAAAGGCTACCAACTAGGATTTAGGGACTAGGTGTGTCAATGAGGATACTCTTCCTTCATTACCAGATTATCATATCAGAAGTATAATATAACAATTAGCGGAAACAATCTTAGCAGGAGTCAAATGATGTAAACAATTAAAGTAAGATAAGAAGACATATCTGTAACAAGAAGTGTTCATATACAAAATGATAAACATGATACATGTGTCTAGAAAGTAGAAAATGTAATACATTAAAATAAAAGACAATAGAAATTTCTCAAAAAGTACAAAAGTCCAAAAATGTATCCTAGTTGCATTGTAAGCTACAGCTGGGTCCTATGCTCCCTTTCTCCAAAGCCACAATCAATATCCTATACGATGCTTTGTTCCCCTATCATCACTTGGAACCATAGAATCTATGTGGGTCCTCATGGAGGCCAAAAAAGTGTAATAGATAAACATCCTAGAAGATAACCACCCAAATGTATATATAGTTATAGTAATAATAGATGAGTTGTTAATATGTGAAAGTAATAAAGTAATAAAAGTGTGAATGCCCATGGATTATGTCTACATTAATAAATAAAAAAGGATTCCCTCAAGGCTCCAATCAATAAAATGTTTTCCCAAAAACGGCAGCTATAAACATTTAAACAAGTCACACAACTGTGTCTTACATCCTTCTATATCATATAACCCACCGATATAATGATTAATGAATAGTGGAACCCATGGGGTAGGATATAAGGTGTCATGTAACAGATAATCCATGTAATAAGTGTATACCACGAAGGGATAGATCCAAGGTTAAACATACCAAGGAATCCACATCACATCCCATGTACGTCCCCACAAAAACTCATTAAATGTATTGGTAGGGGTCCTTAGAGCATGTAAAAATCACTTGTCCTATGTGATCCCAAACACACTGGATCCAATAGGTAGTAAGGAACAACACATCCCACAAAATCAAGATCCATGGGGAATAATCCACCCAATACATCCAATACAGTGTTCCAGATCCATATAGATTAGTCCTTTTCATTCATAAAACTATTCATTTGATTCATTGAACATATTTATTAGTCCCATGTGAGTATACCAACTCACATAATAATGTATAGGATATGAGTATACCCCCTAATAAATTCCATTTAAAATTAAAAAATCATGTGGGCCAAACCTTCCACATTATCTATTTAAAAAATAAATTTAATAAAATAAGATTAAGTTGATAATATATCTAAATATAAAAAGATAGAAAATCTCCAAGGGAAGGTATTCAAGTCCATTTATGTAATAACAATATTCCTCTAACTATGAAAGCTCTAGGAAACACCCCCATGGGTGGTATAATAGTTTAAAATAACCTAATAACATAAGGTGCTTCCCATGGGTGACCTTGATTCGAGAAAAGGGTGCCCACGCACCAAAATGGAACCTACTGGAATTTTCACTATGTCCGAAAAAGCCTAATAAAAGTATCTCCCTCAAAAGAAAGGCCATTCCAGAATGTTTTAGGGCAAACATATTGACTGAATATCCAAAAACACCAATAAAAGGTGAAAGAAAATCATATACCACCTACCTAGGCTTGGTAGTATAGATCTCGTCCAATATCATGTCCTGACTCATCCCAGTTTAGGAGAAATATGAAGTAGGTATGAAAAATGGGATATTATGGAATGTGTGCCTAAAATAAAATAGCTCAACCAATCTCCAGAACAATTGATTATGGATAAAAATAAAATTAGGCCCTACCGATAAAGATTCTATGAGGCAAACCATTCATATTTTAGATCTCGTATGAATTAATTTGCTCAATCCCTAGGATAGATCATAAATAGAGCTCCAGCGATACACCTCCCACTTATATGTAATGATTCAAGGGAGAACAATATATTTGTTTTAAAACAATTTAAGTGAAACTGATCATTTTTTCCAAAAAATATGGGTCTCATGGTTTAGGTGAAAAATTTTCCTAACCATGGGCCTTTTCATATTGTCTCAAGAAGTCTCTTGGGGGATCACATGGTTACGCATCACAGTTAGACTAATTGTGCAGTAATTGGGTGACAACTTTCTATTTAAAGATTTAAATTTCTCAGATATTCCACATAGTTGTGCGGCTGCTACTGCATGGTATCCAAAACATTGTAGGGCCTACTGCCTCCTCATTCATGAATATTCTAACCACGCACCCAACCCCACATAGTTATAAATTCATCCCATAATTTCTCTCTAATATTTTTTCATGATTCATCTGATAAAAAATATTTCCACGGAGCACGTAAGATGGAATATCTCTTCCATGTATTGTAATGTAAATGGTCATGCTCCCATAGAACCTATACTAGAGGAATTACCAGACATGAATACCATCCATGCTCCTATCAACGATACGAATCAGATGTTCAAATATGATGAACAAAACTATAAATCCACCACCATTGGCAGAAAAATGTGAGACATGTTTGAATGATAATGTCATATGTGAGATACATGGAAGACATCATGCATGGCTCAGTACCTTTGAGGTATCTAAAACCGACAAGCAACAATATTGACTATCTCTAAAATCAATAATGCCAATCAAATCATCGAAAATATTACCATATACTGTGTTCTATCTATGTCCCATCCTTAGAGAAACATAAATGAAAACCCGACACTCAACCAAGAACTGTAGACGTCATCTACATTGATATGTGTATGATTTATGTTGAGATTATATAGTAGAAAACCACATCTGAATCAACTAGTCCTTTTTATAAGTTTTCTGAATGACATGTGGCCCCAAAAATTCTACCCCACTTTTCCCTATATATCTCATGGGTGATTGACATTACCTACCTAATGTTTTCTAATAAGTTTCCATCTCTATGGTCACGAGAAAACTGTTATTGTAGAGGAACTAAACAAAGGGAATATTTTTCTCCTAAGTGACACCAAAATCACAAACAGAAACTCTCATCATGTCCTATACCTCTAATATTGTATTCTCTGACTATCCATCAGTCTAAGGGTGGTATGCAGTGTAACACCCCAAGATTTGTTGATTTTTTTTCAAAATAATTTTTTATTTTTTGACATCGCACAACAATGAAAAGGTTTTTCCACTTAGTAAAACAATCCATTCACATGGTACCACCTTGTAATATGTTATATTAATCCCATCATGGATTTCATTACATAGAAAAATAAGGCTATCATACATTACATGAAAGATTGACCTTAATTGATGGCTTGCATAACCCACAAGATTGAGTGTAACCTATCCATAATCTATTATTATAAATTTAATTATAATGGAATAAAATATATCCTTTATGTTTATGGATATTAATAGTATTAAATATATTATGATAGTATGTGGTGTATTAAAATATAATATTAATTCATTGGTTACCAATTAATGAATATGGAAACTGATTACATATATTGAAAAATATTATTATAGTCATAAAGAAATTGCATCCTAGTAAATTGAATTATTTACTATTGATATGTGAAATTAATGTAATAAATATGTTATATAATTAGTAAAATAAATTCTTTATTCATCAAAAGTATTAGATAGACATGATAAAAGAACAATCCCAAATTTATGCAAAAAACAAATTTTTTTAAGGTTGTTTTACTACCTTTTAATGAAAAAACAAATTTAAATCTATTTTTTGGTAATTTTGTTGATTTATAATTTCAAAATACACTTTATGATTAGAATATATGCATTGATTTTTGGTTATTATACGTTTTTTGTATTTTTATGAAATTTTCCATCTTTTAATAAATAGTTAAAAATATTGAATTTTAATTGAAAACTGATTTGTGATCTAATTTTATTATAATGTTATTTTATATATGTAATTGTGATAATTGTTTATTTAGATTAAATGTTTATCAATTAATCAAATTTACATCATTGTAATCAATTTCTCAATGAAATTAGATATAATTACATTGAAAACTTTTTGAATTTTTTACATTAAAACCCATCAATGTCGTCTCATAAGTGAGATTAATTTTAAATTATTTTTTTCACTAATGTGATTATAATTTGTCCAACTGGATTTAATATATTGAATCATCATAAATTATAATTTATAATAAGTTCAATTTGTATCAAATTTATTTTATGGAATGTGATTAAAATTAATTACATCGATTAAGAGAAAAATTAGATTATTATAGTACCAATCCTTAAATTTAAGACCCAAAACAGCAAAGAAACATGTCCAAAAAAAATTTTATGAACATATTTAGACCATATAATCAATTATATAAACCCAGTTCTATTATTTTATTCACATGAAACATGAAAAAATTGGTGAATTTCTCTCTTCAAATATTTACCAAAGTTTCACTCCACTTCCACAATAAAAGGCCACCACCTCTACCCATTCACCACACCTCTCAAACCGCTTATGTTTGTCCAAGACATACCCAATAAACATCCCAAAACCACACATCTTCCTTTAACCCTACCTTTTGGAATAAACAATCCAAATGAATCATATCGACACAAACAAAAAAAGAGTTACCCAATTTAGAGGTAACATCTTCTCTCAAGCTCATTTCCTTTATTTTCCTTCATCTCCACCACCACTATCATTATTACATTACTGTGTTAAAAAAAATTATACACCATGTAATATGATATTTTTAAGATATCATGTCAACCTAGACTTAGAAAAAACCCCATCTAATGGATATCAAACATATTATTTCCTTGTTTTTCAAATCACAACCTCATTAATCGATGATTGATCATTTTTAATTTACCACCTATCATGGTGGCCATTATGATGGAAAATATATTTATATATTTAGTATATTAGATTTATTATGTCCTTATGATTATGTATTTATTTTTTATATAGACTTAATTTTACATTCCAAATGGTGTTAATACAATAATCTCGTTTGAGGTTGTGTGGACAACCACCCACCCAAAGAGATGTTATTCGTTCACACACCACATTGAATGTATTGAGGATGGGTTTAGTAAACATATGAAAAAATAATTCTACAGGATTCATGATATATATATATATATATCTAAACATATATAGATATTTTATTTACATGTTGTATTTTAATAAGACAATAAAAACAGAAATAACTTTCATGAGTACATCCGACATACCTTCTTCATGAACTATGTATTCCATTTTGTACTTATTTATGATAAAAATTATTATAATATAAATATTATGGATATAAATTATATTTATACCATTATTTCGATTTTGGAATCATGATATAATTACAAGGACCAATGATATAACAAATTAGGACACATGTGAATAACATAGAAACTATTACCTGAAGTGAAAATTAAATATAGGATCCTTAACAATAGGTTAATATAATGTCATAAACCATATATGGTACTAGATATTATAATATGAATCTGTAATTGATATATAATAATATTATTTTTATTATACATGTTTTTTGAATGAGTATAATGATATTCAAGACATAAGGTAAGGGGATGTCATCTCACTTTTAATTTCCAAGAGATGCATGTTATGTTCGCCACATTTTAATATTTTTGTGGTGTAAGTATACCACGATTTCATTATATGAATATTATAAATAAATTTAATTTTAGATACTTTTCCATTTTATGATCCTTATTTCAAGGGGTTAATTGTTTGAAATGTTACCATATCGATAAAATAATTTGGTATAAATTTTCCGTTTTTATGACTCACGTATTGTAATGAACCTAAACTCTTTCTTTGAGGTGTATAAACTTAAATTATACATGTTATATCATGAATCTAAATATTTTCATGATTTTCTATCATAATTTATTTTCATTTATTATATGGAGTGTATTATCCCATGTTACGTTGTTATAATAGTTTATTGAGACCATCTCATTACTTTTTGAGATTGCTTTTGTTTATCTATCATTTGATGAAATATTATGATCTATATCTCAAGGACATTCATGAAATTTATTCTCCTTTAATATTCCATTATATACTCATTTATTGTTACATTTGTTTTATTATTTTATCCAAATTATAGTCAATAATGTGTTTTTATAAAATCTCAACTTTACCCTCCCCTTCGGCCAGAAACCAATGTTTCTAAAAAGGGTTTCCTATAATATTATAACATTATACAATATTCTTTACAAGATATATTTAAGCATTTTTTTCCTTTTCCAATAACATCAAGGGAATATTCTTATCTCTTTCTTATCAAAGTAATTCCTTTTAACCCTTTTTCTGAGGAAAAGGGAATGTTTGTTTTACCTCATATGACATGTACATATTTATTTGCATTATTCCATTGAATATTCATTGAAATTTTAAAGTATTAATAATTAAGAAAATATTTTCAAAAGTAATTTTCAAGAAAAAAGGTTTTACAATGGTTTTCAAGTATTATTTATATGTTTTGAATGTATATTTTTTTTAAAAAAAATAATTTTTAAATAGATTTATGCATTAACAAATATGTTTTAGAAGATTTTAGGAAATTTTTCTGAAGAAATGTTTTTGAATGTTATTTAAAAACTATTTTCCATCTAAGATTACATACATTGATGTTACTCATACAGTTTCTTGAAATGATCTATTGGTTTAGTTCATATCCTTTTTATGAATGAGTTATTCTTAATGATATGGTCTTTATGGATCATATATCTCTTCCATGGGTTATTTTTTTAGGGAATCCATTTTTTTTACGAGATATGATTCAAATAAATGTTTGTTAAACCTATCTATTTTACATAGGTTATGTTTAGATGAAATTTTAATGATACCCATTTCAATTTATGGGTTATTATTTGATGTTTATATGAACTATGATTTTTTATGGTTCATTATATGAATAATTTTCTGTTATATTGTAGCACATGTGTGAATGATTTTACAATGAGATGGGTGGAACCTATATTTCCATTCAACATATTGGGTAATGATATGTATTATATGTTATCAAATGGTACATGGGTTGTATCCCAAATCAGAAAAGAATGAGGTTTTACTTATTGTAGCCCTAGCCCAAAAAGAATGAGGGTGTATGGGTTGTATCCAAATCCCAAAAAAAGTGGGTTTAGTAGTTGTTGCCCAAGCCTGAAAAGAAAGAGGGTATATATATTATAGCCAAAGTATAAATGAATGAGGATACAAAAGACGTATCTCAATCCTGAAAACAAAAATGTACATGGGTTTTATCCTAATGATAAAAGAAAGTGGTAACATAGGTTTCTAGGCCACACCTAAAGATGGTACCTAGGTCAAAGCACTAGACTAACATGTAATAAAGGTATTGGATGGTATCCTTGACATAAATGTTTCTATTCTTATCTTTGTGCCAAAATTCCTATGTCTAATCCTTAGTTAAGATTTCATGGATCCTAATGTTTATTTACTTATGATTCATGTCTTAGGAACTACCATGCATTATCCCATACTCATGTTGATAATTATTGTTTTGTAGGGTATGATCTCCTTATGTTATGATCATGTTATCATACCCCTAATTTAATGTTTAGGATTACATGTATCCCTTGTTAACCCTTACTGAGTATCTAAGCTCACCCCTTTCTTAAGATTCCTTTATATATGTTATGATAGAAGGTTTTAGGTCAAAGTAATTAAGTTGGAGATCATTATTAGACATGTAAAAGTTCATTCACATGGATAGAAGATTTTTTATCCTAGTTTACAAAGACACTAAACTTTTCTGATCCTAAAAATTTATTTTTTTAATGTACTTAATATTCATCTAAAATGATGTAATATCCATGAATGTTAATCCTTGGTCTTTAATGTTGGAATCAAATGATATGTTTAGTAATCCTCTAGAAACTAGGATGGGAGAAATTTAGTGATATCCTTATGTATATTTGTCAAGATATATCTAGGGATATCTGTAAAGATAAGTATATAAATTAGAAAATATTTTGAAAGTATCATGGAATATTTGTAAAGGATATATTACATGGTTTTATAGTAATTAATCCATGCCTAGATACTATATGTAGATGTGGATCTAGACAAAATGTACTTATGGGTAACTACTTCGACATGATGTTCCCTGGCCTGAGTCAGGGTAATGTGGTACATGTCAATGAGCCTTGATTTACACTCATTTTAAAACTCTTAGTGGATATGCTTTTGTAATTCAAAAACTCTGCAAGAACCATCCTAATAAATTTAAATATAATTTTCCAAGGGATAAACTATAAAAATAATATAGTATAACAGTCTATAGAAGGTGTCATAATTTAGAATTCATATAAGAGTCTTTTAATGACATTTTTGTTTCTCTATTTTATAAATATTTCATACTTAATGTTTCATGGATTTATTAAATTTCTGAAACATGAAAGAAACCTCATTAATGGTGATTGTGAGGGATAACACACTTGTTTCTCTCTCAATAATCTAAATGATTTGGGAGATGGAGTGAAAACCCTTATTGATATTCTCACAAGTCTTTCTCAATCTATGAATAATGATTATTAAAGGAGGTAAAAATGTTTTGATGTGTCCTTCATGAGGTATCATCCACTTTCTTTTAGCATGCCATCTAATCCACATGTTTCTGAACACTAGTTTAGAACCACTAAAAAAATATTCTCTTTTCTCAATGATTCAGATCATGAGAATGTCATTCTGGCTATTTATTTCTTATAAGGTGAAGTAGATCATTGGTGGAATGTAATTAAGAATACAAGAAAGGGAGATGAAATTTAATTCATGTATTTGGATGAATTCAAGAACTTGTTCAACCATATGTACTTTCCTGTGTCCCTTATACAACAAAAAGAGGAGTTCCTTGAGTTGAAGAAACATAATGAAAAATGGTTGATACCTATGGGGCTAATTTCATAATTCATTCATGATTTTTGTTCTATAATTATCAATTAACCATAATGTAAGGTTGATAGGTTCTTCAGTTTCTTAAATACAAGTTTTAGAATGGTTTTTTTCAATAACAATATTTGGTATCCAAGAAGAGATTCTGTGTTGTGAAATCAAAGATGAAATAAAGGTTGGAGATATGTATCACTATCTTGGTTTTAACAATAATATGATGATGATGTTAAAAGAACAATCAAAAAAACATTGAGATAGGAAGATGATCATTCCATTGTTCTATACATGTGGAAATAAGCATGGTGATAATTTTATTAAATGGAATATTAAATATTTATGTGTGTAATTGAAGGACACCAAGAGATTGAATGACATAGTGATTGTAAAAAGTTGTATAATGATGTAAATAATTATAGAACTCCTTAGTATGAACCCTCTATAGTTATGTGTTTCAATTTTAGGGAGTTTTGGCATTTAACTAAAAAGTTCCAAATTCTTAGGATTATCAATGAAAATCAGCACCAACAACTTATGATGGAAATGGAAAAAAGGGAATGAATATGTGATCATAAAGGATAATGTGAAGAAAAATAATTACGAATTATCTATTCTTCCTCATTTGGGAATTTTATATTTGATTTTGTAAGAATGATTCCTATAAAAGTATTATTGTTCACCCTTTGGTGAGATTTCCTGAGACTACCTTTCCCAAAATGGATTAAATAATAACAAAATCAGATTTGATATTCAATCGGTACAAGGATGGAACCACATTTCTAATATAAATGATTTTGGTTATATAAAATAGCATATTTTAGGAATAAAGTGTGAATTATAACCTTTTATGGAATGATTACATTAAAATTCAGATTATGTTTGTATTATTAAAGTGTTATATTCCATATAATGATTTTTAAATACTGGATAGTCTATTTAAAAAACCTTGTGTTGATGGTTACTAATGAAATATGGGATGGAATATCAAGGGACACATGATCTATTAGTTATTTATGAATGAAAAGTAACCATCCTTTTTGGATAAATAGTTGAATTATGTTAAGGAATAAAAAAAGCATAATGTTGTCTTGAAAATATAAAAGTATATATTTTTAGGAAAAATCAATAAGTAAAATGGTTATTTAAGCTAAAAATGGTATCCTTTTATCTATGTTTCCAATGGATTAGAGGGTCCTTTAGGTCTGCACATATTTATGGGCATGTGATTGTTAACTTTTTCATTTCCTTGTTTTCTATCACTATTAATCAGAACTTGATATTATGATTTATCTTCCATGTATATGTTTTCTCTTTCCACTTATGATATTCTATATGGGAATCTAATTATGAGTTACATTGGGTAACCATTATTATTCTGACGTCCCCTTTCTATGAGAAGATTTAGTATACATTTTTTTGATGTGGTTTTCTAAGAACGAAATATTCAACTTCTAAACCATTGATAATACAGTCAAATTTTTCGGGTGAAACTCATTCATGGGGGGGGGGGGGTAAATTTAACTGTAATCAGATTTTTGTTAAAATTTACATCAAAATAATTCATCTTTTCAATTCATGCAACACTGAAAATAGATCTTTACCATGTTAATCATTCATTTCAGATAGAACCATCTAAGTGTATGATACACATAATCCCAACAAGGAGTACATTACAAAGAACAACTGGGTAAATGTACATTACATGGAAGAATTACATTCTTCAATGGCTTCCTTAACATGTAAGATTGAGTATAACCTAACTATAATATATTATAAACAAATTTATTATAATCGAATATAACCTAGCTATTAAGTGTATAGTTATGAATATTATAAACTAAATTATGAAAATTTGTGTTATATAATAATATAAGATTAGTTCATTGGTTACTAGTTAATGAATATGAAAAACGATTGAATATAAAGGAAAATATTATTATAGTCAAAAAGTTAATTTTATATAGTAAAATAAATTAATTACTATTGGAATGTGATAATAATTTAATAAATAGGTTATAAATCAAACAAATATTTTTTATATTTACCAAACATATTTGATAGACAGAAGATAATAACAAAACTAACTTTATGAATAAAAACCTTTTTTTACTAAGGTAGTTTTATGGTGATTTAATGGAAAATCCATTTTAAATCGAGTTTTTGGATTATTTATATATTTAATTTTGAAAATAAAATTTACATTCAGAATAGAAACATAAAAATCATGGTTGTATAAATTTTTTGTATTTTTATGAAGGGTTTTATCTTTTAAGGAGTAGTTAAAAATACTAAATTTTAATTAAAAATTACTTTTTAATCTAATTTATTAATATGGATAAATTATATTTCTAAATGATTTAAAATTTTGGGTAGATAATATTTTTATGAATTAATACAATTTAGGTCATTGGAAGTAATTTCACTTTTTAATTGGATATACAAAAATTAACTTACTTATGGATGGTTTTATTTTAAAAATCCACAGTGACGTCCCATATGAAAGAATAATTTTTAATTATTTTTTACAAGTTAAATATTATAATTGGCCTAAATGGATGAAATATTTCGATCCAGATTAATTTATAATGTATAAAATTGTTATCATTTTTTACAAAAATGATTAATGAATGTGATTAAAATTAATTACATCAGTGATGAGTAAAATTTTCTTAATAAGGTACTAAATTGTAAATTTTCCATCCAAAAAAACCTAAACACTTGTACAATACAAATTTTCTAGACATACTTCATCCTTATTATCAATTGTGTTGAGAATGGTGCATTGTTGGATCCACATGCGACATGAAAAATGAGGGTGGAATTATCTCTTCGAATATTTACCAGAGTTCCACTCAACATCCACTATAAAAGGCCACCACCTCTACCAATTCATCACACCCCTAAAACCTATTCAATTCAGACAATACCTTCCCAATACTATTCCCAATATTCCTCCCTTATACCATTAATACTATTTTTGTGCATAACTTCTCTCAAATTATCCAAGTGGCACAAACAAAAAGGAGTTATCCGATATATAGTTAACGTTTTCTCTAAAGCTCAATTCCTTTATTTTCCATATTCACCAACTCCACTATCATTATTACATTATCATGTGAAAAAAATATTGTCCTTAATATACAAGGATTTTGTTATGATAATGGTTATATGAACCCTTACACACACCTCTATCTAATGAATTTGGAACATACTATTTCTCTGTCTGGTGAACTGCTTACTCCCGAATTGAGGGTTGTTCATTTTTCATTTACCACATATCATAGTGGCCATAATGATGGAAACTATATTTGTATATGTAATATATTATATTTATTATTTACCTATTCTTATTTATTCATTTTTCAACAAATATCTTTTTTACTTTCTATTTGGTGCTAATACGATAATCTCTCTTGAGGAAGTGTGGGATACTGCCCCCTCAAAGCGATTTGATTCGTTCACAAACCACATGGATTATATTAAGGATGTATCTAGTGAACTCGTATCATATAATAATTCTACTAGAATAATCATATATATATATATATAAATACAAATATATTTAATTTAGATACTTTCATTTAATAAAATAATAAAAATATAAACATCGATCATGTGTACGTACAGCTTACCATCTCCATGGGCGATGTATTCTATTTTGGACTTAATAATGATTTTTTTATAATATACATATATGGGATATACATGATATTTTAACTATGATTTAAATTCTAGAATCAATTATATTTATTAACATATATTACTTTTATATTTAATAAATATAATTCTCAAATATAATTAATTTCATTTATTATGAAAAGACACCACTTATAGCATAATAAAAAATATCCTCTATGTTCAATTTGTAATTATATTAATTTATAATTTATTAGTAACCATAGAATTAGTTTTATATATCATTAATCCATATATTTACTTGTGTTTTTAAATAATATTCATAACGGCTAATTAAACTAATAAGTTATATCCTATTATATTAAATAATAATATTTTATTAATATATTTTTTCTCGTTTAAACATGTTCTTCCGTGTAATTATATCTATAAAAGAATGTTTTTGATGTGTGATATACAATATTACTCATTAATTCATGAATTTCCTAGTATATCATAAATTTAATTTACATAAAATTTTAATTATATTTTATAGTCTTGGGATATTATATTCTTGTAGACGATTGGTGTTGTCTGTCATACATGCTATCAAATAAAATTTTATTATTTTATTATTTTCATGAATTACATTCTCCCCACCTTAAATAAATTACATCCTCTCAATTTAAACATGATTTTGGTAATAAATTGTTTGATATTTCATATGTTTAAATCCCATATCTCGAGAAGGATTCTTAAAGCTCCCTCTAGAAAATAAGGAATGAAAAGAACAGAGCTCATTTTGACTAACAAATAAATATTTACCTAAATTTTTTAAAATTATTGGAATGTGGAGATTCATATATATATGAAAAACATAAATATTTATATGGGGTGATTGACTCCATCAATCACAAACAATTGAAGGATTAATGGAATTTTGAGGGTTTGAAATTAAAAAATATGTAATGATCTAATGGCCTATTGGTTCACTAAAATTTTCTATCAGGACAATATTTATGTTAAGATACTTTTTCAACTATTGAAAAATTATTATATTTATTATGAATCTATGAAAATATACATACATGAAATATATATATATAAACAATTTAATCCATTCGTTGTTCTTTCATAAATTTAAAATTCATTCATTATATCATGAAATGCATATCAAAAAATAAACCATCATTCCTGATGCACTCAAATACAATTTTAATGAATATTAAGGCCCATATAATAGTGAAATGTCTAAGTACATGTCTCTAACTAATATGTAAATACAATATAAGTAATAAACCAATATATAAACGTAAAAATATAATCTAATGGTTCATCATTAGTACTTATTCGTAATTTTTTTTAAAAAATATATATATTAACTAAGAAATTGTGTATATAAGTGGTGGGAATTAAATCATTATCATCATTTGGTCATAGTTTCATGTCTCGTGGCCTTTCTAGAAATGATGCGGTTCCAGCCATCATACATGTTGTCCACTTCTAAAATCAAATTAATAAAATTCCATAAATAAATATAATGGTCTTCCATAAAATAAGGTTAATCAATAAATCTCCTTTTAACTATGTTTTTTAATACTACCTCAATAAAATATACATTATCTGTTTTATTTAGATATACATCTTTCCTTCATATATGGTTTATCATTAGTAATTTTTTGACATTTTTTCCATGAACCATCCTAGAGGGGCCTGTGCTATGAGGACCCCAATCCTTCCATCAATAGGCTAGGGGATGGTGACTAGCCCCGAGAATTCATATCCAATTAATGGGATGAATAATCCTATGTACCTATACAAATTTACCAAATCTCCATGACACAAAATTATAAAATGTAAACGTAATAACTAAAAAATTCTTTCAGGCCACTATGTTCACACAATATAGTGTGGTAATAAAAATACTGAAATGAATACGAGGATAGAAAACAAGACCACCAAAAATATTCTGTAACTAAAATTCCAACCAAATAGAAAAGATTTATCAAGACTAGTGTTTAAATTGACAGAACACAACTCATCTATTCGGCCTTGATAAGTACAACATAGTTCGGGTCCA
The DNA here is from genome assembly GCA_963277665.1 of Viscum album. Lineage (NCBI taxonomy): Eukaryota > Viridiplantae > Streptophyta > Magnoliopsida > Santalales > Viscaceae > Viscum > Viscum album. The sequence goes on along the minus strand of OY728159.1, from coordinate 888,757,620 downwards.
ACTAGGACTTCGTAAAAGGGTCGAACTTCTACAGAAGACATGACACGTGATGGAAAATCACGTGTAGGTGGGAGTACAACAATACCCAGTAGGACGCCCATAATTTCAAAAGAAATACCATAAATGAAATACCACAAAGGTAATACCATAAAAAAAATAATAAAAATGAAATACCAAAAAAGAAATACCATGAAATAAATACCAAAAACGAATGTACAGTCAGCTCCACATAGTTATATGTTTACAACACATGTAGAAATAATATCCATATATATTTAATCCAAGACCTAGTTTTGTTGTATGTCACAACCAAATACATTTTAAAATATTCTTTTCAAAGAACACTCTTTTTGGGAGAACTCACTTCACACGGAATTATATCATCGTAGACACTCAAATGAAGGTCTAGCTCATTTGGGACCTTCCAAATTGAGAATGTATGGGTCCATACAATGATACACAGAGAGGGGATAACACCTAGAAATACTTTAGGATACCACCGAACACTACCAAACACAATAAGGGATACTACATACCCAATCAGGATTAACCCTCTACGTAGGTGATCATGCCCAGGACTAATCATGTGATTCCATGGATTGCGCACAGACACACTAGGGGAGACACATAACAAAGGATGTCACCCTGTAGATATATAACCAATGCCATTCTCTCATGGGTAATGTTGCTTCCGAAAAACTCTTGTAGTGGTGATATAGGATTGCATTCCATCACCAGGGGGATACATTTCACAACAATGGAATAGACCTCCATAGGGGATTACAATCGAGTGATGTGGATGTAATATAGGAAAATAAGATTAAATATATGACTATCAAAAATTCTCTTAAACTGTATTAGTCGATATTAAAAACATACAACTTATTCCAAAAAGTATGAATCTTATTTAGGGTACCAACAACATAGAAGGATCATCCGAAAGAATTAATCTGTGAATTATATGTCCATATGAAGTTTCAAAAGAAGGGGGGTTCCCTATGCCTATGGACTGACTGCATGATCAGTCCACCGATAGTGTCAGTTAAACAATGTGGTTTACTGACTAGATCATCCTCCCCATGGCTGTTGTGGATGATCAGAACAGTCGAACAACAAGGTAGATAGTGTCCCAACTTCGGCCCAATCGGCTAGGGTCTGATCCAGGGTTTGAACCGCTTGACTCAAACTACCCTGATGGGCCCGACATGTTCGTTCATCCCAAACTACTCTTGAGTGGACAAACTAGTGAGCAATGGTCCACATGGTTGCCTTCCACATCCCACAAGACCAATGATGGAGCTACATCCCATGGCCTTATAGTATCTGCATGCAACCGACTATCACATGCATTGGATTTCTATCACTGCTAACATCTTCAGTGTTTTCCACCACATCTGCCACCTCTGGTAACTTCATTGCAGACACATCGTGTCATTGGACCACTGCCTCACCTCAATGGACCGCCCCACCGAACCCAAGATGGTTGTCCTTTTTGAAGACCATCGATCCACTTACAATGCTTATAATTTTAAACCATCAATGATCATGGCTCCTATAATCCAAATATTCCATTATTTAGCCTATGATGTCAATTTACCTCTAATTTAGGGTTCTAATCACATTAAAAACCACTAGGATAGTTGAACCATCGATACGGGGGGTCAAAAGGTGAAGAAGAAAAATAACAAGGAAATTAAAATCACAAGAAAACCTTGAGGAATGAGCCTCAACATTTGTTTGTGTCAAACTCAGTTTTATTTCATTAGAAGGATAAATGAAGTTGAATTCAAATTGACCTCCATCTAATCTTACAGAAAATATCTCATACCACAACTATAACCATACCGTTGATCAATCTATTTGTAGATTGAACCACAATCATCCTAAAAACAAATAATGGGGAAATAAAATTTATTTAACCACCATACATTGTTTTTGAATTATTTCTAATGAAAGAGTATTGTTGTTTCGTCATCGTGGAATGATTCCTTCGAATCGAATATGCACTGATCATCGCTCCATGATTCATCAAAATTTTTACAAGTGATTAATTTATTCACAACCCATAATATTTTGAAGTTTATTATGAAAACCCTAAATTCCTAACAGAGAAATATTAAATAGAAATGTTCTATTGTTTTGAATTATATATTTCTTAATTATCTTATTCTCATTCTATCCAATGACATCTTTTTCTCTAACGACCTATGTTTACTACTATTATAATGATCCTTGGGTAATTCCACAATTTTGAGCACAATGGTTCCCCGATTTTTCATATATGGGAACCCTTCTAGTGTTTATAAGACTTTTCAAGAAAACAATGCATTTGTTCTATAAAATGTTTAATATTTTCAATCAATTTCCATAGAAAAAATGGGCTTCAGAATCACATGTCAACTCAGTGACTGGTCTCAAAATCATTCCATATTTTTTTATAAATAAAACATTGAATAATATGAGATGTTAAATTCTACCCAACAGGGGGATTTACATCCTTTAAAATCCAAAAAAATATTCAAATAGATGAGGGTAGTGATCATGAATCTTGACCTCCAACACCCATATTATCTCATGGAGATTCTTGTACTGCCACCGGAGACAAAAATAATAATCAAACACCTAAAAAGGATCATCTCTAGCGGATCCTAAAACTCCATTGGGTACGAAGAAAACTTTTCTCTATCCTCAATGTCCATATCACCCCAGTTGATGATTTGAAATGGGTGATGGAAATACCTCCTCAGCTACAACATGTGGAAGATTTTGTGTACCTAATATGACTACAGCGATAGATCCAATAGGTAAACCACCTTTCCAACCATGAGTAGTACATGTTAAAATCTTATGGGCCTCACGGGTAACTTCCCAACCTATCCAAATATTAGTAATACTTGTTGAGGTGAAATCAAAAAGAATACATGCTCTCCTTCCTCATACCCAAATGGTCTCCATAATTTTTTAGAAGAAGAATTATGGTGGATTTTTGAAGTCTTAGATAAAATCCTAGATGATCTAAACTACCTCAATAGAGGCCCACACCAATAGTGGGCCTATGAATGATGACTCTCCTATTTTTTTCTTCTAAACTGGAGACCTAAAATGTCATCCATACAATGAAACAAATGGTTCCATATAATGGAGGAGTGATATCTTTTTTTTATGAAAAATCCTCTAGTGGAAGGTGAATCTTCAAACTATGTCCAAAATTTACCTTGCAAACACATTGAATTTACACCATAAACTAAATGGTGCACTCGGTCTGGTCATCCATCTATGGGTGTAACGTTTTGATGAAGTGAAACTGGGTACCGATTGTCTCATGTATTCACCTCAAAAATCATTATGTAAATAGATAATCACAATCTAAACTATCATCGATGGGACTCCATGAAGTCAGAATATCTCCTATACATAGTGGTTCCCTAATCCCTCTACATATCTCTGATATTAAATTTCTATGAAGTGGGATGACATGATGAGTCAGTCAAATATCAACCAGATAAAATCATGTCCCCAAGACATACATGGTAAACCCATCATTATGCCCATCCATATCCCATAACACATCCATTCTATAACTTCAAGTGGTTGAGCTAAACCCAGTAGAACCTAATTTTGATATTTCACTTGATGAAAAGTGAGGCATAGAGAGAGAAACTCTATAACTCCATTATTCATCATAGGCCACCAAAACGAATGTTAGAGGTCCCGGTATGTCATCGCCATACCAGTATGTACAGTTAATGAGGATTTTGGAACTCCCAAAAAAACTTCTCCTGAAACACCTATATTAAATCTATGCACCCTATGAAATGAACTCATTCTCCCCAACTTTGAAATATCCATCAGGATCTTACCATAAAGAAATCTTGTCATGTAGGGTCTTGTGGTTGGTATCCCAAAGATTCTCCACTCTAAGATACTATAAGAGTATACGAGTGAAAATTGTATATTGGATATATGATGATTCATCTCTATCCACAAAGGATATCACTATTGTGGAAAAATTCTCCAACTCCTCATTCAACAACTACAAACTATATCTCTAACCGAGATAATATTCCACCATGTTCCCCTTCCAAGGAGTATAGAAAATATCAATGTCATTTTCCTAGATGAATAATAGCCATCGCCTCTGCCTCATGTTATGATACTTCTAAGAGAATATATACTTAATAATATTATGGTTAGAGTAGATGATATATGACTCACCCATCAGGTAGTGTCACAAGATCATTAATGTGATGAATACCACTACTAACTCAATTTCACGGGTCATTTAGTTTTTCTCATGGGTTCTCAACTGGGGCGAACCATATGTAATTGATACTTTTCCGTTCATCCGAACCCAATCTAGTCTAGTCGCAGATGAATCATATAACTCCATGTACTCAACACAATCATCTGAAAATATCATGATTGAGTTATTCTTCAATCTCTACCACATCTCCTAAAAGCACTACTAGAACTTCTCCATCGACATCCAAGGTTTCCCCTTTCCTGTAAAATATTCCAAGGTTTATTCTACCCAAGAGAAGTTCGGTATAAACCTTCATTGTACCATGTAAATCCTCGGAAACTCCACCCCTTAGTAACACTCTTGGGAGGCTCCCATGAAAGAAATGCCTCTACATTCGCTGGATCCACTACAAATAATACCTCTAAGATGATGTGTCCTAGAAAATAGTACTCCAAAATCAAAAATAGGCACTTTGAGAGAATTCTAAGGATTTGGTAATATCATTGTGTGTCAAGGAACAAACTTAAGTGTGTATCATTCTCCTCAGCAGATGCCTAGAACACAAGGATTTCATCAATGAAGGCCACCACGAACCGATCAATGTAAGGATGGATGATCTAGGTCATGAGTCCCTTGAACACTAATGTGGTGTTCATCAGAACAAATGGAATCACCAATTACACGTAGAGACCATAACAACATCTGAATTTCATCTACAGTATATCCTCATCCGGTTCTAACAATTTGATATAGCATGATCGGATGTCGATATTCAAGTGCCATTGCACTATTTTCTACTGGTCAATGTGGTCATCGATCATCATTAGTGGATACTATTTCTTCACGACCATCTTGTTGTTGCACTGTTAATAAACATATAAAATCAACCACACACTTGTCTTCATGGAAAACAAAACTGGGGATTCCCATGGTGAAACATTGGGTCTCACAAATCCCTTCCTCGGAAAGCCCTCCAAATTCACCCATATCTTGTGATGCTATGTGGGAGCCATCCAATTTGTTGGAATAGATATCAGTGTCACACTGAGGTTTATATAAATGTATATGTCCATATTCATATGGGGAGGATATCTCAAAACATCATTAGGAAATACATTCTCACACTCTAGTAGAATTTCATGAAATTGAGGACTAATATCATCTACTACATCGTGGGTGAGGAAATTAAACTGATCTATAATTAGATGCATCTAAAGTATGAGTGATTCCATCATACTCTGCCTATGTTTCCCTTTCACCATCAATTAAAAAATTATTCCATCACTGTGGGAACATAATACTCTGCACCTAAAATATTCAATTTTAGCATGAAATATGGATAACTAGTCCATACCAAGAATAATATTGAAAGGTATCGATATGACATTGAAGATCCTAATTGAAAATATCTCCATTAAGGGAAATTTCACACTATAAACAGTAGTTTTGGATCATCTAATCTTCTCATGTATGAGTCTATAAGTGGAAGGGTAAGTCAATGGTTCAACGAGAATCTCTGATCCCCGAACAAGGTTCATGTAATGAATGGAATGACTAGCACTTTTTTTTCAAAACATCATATAAGGTGGAGAAGAGACATATTGTACCTAGTGTCATCCCATATGGGTGAGGGACATAATCCTCCATTGCATATATCTAGCCTCATTCATGACTACAAGCTCCCCAAGCCTAGCATGGATCACATGGAGGTGGTGGTTGTAATAGGTCATTTATATGACCACCTCCTACTACCTTCTCTGATGCTCTTCAGCATCAAATTCATTATAGACCACCATGATCCTACCAAGATATCTTCCTTTGTGGTCCCTTGACTATATAAAAATTAATTATACAATGGGTCATCAATCTCATGAAATTTTTCCTCGACCGCCGGATGAGTAAAACAATCTATCTCTCAGATGACTTGAGCCTCCATCATAGCCATGCACTACTGACCATGAGTCATGGGGTTGTCCCTTGAAGTGAATAACCCACTGGGATCCCTATGAAATCTTTCGGCTACCTATTACCTTGGTCAAAGGCACCTTTTTCCCAATAATAGCTCCCACTTACGGTGTCTTCTCTACTAAAAATAACATTATTAGCATGGCTCACTCAAGTAACCCTATATAGGTGTAAATTTTAAGGGATACCATTGATTCACTCATGTCTCGGCGTAAGACATTATTGACTGTTCAGTCCTAGAAGAACTAGTCTAATAATATATCCATGGAGTAGCATGACATATAAACAAACCTCACTGAATACCACAATACAATAATATTGATCTGATTTAGACGTAGATACTCTTATATTCATACATGTCGCTATGTGGCCGAATATAACTACTCAAAAAATAGACACATAAATTCTATTAATGAGGGAGTTCTCCCATCTTGTGGCTTTTTCAATATTCCCCACCATCACCCCATGGAGCCTCGAATAAGTCACCCAGTGAAAACTGACATCTAGTTAGTTTGGTTCCTCACAAGGTAGAAAACATGGGTCGCTGCCCCTAGAAAAACATCTATCCAGGGGTCTAGTTGACCCTGTACATGTGTGGTTGTTTCCTATAAAACATGTTCAACACAATCTCAAGGTGTTCATCCATAGTTGGTTGTGATAGTAGTATCTACTACTCAACACGTTGTGGTTTAAGTAGAAAACCACCCAATGTTTCTATCTATGTTACAAGCTACTATACAATTTTATCATCCCAAGAACGATCATACTCAAGATCATATAGTGGAATCCTAAATTAATTTCAATGTGAAGGAATCCTAAAATAAAACATGATATACCAAGATCAATATATTATGTCTCAATAGAATACTCAAGAAGGAAAAAGAAAATACGACAATTCTTATATGATGTATGTACCATTTTCACCCCTCAACTAGTACTTTCATTTACAGAGTAAAAAAATAATTGAATTAGAGTCCTAGTGTATGGATACGTCAGATCCATCACCAACACTAGGTTCCCAGGCCTAAAATCCAAACTCAAAGCACTTAAAAAGGTTTCCCTAAACCCACTTCATTGACGCCCGTTCCAAATGTAAAACCAACCAATCTAATATGAATCCATTATAACTCATCCAATATATACCCATTCAATGACTACCAAAATCCCTTCTAAAATAGTAAATGGTCTTGTAAAATTATTAAAGAATGAATAACACATAAATTGTAGTAATTAATATAATTACTTGTACACACACACCAAATCTCCAAGCCACAAAAATATAAAATATAAAAACAATATGTAAACAGTGATTGAATATGAATAAGATCACACAATAGAGAATGATAGTAAATATACTAAAATTTAAAAAGGGACATCATACAAGGCCACAAAAAAAAATATTCTATAAAAATATGTCCAACCTATAAGAAAAGAGGTAGTGTGATTAATTTCTGAATTGCAACAACACACCTCATCTGTCAGGCCTCAATAAGAACTTCTTGGTTCGGGTCCACCTACGACCATGTCAAAGGGTTGATAATTTTCATAGGACACTAAACATGTGGGAAATACTTGTGTTGGTTTTTGTATCTCAATACTCAGTAGGACACCCCAAAACCATAAAGGAAATACCACAAAGGATATTCAAAAATTGAGAATTCAAAAAGGAAATAAAAAAATGAAATACCACAATGGATGATACAGTAATCTCCACACAAATATATATCTACTACACATGTATATATAATATCTTAATATATATAATATTATACACACATTCTTGAGGACATTCCAAACCAATTACTATCCATAGGATTCGGCTCAAAGCACACTAATTTTGGGAGAAATCTCTCCTAAGGTGATGATATCGTTGGAGACAATAACAAAGATGTATAGCTCATTTGGGCTATTCCAAAATTAAAATTCATTGGTCAAAACTATGATAAAAAGAGAGAGGTTCATTCCCAGGCACACTGGGAGATGATATGTACCCAATATTGATCCACCAGCTACCAAGGGTATTAACCCCATGACTAACCAGTGGGATGCCACAGATCGAGTCAAGACACACTAGGTGAATCCACACATCAAATGGTACAACCCACTAAATAATGGAAAAAACCCAGATCTCATAGTGTACGTTGATTCTAAAAAATAGTACTAGAGGTGATATAAGATTCCACTCTAGTTATTAGTTGTGATTCTTTACTCTATAAAGGAATCAACCTCTAATGGGGATTACAATCCAGTGATGTTGATGTAATACATTACTGAACCCTAAAGGATAGCACCAAGGGAAAATATATCAAATAATACTAGTCCATACTATAAACTCACCCCTTATTGCAAAACCAATGTCTCATAACAAGGTTCTAAATTCATAAGATAGCTATTCAAATAGATGTATCATTTGATAGATATGGACATATGAATTTTAAAAATAAGGGGGGTTTAATGGGCCTATAGACTGACCACACGATCGGTCCACCGTCTGTGGAGGTCGACCACCATGATTGAACACCCAGACTAAATGCCGCTACGACTTTCGTGGCTGACCGCATTTGTCATGGATAACCACAGCCCCAACTAAGACTAATGTATGACAATTGGAGTGACCACGGCTCAGGGTGGACCACCGCGGTCGACCGTGGTCCGGCTCTAGCGTAGATGCCCATAGTTCAACCTGGGGTCTGGCATGCTCTGCCTGACCCTTCCCACTGGGTTAGGCGTGTTCATTCAGACGGACATGCTCAAATGAGGGATTCCTTTCCCAGACTATCCCTTGCAGTCACCTTTATCATCCCATGTGGCCATCACAACTGCTATGACCAGTGTCTATGCCCTATCCTACAGCCTCACTACCTATTCACAAGGATGAATTCAGTGTACCACGAGCGACAATCATTATTGTCGCTACCTCCTCTCCTTGATGGACCACCACCTCGCTTTACCATACAGATGAACCATTCGTGCACCAGTGGTACCTTCATCAATGAACATTGCTACCCCTAATTGTCATAATTGAGAATGGTAATAGATCTGGGATCCTTGCGTGCCAATCTACATATATTCATCCTCAATTGTAATTTTTATTCCAATCCGAGGGTCAGACCATATTAGAAGACTCCCAAATATTCAAACCATTCCAACAAGCGGTATAATGATGAAAAAAATGAAGAATGAGGTAGAGAAAATGACAACAATACACTGTGGAAGGAAACTTATCCTTCGTCCGTGTCAGCCACAATCTATTTTTGTTAGAGTGATAAATGAAGAGGAAGTAAAATTCATATGCCGCCAAACCCATAGATAATATCCCATCCCAACACAATGATCGAACCATGTATCAATCAGTTCGTTGAATGACATGTGACCATCATGGAAATAATGAACATTGGAATCACATAGAAAAATACAATACCTTGACGCAAATAATTCAGTGATGAAATATGATCTTTGTGTCATCTTTGTGGAAAGATTACTTCGAGTCAAATGTGTTCAGATCATCACTCCCTGATCTATAAAGATTTATTCATGAGAGTTCATTCTCCACATCTCTAAGGAATTCTAGGGTTATGATGATAAACCTAAATTCCGAACAAATTTTTAATAATGGGAAATTCCACTGCTTTATAAAATAATTTTTTTATTAAATGTTTTTATTTCTATTCCATCCCCCAAAAACATTTTCACCAATGATCAGTGCTGAATAATGTTAACTTTAACCTATGGAAAATATGACACTCTGGTCTCAACATTTTCATAATTGTTTTTATCCCAAAAACCATTCAAGAGTCATTCAATTTTTAGAGAAAACTATACAAACTTTCTGTTAAAAAGTTTTATCATTTTAAAAAAAATGTTTCTTTAAAACTAATCTTCAAGATCACACTCCCCTCTTAGTGCCCAATCTCGAAATAAGTACCTATTATTTAAAAAATATCAGATGAAAAAATCAATGATGTAATAATATTATAGTCAAATACCTCATTATGTTTTGTAATGATAATTTCAATTTTCCAAGGCTTGTCGCATGGGTGTGTCAAACTATGATCACATTAAATTCTATTTTAATGTACCATCTTAAGCTCGAGACAAACCCAAAAAAATTTCAGTGATTTTACCCCTAGTCAAATAAATACCATGCCCACATCCACATTTATTATCTAGATATAGATTTATTTATAGAAAGTCCACATAATCTATGTCTAACAAATTATTTATGACGTGTTTCAATATTTAACCTTAAATTTTAAAATAGGGATATGTTCCCCAATGTATTTTTTAAAAATATAATTCCAATGGTTCATACTAAATATACTGTAATACCTACAGTATTGACATGACTATAGAAAGTCTAAAGGTTTTGTTTACTACCACTACATTTGCATGATATTCTTTAAAATCACATCCCAAATGAACGAACAATTTAAGAGTATTTGTAAAATAGATTCAAACATGAATATTTTATTAGAAATGCATACAAAAATTACAACATTATTTTTTTAGGGAAAATATTATCTTATCTGTCATATCCCAGTATAAAATTAATAATACATTTCAATGAATCCTGGTGAAATGAACCAAAATAAGGGTGGTCATAATTGATTTTAAATGGAATGTACGTCAGATGAAATAATCAATCTTTTAGATTAGTCAATATGGGTAGGTAATAAGTGAAGAAGCATGCCCTGTAATCAATATACTGATAAGGAAGAGTGTATACAATATAGAAAGTTAAACAATAGAAAACCCATTCTATTTAAATATCTAGATAAGGAATAATCAAAATTGAAATCTATGAAACTGAAAACACATTTTATATTATCTATAAATTGATGATTTAATGCGTCGATATAATTTTTAATAGTGAAACAATCATGGATAATAAATACTAAATATTAATGAATGAAATTCATAATCATTGGATTTCATATATCCAAGGAACAATATAACATTATAATCAATACATGTCATAAGAAATTTGAATTTTATTTGTAAAAACTTGTCTATTATTTGTGGAAATAAACCAAAAGGGTTTTATTACATATAATACCATCTGTTGGGACTATCTATGCATTAATGGGATTATATTAAAAAATAATGAAACCATAAGTTCCATGTCCAAATCATTCCTCACACACCAAATAAATGATTTATTTTGAAAATAATACACCTTATCGAATATTCATATAGAGTAAAGGATATAGAATTATCAATATTTTATTATTAAATCAAATTACATTTCAAGTAAATACCGAATGTAAATATGATATATTGTTTAGTAAATTAACATTTCCATGATCCATTATATAAATAGTTAGGGGAAATTCAATGTTCAATGATCATAGAATGTTGAATATCTGAACATGACTAAAAAAGGAATCGAGTTAGTTAATCTAAATTGTATCCTTGTTCAAAGGAACCATAAACTGTCCCAATGAAGAATAAGTATGGAATCAGAAATACTATACCCCATTCGTGTGTAAAATAATGGTGTCTTAATTAAATAATGGTAATATTATAAAAAATATTCTAAAAACATTAATTAGGAAAATATATTTTTTTATTTAATTTTAAATAAATTTTTATAGAAAATAAAATTTCAATTTTTTTAAAAAATGAAACCTTTTAAACTATTTATAGAATATTCGATGATATGATGGTGGGAAAATACGTTTAGGTCATATAGGGTAAAAAGCTCATTCCATTTCTTTTGTAAAATATTTAGAAAAATAACTTCGTTTGAAATAGACAAGGTTATTTTTTCAAATACATTTGTAAAATAATAAAAGTTAAAAATATATTTTTAATATAATTTTATAATGGAAAAACCCATTTTTTAAAACATTTTTTAAAAATAGTATTTTGAGAATAAAAAATGTTCTCCCAATAAAGAGAAAAATAACAACAAGTTTTCTTAATATCATTATTATAAAATATTATGATTCTAAAAGAGTTGAAATTGGTACTATTAATTAAAAAACTTCTTGATTTACCACCAAAGAAAAAAATTTATGGAATTATTAAATAATGATCCAATGATTATTTTTTAGGGAAATTCATGAGTAAATAGTCCTAAAAGTTATTGTGGTGTAAACCCTTGAAAAGACCATAACATTGATTTTAGAATCAATAAATTAATATATTATGTGTGTAAAATGAAAATCATCATTATATATCAATAAATAAAACAATATATAGTAAATAATTGATTACACACATAATCTCAAATTACTAATGGTAGAAATGAAGTAACATTAACCAAGGAAATAATATTACGTTATGAAAATACATTCCACTCTATAATGCTTTATACAAATCCCCTTAGAAGAAATAAGTAAACATTAAACAATAAAATCATTAAAAATGATTGAATAATGATATTACATGTAAAATTGGTAGTATGCACACCATATAAAAAACTATGTGCACAACAACAATGTATATCACAAAGAATGGAAATTTAGACGAAGTCCCTTACTACATCATAAATTTTGAATTGTAATCCATAAGAAAAAAATTAAAATATAATTAAACCCTAAATAACATGAAGATACATTTATTAAAGATATATAATTTAATTTGTGTAGTATAGACATAACAAAAAATAAATCATTGTTCAAAATAGTGTATACCTCATGGAAAGAAAATTGAGAGAAGAATCATATACCTTGTATTTCCTTCCTGATGAACATCATTTAACTTCCCGTAAAATGGATTTAAAATGTCTCTAAATTATCCAAAAACAATACCAGTATTTATAATTTCATATATTATATTCTTATAATATCTAATTACCCATTTTTATCAATCATTTATTATTCACAAAATTTTCGTTGTTAAGAGCCTAGTTTTTTTAAGTATGTTTTGACTTTTTTACTTGATGTAATTATTAATTAGATAGTGATTTATTCATATAATGAATATAATACATGTTTTAAATAATTTAAATTTTCATTATATATTTATTTTAAATAATATATAATATCATGAGGTATAAAATTAAATACAGTTTTAAAGGTGAAGGTAGGTCCTACGTATGAATGAACGCCACTTAAATTTCCTTTTTGAACAAAAAATAATTAGAATTAAATGATATATATGTATATTAAATTATAGTATCATATTTTTTCATATATGTTACATAGGTTTATTAAAACCATCTATTATACATTTAGTTTATAGTGTGAATAAATCACATCACTTTGAGAAGGCGGTAGTCCACACATTCAAAAATGATGTTGTTGTATTCCACCAAAATGGAATGCATAATTTTATTGATATGTAGAAATTCAATAAGAATAAATATATTATATATATAATATATATAAAAAATTCGTCATAATTCCCCCTATTATAGGTGGTAATAGAAGAATAAAAATCATTATTTCATGAGGTGGTAGTTTGTCGTACACACAAACGGTAAGTTCATTACCCATTAAATAGAAACCTGTATGTGATTATTTAAAAACATTAGAGTAAATATATATTAATATATTTAATAATATGTTGTTATTATATAAATAAGTAATGATAATAGTTGAATTGGTGGATGTGAAAATAAAATGAATGTGATCATTGAAAAATATTACTTCATATTCAGATAAATCCATTTGGTTTATACTAAAAGTCTTCCATAGAATTATATCTCCCATGTTGATGATTCTAGGATTATGGGATAGTTTTTGGTATAATATTTTAAAAGATTTTGGGTTTGAAAAAGATATTAATATTTGTTAATAATTTAGAGGGGTGAGTTACATTTTATAGTAGAGGATGTGTGGTATTCTGGTAAATTTTTGAAAAGGGAATTCCACCCACATTTTTATCATTTTGGATGATCCAATAAGAATTTAAATTTGAAAAAAGGGAGTATATGGTTGAAACAAGAAGATAAAATGTTTTTATGAAATATTATAGGTCATTGTGGAAAATATGTTTAAAGTCGAGTCCCATATTAAGCAATTTTTTATTTTAATTATGGTAATTAATTTTAACTACATTTTTCATTATTTTTGGTAAAAAGTATGTTTCAATTATAATAAAAAATAAGTTATTATAATTACAAATATGGAATATATTTTTCCAAATTCCAATAACATATGTGGTAGATGTTAATTTAAATTTAATTCCATATATGGGATGGTGAAAAGTGTTTTCAAAGTATACAGTTTGAAAAAAAATTGACATTTTATATTCAATTTTAATGTAGAATTGATTCCAATAAAAAAATTGTGTTTATTTATGAAAATTTGATCAAATTAATAATTTATAATAATAAAATATTTAATATAACCATATAAATAAATTATATTAAAATACAGTTGTCAATAAAAAAGTAGTATTTTTCACTATTCATCAAAAAATAAATCCTCACAAAAAAAATCAAAAAAGTTAGCCAAACCTAATTTTTATTATTCGCATTCCAAAATAAAGGTTATTTTGAAGTATAAAATATAAATTTTTTTCATATATTGGATTTAAAATATATTTAAAATGAGAATAGGAGAAATGTTCCTTTAAAAAAAATTAGTGTTTTTGAATAAAATTATGTTTGTTATTATCTCATGCCATGAAAATCTATTTTATGAATATAAATAATATTATAAAGAATATATAATATATATATTTGTTAAATTTCATTCACTAATAGTTATTAATGAAATTTATTAATACAAAACACATATTGGAACCTAAAAATAATAACATATCCTTTATATTCAATTTGGTATTATAATAATTTCTAATTAATTATTGACCTATGAATTTATTTTTTGTATAAACCATATATTTACATAATATAGATAATACTATTAATATCATGCAATGTATTGACTATGTTATGTATTTTTATATTAAATAATAATATTTTAAATAATATATTATTGTTATATAAAAACAGTTCTTACATGTAGCACAAGCGATCAGAAAATTTATATATTGAATGTCATAGATGAAAACATAGTATTGGACTCGGTGAAGTCAATATAATTGATTGAATTAATTTAAAATACTAAATATATTTTAAATCATTTAGATATTACACTATATTACATGCATTTTATTACATTTCATACACGCTATCTAATTCAATGTTCTTATTTTAGAATTTTTGGGGATTGCATTTGCGATATCATGAATGTGAAAATGATGTAATAGTAGTATACAAGTTGAATATAAATTCTGATCATTTATTTTTATTTTTCTAAATCACTAAAGAGAAAAAATCATTATAAATTCTGTTATATAGTTCTTTTATGTGATATTCATCAATAAATACTTCCCCCAAGAATGAATAATTGTATGTAGAGGAAGCTACTCATATAAAATAAAAATTAATATGAAAGTAGTGTAGAGAATGTGTATATCATTGAAAAAATATATGAATTATTTAAATTACATGTGTAATATATAATGAAATATTGAAGGTTTTTTTGAGGATATTAAAATGATCCTCTAAAATTAAGCAGTTTCTCAAGAATTTTCACCATATGAAGATATATAATCATGTTTAATTAAGATATAGATTTTTTTAGATCTGATATCATAAAATAATATCAATATATTAATAGTTTATATGAACAAGAATGTTAAATGGAACCCCATAAAGAAGGAGAAGGACAAAAATAAATTTCCATGATGGTACAATTGTAAAATGAAACATCCTAGAAAATGCATGAAGGTTAGGGGAGTTGGCCATATGTTTTGAGATATGGGTCATCTATATAATGATTCTAAGGTAATGAAAAAAATCACTATTATCCAGTGTTTTATCTATAATGACATGTTTCATTATTCAAACTGGTGCCCCAGCATTAATGGAACATAACAAATATAATACCTAGAGTATATTTCCAAAAATATTGAATTATTATAGCCAACATGTATATTATAATATATGTATTGAATGGTACACATATCATCCACTCTAGAAGTAAAAATAAATTATTATTTAATGTTTTAACTACTACTTTTAATATAAAAGATTTTAAAGGTTATCAAATCACCACCTAAATTATTAGATTCTGAGTTGGTTGTTAGAACTTATAATGGTATGCTAATTTCATCTCAAGTAAATATATAATACTCAATAGATATATTAGGTAATGTGCTTCCAAAAAAGGTTGTCATTATTCTTCTAGTTGAATTTCATGTAATCTTTGGCATGGATATCCCCTCAAATTATAGATTCAATTTCATTTCCCATTTATGGGAAGTTACATTAAATGTTACAAATCATCCTATGATATCATATCTATATAATGATGAATGAGAACTCACAATGGTAATTAACTCCATATTTTGGGTTTTTCTACTTATTCATGATATATTTTTATCTTAGATAGCTGGGGTGGAACTCACCATTGAATATATTCCAATTATACAAGAGTTTTTAATTTATTTCAGGATGAGTTTCATAAACTTCCACTGAATAAAGATATTTTGTTTTCAATTGAACTCAAATATGAAAAAACACTTATTTTAAAGATTCCTTATTGAAACTATATTATTGAGTGTCTCTAATTAATGAATAAACATGACTTAAATATTGATAAATGATTCATTCTACCAAGTTCTTCACTGTGGGGTTTACCTATTATTATTAACATGAATGAAACCCAGTTAGTGGATCTTTTCATTAATTATCAAGAAACTAGTATGATCACTTTAATGAAAAATTATCATCTACCCTATATCAATGATTTTTTGGATTAATAATGATGATATAAAATTTTTTCTATGATTAATTTTTGATGTTGTTATTATCTTGTAAGGCTTAATAAGGATGATATATTAAGTGTACCCTTTTGTATGAGGTATAGTATTTTTGAATTTATTGTAATTCCATTTGAATTTTGAATTCTGTAACTATATTCATGGATTTAATTAATTGAGTATTTAGATATTATGATTTTCATTTTTTTAGGCTTTATATAATATGTTATTATATATCTAAAGATAAAAAAAATATTATTGGATTATGATGATGAATTTATTGAAAGTGAATTATTATGCTAAATTTACTAAGTTTGAATATTTTAATCCTAATATATTGATTCATGGGTTTTGTAATCTAAAGTGAGGGTATATTAGTGGAGCATATAAACAGAAGATTTACTATGACTTTTCATAGACCATAATTGGTAATTTAGATCCATTTTTTCCTTTTTTGGAATGGATACTTATGAATCCTTATTAGATATTTATTAAGAATATATAACCCAGTCACCATGTTTACTCAGAATGGGGTTATATTCATGGGTAAAAATTAAGATGAGGGGAGATTTAGATAACTAAAATGATGGTTCACCAATGTGAATGGTCTTACACAAAACATAAGATGAGAAGAAAATATAATATATGGTGATGCATCTGATAGAAAATTATGATTATTCATTAGGAAAAATGATATCATGACAAATAGTGTCTATCAAAAATGGAAAATTTAAGGGTAAAATTACCATAATAGTTATTTTTAGTTAGTAGTGGTAATTTTTTAATATAATGAAATTTCCCAGTCATGATAATTGTACCACAGAATTGTGTAGGGGTAAATAGATGATATCTTTTCTTTTTTTATTTATATATAAAATGACCTTTGAATACTTTTAAAGATTACATTGCCTTCTAAATACAATTAAAATTGACATCCAAAGGAACAGAAGAAATTATAATGTACATTATTCAACATGAATAAATATGGCATTTGTATGGTTTGGAAATGATCCCATGCCACAAAATCCACACACAAAAATACCTTTTATGTGGAATTAAATGAATCATATATTCCTTCACACTCTATTATCATTATGATATATAAAATATTGGCCTTTATTTAATTATCTCAATAGTTAAATATAATGCTTATTAATAAACATGTAATAGTGCATCATAATCAACATCCAAAAATATTATATTTCAAAAGAATTCTTTACATCCTTACACCGATGCCAATTTTTTTTCGGACATTATAATAGACACAATTCAATTTTTCAATCTGATTTTTCTAGTAATATTGATCTATATAGAATATTTTATAACTCTATATGAATATGATTGATACATTTTTAGAACAATCCTGTCAGAATAAAAAAATCCCATTATGATTTCTCTTTCAGATTGGTCAATATGGTAACCAATTGAATTCAATATGGACTCTTCGTGTAAGGTTCTTCTATCCGAAAAAAATAATTATCAATAACCAATAAGGAATCCTCCTCTTCTCTCAATAATTATTCATCACACAAAATACTCTCATCCTTTTTTGAAAAATATAACTATCAGAAATTATAATGTACAGTCACATTATATATGTGACCCAAAGATGGATTTGGTGGTTTCTGAAATTGTTTCCCACTGAACTGAATTTTTTGAATTTAAATGTTTTCCAACATTTAAGATTCATTTATGACTTCTTCAATTCTCCTAAATTTTTTTTCATTTCATCACTAATGTTATTAAATATTATAATAACATCATTTATTCTTCATAGATTCATTATAAACACCAGTCTAATTCGGATTTCCCTTTTCGATTGTCCAAAACTAATTTCATTAATATGGTTATTTATTCCAATTGAATGTGTGAAGAAATGGATAGCATTAAACTTCTCAGAAAACATCATTGTGCTTCTTAATTTGTTTTAACCAATCCGTTTTCTTCTCCACAGTGCTCCATACAAACAGATGAAAATAAAACCAAGAATATTCTTCTTTCTTATATTACTAATATATTCATCAAAATCTAAATATAAATAGTATGCTTATTTTCATTCATTGTTCTTAAAAAATTCTACAAACGATGATTACTGTGGAATTCATAGTCTCATGGCCAACAATCAACAACTACTTCAATAAAAAATAATTCTTTTCTGAATATGATACCAAAGATCATTAAACCAAAATAATTCCTCCCATGTAGATTATGATATAATGAATCTTTTGAATCAACATTAATAACATATTTATTTTCAAAATATGATTCCAATCATTATTTTTCTATGAGGATTTAACTATTTGGTATTTTGGTCTAATTGTAAATTGAATCCTTTATTATAATATTCATCCTCAGCCATATTATGATTAATCATTAAAGCCTCTATACATATATGCATCTCATAATATCATTATAATTTTCATAAGACCATAATGCTTCAAATTCATTAGCATTTTCATACACAAAATTTTGACTGTATTATGAATTCATTGAAGATTTTGATTATATTGATGATCAACTTCAAAATATTCTTACTAATAAGGGAATTTTTTTGACTTATCTATCATTCACCAACATCCTTATGTACATCTCATCTTGAATATAAATGTAATTATTATGATCACACTGAATACAATTTTCAACACCATTTCTCCCGATTCTTTTATCAAGATTTCATCAGAGGATTTATAGAATACGAATGATTTATTTAAAATATTTGATTAATATGGAATTGGTACAATTTTTTCATGGACAAATATTCTAAGACTATTCCCCAATAGGATGAAAACATTTCATTATAGCCTTACAGTGAATAAAATAATTATTCTTTACATGACAACTTCTTCACAATATGATGTACTTTTTTAAACATTATTTTTCCGATTTTAGAAATACAATGGTCAGTATGAATTTCACCAAAAGAATTTAGGAGGTTTATTGTTTTCATAAAATATTTTAAAAACAAATGTATATACTATTGAAAAAAAATCTTCTATCACTTCTACAATTATTCTCCAAAAAATGGGGTCCCATCAATCCCCAAATAATTTTTTCCAACAACGATTCAAAAATCCATGAACAATGTAACCTCAAGATTTTTAATACTTATCAATAATTTCAATCCTATGTGAGATAAAAAAAATTAGGAGATAATAATTATTGGAAGAAAATCCCTAATATCCCAAATTATAATGATCAGAAACTTCTTAATGATTATTTCTCACTTTTTTATCCTCAGATATTCAATATTCCTATAAATGAAAAATCATATATCAACTCCCAAAAATAGTTAGAATAGTTCATAAAAGTATATAATGAATTCAAATATAATCCACAACTCTTTCTTTATAAATGATTTTGTAAGGATATATGTATGGAAAAAAAATATTTCCCCTTACAACACTATCCAAAGGTTAGATGAGGGATATAAAAAAACATAAAAAAACCTTGATGTGAAATATCTTGGATGACCATGCTCAACCTCAATTTACTGAAAGATTCATTCATTAATGGTTTTTTGAAAATGACAGTTGCTTATTCCAATGTGGGAACATAGTCCTTATTTAGCTCATTATTCTCCACATTCTATTTTCTGAAATTATATATGATATCAATATGTTTGAACAAAAATTTACTACTACATTCTTAGTAATGTTGAATTATCTTTAATTATAAAAACCCAAGAGAAAAGGTAACTTAACATTAACAATTATGTCTTCGAAGTAAGTATTCATCCACATAAGTTGGGTATTTTATTATGTAGTAGCATAAAACTCAGCATGAGTTGTGCTAATAGTTACTAAATGTTATTAATTGTATTACCAATAATAATAAAATTTCCCAGAAATATTTATCCAATAGATTTGGATAATTTATCATTAACATTATTTCTCAATAAGAATCAGAATACCAAACAATGTCAATAGATATCATGGTATCATGAAAAATTCTAAAATCTTTTTTGCTTTGATTTATATGATAATTAATCTTCCAACTTGTAAATGTCATTATTTTTTGAGAACAATTTAATATTTAACATAAAGTAACAATATAAAAAGGTAGGGTCCTGAGGTATTATTATATAAAAAAAATCTTCCAATAATCATTAGAAAAATATACTGTTCAACATCCTTATCTTTTCCATAACTATCCAAATTAGTTACCACAGAGATTGGTGTGAGAACTGGTTTCAAATTTTACAAGGAATACATATTCAGAATTTCCTTAGCATAAATTTATTGAGAACCAAAAATGTGTTTCTTCTTTTGTGAAATTGGAATCCCAAGAAATTATTTAAAATCTCTAAGTATAGACATATTATTTTTTTCAATTAATTCATCAAATAAATCAAAAGTTATTTTTTCATTCGAAGCATGGATAATGTCATCAACATAAATAATTATGATTAAGTAAAAATCCAGACTATCATTAATGTAATAATTTCTATCAACTAATCCTTTCATGAAACGCATCTTCCACAAAAAAGTATCTAATTTGGAATAAGATTACCAAATAGCTAATTTTATTTAATTTATAACTTTCTTCAATATGAATACATAACTATCAACATTTGCAACAAAAAATTCATATATCTTTTCAATTTATACTTCCTCTTCAAGTCCCTATTTATAAATGTGGACATTACATGGATTTTTAATATTTTTTAACAACATTTTTATGTCATAGAATGAAAAATTATTATTTTATCAAATATTGAAACCCAATAAAATGCATCCTCAAAATAGACACCATAAATAGTTGAGTAATCATTGGAGACTAATCATTCCACTCTATTTATCACTACTCCTTCATTAATCTTTTTATATAAAACACAATTTATACTGATTGCAATTTTTTATCTAGATTGTGTACAAGATCCTAGGCATCATTATTTTTATCTAATCTAGTTCTTCATTCTAGGATTAAACCCATTATAGGTACTCAAAGGCCTTAGTCACATCATTTTTCTCCAATTTTGATTAAAAAGAATTATGTGAAATTGGTATTTCTATTTGAACCTTTAGATGTTGATCACTAATACTGTTTTGATCCATCAATAGATTCCTAAGCATGAGATTCTTTTCTTTTTTTTTCTTCCCCATCAATTGTAATAGTTGTATTTCATTCTGTTTCTTGAGTATGATTACTATTTTATGCTTCCTTATCAGACGATTAATCATAACTTTCCTTATCCTGCTCGAATTCTTTATCTATATGAGCCTCTTTAACCTCATGAGGTATTTACTTAACTTTAACATCAGAAGAATATAAAATTAATCATATCTCTTTATTTAAAAATCTATAACCTCTTTTTCCATAGAATAGACCAGAAAAACATTATATTCACCTTTTATCTAAATAATTATAAATTTTCTATCTATTTATTTTAAACATTCATGGACCCTTAAAAATTATTACGTAAATTAAGCATTGTGTATTTTTATAAAACATTTCATATGGAGTCATATATGATCATGTATAATAGAAAAATCATTTCTGGATATATATATATATAGCAGTACTCATGGATATCATCCAATAGTAATGAGAAATACTATGTTCAAGCAACATTTTTCATCTAATTTCCATAAGAAATTAATTAATTCATTTTATAAATCCATTTTTTGATAAGTTTATTGGGTGCTATAATCATGCCTAATTATATTCTTATCAAGATAAAAATAAAATTATCAATTCTTAATCTCACAAACATTAATTTTTCTCAAATTCTTCACTAAATAATCAAATTATATCCCATATATCCTTTGAGTACGTTAAAACATTTTAAAATCATCTAACATATGATTCATATAAATAACTCTAGTAATGTGAGTAAAGTCATAAATTAATGTAATTAAGTACATATATCCATTTTTATTGATCACTCTTTGGACCAAAGTTGTCTGAATGAATATGCTCTCAGTGTTGTTTTGAAAAAATCTCAACTTTTACATGCATTGTGTTTGTAATTTTCCCCATATAACAAATAGTGCAACACCAATTTATTCTTTTTTAAAAAATATGAACATCATAGAAATTATTATTCTTTTATGGAATGATCATATTTCTTTGATAGATGTTCCCTTGAATTTTATGCCACAAATAATTCTCTTCTAGTATAATGAAGTAACAAGAGCGTTTCATTTCACCAACATGGAAAATGTTACTTTTTCTACATTGTTCCTCCTATAAATATCATTACAACATCATAACTTTTTAAAGAAATGCTATCTTTTCTATAGATAAACTTTTAGCCTCATCAAAAACATGTAATACACATATAAAATTGTTTTTTATCCCCTAATAATATAATGTTTTCATAGATTTCATATTTTTCCCCAATAATGTATAATACATGCCATTTGATTCTTAAGAATTCATCATTTTCGAATGTCATTAATCCTTCATTAATTTATTCCATATTATTCAAAAAATATAGACCATTTCTATTTGATACGAACACCCACTATTAAGAATCTTATGTCTGTATCCTTTTATATATATCTAGCAGGTTTCATACTATATGATCTTTTTCATTATTCATCAAAAACTTCTAAAATTTTCTATCCAACATTTGTATTCAGTAACAAAACAAGGAAACCTTCTTCATGATGTCCATGTTTTATATGCCTCTCACAAATAGTATCCAATGGTTGTTAACTAAATTTAATTTTTACTATAACATTCTCCTGTTTTATTAAAAATAACTCATAATTATTCTATAGAAAAGAGTTACTCTCCATCAAACTATACCTTCCATACCTTATGTAATAATATTAATTTTGTGCATTGAACTAACCCATATTTTCTATATTTCAAATTCCACCATAATACCAGAAGTATACAATAATAAAACAGTTTCCTATGAAACAACCATACTTAATGTAGTTATAAACAAGTTTCTCAAAAACCGTATCATATTTATTTTCAGTACATTATTAACCACCAACCTTTGTGTTTTCAATCAAAATCTTATTTTTCATCTCAGGTTTATTCTTATCATTAAAAAAATAAGTATAAGCATCTTTTTGGGATTCATAATGCATAAAGAAAATTGGACTTAGGTTATTTAAAATATTTTGAATTATAAATGTTGTTAATTATGGCTACATAGATACCTTTTTCATCATTATTATTTTTTTAAAAACACAAGCATTATTATGAACCTTTTATAGTTAACATTTATTGATCCTTCAAGGATTTAATCTTATGAGAACATTCAAAAAATTTATCGATATATTTTTTGAATCTTTTACAATTATATTCAATGTTAAAATGTTTTTAATAGACCAGTTAAAATCCTATTTTTTCGATCAACTTCACATCAAAATGTTCAATATGATTATTTTATTCCTCAATATATTTCATCAAATAATTAATTACATTCACTAGATTATAAATGTAATTTTGAACAAATTCATTATTTTTTTGTTGAGAAAAATTCATTTTTCAAAATTCTGATTTTTTTCTCATTCCTTAAAATCTATCATAAACATTAATTCAATTTTTCTTTCAGATGTAATATTAATCTGGTTTCTTATTCTTATAAGCTAATACATATGAATTCTTCATTATTCAATATTTCAATAAAAATGTTCTCAGAAACATTCTCAGTTGTTGTTTTTGTTTCACCGTCAATATCATAGTATTCATCATATGTAGATAAGAAATATATTCTCTGGGTTTTGATGAACAATTTATCTTTCTCTTTGGTAAATGATTTATCATTATAACTTTGTTCTTCAATGATCTTATATCCCTTATTTCTTCTTTATCATTATTTTCCTCATTCTTCCATTCATGGAAATTATCCGTAAGTAACCCAATGGTTCTATATTCAAATCATTTCTAGGGAGCTTCCCATTTATATTTAACTATGCCTCATCCCACATTTTCTGAAAACAATGATAAAATACCATCATGATTTTTACATAACTCATTTTCCTAATTAAAACCAATGACTTATTATTAAATAATAATCTCTTTGATATCTATTTATTTGTATCCTTAAAATGTATATCAATTTAAATTTAATTATATATTTTTCCTTTCCCATTTCATTAGTGATATGAGTGCTATGAAAATAATCAATAGAAAATGTTTCATTATTAAAATATTTAAATGCTGAAACTATAACATCAACCATGTAAGGAAGGATTCCTAAAATATTTTCTACAATATTATACAGTTATAAAATTTCACAAAGACATCTAATAGTGATAAAAATGGCATTCACCATGTTAAATATTTCCCTCACAGAATCATAGTGTCCCATTTTTTTTTCTTTATAATTTAGCATATATATTTGCAATTATCCCTTATTTACTTTCCAATCACCTTCAAATATTTTTTCAACTTTCCACATATACCGTTAGTTGTGGAAAAACCCTATACTCTAAGGAATTTTCATTCAGAAATTTATGATAGTAAAACAATATTTTCCCTTCAATCATTCTCAATTTTCTTCTTATCAACATATCTAAGACACAATTTTTCATCAATAGAAGGAAACCTATTTGTCATAGCTTGATGAAAATAATATCCAATACATGTTAGATAGGGAATCATTCTATCATTAAAGATATGAAAAATTTCTCTATTTAAACCATTATTGAAATAATGTTAAAATAATTTAGATTCTCCATCAAAAGTTCTATTTCATAAAATTAGAAAATTATAAATGAAGGAATTATTCAGCTCTATTACCAATTGAAATTTCCAAGTCAATATAGTTATTTTAATAAGAGGGATTGGGGTAAATTAATGATTTTTCTGTATCCTTACATTAGAATCAACCATCAATTCATATTAAAGACTACCTTACCTATAATTGAAATTCAAATACATATCCATAGGGAAAACAATTTACGGGTTTTACTATTGAAAAATAACTAGAATGTTAGTTTTATGGTTTTTAAAAGATAAAATAACCCCTAATCCACTAGAAAAAAATAATTTTGTGTTGAATAAAATGATTAGGATTCTCTCATACACTCGTGTATCACAATGTAAAATAAAACAATGACTGTGATTCAAGTATCAATAAAATTTAATATAAGGTTTTTGTAAAAAATTATTACATTTCTTCTTGATTAATGTTAAAAAATAGGATCCTTTAATGAAATTATTAACATTATTACCTAGAATAATGTATATATTATTTTGGTCTTTGTGATAAAAAAGTTACTAATTTCACAATTATGTTTCCCTAGTAGGATTTTTTAATATGGAAACATTTATAACTATGTCATGATATGATTTAGACAATTCAGGAAAAATCATTCTTGAATTTAGAAATCCTAATATGATTGATCAGTCTAATTGGTTAAAACGTTAAATAGCTAAATAAAATATTATGTCTTCTCCTATTCTTCTTCTATCGAAAACAATTCATCAAAAAATAAATCTAGAATCTTGTTCTTCTTCCTTGTATTCATTAGATCCCTACATTATTTCTACATATTGTTAATAATACATATTTTAGAAAGTATAAAAACGTTCACCTTTAATAGGTGACTGAAATATTGTTGTGGAGGTATTATGAAATTATTTCCCACTCAACCAAAATTTACAATTTTACATGTTTACATGAATTTTGGATACGTTTTCCACTTTTCCAATTTTTCTCAACACTTCTCATTTGTTAATTAACCCTATAGAATCTTTTAAAAAATTATATCATCTTTATACTTTATTTATAAACACTAGTACGATTATGATTTCACATTTTGATTATATTAAAAAGATTTATTAAATATGATGATCCATACTAATTATACATATAATGAAATAGACAACACTAATCATTATATAACACTACATTCCAATTGATCATTATAATTTCTATGTATTTCTTATTTATCATGATGATCCATACAAACTAATAAATTTAAAACCAAGAATAATCATCATTCTCACATTGACAACATATCCAACATTTTCTAAATAATATTATTCTTCCACATTATATTCCACATTCTCAATCAAATTAGCATCCATTGGTTATAATTGATTAACGAGTCTGATGAACTAGTACCAATTTCATAATTTTTCATCACCTTCATTGTTATAGGAATTCAATATTAGTGAAATTTTTGTACAAAATGTTTTACCTCCAATGAATATTATGACATACTGAATATGATGAATCAACATCATCAGCTTCCTTCATTTTAAAAAAATATAATCTTAGATTTATTTCTTTAAGGATTTAAATCTTTTGAATTTTTGTTTGAATGAACATCAAATCCTTATTTGAGATCATCCTCCACAACCTTATTACAATTATTATTCAAACCCACTAAGAAAATTTGCATCTAGTTATATCATGACAATGATCTTCAGACTAGAAATGATCAGCTTCATGGAATTTTTTCTTTCAAAAACTTATACATGTATAATAACTTCCCTCATTAAAATGATTAAATAATATTTCTTCTTAAGATAAAATTTAATTAAAATATAATATACTATTATTTCTCTATCATTCATTGAAATCATTATTTCCTTCTCATCCAGAATATGATTTTCATGATTATTATTATATAGAATTTCATTATCAACACCTTTTATACCCATTTCTTTTTATAGACTTGCATCAAAATTTTACATAATATATATGATTTATAATAACTCATATATAATTTAATCATTGTCATATTTTCATCGTATCAATAAAGTCTCTGATTCATCTCATTTATAATCAAAAAAAATTATTCCAGAATTAGTTTGAATCTATTGAGCCTTCTGTTTTAGACTTCTTCTTCTAAAAAATGTGAACTTTCTTAAACATTATTTGTTTGATTTCATGAACATGGATGCGAGTCTTACATTCACCAAATAAAATATGATGAAATGTATTTTATTCATAATATTTCATGACAACAAAGGACAATACTCTTTTAAAACACAAATATATAACTCCCCAAAATCATCTCTATCCAACATGGTCCCAACATAAAACATATCGAATATTTATTATGGTAGTGAAAGGTGCGACATATAAAAAATTCAAAAATTTGTTATGTTTAAATTTTAATCAATGAATTTAACATTTTATAGGGAAACTGGTTGGATTTGGTCAATGATTATAACTTCTCATGAAATTAAAACGCTTGGAAGGTGAATAGAGTTGATTATCCTCTAAATCTAAAATACCATGCTATTTTATCAATTATAATGATTGAAAAAGATCAAATATTTATTGATTTTTAGAAGTTGGGTAATGAAATCATGATGGAAGAAGAGCAATATTATCTCTCTCAGTTGAACGTTCAACAATCCATTCATTATACCATTATGATGGTGATATAGGAATAAATGAATTTATAGAAGTAAGTGAGTATTTTTCTTGGGTTATACCATGTTTAAGATAAAATTTTATGGTCAATAATAATTTGTTTCGTCAATGATGAACAAGAATAAAGATCCATTGGATGAATATAATTATTCAATATTATCAATACATCTCTTTAGTATGGTGGTGTATTGTTAAAACTAGAAATTTTAAATGAAGAACATTGTTTTTTATATCGTATGTTTCATGAAACATATATCTTAAAAAATGCATCAAATATATTTTATTACATTTAATCTCTTCGATAACATATGGAACACGTACCCCCAATTATATATGACTTGTGAGATAGAATTATTTTGTTACCTAGATATTAATTTGAAAAGTTTGAATTATTATAACTAATTAATGATAATTAAGATTATATTTTGATTAAAAATAATATAGAAATCATTTAAATAAAAGTAAATGTTATCTAAAAAATAATTTCTTTTTCTAAAAGAGGGTTCAATCACACATTTTCCACATAATTTAAAACAATTTATTTCCACATTCAAAAATATAATTGGATTAAATAAAAATAATAAATTAACATAGTATATCAAAATAATATTAGGGTGAAAGTTTGGTAAATTTTTGAAATAAATTTTTTTTGTTCAATACAGAAAAATATAGAATTTTAATTAAAAAATATAAATTTTTTGAGAAATGTACAAGTTAAATTTTAATTTTAATTTTTCACAGTAAAATATTTTAAATAAAAAATCAATTAATACAATTTTGGACATATTAGTCTTTTTTAAATTGATTCTTTTCATTTAAACAATGTAAAATTTTGATCATTTTCTATTTGAAACCCTTTTTTCTCATCGTGCTATCATAATTAATTTAAAAATAAATTTTCTTCATATATAAAAAAATTTGAAAACAAAATGAATTCTATTTTTTGAATCAGAACAGTTTTTATTATCATATACATTCCCAATATTTTTTGCTATAAATTAGAAGTATAAACACTAAATAATATTTACATTAGTTAAGGTTAAAATGGATTTATTCGGGTTCAAATAATAAACAGAAGCGTTAAAATTAAATGAAACATCTATTTAATCAATTATGTAATAATATATCAGAAATATCATAGTTAAGTTTCTAAAATTCACCCTTTGGACCCTTTTTTAATTTTGAAAACATGTGTCCACCATTTTTGTTCCCAAAAAATTTTGTCTTCCCATCAAAAAATGTATAAAATGCCACCCCCTCTCATCTCTTATTAACACATTCAAACACTTTTTCTATGATCATGAATTTAATAAAGCACTTCCAAACTTCTCAAACCCATTATTATATGGCTTATTTTGGTTATAAATATATCATTGGATGGATTTTTGTTCAAACTGAAGGAGGATACCCGAGGAAGAGGTAATGTCCTTTAATTAGTATTTTTAGATTATTTCATCCTCCAACTCCTTAAAATAAAATAAATCCTTGAAGATTTAATAAATAATTAATATTAAATATAATTATATTTTTTACAGTAATGTAATGAAATAAAAACATCTCCAATTATACCAAATGGGTTAAAAATCTTCATTTATGTGTACTTCATATTACTGCATATATAATCTATTTAATTTATTTTTTATTACCACCTATATTGTTTGGGTATGATGATAGATATAATATATATATATATATGACATATAGGTGATAATTATATATTTACAATCATTATATCATTTATTCCTTTATTATTTTCCATTCTGTAATAGATATCATAATATTCCTCATGTGTATAGTGGATTACAACATAACAAAGTGGTGTCATTGTTTTTCACTAACACAATACATGGAATGTAATAATAAGATACTGTTAATAAATATATGTGATATACATGACATAATTATAATACTTATGACATATTAATTTTTTTAAAATATAATTGATCATTTTATTTAATAAATTTTCCCACACTATATGATAATAACATCCTTTTTTTTTGTTTGACATACCACCATTACAAATTAATGTTCCTCTATTTTCATCATCACACCACATTTAGAATATATATATATATATATTTAATTATATTAAATTAAATAATATATTAATTATAATATTATAATTATTATTGTATGATTAAACAGTATATTTTACATTTCCATAATGATTGATGAATATTAGAAATGTTAATAATTCATAAATACAAACTACCCTATCAATGTTCGTAGAATATTTTTTTACTAAATAGTTATTTTTAATTTCAAAAACAGTTTTAAAAAAAATTTGAAAAAACAATAATAACCATTACACAAAACAAAGAAAAAATAGAGTAACCCACATCAATATATATAATACTAAGGATGTTATATTCCAATACATTAAATAACCCTCAATTCCAAAAAGTGGCCTAGTTATCTTGATCGACTTGCAAATTAACTTCAATCTGATTAGTCATTTTTGTCTATGTTTTAATATATTCCTCTAAATTAATCATTCCTCCATTTAAACCTAGAAAACAAATTTGAACATGCTTATCAATCCATTACCTTTTATCTCCATTAATACAGTCATTAATCATTCTCTCATACATCTTGTTGACTACCTCCTTTATAGTGATGATAAATAGGAATTATTATAACATTTCTTTATTTAAATTTAGAACAACTTCCATGTGTTTCTTTCTAACCACTCACATTATCCTCCCTCCTTGATAGGTCCTTCATCCAATATTATATTCTCATGAACCTTGGCTTCAGCCTTATGTGCTATATTGTGTTTATTAGAAGCCTGGTTATTTTTCATTCCTGAAACTGATTCCAAACCTTCAATCAATTTTGATTCCCCCGATATAACATATACCCCATTATTACTTAAAATGACTAATGATATGGTAACTAGTGTCTTTGGGTGTTTTATTAAACTTCATTGTGTTTTGATTCCACCACTTTTAGATACAAATATTCTTACAGCTAATATTCCATTGTTTCCCTTTCCTTATTTGTAGGAGACATCATTTTTCTTAGAAATTAATATTTATTGTTTATAAATGTATAATTGATATATTAATACGAAAATTATATCATTATAATTATTCTCTAGATAATTGATATATATAGTATTCACAAGAACATAAAAATTCATAAAAACCACAAATTATAAAACCTCACAATTAACACATAAAATAATAAAAATAATTCATGATTAATGATGAAAAAGTGATAAGATTATAAAATGGTCACACATAATATTATAAATTTTAATATGATCTTAGAAAAAAAATTTAAAAAATTTATAACTGTTATACATGTGTTTTAAATATATTCAAAAAAAATATTATACACGGTGTAAGGAATTATCTATCGATATCCTTTCATTGAGGGTGAT
This sequence comes from Viscum album, assembly GCA_963277665.1. Classification (NCBI taxonomy): domain Eukaryota; kingdom Viridiplantae; phylum Streptophyta; class Magnoliopsida; order Santalales; family Viscaceae; genus Viscum; species Viscum album. Next base: position 888,726,009 of record OY728159.1, on the reverse strand, counting down.
TTGTATGTTAGGAACCAATTTCATTGATATAGTGATTATTCAACACATTTTACAAGTAATATCATCAATCTATAATAATTAAAAGCATTTGGAGTTTCAATTTTAATTATTTCATCTATGGGGATTTCACATAACTATTACCATGTGGTAAAGAATTTCATAACTCAATTTCTTTTCATTGGGTTATATTAGATCTTCATCGTCACTAACATACCATGATTTTGTGGAAAATGAAATTTGAATATATTAATTGTATCTGACCTTTTTTTTATTGATTTATAATTGATACACATAATCAATTCATTATTTAATTCACATATAAACATTATGATCATTGTAAGGTTGTATTTTTACTATCTCATTCTAATATATATTAATTGATCTTGAATTTAATTTAAAGAAAAATATTTTAAAATTACATAATTAAACCATTTATGTTTCTTGTCCTTTGTGTATTGATGATATTTTGATGTAATATTATCAGTATACATTATTTTTTCCTAAAATGCTTGATAAAATGCATTTAATAAATTTAAACATTGTTTCTCTATTCAAGAACTAATGAATTTTCTTCTAAAACTATATTTATAAAAAATATCCCTTTTAAAATTGAATATTAAATATATATTTTTTACAATTTATTTAATTTTAAAAATATTTTAAAAATAAATATTATTTCATTTTCCAAAAAATATTATGTTTGGATTCTATAGAAAAAATAAAAGTAATCAATATTTTAACATGTATGGAATGAATGTAATTTATATCTATCATGACATATCAAATCTTTTATCAGATTCCTTATATGTTTCAAAAATATGTTTTCATTGAAAAATATTTTCAATTTTTTTGTATATTTTGGTTCAAAAATTTATTACACAAATGAAATGGATATTTTGGTTCAGAAGGTTTTTAAGGATATTTTTATTGTATTTCTATTTATAAATGAAAAAATCCAGTTTCTATTACTCAAATGATTATATGTTTCATTGATACCATCCTTATTCTCTCATTGAATGGATAATATTAATTTTGAACAAGGAATATATTGACATTCAGTGTCTTGATTCCTTTTTGAAGTCATTAACATTCCCATTAACTATTTATTTTCATATTATCATTGGAAAATATAGTTCCCTAACATATACATACTATTTACCGGGGATATTATTATTAATTTAACCATATAAAATTTCTAGATACAGTGTTTTATATTGTGTTTTATTTGATTAACTGAGGTAAACCTTTTTAATGGGTAATATTTATTCAATAAAAACAATTAATTGTTACACAGGTTGTTCATGAATTAAGTATATTAGTCTTTAGTTGAGGATTTCATTTGGAATTCACATGTGGGATGGTCTGTTTTATATATATAACCCTTGTGCATCCATATTATTTTTATGAGTATCAGTGAGCTAGTATAAAATCAGTTGCCCATATCAAATGTATTTGTAAATTATTGATTTAAACTATCTTATAAAAGTTATTAACTATAGAGGAATCATATTCTAGACATATTACATCCAATAATTAATAATTGGAATCATTAATAATTATTTTATTCGTATCCATCATATTTTTGAATTGATATTATATATTGATGCATTTAATTATAAATTATTGATTAAAAGGAATTGTTTAGTTGCAAACCATCATATGTTGATTATTCCTTATCCAATGATGATGGTCATGTTATTGATTAAATTGTATGGGTTTTTAGTAATTTAAAATTCTATAATGACTATTCTCCCATAGAATTAATATTGATATTATATCTAGATTCACTTCCTTAAATGTTTACTGATTTCATGCAATGTCTACTCCGTCATTTATCATTCCATATTTATTATTCTTATTGATTCATTGTTTCTTCAATTGTACATAACCGTTATTTATTATTTATTCTCAGCATTAATTTTATTTATTTTTTTAAGAGAACATGAATTGAAATATTATTAAAATAAATGGATATTCTATATGGAATAATTTTATTCTCAAAAAAAATTATTTTATAAGTTTTGTACTATAGTATAATTTAATACAAGAGTATGTATCATTTTTACTAGAAAAACTAATAGACTTTCTCTTTTGGGATACGGTTCCTTGTTCCACATTCAAATGTAATATAATACAGAATAGCACTGATCTATAGGGTTCAGGTTCAATATAGTTAGTATCATAAAATTTATGTAAAAACCATCAGAATTAGAATTAGAAAATCCTTTATTATAAGAAATTTTACCATATTCTACATTGTGAGGAAAAGTATATAATAACATCGTATAGTTTTTTTAAGGTATTTTTCATGTGTTTTTTCCATGAAATACGTCCATGTATTGATTATACATGTGGACATGGTAAGAGAACATATGTGTCTAGGTGTAATAACTCATTAAATGGGAATAATAGACTTGATCCAGTCATTACCTATTGCATGATAATTATATTTTCATTGAATTTGGTTTGCAATACTCCAGAGAAATTATTAATATAATATATGTTTTCAATTCAAAACATTATGATGGATTTAAGTAGATGATGACAATGAATGAACTATGATAAACCAATGGTGTTTTAAATTGAATTCAATATATCTCAAAATAATATAAAATATATTCTCTATTTTAGAAAATAGAATAAATTAATTAATTGAAAATAAACAATGAAGATACAATATAAGAAGATATATCTCATAATATGAATACATCTCTAGTTTCCATTAACTATAGGTATGAATGGAATTATATGTGTCAATGCCCACTTCTAATGAATATCACTTAGACCAAGGAAAGATCCATTATGACATAAAAATATTAATTCATTTATGTATTTGGATTCAATATATGTATTTTTGATGTATTTTTACCAATGGTATTTTTGTTATATGAGTCATGAATCTTCTAAGGATTGTGTAAAATTTTAGAATCATATATATTTATATCTTAATTAGTATATTAGTTTTTTATACCATCATGGGTTTGTGAGTTTATGATTGATCATATGTTGAATGTATTAAAAAACCCTTTTCTATGATTTATGTTATTGAATTCTTCCATTATTAAGGGTATTTTTTGAGAATTATATGGAAAATATATATTTTAGTAAAATATTATTTTAGGAATAATGCCATTACATTTTATATACCAATGTTTAAAGGTATTTATAACCTTTATGGATATCCCGATCATTAATTAAAATTTAATAATAGTAAAATAAGATTATTTGAATTGTTGAATTAAAATTATCTTATATAGAAAACTATAGTGAAAATATTATTTAATGATTAATTTTATATCAAATATGTTGGTCATATTCTTCTAGAAATGTTATATGATATATAAAAAAAAATTAATCAAAGGATAACAGAAATTCCAGGTGATAACACATCACATTCGGCATCGACATGGGGCTTGAACACAATATCAAAGGAAGATATGTTTCTAACATATTACATTGGACTTCACAATATCAAGGATAATTAGTCAATGATTTTTTTTAAACCATTTGAAAATTATATATTAATGTGGAATAAGTGGTGTAGTTTTTGAAATATAGATATAAATGTATTATTTTGGATAATATGTGAAGAAAATATTTGGTTTATAATGTATTTAGAGACATGAAAACATAATTTTAATTACTTATTTAATATTACAAACCGTTAATGTTGATTTTAGTGCATCCATGATTTAAAAAAAATCATTTGATGGAGTATGAAATGAATTGGATATGGAATAAGGAAGAACTAAAGGTTGAAATTTTCCTTATGAAATGGAATGAAAAAAACTATGTATATAATCAATTGGATATTCATAAACATCTTTAAAACGATCATTGAATAAGATTTTGTCGTATTACCATGATTTATTATTATATCAATGAAACTTTACAAAACTATTTTTAAATGGTTTTTTGTTCTATAACCTCCTCTGGATCACCCACTTTCCTATAATCCATGCACTTTATCACTATTTAGAAATCCTTGTAAATTAGTATTATCCTCAAGGTAATTGTTTTTATTTCTATACTATTGTATCCTACTTGGAAACCTATTAACATGTTATTCCATAAGGCCATCGTACATTCCTTCTCTATTATTAATATGATGTTTTATTAATACCTTTTATGATGTGGTTTTTCAAAAAAATAATTTTCAAAATTAAAAAACCCTTGATTACATTAGGTCAAGATGAAATAGAGAGGATGGAATTTATTTATATTGGGGAGAATGTAAATCCAAAATATTTTTTAAATAAATATTATATACAGTACATTCTATTAAACACTGATTTTAATCAATACATAAAATTTATTTCATTATATTTAATCTCTTTAATGGATATTGGAAGACACAAACCCAAATCTAAATGAACCATTATATTAAATTAAATTATAAAATAGGCCTTAAATTAGAAGCAATGAATATTACTGAATATTCCTAAAAAAATAAAAAAACATTTTATTGACCAAAACCTTCAAAAATTGTATCCTAAAATCTATAACATCAATCGAGAATCCTTATATAGGGAATGAGTACTAACTAAGATGGATTTCAATACAATCCAAATAAGGATACCTAGAGAAGAGGTAATGTCATTCAATGTGTTTTTTTACATTATTTCATCTCTACCTCCATCAATTCTTTTTAAACCAAAATTATATAATATAATTAGTATAATTAATATAATTTTATTTTTTTATAGAATTTACATTATAAACAACCATATTATTTCAATCCAATTGGTTATGAATTCATCATTCATTTGTAGGGTGTAATACCACCTCTTGAACTGATGTCATTATTTTTCCCCTACCTCATCTCATGGGTGGTTATAATGATGGATATACAAAATATATATTATATTTAGATAATAATGATACCTTTAAATTCATTATATCATAGATATAATGTTTTACCATCCATTTCATAGGGGATATGATAACTTTTATTGTGTGTTTGGTACACTACTGCATCATGAAATGATGTTATTCAGTTTTTAATAACACCTTTCATGTAATGTAATAAGGACACATATAATAAATATACTATAAATAAATTAAATATATATGATATTAATGAAACATTTATAATTATGAAGTTATAATAAATAATTTCATAACATAAAATTTTCACTCAAAAAAAGATGATAATAATGTTTGTGTACTAGTGGACAACTACCTTCATGAGGTGTTGTGAAACTCTTTTATTCACCACACCATATGGATGATATATAAAAGAATATTTAAAGTACTAATTTGATAATTATGATATTATTATATTTATTTAATTATAATCCATTATTTTCTACCCTTCCATAACGTTCATTGAAAAAAGAAGTGTTACCCACAGGTATGTAGGATATACCATGTCCAATATCGTAACATAGATCAATATTGATAAAAATAATTCCTGATTGGACATAAAATTATACTTTATGTTTTAATAGGATAATTATTTAATTATTATTATTTTTTAGTTTATTTAACTATAAAATATTCCGAATAAACTCAATAATTAAATTAATGCATGAATGGGAACATATTGAAATTAACAATGGCAATAATTAATATAATGAGATATTATTAATGAACGATTAGTAAGAGGTCATAAAAGGATCATATATTATTTTATAACTTTTAATATATATTTTTAATAAGTAAATATTATTTTAAGACCACATTAATGGTCTTTAATGTTTGTTTGACAAAAAATAAACATGAGTGAAAAGATTCGTTATCAATTCCTTTTTATTGTAAAACATGTTTTTCCCCAATTTAATTTATAGGATGTAAATAGTGTCCCCTAGAATGTAATATCAATTTTTCTTGGTAATCCATTTTAATTTTTTGTTTCAATTTAAATTTAATAATCTTATGGGATATTATTTTAAATATTCTATGTGGTACCATATTTCATAAATGAATTTCTTTTAATTGATTTATTTAACATATTCATTATCATTGGAATTACAAGATAAAGTGTAAAATAATATTAGATTAATTTATATTGTATTTCCACATGTTTTTTTGGGTTTATATTTTATTCAAATAATTTTTTTTCCTATAAATTCTCACTTCAATATTATGATCATTGTAAGGGTTTATTTCAAAATTTTATTCTAACTGAGATTGTTTTTTCATGAATTTTAGTTGATTGAAATTATTTTACCATTATATAATGACCCCATTTAATTTTAATATAATATTTTTATTCATTATATTTTCAATTTATAATATAGTTATAATCTCTTTTTCAAAATTAATGATTGAGAAAATGTATTTATAATATGACCTCATTTTTTACTTTTTCTAGAAAAGTTTTTTCTTCAAAATAATCATTTTTATAAATGTTTTTTTATCATTCTAGAACTTATTATTAAAAAACATTAACCATTACTTCATTTGAAGAATAATATTATAAAAAAAATTAATCTTTATTTTTTTTATTTATGTTTGGGTTATACATAAAACATTAATGAAATCATTATTTTTAAATTCATGAATTGAATATAATTTCTAAGAATCATTTCCACTCAATAATTTTAATAAATAATTTATCTATTTCAATGATTATTTTCAATAAAAATCATTTTAAAAATGTATTATGATCGTTTATTTTTAGAATTTAATTATCTAAATGAAAATGTTATTTTCCTCAATATATGTTTTATGATCTTTTTTATTTCATATTGATTCAGAAGAGACATATTGTCTTCATTATTAATACATTTTTTATATGTTATATTGATAACATACTTATTATTACTATATATGGTTTATAATCATTTCAACCAATGTAATTACTAACATTCTATTTCTTGGTTCATGTTTGTTGTGTTTAACATTCCCATGAAATATTATCTATAAAAGTGTAATTCAAAATTAAATATCCCAGACATATCAATATTATTTATAATTGACAATTGTATTTATTAAAAAATATTTAATTTATATATAAATTTTGTTAATGTTATTTGACCAATTGGTGAAATATTGATAAATAATATTCTTTTTTCAATAAAGATATTTAATGGTATAGAAAATTGTTCCTATGTTAAATTTATTATTTGATATATCATGAATGCTTTGGATATGTCGTTAGGGTAGGTCCTGGTAGTAGATATCCCCAAAATGCATCAATACTCTGAATAGGTGAATCTGTATGAAATTATAAAATATTTTGGCCAAACTAGAGGAGTTTATAAACAATAGTTTAAACCAAGGTTTCGAATGATATTGATGATAGTGGTATCATATGTATAATACATGACATATAATAATTTACCATTTCATAATTAAAAATTAACTTATATCATCAATGATATTTTCAAATTGTTATTATCCTTGGATGCATTTAATTATCCTCTATATAATAAATTGTATTGGTTTTCAGTTCCTTACATTCCATATTGATTATGCCTTACCCAATTGTGATAGTATTTGTATTGATTATTTTGAATGTGTTTTCAATTTTTTACCACACCATATTGATTATTATATATTAAATTTCCATTTTGATATTATCCTAGGAGGAACTAACTACTCAGTTTATTGATTACATGTAATGTTTGTTTTGTTATTTACCTTCCCATATTGATTATTCATATTGATTCATGATATACTCTATTTTACATAACCCTTTCCAATAATTTTTGCCCATCTTTATATATATTTTTCTTATCAAAAGAATTCATGAATTGTAATATGTTTGAAATGAAAAGATATTGTTAAAAGAATAATTTTATTGTTTAAAAAAATTATTTGTTATTTTTTAATAACAAAAAAATTAAGACTCAAGTATATATCTAGTTAACCAAGGTAAAAAAAATTATGTCCATTGGGATTTCATTCCTTGTATCTTATGGAAATTTCATAAATAAGACACTAGAAATGGGAAAATAATTTCAGGGTTGAAAGCATTAATAATGAAATAAAAGTATATTTCATTAGATATAACAAAAAAGGGATATTGTCAAATTTATATTACGATGGATTGTGTGATAGAATGTTAATGAGAAGAGATATATTTATTAAGGGATAGTACAACCGTTACCCATGCCGGAATGGAAATTATAATCATTACCACAGATTTCACCATCATAATACCAAAACATATAAAGGGAATAATTATATATTTTTTATAGTATATCACTCTATAAAATTGGTAAACATTTTCATTTTTAGAAAAATATTTGCATCAACTCATACAAATATAAATTAGAGAATTTATGAGATTTCATAGAGTAACACTCTAATTGGAAATAGATTCATAACCAAGCATTATAATGATGTTCGAGAGCATCCTATAGAATGACCTGTATAGATATATATATTTGACTTTTATATTTTTAATCATCCTTAGATAGATGGTATGAATGAGATTACCATTAATAATCAATAATACCTGACATAATCGACTTAATTGATTTCTGAAGTTCTTGGGATAAAAAACATCATTCTATATAATATTTATACAAATATTTTTTTCTTTGATTATTTTATATTTTGAATTATAAATTATCTTATTTATGAATGTGAAAAACTCCAATGATTTGTGACTATGTCTATAAATGATTTTTATTGGGACATGATGTTTATGAGGAAATGGTAGAGAAATATAGATCCATTCAATACTATATAAGGAAATCAAAATTCAAGAAAAAAAATAATACACCAATATTAATTGTAAACATATATATACTTAATTATGTAAATTATTAATTTGATTAATATCTCCTTAGACCTCATATATGGGGTTCGGAAGGAAGTAAATTCTTAGCCCTGGATATAAGAATCCCGTCAAAATTCTAGATTATATCAGGATTATAAAATGTCATTCAGAACTTCATCCAATCCCCAAATGATTTCACAATGTCTTCCTTGTATCAATGAATAGATAAAATATTCATCTTTTTTCAAATGTACATAACTCAGAGTTTATACAATAGAAGAAAGACATAACATATGTTAAAAAACTGGTGGAAATTTTGGATGATTGAGGGAATGTTCTATAAATAAAATCAACTAGTCAATGTTTCATTGTTAGAGCATAAGATTGATGAAACAATTTTTGAAATTGAGGACATGATTTATTAGAAGATCCTCTGTTATTTTTATCAATGGGATGGAATTTCGATGTAAAATTTCATATATTTTTTATGAATGTCTCATTGTAGGATTAATGATAAATTTCTCTTTAAATAAATCTAATTTAATAGATACCTTTCATTATAAGAAAATGTATGATTAAATGCACCAAAAGAAAAATTTCTATATTTTGAATATATTTATATAAATTATTCATAATTTCATTATCTTTATTCATTGAAATATTTGGGATCCCTCTAAAAAGATATATTATTATTTAAAATGTGAAAAATAAATAAATTTGTAAAACTATTATTTTAATTATGAAAATAATAATAATTTCTATTTACCAATATATATTGGATATGGTATTAATATTAAAACATATATATTTTAATTTTATGAATATAATTATTGTTGTAATGATCAGTATTTTACATGATTTGGATATAAGTTAATATTAGTCAATCGAGGTAAAATATTTATATAGGTATTTAAAAATTTCTATAAAATATTAATTTTTCGTATTTTATGAGTTTATTTTAAACATTCTCATTAATGTCCCAATAATATGGCCACTTGATGGCATTTTTCATTGATATTTCTCATTATAATAATTTATGAAAAGAATAATCACAAATTTTCACTCTCAGGGTTTTGATATAATTAAAATTATTATATAATGAAAAAAGTTTATATGTTTAGTTAAAAAAATATTTCAAATCTATGTTAACTTTTTTTTATTAATTTTAATTTAGTGTAATTTTTATGTGATACAATTAACAAAAAATCCTAAATAACACGACTCATTTCATATGGACATATTGGAAATATCAAATATTTTTATGAATATTTTTTAAAAATAATAATGTTTGAGTGAAATTTATTTAAAATTTAATATTATATATAATTATAAAATATTTTGGATGTGTAATATGTTTATATATGAAGGAAAAAATTCATGATGTCCTTAATGTAAAATTTATGGAATAGTTACAAATTGGAATTCATGATATTTTATGAAAATAATATTTTATTACATAATTATAAAATAATAAAAGTCATAAATAATAACATAAGGATATGAAATGTTATAAAATTTTATATCTTGACCATTTATGTATAATTTTAAAAATCTAAGTAAAATTATAACCCATTAATATTTAAATAGTTTTCAACACGTTTAAGGTTAAAAATGGTTAAAGAATGAAGTTTTTACCAAGTAATGGATCCCAAAAACCCGTTCCATTACATCAGATACTTCTCAAAATATTATCATCCCCGAGAATATAAGAACATCCCAGAAAAGAGAATGGTGGGGTCCAAACTACCACCCTCTAAAGATACGTCTCCGGGAAAAACCACTGAGTTGTTCGAAAGCTGGAACAGAACCCTCCCACCTACATCCATAAATACTCCCATAAGAGTTTTCAACCACAAACATTCAATACAAGCACAAGGGTCACACTTTCCAACACATGAGTTAGGGAGTCCCCTCCTACATGTCAGGATATTATCCGCTTTGGGCGGCACTAACTCGCCTGCACGGTTTTAATCGCATCCACATTAATCCGGCATGATTAGCAGTCAGGTTTTCCCATCATCACACATTCGTATGCACACACACAGAGAATAGGGAACATATCATCTAATAGCTAATCAAAACAATAATTCCATATATTAAAGCACAAGGTACAATCTCTGAAGGATCAAACAAAAACAAAAAGGAAGTCAAAACAGCTTTGGGTACTGAATGTGTAACTGGGCCTCCCATTCACATGTTCTCTCTTCTAGGCCACCATGCCTCCACAACACATGAACCAAGGGGATGGTTCTTCCATGAAGTACATTCTCCTTACGATCCTTGATCTTGAATGGTCATTCTATAAAGGTTGCATCTTCTTCGACATCTAACTCTCCCCAATCGATGACATGGGAGTTGTCGTGTAGATATCGAAGATGTAGGGAAATGTGAAAGATGTTGTGAACATTCTCCAAATGAGGTGGAAACGCAAGCTGATATGCCACCTCACCAACTCATCCCAACACCTCAAAAGGTATGATGAAGCTAGGGGAGAGCTTGCTACACTTCCCAAACCATCGCTGCCCACGTCAATGTAAAACCTTCAAGAATACATGATTCCCAACCTCAAACTCCAAGGGAATTCTCCTACGATAGGCATAATACTTCTACCGGTCATGGGATGCCTTCATCCTCTCACTCATGAGTTGAACCTTCTCAGTGGTGCCTTGCACCACTTCTGGACCATGAATAGTTGCTTCCCCAATCTCTGTCCATGAAACTGGTGAATGAAATGACCTTCCATACAAGGCCTCAAACGACGTCATACCAATAGTGGAGTGGAATCTATTGTTATAAGAAAACTCCACTAGAGGCAAGTTACTTACCCATGATCCCCCAAAATCTAAAACACTTGCCTGCAGCATGTCTTCCAATGTGTGGATCGTTCATTCTGTTTTCCCATCTGTCTGAGGGTGGAAATCCGTTTTGAGGCATAGCTGGGTGCCAAAGTCATGATGTAATCCCATCCAGGATCGTGAGGTAAACCGTGTGTCTCGATTGGAGACAATAGATCTTCATATCCCATGCAACTGCACCACCTCATCGATGCACCTCTCGGCTATGGTGCTCACAGGGATCGACTCCTTAATTTCTTAGAACTGTGCTTATTTTTTCAACTGATCAACCACTACCCAGATGGCATCATAGCCTCCCTGAGTCCTCAGTTTCCCTGTGACGAAGTCCATCAAGATGTCATACCACTTCCACTCGGGAATATCTAATAGCTGTAAGGGCCCTCCAGGAAAATGATGTTCATCCTTTAATTGCTGGCATAGGAGGCACTTTGCCACAATCTCTCCCACCGCCCCCTTACCCCGAGCCCCCAAAACTGTCTCCTCAGGCCTTGGTACATATTTGAGACCCCAGGATGTATCGCCAGAGCCGAGCCATGGAACTCACGGAGAACACCTCTATGCATCATCTCCGGAATGAAAATCCTTCAACGAAAAGTCATCTGATACTGACCATCCTCGAACCATACCTCAAAAGAAATTCCCTAATAAAAACGATACCACATCACTTCCACCTCCGATTCCACCCACTAAGACTCTTCCACATGAACCACTATGGAAGGAACTACAGTCATCTGAAACAGACAACCTCTTCAACCTTCCACCCTTGAATCCAAATGCAAGGCCACTAACTCTTCCATCACTCTCGAAGCATCTGCAGTTTCCCGAACTACTTCCATCTATGATTTCATGCTTAGGGAATCAGCAACCACGTTTCCTTTTCTTGAGGTGTTGGAAATCATGAAATCATAATCCTGGAAGAACTCAATCCAACTTCACTGCCTTATGTTCTGGTGCTGCTGGGAGAAGATATACATCACTCTTTTGTGGTCTGTGAAGACCAAAAACCGCTATCTGTTGAGGTAATGCCTCCACAAATTTAGTGCAAAAATGACTGCCGCAAGCTTTAGATCATGGGTGGCATAATTATGCTCCTAGGGATGTATCTTCCTAGAACCAGAGGAGATCACCCCTTGACACTGTATCAACACACACCCGAGGCCCTTCCCTGAAGCATCATAGAATACCTCATACGCCGCCCCTTCTTCTAGAAGCCTCAACACTAAAGCACTAACCAATTTCTTCTTCAGATTGCTGAAGGATGCCTCACACTGCTAACTACACACGAAATCCTGGTCCTTTTTGATCAAGGTTGTCAAAGGTGATGCAACTTGGGAGAAGTTTGGTACGAACCTCCGATAGTAACCTGCCAGCCCGAGGAAACTACGAACCTATGCCACGTTCTTGGGTGTTGCAAAATAAACAACCACCTCTACCTTCAATTGGTCTACCGCTACTCCCTACTCGGACACTAAGTTCCCAAGGATGTACACTTCTCACATCCAAAACATGCACTTTGAAAACATCCCATAGAGATGGTGTTGTCAGAGGACCCCAAAAACCGTCCTCAGCTGCTCAGCGTGATCCTCCTTTGATCTTGAGAAGAACAGGATGTCTTTAATGAACACGACAATGAACCGATCCAGATACTACCAGAAGACAGAGTTCATAATCCCCATGAACAAAGCTTGAGCGTTCGTAATGCTGAACGACATGACCATAATCACAAAGTGCCCATGTCTTCACCTGAAGGTCTTCCTCAGGATGACTCCCTCCTTCACCCTCAACTGGTGATATCCAGACCATAGGTCGATCTTTGAGAACCATCGTGCCCCTTTCAACTGGTCAAAGAGATCATCTATCCTTGGAAGAGGGTAGAGATTCTTGACTGTTACCTAATTCAGCCTCTTTTAGTCAACGCACAACCATAGACCACTATCCGCCTTCTTCGCAAACAACACAGGAGCACCCTACAGTGACACACTCGGTCGAACAAAAACCTTCTTCATCAGATCGTCAATCTGAATCCTCTAATCCCGTAGCTCCTAAGGCACCATCTTGTAGGGAGCCATCGAAATCGGACGAGCACCAGTCTGCAAGTATATCCCAAACTCGATATCCCGTCAAGGGGGTAGAGTTGTCACCTCCTTTGGGAAGAGATTCATAAACATACTGAAGATCCCTGGTACCTCCACCATATCAGCATCCCCTGACTCTACTAATAGCTCGGCTAACAAGGATAGGAGGGGTTCCTCTCTCCTACTTCCCTTCTGGCCACTCCGCTCGCCGTTGAATGTAACACGTCAGCCACCCAAGTCTGAGAACAGAACCCTTCCTCAGAAGCAGTCGATGATGGAACACACATAGAACAGTTATTCGATGCCTAGGATGACATCATATGTCTATATCTGTAGTAGTAGTAGTAGATCCCTGGCCGATTGATGTGGCCCTATAATCAATCTGCATCCTCTACAAACATATAACAAGTTAGTCTGACCTCCAATAGGTGCACTTAGCACGAGGGGAACTGGAAGCCTCTTGGCATCTAGACCCAGGGCACGAGACAGACCGGGTGCAAAAAAGGAGTGTGAAGCTCTGGTATCGAACAAGGCGTAAGCAAGGGTACTGAACAAACTGATTGTACCTCAAACAACCTATGGTTCAGCTGGAACTGATGCCTCTGCGGTGTGTAACTGTCCACGCCCAGCTCCTCTGCCCCTCGGCTATCGGCCACCTCCCCAACCATGCCCTGGTCGAGGTCCCTTAGAATCTCCCTATGGTCGGCCTCCTCTTGCAACGTCTTCCCTCGGAGGAGCGGTAGCTTGCTGCCCGTACTGCTGCTGCTGAAAGGGCCTAGCTGGAAGCATCTGCTGAGGCGGGTGTTGGGCATGTCCGCCACAGCCATATAGTACTCAGTCTGGGAACTGATTCTAGAGACATCCATGGCTCCTATAGACTAAGCACCTCGGTCCTGGGCCCGAAGAGAAAGGGCGTGGACTGGGGGACCAAAACTGAATCTGCAGCAGCCTACTCCCTGCTGGTCAGAACCTAGAGAGTCCCGATGCTGGAGGCCTGGTGTTAAAGACCTTTCCCTTTGACGGACCTAGCTGAATCCCCTCTCATGACACACCTCCTAGTGCGTGCATCTTCTCTACCACATTTTCCTTATTCTGCACCTCTATGTATGTCGGCAAGGTGAAGGGGGTAACAGCGTACTGGAGGGAAGGTCATAGAACCTCCTCTAAACATCTCACACAAGAATACTCATCTGGAAAGAGGTCTGGAGAAAAGTGAGGGAGATCTTTGATCTTGATCCTCATATCACTTACTGACAAACTCCCCTGCTGGAGGGAGATTAGCTCCTTCCTCTTCACATCTATCATCATAAAAGAGAGCAATTCCGCCCTGAACTCCTTCTCGAAATCAGCCAATGCCACCTCAGCCTCTCTCCTCTCCCTAGGTAGAGCGTCCTCCACTGACGCGCTGCTCTCCACATATGGATGACGACTAGAGGAACCCAGTACTCGGTCAGTGCCCGAATCATGCCGAAAGCTATCACCAGCTCCTCTAGATGCCCTTCGTCTTCATGTCAGAGGTGTTTCCCTCATACTTCACGAGGGTCTACCGCTGGAAAGAACGATGTGTCTTCTGCAACTGATCATCCACCTCTTCTCGATAATCCCTCTACTGATCGGCCACGTGAAAGTCATGGGACTCGATCGCCCACACCACTCGTGGTCGTCTCCCAGGTTCTATAGCAACAAGGTAAATAAGGAATCCCTATGCCCGAGTAGTACAGAATATTGTTCTTACATTTTATTTGAATTCTTTATTTATTTTGAATCCCCAAGACACCAATTAAACATGAGAATACTGGTCATTATATTTCATGTACCTTTCCTAGGGTCTCTACCTTGTAATCAACGTGGCCTCACTTGGGCTTTTGGTAGGTCCAGATTCCTTGCATCGGATCACGGGGGGCCCTAAAATCCCATGTCCTAGGCAGTCTTCCCTAGCCAAATTCATGCACCAAGGTCACCCAACACTATTTCCCTACCATCCCATGCAATACTCACTATTCATAACTCCAGACTCCGTCCTATCTCTCAACCACCCTCTGATACCATTCTGTCATGACCCACCTTCAACAAAAGGAGGGAAGGGTCAGCAGATTGTGAGGCCCTTCCTTCTTCAAGTTGAATGAGTGATAATGTCCCCCGAAACCCGCCTTCAATAGGTCCTGTAGTGGAGACCAGAACAAAGGGTATTGAATCACACACTAAATGGAAGCATTACCCTTTTTCTTTTAATAGGATCAGGATATAAGATAGTAAATCCACAACACCAAAACTGAAAGTCCAAGTATGGCCGAAATTAAACCATTCCCATATGCATGTTCAAAGGTAAATGATACAATTCCCAAAACTCCAAAGGTAATATACAAAGAAAAGGAATACGACAATAGCAACTGCCCAATGGTCCGAGCTTGTATGGTCCCGCATGATCCCTGATATCCTCCTGGAAACCTGAAAAATATTTTATATATGTAGGGTGAGCATAAAACTACACTCAGTTGGAAAAAACTAATGACTCTCATGCACAAGTAAGGATACATTCTAATGCCATGTGGAAAAAGAGATAACCAAACACCTACCAAGGTAAACTATCCACCCAAGCCTCACCAAGGCACACTCCCCAAATAACGCAAGTCAAGTAAATTATATTAATAGCACATCGAGGATTTGGTACCCTGCGCCACTTTCCCACTGGTTAATAAAGACATCTTATGCATCTAACCAATCCTGCCATTCTTAATGCAGTCCCACTACCAACCCCGTCCGCACAGACCTGGGCCACAACCTCACGACAGTTCCACTGCCAAACCCCGCCAGCACAATCATAGGCCATAACCACTATCCCACCCACATGCACCTAGGCCACAACCACCACACACAACCATACACGCAATCACCTTGGTCAGAACAACTACCACCATGCTAGAAGACACCTGGGCCTCATCCCAAAGATACTTGGGAATAAACTTTCCCGCAAACACCTAGGCCAACCACCACAACTACCCTTCCCGAAGATTATTGGGCTAATAATGGACTTCAGGACATCACAGCCTGCCCAAAGATACTTGGTCTATCCGAGAAAGGGAGAAAAAAGAAGCTAATAACCAGCCACTAATAGAAGTGTTGGGAAAAACACCCTCCCCCATGAAATGGTGGTGTTCGGAACTAAGTGCTCAACTTGGGTGGGGTGAGAATAAGAAACATAAGAACTACAAATATATATATATATATGTGTAACAAACAATCAACCCACCATAGGGTTTTCAAAGCCAAACCAAGCACAAGCACACTTGTCCATATTCGTAGGAAGCACACTGCTCACAGCCGACTCACAACTCACCCCCAGAACCAATCCCCATTTAAGGTATTCTTGCTTCCATGTTCATGTAATATCATTTAAATAACGTTATGCACTTTTGGGAAACTAACATCATAAACAAAAACCAAGGGAAAAATTACAGATAATAACAATTTACGCATTCACACCTGGTTCTCTTGCAAAGTCACAATAACAAAGGGGTAAGTGAGATCTCACGAAGTACTGGAACCAAAGAAAACCCCGAGATACAGCCCCATGTTCCCAAAATCCATGAGACAACTATTTCTCAACAATAGAGGATCCCACCCCAATTCATGATATAAGCAGAGTAATTACACAGCCTAAAATTTACAACAAGAGAAAGTATAACAACAGGGGATCCCATCCCCACCTGCATCGCCCCAGTAATCGGCCTACGAAAGAAACAACCGAACCGCTAACACCAACAGAAGGTTGGCCCATGCTGGTATTTTCAGTTTTAAAATATTTAACAGACTCCATGGTTTCAATTCCACAATACTTTAATTGGGGTTATCACAGAAAAAGGGTTGATCCTAGTGCTTTCGATTTATTTAACCGAGTATACGTAATTAACCAATTCCATGTTAGGTTTATTTAAACATACAGGGGTACAAAGGTTCATTAGTGCGCAAGGAAAGACCACCAATGACCATGATTTTTAGTGAGCATTGGCCCGTACAATTCAAATACATAAAAACATAAAAAGAGTATAGAAGAACATCAGTCACACCCCCCTTCATTATTTAAAGGACTATTCATTATCTTCATTAAGTTAGGATTCATCAATTTCCACAGAGGAAAAATCATTCCCACCTCGCATGATACACAGAAGGGGAGACGAAGGATATAATCCCTACCTAATGGATCAAGGATCGATGTTAAGTCCTCATGGGAGTACCCGGAAGTACACAGAATGCGATGTAAGGAAAAAATTGAGGGGTTACAACTCTTTGGGAGGAAGGGTACTCCGAGCACAGAGTGATCGAGAAAAAGAAACGTAGGGAGAAGCCTTTAGGTTACAAAGGCTGAGATAAAATATTCCCGAGATAGTTAAGATCAGAAAGAAAAATCAAAAACGCATAAGAAGCAGGATCGTGGGTTGATCACGCGGCTGGGCCACCCCACGCGTAACTTAAAAGGTCCCCACCCTTCGGGGTGGTTAAAACAGACACACACATCACTAATCATTTAATTTTGATTCCATTAATGAGCATTCATGGGATTTAAAATAGGCTTAAAGGGGTCAAAACATAGTTTAAAAACCAATTTACGTAAAAAGGATGCACTACTAGAAAACCCGTCGGGGTAGGCAGAAGCTACCGGTAGGCGATAGCTACCGGTAGCAAAGAGATACCTGTTGGCGATAGCTACCAGTATCTGAGAGCTACTGGTTGGTGACAGATACCGGTAGCCGAGAGCTATCGGCAGCCGAGGGCTACCCGTACCCCATGGTCACCGGTAGGCTAGGTCTACCGGTAGGATGAGGCTACCGGTAGGCCAAGGCTATAGCTAGGAGTCCTGAAAAGCTAGGATGGCCTTCCAGACCACCCAGAACACCTCAAAATTATATTTTTAACAAGTAATGGACCCCAAAAACTTGGGCCATTGCATATTCTTTCCATAAAACCCCAAATTATTTGTATTTCATAGTACAATATTTTTTCAAATTTTCTAAAAACATCAATCCATAAATAATTCATAAAAACACATTTAATTAGTGTTTAATTTAATAAAATACCATTTTTTTATAAATTATAGATATAGAAAATATCCCATGTTAAATTAATTACTAAGTGATATATAATTTTATATTCAAAAAATGTAATTTGATAATTCTAAAAACATTATCCCCTAATTTAATAATCACCAATATACATGAAATAATTAATAGTAATTTGAATTTGTAAAAAATATATTTCTTGTTATTCCTGGAGACAGATGGGATTAATAAATATCACCCATTAAAAAATATTCATTCCCCATATGTATTCTGAAAATAAGGATACAAATTTATTTAATTTTACATTTGATTTATACACATTTTTAATTTTAAAAAAGGTATTATATTATCAAAAACTAAAAATCTACCCCATAAATTGTTGATCGAGGAAAAAATAAAATGTTGATCAAAATAATGAGGCATCAGTAAGAATGCATTGGTAATAAATAATCATTAATTCCAAACTATTTATAAGTAAATATCTTAATGATCAAATCAATTATTTAAATTGATAAAATTTATTTATATTTATGATTTTAGGATATAATATACTCATGTCTATTTTTGATCATTCAATGACCTAGAATAAAAGTGTTACTAATGATCTTTAATCAAATTATTATCAATAACATTAAATTAAATTTCCAAATTCCATATAAAAATATATATAATGGAAATTATCATTATTAATTTATCTAGAAAATGTGTCAGTGTATTTGAATACTTGATGTCAATAATAGTGTCTTTTTCTTGGATTATTATTTTAAAAATACTTCAATGAATTGAAATAACATTATTCAACTTATGAAAATAAATAATGTCTTTAATATATTACCTTTATTGTCATTCACTTTTTATAATACGTGTCATCAATAATTTTTCTAATGATTTAATATATTTATAGTTATGTTATTCTTATTTAATTTTATATATGATTAAGTAACATTTTATAGTGATGAAATATTTAACATAATTACTGAATAAAATGATTTTACTGATAAAATATTTTCATTAAATCCAGCATAATAACCAGTAACATCAATTATTTTAAGCTTCCAATGATATAAACAATTATCATATACTAAATGTACCATTTAATTTTTGTTTTATTTTCAAATGATAGATTCATCATTCAACGAAACTTATATACAATAAATTATAATAAAAACTATCCAACATCACTAACTTGAATTTTGACAAATCGTCATCTGCAGAAAGAAATTTGTAAAATGTATTATAAATATATGATTATCAATATCATACATTCACATAATTTACATCTTAATATCTTTTTATTGGATTCAACGAAGAATTGACATGATTTAATAAATAATTAAAGAATGGTATAATTTTATGTTATGTTATTATAACACTTTATACATATTTACATTTGTTTTTATCTATATTTTTCTCAACAAAATAATTTGGTAGAGATTGAATTCATCCTTATTATGATCAAAAAATGTATTTGAGTTCTAATTAATTTTATTGACTAATATTCACTAATCATTATTTATTTTAGTTTTTGAAAACCAATTATTATTTTATAATGCTTCAAAGAATTCAACATATAGCCTATACTATGAATATAGAACTTATGTAAATTCCTACCCTATTATTTTCCATTTTTAACAAAACATAATTTCATTTTAGAAACTACCTTATACATATCAATGATATCTAACAAATTTTCAAATCATTTTTCTTATGTTGGAATATATACATGATTTATTCTAGATATTCTCTTAGAATTAAAATGAAATTATTTTACACTAACCAAAAATAAACCAATACCCACTATTATTTCAGAAGTCAAATAAAAATATTACTCAACATTATTCCCTAACATAAAATTGTCAATTTAATTTTATCATATCATACTGTTTTAATATAATCACATGAAAATTTAACAAAAATTAGGTTCAATCATAATTTAAATAAAATAAGGGTCAAAACAACTCTAATATTTTTTATATCCTTATCACTTTTTTATGGAATAATAAAACCTGAATTTGAAAAAAAGTGATTTCCAGTATATGATGATGATTATAGATTTTGAAGTATAACTTGATATAAAAATATATGAATTTCAACCTGATTCTTTATAAAATTTCAATATGTGTCCTTATGGATATGTGTTATAATCATTGATTATATATATATATTGGTAATTTCTTTTAAAAAAACTCTAATTACATCATAGTAAAAACATATACATGATAACAAAAATAATTTCTTTATAACCGTTTGAATCATGTAATCCTACATAACAACAATACTCACAAATGGGAGGAAAACCAAAATCATTAATAACACTCACTAGGTACACAAATATTCTTCCAATATCTTAAATAGAATAAAATTATTCAACAAAAAATTAATGTAATCAAAGTATTCAATATCTATAAACTAATCAGGAATTATTTCTCTTGAATTAAGTTATTTAGATAATCTCATAAATTTTTTAATTTTAGAATATATATAGATAGAGCTTCACCTCACAAATGAACATCAAATATTATGACAACTAGGGAATAATTTTTTGGTTATTCCTTTCCATCATCTCAAATAGACTCAATCCAAGAGATGAAGATGTCATCAACTCCCATAGTTTATTTAAATATGGAATCATTAAAATGAATGTAGTCAAAAAAATAAATAATGGAATGGAATGGAATTATTTTTCAAAATATAACTACCAATAAGTTAAGTTAGTTTATAATTTTCAAATAAAGTTTGAGATATATATTTCCTAGAATGTTTTTTAAATAAATTGTTTATTAAATTAATATATTTAAAAGTCTAGTTAATAATAATGACAAAACAATCCAACTAAAAACATAAGTGCACAAAGTTAAGATAAAAATTAAAAAATTAACCTAACAAGTTTAAAAAAGATACATGTTATATAAAAATTGATATTCCCATAAATTTTAAATACCAATTCCAAGAATGAGAAATATATGAAAAGTTATTGATTAAAAACCTTTATTTTTGTCATAAATTTTGACTTTTGGAGAAAAATATTCATAGGTTATGATGTTTGTAGGAAACAAAATCATCAATAAACTTTTCATTTAAATTTAGTTCTCATAAAAATCCAATTACTTGGAGTTCAAATATATGTATACATTGAATGACTACAATCTATAAAGGGAATAATATTTTCTGACATATCCTCCCAATTTACCCATAGTAAAAATGTTTCATTCATGAGGTATAATAAAATTTTTTATGTATACTAAACATATTGTGAATCTATTTCCATTTTGAAATGTATCCATTTTGTATGGAATAAAATTCCCATTTTTTTACCGATAACTATTTAACTAGTATAAATTATATTCCCAATAAAATTAAGCCTTCAATAGTTTATATTAATCGTATAGTCTCATGTATACCATTAACTGATTCAACTTTTTTCTAATAATTTCCCAACATCCAATCATGAATCTTATAATCATAATAAAATGTTTTCACAAGATAGTTTCCTTCACTATTACAATGAACCATGGAAACATTATCCTTGTTCTATAACATATTAGACATTTTCTTTTCATTAAATGTATTCTTTTTGGATATATATTTTTTTGTCATAAAATTAATCTTTATATTTAAATTACATAGTTCTATTTTCATTTTAAATATATTTTTTTTAAAATTAATCCTTGACTCTTTAAAACTCATCATTAACATTATTTTCTCTATATTGAAGGAAATGTACATAAACTTACATTTCGTTGAGTCTAAGAGAAATAGAAACTTCATTATACTTAATTTAATAATAAAATAAATTATATAATCATTTTTAATCAATTATAAAATATGAATATTCATTAATAGATATTTTATAAATAATTTTTCAATATTTTAATAAAATATTATAATTTTTATATATTATTTTAACATCATAGGTTCATAAAGAATATGATATTTTCATATTTATAAATATTTTTGAATTAAATATTAATTTTTATTTAAAAAGTATTCTCTGTTTGATGGTCCCCGAGATACACAACAATGGGTTTCTCCGAAATCGTATGTTGCACACCAGGTGAGTCGTACTGAAAAATAATAATTAATATTATTTTAAATGGTAGTTACCACCAAGCTGTTGTATTAAATGGAATTAACAAAACGAACTAAAATATGATTTTAAATTCTTGTTAAATGTATTTAAATTTATAAGTTAAATTTTAGTTTATTAAAATTATAATGAATCCAATTTTGAGTATAAATACTCTAATATTTTTAAAAGGTAGTTTTACCACATTTTTATAGGAACCATTTTTAAATCAATTTTTTTCATTTTTATATCTTCCATTTAGCAAAATAAACAACTTAATTATAATAGGGGAATACAAATATACATTGGGTAATTTTTTGGTATTTTTATGAAAAATTTCATTTTCTAATTAATTTTGAAAAATACTACATTTTATGTCAAAATTGACTTTTCATCTAGTTTTTTAATATAATTTTATTTTGATTTTAATTATTTTTAAAGTTTAATTTGTTTAATTTTTTTTCATTTAATCATATTTTGTTCATTTTATGTAATTCTACTTTTAAATTGGGCATAAAACATGTCAATCTTTTCGTAGTTTTTACTTCTTCAAAACCATCTTTTTTGTTTTGACAATAAGAATTAATTTTAAATTAATAATTGAAACTTTTGTGATTTTAATTTAGAGAAATGGATTCCATATTTGGAATCATGAGATATAAATTGTGTAAATACGAAACTTTTAATCTTAGGCATTATAAATAGTAACTTCAATAAATATTTTATTTTCCATTGTTAAAGGGTAAATATGGTAAATAAGTATAAAAAGTATTATAATAATAATATTAAATTACCCTAACACATTTCATAAAACTATTATATAAAATATTTCTAACTATTAGAATTATTTGGTATATTTGTGGACCCCATATAGCCCCTTTAGTCTGAAAATGTCATTTAATTATGTTTAATTTGATGGTAAGGAAAATATAACCTAAATAATTTTCATTAGTTAAAAAACTTTTATATGGGTTATATAAGTTATTTTTTATACTATAAATATTAATTTGAGAGTTTAATAGAATTACTACATCATTTTATTTTATTAATTATTTTCAGATAACAAATCAATTAATTTATTTTTGCCGTAATAATGATGATGTGGATTCCTAATTAATGAATTATTTAAATAAATGAAATTATAAATATTAAAATAAATTTATTTTTAAACATTTTATTCTATAAAAAAAATTATGATTGATTATGACTTTTTTTGTATTAATAATGTTTTTTCGAATTAATCATGTTAATAAGGATTTTTAAAAAGTCATGATATGAATAGAATAAAAACTGGCATAAATGAGTTTTCAAGACAAATACTATTTTATAAAATGAGATATTAGTCCTAAAAATATAGGATTCCATCAAATGAAAAAGATAATGTTTAACATGTAATTAATGAAACAATTTAGGTTATATTAGAATTTTATTGTAAATATATTAACCATCTAGTATGAATATACAAGAAGACATGGTAAAAGGTAAATTAGTTAACTAAGGGTTAAAGCTAAACGATAAGGTGAACTTTCTGACCTGAATATATTGAAAACCCATTGGAAGGGATTACATCGACCCATACATATTTTATATTCTAAATATATATATTTTGTGGCATTATAATTCTAAAATCAATTAATAAAAAATAATACTTTCAAACATTCCTAAAGTACCCCTCTTCCCTCTTATAAAAGGAAAACAACTATATCCCTTACTCACACCTCTCAAGCCCGTTGCCTCATCAAAAATCTGACAAAATAAGATCCCAACATCTCTCTATTATTTCTATAAGTCTTACCTTGGGAAGAAGGAAATTAAAGGGTGCATTTTAGCTTAAATCAAATGGTGTTACCTGATTTGAGGTATTGTCTTCTCTCAAGTTTCTTTCTTTTATTTTTATTCTCCATGAACCTAAAATCCTATTATTCAATAATTTTATAAAATAACTAGTATATTAAATAAAATATGTTTTTTTCTATAATATGTAATTAAACTACACAAACAGAAATCTCTATATAATGGTTATAGAAAATACTGTTTCTGTGGACGACGAAATACTAAATCATGAAACGATGATTGATCAATATTCTTCTACCATCTATATTTGATACATCCCAGGTAAATAAAGAATAGAATATTTTCATATTTATTAATATTTCAATTAAATATTAATTTTAATTTAAATGTTATTCTATGTTCGATGACGTAGCTAAAATGCAACAATAGGTTTCTTTGAAATTGTATGTTACACACAACATTGGGTCATACAGAAAAATAATAATATAATATTATTTTAAATGGTAGTTAATGCCTAGACATTGTAATGGAAATATTGGATAGAACTATCTACAATATGAATATATATTTTTGTAAAAAAATTTGACATTTATCCAATAAATTTTACAGGATTAAAATAAGAATGAATCTGATTTTGAGCATAAATACTATAATATTCAGACAAAAGATCGATTTACCATGTTTGGACGGGGAACCCTTTTAAATATATTATTGGTCACATTAATATGATTTGTTTGAAAAAATAAATTTCTTCCTTAGAATCGGGATAGAAAAATTTACTTTGGGTATATTTTTTGTATTTTTCTTATAAAATTCATTTCTTAATAAATATTGAAAAATACTGCATTTTAATTCAAAACTGTCATTTTATCTAATTTATTTATATGATTAGATTATTTTCTTAATTGGTTTCAAAGTATAATTATATTATATTCTTACTATTTAATCCAATTTTGGTAATTGGATGTAATTTCAGTTTGAAATTTCACATAAATAAGTGTCAATCTGTTGATAGTTATTATTTCTTAAAAACACGCTTTTGGTTTTGACAACGAGAATAAATTTAAAATAAATTTCAGCCACTTATGTGTTATGAATTTGGAAAAAATTATTCCATATTTGGAATAAGGAGGGCCAAAATTTTAAAATATGTAAATTTTATTGTTAGAAATTATGAATATTTATTTCATTAAAATTTTAATTTACAATTGTTAAAGGGTAAATATGGTAAATAAGGTTAAGAAAATATTATTATTATAATATTAAATAACCCTAAAATGTCTCTTAATTCTATTTGATGATACATTTATTACAATGGGTATCCTTTTGTTGATTTTAGGTCCCCATTGAGCCATATGGAAGTGATAATGAAACTCTATATTAATTAATTTAATGTAAAGACCAAAATAACATTAACATATATCTTTTGGTAAATAATTTTTTACATGGAGTTATATAAGTGATATCTTCAACTATAAATATTAATCTGAATTCTAAAAATATATCCTACATAATGATATTTTTTATAATTTTTTGACATCAAATAAATAAAATTAGTTATGACCCAATAATGATGTAGTGTTTACCTCATTAATGAATGATTTATATAAATAAGAATATAAAGAATACAAAATATAAAAAACCTATAAAAATATTATTTAATTATTTAATTCCAAACATGAGTTTTCTTATCTTCGACTTTAATAATTTTTGGACTTTTAGAAATCATAAATAATTATTTAATATAATAAAATTTCTAAATCTTCCTAAAGAGCCCCTCCTCCCCCTTATAAAAAGCCCTCGGTTATAACCCATTAGTCACAATTATCAAGCCCCATGGATTATACAAACTATGCCAAATTAAGCTCCCCACATCCCTCTACTCCTATTATAATACTTCCCCTAGGCAAAAGGTAATTCAATTAAAACATTTGTTTCAAACTGAAGGAAGTTACCAAATTAAAATGTAACATCTTCTATTAAGTTATTTTGTTCTATTTTACTTCACCAAACACCTAATATCCTTTTATTCCTTTCATTTATAACAACACTAGTATCCTAAATATAATATTATTTTTTATTTGAAGTATTTGAACTACACTTACACACACCTCCATGTAATGGGTAAAAAACAGATTGTATCTGTGGACGACGAACAACTCCCTCACAAAACGATGATTGTAAAATGTTTTCCTACCATATCTTTTGGTGTCCATTAAGATGGAAATTTATTTATATGTGTTATATATTATATTTATATTGTTTTTATTGTTCTATATTTTTCAATTATATAATACCATTATGGTTTCTACAGTGGGTAAATACTATAATTTGATTTTAGGAAGTGTGGACTATCACCCCTCAAAATAATATGAATCCTTCATGCCGTACGTGGAAGGTATAAAAGATGAATTTAATGAAATTTTATATTATATTATACTGGATTTATAATATAAATATGTATCATTACATTTTAATTCTATTAAATATGAAATAGAAATGAAAGTAGCGTTCATGCGTAAGTATGGCTTACCGTCTCCATGAACGGTGATATTCATTTCTTACGTACAAATGTTATATACTATTACTATTACATATAAATATAGGATATATATGATATATATGATTTCTAAATCATGAATATAATTTTGGATATAATTTAATTTCGACCCCCGGGACAATTCATAATTATAAGAAGTTCATTTTTTACTCATGTTCCGAAAATTAACAAAATGTCCGATATGAACTTAAATAATTAACTAATTGTTGTAGAAAAGAAACAATTGATATAAAAAGATTAATATACTTGAAAATGGTTCATAATCCATTATAAATTATCTTTAATTTACTATTCAGGAGATTAAAGAACAATCGATTCAATTCGTACAAGAGGTAAGGGACTTCTTCTCAGTATCCTTTCACTGGGGCGTATTTTGTTTTATACACAACATTATTTTATATGGTGTATAAAAAATGTTGAATTTTTATTTCATTCAATGGGAATATTTTTTTATAATCATGTTTTTCTAATTGAGAAAAAGTAATGATTCTTTTTAAGGTAAGCAGTGATATTGACCTTTTTTTCTTAGTGAGTATTATTTGATCTTTGACTTCCTTACAAGTAGAAATGTTTAAAAAAGGAATATAAATACCATATACTCTATTATGTTTTATTTTATTTAAAATGGTTTTGATAATGGTTTGTTGTGTTAATATATTTAAATGATATATTTTGATTAAAATGGAGAAATGTTTTCTTTCCATTATGTTTGTTTTATGTGTTTTAAATGTGTTATGGTTCTTTGAAATTGTTTACATATACAGTTTGTTCCATGATTAACATTGGGCGGGTGACCCCAAGATAGCTTTCTAATGCATTAGGTAACATGATGGAGGTAAACATGAATGTTTCTCCTAAGATATTCAGGGAATATTCTTTGATGGATATTCCAAATGTAACTCCCTATGTAGTTTTGAAAGATACAATGTAAGTATGTTATCGATGCCACAAGTTACCCTTTATGATTTATGATTTCTATGTGTTATTCATAAATAATATTATTTCATGAGGTATGAAATTATGCTTAGTATGTAGTTATGGACTAATGTTATCTTTCTTTACCTTAATAATATTACTGAGCTTTTTATGCTCATCCCAAGTGTGGAAATGCTTTTTCCGATGACTTAATGATGAATTGGGTCAAGGATGGTATCAGGGAAATGTCATGCCATCTAAAACATGGAACTAGACATGACTCTTTTTTCATGATTTTTTATTTTATGAAAAAATTGGAACTGGATAGAATTGTCTACTTTTTAATTTTTTAGATTTAATGTAATAGTTATGGACTAATTATCTCAATCAATAAACTTAAAAATATCCTTAATGTGAATTATTCATTTAATTAAATATTGTGAAAGTTTTAAGGCTCTGTCCTAATAGTTCGTATCAGAGGTTGGTTTAGAAAACATTAAGAGATATGATATTGTTAAATTAAGATCCATAGATTATATTTAGTTTATGTTACGATTGAAATTATATAGCATTTATATATTACCATGTTTCTTGACCTAAAATATTTCTGTGTTCAGAATGGTTTTCTGCAGTGGAAATATGGCAGCTATGATGGGACAACATCAGGAGGAAGACAAACGTCCAATGAGCAACCCGAGATGGTAATAATTGGAACCGAACTGTTTGTTGAAGAGAGGGAACAGTTGACTCAAGCTATAAATGTTGGTGGTATCAATGGATGAGTTCATCCGGATCAACCATAGAGGAACATGTCAATAGTGGATCATTTTAGGAGGCAATATCCCCCATAATTTAGAGGATCATATGACCCTCTTTTAGCTGAATAGTTTATTACATTAGTAATGAATATTATTGAAGTCATGTGGTGTTCAGAACATCAAATATCTCTCTATTTACCATTTTGAAGGTGATGCTGATCAGTGGTGGTAGATTTTGAAAAATATCAGGGATAGTGTGAAGATTTATTCTATTTCTTGGGATGAATTCAAAGGTATGTTTCTTGAGAAATGTTTTTCCTAAGGTGGTTTTTATTTGGATGAAAAACAATTCATGGAATTAAGGCGGGTGGATGACTCAGTGGCTGCTTATGAAGTAGAATTCACACGATTAGTAGGATATGCTCGAAAATTCATATGAGTTCTTAATAATGAAATCAATAATTTTTACTCAGGAAAAAATCCAATTAAACAAAGGGACTTATATTCTCATGAGATAAAAAGTTATGAAATACTTGTTTGATGTGCAGAGAAGGTGTACTTGGAGTTTTCTGATGATCAAGTAATTTCTAACAAACAAAATAATAAGAGGCTAAGGTGGAAGAAGAAATAGAAGAACTCTTCAAAAAATACTAATGGTAAGACGAGTATTGTTACAATTTTTAAAAATTGTGGTAAAACCCATGATGGGGAATGTATTTTGAATTATGGTAAGTGCTACCGATGTGGTAAAATGGGACATAAGGCTCGTAATTTCATTGAAAAAGATTATGATAATGGTAAGGAAAAATCTTATTTACAGTTTGTAAAATGTTTTAAGTGCAATGAAATGGGTCATTATGAAAATGAGTGTCCAATGAAGAACTCATATAAAGGAAAGGAGCCATACAACATGATAAAATGGTTTGTGATGTCCATTGAATCAACTTTAGCAGATAATGGACCATCAAATGATGTAGTATCCGTTACACTATTTGGTTATTCATATTATGCCAATGTGTTGTCTGATTTGGGCTCTACACATTCATTCGTTTCTGAGAATTTTTATAGTAAATTTGTAATTCCATCTCAAGATAGGAATCCTAAACTTATGGTAAAAACA
Organism: Viscum album; assembly: GCA_963277665.1. Taxonomy (NCBI): domain Eukaryota; kingdom Viridiplantae; phylum Streptophyta; class Magnoliopsida; order Santalales; family Viscaceae; genus Viscum; species Viscum album. The sequence goes on along the minus strand of OY728159.1, from coordinate 888,696,135 downwards.
CATGGAGGAAATTTTGAGACAAAAAAAGAAAACCTAATAACCTTTTTGTCCTGATGTGTGGAAAGAATCTACCTTCAGACCTTATTGTTTTGCCTCTAGTAGAGTTTGATGTATTTTTGGGCATGGATTGGATTTATATTTATCATGCTAATAATTATTGAAGTGCTAAAGAGGTTACTTTTTAATAATATTTTCACTTTGTGTACAAGAATGAACGCTTACTTTTGATAACATATCATGAATATGAGAAACTATTAAAACATGGAAATGAATGTTACCTTGAACATATTGTTCAAAACAATGGAACTATACAGATTAAAGATGTACCAGTGGTAAATGAGTATCTTGATGTTTCTCTTGATGAATATCCTACTATAATAGTTTATTAAGAATTTGAATTTACTGTTGACTTAGTTTCTGACGCTTAGCCTATTTCAAAACCTCATAATCGAATGGATCAAATTGAACATTTATAGTTAATGAAGAAATTAAATGAGTTATTAGATAAAGGTTTCATTCGACCAATCATATACCCCTGGGGTTCTCCATTCTTGTTTGTTAAAAATAATATGGTTCAATGAGTCTTTGAATTGATTATAAAATAGTGAATAACGTCACCATTAAGAACATGTATCCTTTCCCTCATATCGAAGATTTGATTGATCAACTCCAAGAAGATTAGTATTTTTTGAAGATTGATTTGAGGTTAGGATACAACTACATGAAATTAAAATAAGCATACATTTCGAAGAGCGCATTTCATACTAGATATGGACATTATGAATTTGTTGTAATGATTTTTGGGTTATCCAATAAACCTACTATATTCAGTGATCTTATGAATAGAATTTTTCGTGAGTTCCTGGATATGTTTTTACATGTGTTCGTTGATGATATTTTGGTTTTTTCTTATTCTAAAAAAGAGCTTGATATTTATTTAAGGGATGTCTTTGCAACATTAAAAGAAACTAAACATTATGGGAAATTCATCATGTGTGAGTTTTGGTTACAACATATTTATTTCCTTGGTCACATTGTTTCAAAAAATGGCATAAAAATTTATCCTGCCAAAACAAAAGTTTTTTTATAATGTAAAAAGACCCACGAATATAACTGAGATTTGTAGTTGTCTTTGATTAGCGGGTTATTACAGGCGGATTGATGAAAAATTTTCATATTTATCTTGCCCACTAACTTAGTTAACTCAAAAATGTGATAAAGTTCATCTGGATAAAAGAATATGATGAATGTTTTTATGAATTGAAAAAAATATTGTTGAATGCTCTAGTATTGGAATCGCCTTAAAGAAAAAGTGGGTTTTTTATCTACGGTGATGCTTCATTGAAAGGATTTTGCTGTTTCCTATTGAATAATGATCAAGTAATTCCTTATGCTTCACGTCAGTTGAAACCTCATGAGATAAATTACCATACACATGATTTGGAATTAGCTACTATTACTTTTGCTTTAAAAAATTGAAGGCATAAATTATATAGGGTAAATTGTGGAAATGGGAAAATATATTCATTGACTTCATTGTGGGATTAAAAAATACATCTCAAGGTAATAATCCAATCTTGGATATCGCTGATAGATTAATTAAATATTCCTATTTCCATCCAAATTGGGATACTTTTTCTCCATATTAACCTTCCTAGATATATGTTAAAGAGATAGTCAGGTTTCACGGTGTTCTCTTCTCCATTGTATCTGACCATGATCACAGGTTTACTTCTATCTTTTGTAAAGGACTTCAGAAGAGGTTGGGTATTGAATTAAATTTTAGTACAATATTTCATCCTCAATTAAATGGGAATTTATAATGAATAATTCAGACATTGGAATATATGATACGTTCTTGCTTGATGGATTACCAGGGATGTTGGGACAAACATTTTTCTTTGGTTGAATTTTCTTATAATAACATTTTTCATTTCAGTATACAGATGGCTGTATTTGTGGAATTAAATGGTAAGTAGTGTCAAACTCTTTCTTTTTGGGATGAAGTAGGTGAAAGGAAGTTAATTGGATGAGAATTGGTAGAAGAGATGGTAGAAAAATTTCAATTGATTAAGAACACATGAGAATAACTCAGAGTATGAAGAAAATTTATGTAGATAACCGGAGGTATGATCTTTCTTTTGAGGTAGGTGATCTTTCCTTTATAAAATATTCTCTATAGTAAAGAGTGATGTGTTTTGTGAAGAAGAGAAATTTGAGTCTGAGTTTCATTGGACCTTATGAAATCTTAGATAAAGTTGGATCTGTTGTGTATAGAGTTTCTTTACCTCCATGTTAATTACAATTACACAATTTTTTCATGTTTCAATGTTGAGAAAGTATATTCTAGATCTATCTCATGTTTTGAGCCCATATGTAGTTCAGTTTTATAGAATCTCTCTTATGAGGAACAACCATTATAGATTTATGCCCAAAGTTAGAATGTTGTGCAGAATAAGGTAATTAATTAGGTAAAGGTATTTTGGAAAAACCATATGGTTGAAGAGGAAAAATGGAGATCTGAATATTCTATGATGGTTAAAAGTGGGTTTTCTTTTCACTAATAATAAATGAGGCTTCAGCCCCAACATTTAAAAAAAACAAATATATTCTATGATGGATTAATACCACCACTAATTTAAAAAGTGAAGAGAATTTTGGAAACATAATTACCAATAGGGGGAAGGATTTAACATCCCAGGTAAATAAAAAATATAACATTTTCATATTTATTAACATTTTTGAATTAAATATCAATTTTAATTTAAGGGGGATTATATATTCGAAGGTGTACCTGATACAAAACAATAGATTTCTTTGAAATCTTACATTTCACACAATGTTGGGTTATACTGAAAAATAATAATATATTATTATTTTAAATGGTTGTTAACGCCTAGTATTCGCATTGGAGGGAATGGAAAGGACTAACTATAATATGAATATACAAGTTTATTAAATGTTTTTACATTTATCCAATACATTTTATAGGATTAAAAAAATAAAGAAATTGATTTTAAGCATAAATAATCTAATATTCATTAAAAAGGAGGATTTTTACCTTTCAATAGAGAACCCTCATTAAATATAGTTTTATTAAATTATATATGTTATATTTGACAAAATAATTTTATCTTTTGAATTGGGACGTCAAAATTTACTTTGGGAATATTTTTTGTATTTTTCTGATAAAACCCATTTCATAATGAATATTAATAAATACAACATTTTAATTCAAAATGGCCTTTTAATATAATTTATTTATATGATTATATTATCATTTTCATTGATTTAAAATTATAATTTTAATATATTTTTACAAATTAATCAAATTTTAATAATTAGATGTAATTTCACTTTGAAATTGTACATAAATAAGTGTCAATCTTTTGATAGTTATTATTTCTTAAAAACAAGTTTTTTTACAATGAGTATTAATTTTAAATTAATTCCTCCACTTCAATGATTTGAATTTGAAAAAATGGATTCTATATTTTAAATCAGTAATTCTATATTGTGTTAATATGTAACTTTTATTTTTATACATTATGAATAATTATTTTAGTAAAAAATTTATTTAACATGGTTAAAGAGTAAATTTGGTAAATAAGGGTAACAAAATATAATGATAATAATATTAAATTACTTTAACTTGTGTCCTAATCCTATTATTTGATTCAGTTCCGACCACGGGAATCCTTGGGTTAATTTTGGGACCTCATGGAGCCACTAGAACGTGATAATGACACTTTATATTAATTAATTTAAAGTAATTACAAAAATGACATAAACATATCTCTTTTAGTAAATCAATTCGTAAATGGGTTTATTTAAGATATAGTTGTAACTATAAATATTCATTATAAATATAAAAATATTTCCTACTTCATGATATTTTTTTTATAATTTTTAGAAATCATATAAATAATTTTATTTATGACATAATAATGATTAAGTGTTTACCTAATTAATGAAAGATTTAAATAAATAAGATTATAAAGAGTAAAAAAAATACAAAACCTATACATTTATTATGGGATGATTTTATTTCTAACATGATTCATATTATCTTGGATTTTAATGATTCTTGGACCTTTAAGCCGAATATAATTATATAATAATATAATATTTCTAAACTTTCCTAAATAGCCCCTCCTCCCCCAAATAAAAATCACTCACTTATAACCCATTACCCACACATCTCACGCCCCTTTGCTTATCCATACTCTATCCAATTAAGCCCCCTCCATCCCTATCATCCTCCTAGAAGACTCCCCCTAGGCATATGGAAATTCAATTAATCTTTTTGGTTCAAACCAAAGGGAGATACACGATTTAAAGGGAACGTTTTCTCTTATGTTATTTTCCTTTCTTTTCTTTTTCCAACACGCTAAACTATTTTTATTCATTTCATTTATAACAACACCAGTCTCCTCAATATAATAGGTTTTTATGAGATGTATTCCAACTACAATAACACACACCTCCATTTAATGGGTAAGGAACATACTGTTTCTGTGGACTGTGAAGTACAACATCACGAAACGATGATTGTTCAATATTCTCTTACCACCTCTTATGGTGGAAATTATGATGGTACTATAGTTATATGAGATATATATTATATTTAAATTGTTTATATATTTCTGTATTTCTCATTTATATAATGCCTTTATGGTTTCTATACTGTGTAAATATGATAATTTCATTTGTGGAAGTGCGGACTACAACCCCTTCAAAGTGATATTAATCATCCATTCCATACATGGAATGTATAAAGGATGGATTTAATGATATTATATATGACATTATTCTGGAATTATAATATACCTATATATAATTATGTTTTTATTCCATTAAATATGAAATAGAAATGAAAGTAGTATTCATGCATAAGTATGGCTTACCATCTCCATGAATGGTGCATTTCATTACTTACCTCCAAATGTTATGTACTATTATTATTACAAATATAAACTGGTTATATATGATATATATGATATCTAAATCAATAATATCATTCTAGTGATAATATAATTTCAACCACACGGACAATTTATAATTATAACATGTTCATTTTTAACTCAAGTTTCGAACATCGACAAAATGTCTGATATGAAGACATATATTTAACTAATTGTTACAGAAAGGTAATAATTGATATAAAAGAAAAATTAAACATTAATATGATTCTTACAAATTTGAAATTAACTTTAATTTATTATTTAGGATATTAAAGAACGATCCAGTCAAGTCAGACACGAGGTAAGGGACTTCGTCTCAATCGCCTTTCATTGAGGAATATTTTTTATACATGACATTCTATTATAAATTGTATAAACACCTTTTATTTTTCATTTCATTCAAAGTGAATATTTTTCTATGAGGTGTTTTACTAAATAACAATAATTTAATATTTCTTTTTAAAGTAAGCAATGACAACAACCTTTTCTAAACTCAAGAGTATTATTTGATTTTTGGATTCCATAATAAGACAAAATGTTTTATAATGGAAAATAAATATCATATAATAATTAATGTGTTTTGATATTGAATGTTTTTTTTTTGATAATGTATTTTTTTTAATATATTTAAATGAAATATTTAGATTTAAATGTGGAAATGTTATCTTTCCTTTATGTTTTGTTTTATGTGATATGAATGTGTTATGGTTCTTGGTAATTGTTTATGTATATGGGTTGTTCCGTGATCAACCAATAGCAGGTGAGCCTGAGATAGCTCTCTAATAAATTGGGTATAATGATGGAGGTAAATGTGAATGTTTCTCTGAAGATATTTAGGGAATATAGTGTGATGGGTATCCCATATGTAACTCCCTATATAGTTGTAAATTCTACACCGTAATTGTGTTATAGATTCCACAAGTTGACCTTTATGATTTATGATTTCTATGTGTTATTCATAAATATTATTATTTCATGAGGTATGAACTTATTTTTGGTATGTATTTATGGAATGATGTTATCGTTCTTTATCATATAACCCTTATTGAGAATTTTATTCTCATCCCCCATTTTTAAATGTTTGTCACATGACTTAAAGATGAATAGGGTCGAAGATGAGATCATGGAAAAGTCATGCTGTCTAAATCATGGACCTAGACATGAATCATTTATTAAAGAGTTTTTATTTTATGAAAAAAATGAAACTGAGTATAATTGTCTAATTTTAAATTTTTGATATGTAATGTAATATTTATGCCCAAATTCTCTAAAACTAAAAAACTAAAAAGATCCTCTATGTGAATTATTAATTTAATTCAAGATTATGCAATGTTTAAGGTTGGGTCCTTATACTTATGGTGGTCATTATTATAAAATTTTAATTATATATGCTATTTATGATATTTATTTTATCACTATTATTCAATAATTCTCATTTATAACACACCATTATGAATTTAATATTGTATAAATACGATAATAGAATATGAGGAATTGTGGATTACCACCCCTCAATGTGATATGACTAGTTCATGATATACATTGAATGTATAAAATATGGAATTAATGAACATTTGTAACATATATAACATTGATATTATACAATAATTATAATATACTGATTTATCATTTATTTTTCCTTCCATTGAATATAAAAAAGGAATTTATGTAGCGTTCATGCGTACATACGGCTTAACATCTCCATGAAATGTGCATTTCATTTATTCTTTACAAATGATATGAACTATAATAAATACATATATACTGGATATATATTATATATATTATATATAAATCATTAATATAATTTTAAACATAATGGAATTTTGACCTCATGGACAATTTAAAATGGTAACATGTCCATTTTTTACTCAAGATCCGAACATCAACAAAATGTATGATATGAAATAAAATAATTTTATAATGTTTATAGAAATGTAATAAAATATATAAATGGAATAATAAACATAAAAAATGCTCTTTATGAATGTATAAATAAACTTAATTTTTTTATTCCAGAAAAACAAGGAACATACGAGTCAAGTCAAACTCTATGTAAGGGACATCATCTCAATCTCCATTCATTGAGGCATATTTTTACAATGTACACCTCCTTCTTTTAAAAAAAGTACAATAAACACCTTTAAATGTTAATTTCATTCAAATTTATTCTTTTATCTATGAATCATTTTAATAAATGTAAAAAGGAATGTTTTACTATTTTTTGGCAACGATGGACTCTATAATGTTGTAATCGTTATTTGGAATCCTCTATAAGCCTTAATGTCATTAAAAGGAAAATAAATTCCTTATTCCTTTTTTGGATGTTTTTGTAATGAAATTTTGTTTTGAAATGTATTGAGTATTTCAATAACTTGAAATGATTTCTTGGAATTTCGTAAGAAATTTTATTAGTGAAATGTTGATATTTTCAATATTTTATGTGTTATGATTATATAATGGTACCTGGAAATTTGACGAGTTGTTACATGATAAACCAAATGACTAGTGGTTCCATGATAAACAAAGGATGGGTGGTTAGGTAACATCCTCCAAGGAATTGGGTATGGGATTCGGTCGTACGAATATTCTATTTGTAAGAATGATTTATGGATGTCTACCGTATGGTTATTCAATTTAAGTATGATTATGTCCAATGTTTAACTTTTATATTTTATGTGTGCATTCTATGGGTTTTATGGTCATATTTTAGATACAAAATGGATAAGAAAGGATCTTTTTTTTGTAAATAGTATTTACTAATTCATAAAGTTGAAAAGATTTACTTATGATAAAGTATATATTGATTATATATTGTTCTAAAAAATTAATAGTTTAATTTATTTATGTATGACTTATAGGGATTTTTATGCTCATTCCAGGTTTTGCAATGTCTTTCACAGGATTTTATGGTGAATATAGTCATGTATGGGATCAATGAATATTGGGATGTTTAAGCATGAAATGAAACCATGTTCTTTTTTATGAGTTTTTATTTTAGGACAAAAATGTATAATGAGTATATGTTTCCACATGAAATATTAAAGTTTCTATGTATAACTTTTTACCTAATTCTCTAATGCTCGAAACCTGAAAAGTTTCTTAATGTGAATTATTAACTTAATTCAAGATTATGTATTGATTATATCTGGGTCCATACAATTTTTATCCATGGTCAGTTTAGATTACATTAAGTGTTAGAATTTTGTTAATAGAATATCTATAAATTATTTTTACATTATGATCAAATTTAAATGATATATAATTTGAATATTACCATGTTGCTTCTTCTAAGATATATTTTTTTAGAAAGTTTTTCTGTAGAGGAAATATTGAAGCAGTGTGGGGAAGGTATACAGAGGAGATTCACCATCCAAATCAGAATCCTGAGATTGATGGAATCAGAACTGAACATTTTGTTCCTTTAATGGCGTAGTTGACTTAACCTATAAATGGTGGTGGTATACATGCCTGAGATAAACCAGATCAACCCTAGAGGAACATTTCTATAGTGGAGAATTTCATGAGGAAAAATCCCCAATTATTTATAGGATCATCTGACCTTGTTCAAGATAAAGGGTGGATCAAAGCACTGGAAAATAGTTTTGATATCATTTTTTGTAATGAAAATCAAAATTTTAGTTTTGTTTTCAATTATTTTGATGGGGAATCAGATCAGTGGTGGTTGATGGTTAAACAAATCAGGGATCGTGAGAATATTGATACTCTTGGTTTGAAAAAATTCAAAGGTATCTTTATTGAGAAATATTTTCCTTAGGTGGTTCGACTTATGATTGAAAAAATAATTATTGGAATTAAGGATGGAGGATGACTCAGTGGATTCTCAGGAAGAATTTTTCACTTGATTAACAAGGTTTGCTCTAAATTTCATCTGAGATCTTGATAATAAGATAAAATGATTTTACACCAGAGAGAAGCTTCTATATAGAAGAGAATTAGAATTTTGTTAATTCAATGGTTATGAGAACGATGTCATATGATTGAAAAAGGAATAAATAGTTTTTTTTAATCAGGTGTTAGAAGAGAGTAAGAAAAAGAATAGTTCTAGTTGGTAGGAAAAGGGAAAAAATTAATTAAAAAAGGCTAGAGGTAAGAAAATAAAATTTCCATCTCGTGAGATGTGTGGTAAAAAGCATCTTGGAGAGTGTATCTCAAAATCTTGAAAGGTCATCGGTTGTGGTATGACTGGTCGTATTTCACGTAAAAATAAGTAAGATTATCATGAAAGAAATAAAAATAAAGTGGTAATATTTATTAGTTGTAATGAGTTGGGGAATTATGCTAACGTGTGTCCAAAGTTGATTACCCAGGGTGGAAACTAGATAGATCAAAAGCAGAAGGGTGGGGGAAAATATTTTGCAACAACCATAGATATTATGGGAACCGAAAATTAAGTGATATCAGGTACTTTTTTCAGCTTATTCCAACATGTTTTTTTATTCAAGGTCTTCACATTATTTCATATCTGAGAAATATTCTGGTAAATTTGGAATTCCACCTCAAGAAATGATTCCAAAACATATTATACAAACCCATGGGGATAATGTTAAGGAAAAAAGAAATTATAAATATATTCCTATCCTTATTTTTTGAAATAATTTACCCGAAATCCTTGTTTTTTATCCTCTATTAGTGTTTTCTGTTATTTTTGGAATAGATTAGCTTTCTGTTTACCATGCTATGATTGGTTTTTGAGATAAATAGGTTTATTTTCAAAAAGGTATTCAGTTTGTTTACAAGAATGAAGCCTTTTTCGGATAACATATATTGAAGGTGAGAATGTAGTGAATGAGAAAAATGAATGTTACATTGTTCATATTTTTGAAAACAAATGAACTGTTCAGATTAATGATGTACCAGTAGTAAATGAGTATCATTATGTTTTTTTTTGAAGAGTTTCCCAGAATTATATCCGATAAGGATGTTGAATTTACTGTTGACTTAGTTGAAAATGCTAATCCAATTTCAAAACCCCCTTATCGAAAGGCTAAAATTAAACATTTAGATTTAAAGAAACAATTGCATCAGTTAAGGGATTAATGATTCATTAGGCATTGCATATCATCAGGGGGATTTATTTTTGTTTGTTAAAAAGAATGTTGGTTCAATGAGACTTTTCATTGATTCTAGACCCATTAATAATATCACTATTAAGAAGAATTATCCTTTTTCCCAATATCAATTCTTTTTTTCATCTTATCACAGGAGCTCAATATTTTTTTATTATAGACTTGACACTGGGGTACCATCAGTTGAATGTAAGGGAATATGACATTATGAAGACTATGTATAATTATATAAATGAAGATTATGAATTTTTAGTTATTCCTTTTGGGTTAACCAATGCAACAGTTGTATTCATTGATTTTAGGGATAGAGTATTCCATGATTTCATAGATAAGTTTTTGGTTGTGTTTATTGATGAAATGTTATTATATCATAAAAGTAATGGGAAATATGGAAGTCATTTAACATTTGTCTTGCAATCCTTAAAAAAGAATAAATTGTCTGGGAAAATAATAGTGTGGGATTTTTGGTTACACAAAATTTCATTACAAGCTCACATTGTATCAAAAAATTTCATTAATGTTGATCTTGTTAAAACCAAAGTTGTTGAAGAATGGCAAAGACCCACCAATAAAACTGAGATTCGTAGTTTCAATGGTTGGCTGGATATTATAGAAAGTTTGTTCGGACATTATCATGGTTATATATCTCACTGACTATGTTAACTCAATAAGTTATTAAGTTCATTTGTAAAAAAGAATGTGTTGATTGTTTTAAGGAATTGGAATGAAGATTTGTGAATTATTTATTTTTGTCATTACCATCTAATGATGGTGAATTTTTTATTTATAGAGATTCTTATTTGAAAGGACTTGGTTGTTTCGTAATATAGAATGAAGATGTAATTTCTTATGGTTCATGTCTGTTGAATCTTTATGAGTTTAATTACCCTACACACGATTTGGAATTAGCTTCTGTAGTATTAGAATTAAAAAATTAGAGGCATCATCTGTATGGAGTAAAATGTGAAATATATATTAACCACCAATGATTGAAGTATATATTCACTCAAAAAAAATTGAACATGAGAAAGAGGAGATGGCTGTAATTAATCTATGATTAATATTCCATGATTCATTACAATCCATGAAATCCAAATAATTTTGCAGATGATTTGAGTAGAAAAATTAACTCTACATTAACAATGTTTTGTTTTGAATAAGATACATTGAGTAAAGATTTGATTTACTATGACATAGAAGTTTTTGGTGCAAGAAATTCCATTGTTTTATTTCAGGTGTTAGATAAAACATCTCAATCTAGAAGAATTAAGAAAGAGAAGATAAATGACAGTTAGTGGTAGAAAAAGTTATATTTGGATCAGGAGGGTTTGTTTTTCTGAATTGAACATTGATAATGATAGTATTTTGAGATTTGGGAAGGGATTGTGTTTGACTTGTGATTTAAATTTAAAGAACGTTTTGTTATGTGAAACTCATAGTTCTCTACATTATTATCATCTTATAAGTAATAATATGTACAATGATATTTGGGTGAATTAATGGTGGGATGGGATGAAAAGACATATTGTTGTCATTACTGTGAAGGGTTTTAGTTGTCAACATGTTAATGAAGGGAAGATGTTACTAAATGTGATGGTCCTGCCTTTTCCAATTCAAAATTGGGAATGGGATAATGTTTCCATGGATTTCGTAGTGGTATTACTAAATAATATTTGAGGTAAAAACACAATCTAGGTTATTATTGATTGATTGACTATATCTGCTCATTTTCATCCTATTCGAGATACATGTCTATATATCAAGATTCATGATTTTATATTAAAGAGATATTTAGGTTATAGGGAGTCCCCCTTCCCATTTTATCTTATTGTGATCCCATGATTACTTTTAAAATATGGAAAGGCCTTTAGAAGTCATTGGGAACTAAATTAAATTTCAGTAATGCTTTTATTCATCAATTAGATGTGCAGTCAGAACAAAAAATTTAGACATTAGAATATATGTTACGTGATTAATCAATGGACTATCAGGGAAGTTGAGACCAAACTCTATCATTGGATTACATTTCTTATAATAACGGGTTTCATTCCAGTATACATATTGCACCATTTGAGGAATTATATGGAATGTAGTGTAAAACACTAGCCTTTTGGGTTGAGGTAGGTGAAAAGAAACTGATGGGACTAGAATTGGTATAATAGATGGCAGATAATGTTCATTTTATATAGAAAAAAATGAGGATAGCTTAGAATAGGAAGAAATAGTATGAGGATAACTAATGGAAGGATATTTATTTTGAGATAGGTGATCCTGTCTTTCTCAAAGGTTCACAAAGGAAATGTGTCATGTGTTTTGGTAAGAAGGGGAAGCTGAGTCCACATTTCAATGGACCTTATGAAATTTTGGTGAAGTTTGGATCAGTTTCTCACTAAGTTACTTTACCATAAATTTTTTCCAAGGTACACAATGTTTATCATGTTTTAATGTTAATAAAGTTTATGCTTGATCCATGTAATGTTTTAGGACTAAAAGAAGTTCATTTGGAAGAGAATCATTATTATGAGAAATAGCCAGTCTATATTTTTGACTGTAGAGAGAAAGTGTTGCAGAATAAGGTGATTTATCAGGTTATGGTTTTGTGAAAAACCATATGGTTGAAGTGGTAACACGAGAATATGAATATGATATGTGGGTTAAATACCACCACTTTTTTGATAAATAAATAGAATTACAGGGACACAATTCCCAAAAGGAGGGAAGGATGTAACATCTCAGGTAAATAAACAATATCATATTTTCATATTTATTAATATTTGTGTATGAAATATTAATTTTACATTTAATGGAATTCTATGTTCGATGGTGTACTTGATACAGAACAATAGGTTTCGGTGAAATATCATGTTGCACAAAAGGATAAGTCACACTGAAAAATGTTAATATTATATTATTTTAAATTGTAGTTAACACCAAACCATTATTATAGAGGGAATTAAAAGAACTAACTACAAAATGATTATACATTTTTGTTAATTTTTTACATTAACCAATAAATTTTAGAGGCTTAATTTTAATTGAATCAAATTTTAAGCATAAATACTCTTATATTTTTAAAAGGTTGTTTTGCGGATTTTTGACGGTGAAACATTTTTAAATATTTTATTTGTCACCTTTTTATGTAAAATTGGTAAAAATAAACTTCTTCTAGAGAATAAGTGCATTAAAAATTACATTTGATCAATTTTTTGATAAATATTATTTTTAATGAAGTTTTAAAAATGCTTCATTTTAAGTCAACACTGCATTTTCACCTAGTTTATTTATATGATTATATTATTCTTTTAATTGGTTATAAAGTTTCAATAGATTATATTGTTATCTTTTAATCCAATTTGGGTCATTTTATGTAATTTCACATTAAAATTGGATATAAAAATATGTCAATATTTTTGTAGTATTTACTTCTTAAAAACATGCTTTTTTGACAATTTGAATTTATATTAAATTTTTCTGTAACTTCTGTGTTTTTAATTTGTAGAATGAATTCCATTTTTGAAATAAGGAGGTCTGAATTGTTTAAATAGTTAATTTTTTTGAAATTATGAATAATGATTTCAATAAATATTTTATTTATCGTGGTTAAATGGAAAATCTGGTAATAAGGGTAATAAATAATATTATAAAAAAATTAAATTTTCCTAACACATGTCCTAAACCTTTTGGATGCCATATGTCCAACCATGGTCATCATTTTGAAAATTTTAGGACCCCATGGATCCACTTGGGTGTGGAAATGACATTAAATTACATTTAATTTAATGTAATGGGAAATATAACTTAAACATACATCTTTTAGTAAAAAGATTTATATGGGGTTATATAAGTTATCATTTATACTATAAAAAGGCATTATAAATATAAAAATAATTCCAACATAATTTTTTTTATTTATCATTTTTATACGTCATATAAATAAGTATATTTATGACACAATATTGATGTTGGGATTTCCTTATTAATAAATGATTTAAATAAATTACAATATAAATGATGAAATAAATTTATTTTGAAACATTTTAGTTAATAAACAAATTTTTTGAATTATTATGACTCTTTATGTTTTTATTAATTAATTTTTTTCAAATTAATCAAATTTTTATTGATTTTTAAAAATTCCTGATATGAATAGTTTAAAAATTGGAATAAATTATTTTTCTTAAAATATTATTTTATTAAATTATATAATTTTCATAAAAATCTAATATTTATCAAAATGAATGATATAATGTTAAAAATGTCATTAATGAACCTCCTTAGGTTTTATTGGAATTTTGTTTTAAATATATTAACCATATAGCATTAATATACAAGAAGACATGGTGGAAGATAAATTAGTTATATAAGGGTTAAAGCTAAAATATAAGGATAAATTTTGGTCCTAAACATGTTCAAAACCCATTTTATGAGATTAAGTAGAACCATACCTATCTGATATTTAAAATATATCACTTTTGTGTTATTATAATACATAAATCAATTAATAATAAAATACTTCATTCTAACTTTCCTAATGTGACCTCCACCCTCTTATAAATGGACACCACCTATAACCTTTACTCACACATCTAGATCCCGTTATCCCATCCATAATCATCCCAAATAATCTCCAAACATTTATATATTTCTGCAAAAATCATTACCTCGATTTGATAGCAATTCAAGAATTCCTTTCATCTTAAATCAAAAGGAGTTACTCGATATGAAGTAATGACTTCTCTCAAGATTCTTTCTTTTATTTTCCTTATACAAACCCCTAAAATCTCATTATTCATTTTTTTAAAAAACTCAAGTATATTCAACATGCTAGTATGTTTTTACGAGAATTACTATAACTGAACATACACAAATCATCATTTAATGGGTATAGAACCTACGATTTCTCTAGATTGTGAACTACTGGCACACGAAAGGATAATGGTTCAAACATTTACTAAAAACCCTTATAGTTTCCTTTATGTTGGCACTATAATTATATAATATATATTTGATATCTTTTTCTATATGCTTATTTAATTTTCATTTAGAACATACCTTTATGTTTTTCATGTTCTATAAATAAGAAAATTTCATTTGAGGAAGTGCGGACTATGGCCCCCTCAATGTGATATCAGTCGTTCATTCTATGCACAGAACATATAAAGGATGTAATTAATGAACATATGTAATGTATATAACATAGTTATTATACTGGAATTAATATAAAACTATGTATCATTTAGTTATTATACATTTATATATGAAAAATAAATGCATGTAGCGTTCATGTGTGTGTAAGGCTTACAGTCTCCATGAATTGTGAATTTCCTTACCTATAACACAATGCTATGAAAAATTATAAATACATATATAGTAGATATATATGATATCTATTATGTCAAATTAATTAATATCACTATGTATATAATGGAATTTTGACCACATGAAAAATTTATAATTATAACAAGTTTATTTTTTACCCATGTTTCGATCTTCTAAAAAATGACTAATATAAACTCAAATGATTTACTAATTGTTATAGAATGTTAATAAGTAATATAGAAGGAATAATAAAATTGAAAAGGTTCTGAATCAAGTTGATATTTACTTATGTTAATTATTTTGCAAGAAAAAGGAACATACAAGACAAGTCAGACTTGAGGTAAGGGACTTCATCTCAATAACCTTAATTATGGAATATTTTGATAATAAACACCACATTCTTTTACATGGTGTATAATAAAATCTATTAATTATAAATTAATTAAAGGGTATTTTTATCTATGAATAGTTTTACTAAATAAAAAATGAATTGTTTTAATGTTTTCGGTGATAATGGCCTCTCTACCCCTAAAATCGTTCTTAGGCTTCCTCGGTAATACATAATGTTTTTAAAAGGAAATTAAATCCCTTGTTCCCATTTTTGTGATTTCATATTGAAAATGGTATTTTATATGGATTGATTATTCCAATATATTGAAATTATTTATTTTTATTTCAAATGAAATTTTATTAGTGAAATGTTGATATTTGCAATATTTTATGTGTTATGTTTATATAATGGTACTTAGACATTTGATGGGTGGTTACGTGATAAACAAAATGATGGGTGATTTAGTGTGAAACCAAGTATGGGTGGTTATGTTATAACCTCCACTGCAATGGGTATGGAACTGGGACATATGACTATTCCATCTGTATGAATGATTAGTATAAGTCAACCGTATGGATATTCCATTTATTTATGATTTTGTCCCATGTTTTCCATTTATATTATATTAGTTATTTCTATGTGATTTAAGGTAATATGTAAATTACAATAAGTTTAAGAAAGGATATTTTATTCAGTGAATATTATTTTCTACTTCATAAATATGAAAAGTATTAATTTTGATAATGTATTCATGGTTTACATATTGTTTTGATAAACTAAAAGTTTTATTTATTTTTGTATCCCACACTGAGATTTGTATACTCATACCTAGTTTTTAATTTTCATTCACTTTATATAAATATGAATAGAGGCATGGATTGGATCATGGAATGTTGTGATGATTAAGCACAAAATAGAACCTTATTATTTTTTATGATTTTTTATTTTTTGAATAAATATATATTGATTAGAAGTTTCTACATGTAAAATTCAAGTTCTTATGTACATGTTTTGACCAAATTTTCTAAATCTATAATCCAAAAAAGATCCTCAATGTGAATTGTTAAATTAATTCATGATTATTTATTTTTTAAGTTCAAGTCATAATAGTATTACTATAATTTAAATAACTATTATATGCCAAATCTCATTCATGTATGCTCTATGTAACCTCAAATTTAAGATGTTTATTAATTTTATTCATAGAAAATAAACTTTAAGGACATAGTTTATTCCACATTAATTTAGGATAATAATGTTTTATATAAACTGGAATTTTCATTCTTATAATATAGGATTAGTGGAATCACCCTTTTCATGAAATTAATTTCTATCCATCAGGTATTTCCTATCGAAATTATTCGTTCAAATATATTAGTTCACTATTTTTTTTAATTTGACCTTTATTTAACTCATTATTTTTATACCTATAGTATGGTATCATTTTATCATTACCATAACATGAAATTCATGCTCTGGTATTTGAAAATGAAACTCCATTATTCCTCTTTTTATATAATATATTTCTTTAATTCTACATTCATAATAATGTATGGTTCACATTAACCTATAGTTTATTGATTCATTATAGTCTTTATATCATCAATTTCAATCCTTATTCATCCACAATCTATGAGTAAAACACCCAAAGATTATTTAATAGACTATACATCTAATAATTCGAACCCAATATGATATTTTTGATAGTTGACCATAGTGGTCAATAATTCACTCAATTCAAATTATATTTTACCACTTTTAAAATTGAATATTTATAATAATACCTTATCATGGATTTATTGGTCGGAATATATATTTATATTCAAAAATTATTATCCTATAAAGTTTTCCATTTTACACATTTTTTTCAAAATAAAAAAACATAACTCTTGATATACCATTTTTTAGATCATAAAAGATTTCATATAGAATGGAATGTAAGTGGAAAAAATTCTTCAATTCTCTTAAAAATGATAAAATTTATTTATCCATAATTTTATATCTTTTTATTTGAATACGTAAATTATCATCTCTTAATTTTATCATGATGGTTTCTATTTAATGTTTATGGAAAACATAATCATTTTAATAAAATTTTGGTGGTGTGTTGGGATCAATGTTTTCACGCAAAAAACCTGAAATAATTCCATAAAAAATACATAAAATGTCTTTCTTCATATATAGGTTACTATGAGGATGTTTATTACCTATAATAATCAAACAATATATTGAAAATATAAAGGATTAGATAAAGATCAATATCAATCATAGAGACTTAGACTCAGTCCAAACCCATAATTATTTTATAAATCCTCAATTTATCATTGACTGTTTTAATGGTTTAAGATTCATCATACAGTAGATATAAAATAATAAACTCACATTAAATAAAATATGTAA
Source organism: Viscum album (assembly GCA_963277665.1). NCBI lineage: Eukaryota > Viridiplantae > Streptophyta > Magnoliopsida > Santalales > Viscaceae > Viscum > Viscum album. The sequence continues at coordinate 888,678,031 of OY728159.1, read as the reverse complement.
TAAAATATATTTTCATTTAAATAAAATTATGTCAGACTATCAGTAATCAAAATCTACTCAATTGATTGGGACATTTTCAGGAGATAAAGGGAGGTGATATTTCCCTTAATTATGATTTAATACTTGGCTATTTTTTAAATAAAATTTCATATTTTGGAGAGGAAAAAATTTATCTGGATGTTGGAACACCATATCCTTAAAAAAGAATAAAGGACATATATCTTTAAACAAAATGATATAATTAATTTATAGAATATTTCGTAAATGGTCTATATCCATGAAGAATTTTTTTGATATCTAGAAAATTAGTAATGGATTCTTCCACTACTGATGTCACAATAATATTATTATAGATAAATTTATCGAGAGTTTCATGGGTAAAAATGTACACTATTATATGAAATGTGAGAAGCATTAATACCCTCCATGTGTATGAAAAATAATGGCGATTGAATATAACATCATATATCATTTGGGTATGTCATTGAAATGAATTAAAATGTTAGAAAATATAAAAGTGGCTGATTTTTTATTCAAATCATTTAATAATAAAAAAATATAGATCCATAATAGTATATGATCTTCTAACATGACTATGAAATTTAATCATTCAAAAAATGTGAAGGATAGATCCTATAAAATCATTTTATTTTATAGTGGAGGGGCATTGATAATCAAGGGGTGTGAAATGATCAATTTTTCTTATTATAGGCTCAAGATAAATGAGTTATTCTGAATGGGGGACATAAAACATAAAATATTAGGGGTATACCATCAATTATGATTTCATATATGAATCTTCATTTGACCAAACAAAGTAAATTATAAAATTTATAGCTGATAACCCTCTCAAAAAAGGGTAGAGTATAATTATAAATATTTACTAGGTGTGTAGTAACGAATGAACATGTTATCTTTAAATAAATGTGGAAAAATATGGAAGTCAATATTTATTCACATCCAAATACAATGAATGAAAATTTTCTTTAGGTTCAAATGTTTGATATAAATTCATATCACGAATCATGATTGAGAGAAATAAATATTTATGAATAATAGTGAAAATTTTCTATAAATTTTATTTGTTACAGATAAAAGGAACATGAAATATTATCGACCTACATCACAGTGATTCGGTTGGTCCATTGAATTTACCTTGATCATGGGGAGATACATAATTTATTCTTTTATGTGATGATCATTATATAATGTAAAATATTATATTAATGAAAATAATAATATATGTTTTTGGAATTCTTATTGTTGTTATAAAGGAGTTTTAAACATGAAACTAGATAGGAAATAAAAATATTACTTTCCAACAATGGAATTATTTTCACATCCTTATAGGTAAAAACAATATTGAGAAATATTAGAATCCTTATAAAGATACTGTATATTTTTCACATAGTAAAATGGAGTTGTTGAATGGTAAAATTTGATGGTTTATAATTTTGATAAAAAAAATAACTTCTTAAAGTGGTGTATCTTAATATAATTTAATAAAGGTATGTCATATAGTAGTGTACACTCCGAACATGAAATTGAAATCCCCAGGGGTTATAACATAATAAAAAATGAGAAATAGTGGGAATCCATTACTAAAACATGTTTTAGGTTCGGGAGGCATATACTATATTCTAAATAAATAATGTAATCATGAAAGGTACAACAATGACTCTAATAAATGAATGTTTATAGGATTCTAAAAAATAATCATTTTATAATAATTATATATTTATAGACCCGATACATTTACACATATGTTTTCACTATTTTTAAAATAAAAAATATAACTTGTTAAGCCTTAGAGATTGAAGGGCCCAGTTTTGTTGGAAGTATAGGTTTATAATACATCAATGTGTTACAAAAAGTAAAACATATATATTTACAAATATATATATATATATATTTCCATAATGGTATCATAAATCCATTTGATCTCATAAAACAATATTTGATAGCCTAAAAAAGACTTCAAAAAATGGGTGATCTAACAATCTATGAGAATTAACATGATAGGGAAGCATAACATTTTAGTCAAAAGTATAATATGATATCATAATATATATGTTTTAAGAGAAATAACCAGATATCATAACCTAAATAAATGGCATCATAATATAATGGAATAATAGTAAATGGGATAGTATAATATAAATTTATATAAACATGATTTGAGGCTATCGACCTGGACAATATCACTTCGTGGAAGAGTCCTATAAATAATTAGAATCACTCTTTAATATCATACATGTTTCCTCATGAGACTAAATCATTACTAATGACATTAGAAAATTCCCATAATTAATTTTTCATAATTATGTGTTTTACATGATGAAATCATTAAGATTTCATAAACATAATAATTACCCATAGACAGAAACTAGTTTCATAATCATGTCTCATATCTTAATCAATGGAAATTTCATAAGGATGGAATTTGATATATAAACACATTACTTCTATTACACTATAAAAATAAGAGAGAATAATAGAGGTATATATTTGATATATATATTAATATACAATTTATAAGTAATCCATATCATAAAAGTTTTTTAACATTTATTAGAATTTCATTACAATATAGAATATTTCATGAGTAAAATATCATTTTCACTTTAAAATAACTTCTAAAAAATTTGATAAAATTTATAAAATACTACATATAAAATATTCCTTCAAAATAAAAATACATTATAATGTATCATTAAATTAATTGAGAGGACATTATTCTGGATAATTTCATTTATGTTGTATAAGTTAAATAAAATTAGATTCAAACTTTTGTAAAAATATCAAAAAGACTATCATTCGGACAATTGTATGAGAATTCCATTAAAATTGTTTTTTAAAAAGAAATTATTTATAAAAAATTATTTAATTAATAATTTTTTGAAATCATAAAAACAATGATTAAAATACTATTATAATATATATATATATATGGAATAAAATATATTTTCTACAAAAGAGAGTATATTTTCACAAAAAATATTTTCTCACTAATTTTATTAAAAAATAGGGGGAAATGGATCTATTAAATTACAATTTAATGATTATATAGTTGATAATAATATGAAAGGGGATTTAGTAAATTATGATATTAATTCAAACAATAGAAATTAAATAACACACTGATTAAAATGAGATTGAAACATTAAACCTTTCGACACTACTATCTTTAGAATAGTTACTGCTATGAAATAAGAAAACCTATTTTAAATTAAAATATAACGAAGTGTGATGAATTCATGATATAATATCTAAATGGTTTGAAAATACACAATTTAATTTTATTTAGGTTCATAATATAACATGTGTCTTAATGAAGGATTTTTTGAGACGAAAACACAAACATCCAGTTTAAACATTATCATGTATATATTTTATATCATTTATAATATAAATATATAATATATTTTATATTAATAATCCTTCATAGGTATTATCCCATATAATTTAACGATTTACATCTTTTAATTTAGTTATTTATTTTATTACATAATCAGTTATGTCCACATCGAGAGTTTTAAAAATGCTTAATTCATAATTTCAAGAAGGAATCAGTGTGATTACTATAGTTAATAGGTTCATTATTTTATCATATATAGAATAATGATAATTTTATAATTATTAATTTTATACATAAATTATACTTTTATAAATTACCATGAATTATTTTTCTGAAAACTGAAATATGTTACAATGACAGAGAAGATTGGTTGTATGTACGCATTTGTAAGTAATCCATTTTTCTATGATCATGATGGAAATGATTTATGTGTTATATTATAATTCAATAATTATAAGAATATAATTAATGTAATAATATTTATTAATCTTTAGTTACATATATCTTCCATGTGATGTGGTAAAAAACGAGTTAAATCCCCCCTTGAGGTGGTAGTCTGTTGTACACATGAACGAAAATATCTTTCTCCAATGGATAGTATGGTATGATGGAATATTATTTATTTACTTTCAAAAATTAATATTTTTTACGTAATATAATATATTGAAATTAGTTCCATTATAATAAAAATATAATATTGGGAATGATAGTAAACGAATTTATCAGTGCACATGGCAGTAGTACACATTACACACACAAGATTCTTTTGATTCCCACATGATTGAAGTGGATATAGATTTATTTCATCACACTAACATAATAAAAATATATAATATTGGCGATAATTATTATTTTCTATCATTATGGTTAAAAATATTATATTTAATTATAAATAGAAACAAAACAATGATGTTTTTTAAGAAGGATATATATTATTTAGGGAAACTATGTAGGATTATATTATAGCCTTCAGAGATGTTCTTTCTAACCAGACAATGGATTATAATATTTCATTATTGAAGTAAGTATTTTATTTAGGTACATATATGATGATAGGAAATAATTATGATGTTTGTAAATGGGTCATATGTGGTTCACTTTTATAAGTGAGATGGTGTAGTATTTTTATAAAAACCAAAAAATATTGACTAATGAGAAGTAAAACTAAATGAAAGTGCCTCTAAAAATGATAAATAACGATTTTTAGAAGTGAATTGGTTGATAAAAACCTTCACTATTTAATTATAAATATGTTTTTTCACTATATATACTTTACCAATTTTGTTTATCTCCTTAGTAAAATTGTTATAACATTAAACATTGTAATATATTTTTACAATTTTTACTAATATTTATGAGAAAAAGATAAGTTGAAATTATTAAAAAAATTAATTTTTTTATGATTCGAAATATATAATTACTTTTACAAATTCAATTCACTAATGTTTCCAAATTATATTAAAAATGAAACCAACAAAATTGTCTAAAAATGGTTTTCAAGAAATGTATTTTCAGGTATAATATAATCAAACAATAATTCTATTTATTTTAATAATATATATAATAATTTGAATAATAATTATATGAATTTAAAATAATATTAATACATAAAATGTAAAAAATTTAATACAAATAAATCCTTCTAATTTAGTATTTTAATTACTTAAGATGGAAACATTTTATGCCTTTAAGAATACTTTTCATTGAAAATTTCTATTTTAAGAATAAAAAAATTATTTTATAATCATGGAAATTGAGGATTAAAAGGAAATAATTTTCATTATAATAAATAAAATGGTTAATATTTCAAATCAATACCAAATAATAAAATTTAAATAATATTTAAATTACTTTATATAATGAAATGAAATGTCAATATTTGAAAAAAATAGGATTTTTCACTATTCATTATATAAATTAATCATATATATATAAATATTTCAAGAAGTATTTAATATTGTTCCCATCCTTTAATTTTACTTCTTGGTTATCACTTTCATGTTTAAATAATAATTATTTAACATTATATCAATGTTTATCTAAATATACTATTTTACGTTGTATAAACTATCATACATACGGTATATTAAAATCATTGGGTATCAATTAACACCCCCCCATAAATAATTTATTTCATTTAAATAATAAATTGTTCTTAGTAATTACGAATTTTATATTCTATGATTTTATAAAGGAAACGCCACACCATTAAAAGGGTTAATAACGGTAAAACAAATATAGGGAAATAGATACAAAAGTTCATAACATTACCCATTTTACACATAGGATTATAGATGTGGGAATTGAAAACCATAATTTTAAAAGAATATTTTTCAGAAATATAACATTATTCAATTTCTAAATTAGGTGAATGATAAATTTATGAAAAAATTTATCTTGTTTATTTTTCATGACCCATTTAATATGGTTGATGATTTCTTTCACCGTATAGAATGATGACATAAAGATATATAAATAATTGAAATGAATAATTTAATTATTTAATCTTGTTTCACCACAATATGATCCCTTTATCCAAATGACTAGTATTCATGATGAGTTATTTAATCCGGATGCGTTGAAATTTAATAAAAATTGATCATAGGAATACCTAAATTATAATAATATATTACTCGTGACATTATAAATTATCTAAATTCGTAAAATTTTATAAAACAGACAGATAATCATAAAAATTAATAATCCTTCATTTTAATATCGAAATCCTATTTTTCAATTAAATAATTACAATACTAAATAACAAAACATCCCAAATAACCTCAACCATTAGTAATTTAAATCCGTTCTTCCTAAATAATCCAAAATTTTAAATAACATGCCCTAACTAAAGGTTATATATACATAATATAAATGAATAATTTTGTAAAATATCACCAATTCACTCAAAATCTAAAAAAATCATACATATATATCATAAAAATTGTTTCCCCAAATAGACATAAATATATATTTCAAATTTTTTAAGTAAGAACTATTTAAACTACCATTATATGGCATAGTCTCTTGGTAAAAGTCACACCCTTGTCTCCATATTGTATGGGTTCATGTCTTGATGTATTTCTAGATGTGATTAGTATGTTTTCTATCCTACAAGTTCTCTGTTTTGTAAAATAATCGGAAAAAATGATAATAACATAGTTAATTAACCCTGATACAATAACATTCTCGAGAATGTTACTAACATGTTAGAAAATTAAATTAGTCATAAAATTTCTCTTTTTATCTCTAGGGTTTTCAATGAAACTAATTTTTTTCATATAAATTATTAAATTTAATTTTCTATAATAATCCAAATATCAAGAATTTACTAAATATGATAATTATCTATATAATAGTTTATAATATATAATATTTACACACCATTAATAAAATTCTCTTGGCTTAAACATTAAATAATCCTGATTTAAGTCAATAACTTGACATTATTTCAAATTTAAGATCATTTCAGATTTATATTTTTATGGAATTAGTCCATAAGTATTACATAATAACTAATATTTATACAATGTAGATACAACTAAAACAATAACCATTTATCCACAATATAAATTTTTTTAAGGTTATACATGATATCTTTTCTTGATAAAATTATTCTTTCTCTCACCCATACTTATACCCCATAGAAAACATTTAAAAAACATGGGATGAACAAAAAAAAGTCATTATGTATTGACCTATAAATTTCAAGGAATTTTTTTTTCATAAATGATTTTGAATTTTACGAGTCTATTCCTTCTGTCGACAATTGATTCTGGGGCTCGGTGTGTCTGGAATCAATTTCCAAAGTTTAGCTCGGGTATGTTCAGTAAACGAATGAGCGGGTTTTTTCATCTTTTGAACCGGTTCTCGAAATTGAAATATGAGGTCACCGATGAACTCGCAGTGCCGATTATTTCTTTAGGGGACCTCTACCGGAGTTAAGTTTTATGTGGGTTGAGAATTAATAATTGGGAGATTATTTTAAAATAAATAAAATTGTTAGAACAATTTTATTTATATCTATGGTGGTTATATCATACATGGGGGAGTTAGGGGTGGGACTCACAACCACCTAACTACCCATGTGTGGATATTTGTGAGGTGGGCCCACACGAGCCCCAACCTTTCACCTCACCCTAATCTCCTTAAACCCCCTTCATTAATTTTTTAACTCCTCTTTATTTGTGTAACCCTTCCACTTCCCCTCTCTCTCACTCTTTAACTCTTGCCAACACACCTTAATTAAAAAATTGAACCACATAAATTAATTAATTATGTGTTTTGAATTTGGAAATTTATATTTCTTGTGTTAATAAAAAAATAGCATTAGCCTATTATTTAACATTATAACATGTTGTGTTTGGAGAAATTGGTGATTAATCTTGTGTAAAAGAAGAAGGAAGTTCCTCTTTTGTTGAAGAACATCATCCTCCCGTGAAGAACGACGCCACTTCGAAGAAGAACACAGACTCCACAAAGACCAACGATGTACCTTCCCTTCTCCTCTGTAAAATTAGTGTGGAGACACCGCTTTCTCCTTGGATGCACGCCAATGTCGTCTACAAATACTTTCCCCACAACTCCGTCATCTGCGACGCCCGACGTGCAACGTCAATTATCAAGGTAATGGTTATGTTCAATTTTAATGGATTAAAATTGTGCCTTGATTCTTCTTTGTATAAATTTTATTGTCTCGGCCTGTTGCTATCGCTTAACACAGAGGGAGTGGGCTGAAGGAACATGGCCCGATGACCCTCCATTTGATCTTGAATAATTATATGGGATCGACGATCGGAGGCGGAACGTGGAAGAGAACGTCGGCGAAAGGGCCGACATCGCACATGCAAAGTAATGTTGCGACCATGCTGGCCGCAGCGGATGAAGCACTTCGCCATCGCGCCTGTCGGGGATGTGGAGCTACGGCCATCATAGGCCGCAGCAGAAGAATCAGGCGCTGTCGTGCTGGCTGTGCAGTAGGAACCACGACCCGCATAGGGCGGGTCGCATCGGCAGAAGAACCAGCTGTCCCATTGGCCGGCTGTGTGGAGGAGAGCCCTGGAACCAGGAGGGCGTTGCGTTGCAGAATTTTCCAGCCCATTGGCCGGGTGGGAAGAGCCGAACCGTGGTGCCAGGAAGGTGCCCCATTGAAGAAACACGCAGCCCACACAGCGGGCCGCTTGTTCTAGAAGGCCGGCCCACTCAATCTGGCCGGTAAGGGAGGGTGTCGCTTCTTGGCACCATTCATTCGGAGAGCCACGAGGCCATGCCCCCTCGGCCCACTCGGCCTCCGAGCTGAGCCAGTGGGGCAGTGCCCGGCCGGCTCACGCCCAGCCTGACCTGACCGCGCAGGGCTGGGTCGGGCCGTGCCCCACCGGGTCGGGTCGTGTCCCCTCGGACCGGGCCTCTCCCATTCAGGTTAGGCCAAACCACTTTGGGATATTCCACACCCCTTCGGGACAGGCCGCACATTTCTCTAGACCGGTCCGACACCCCAACCGGATCGAACCCTCCAAATCCGGGTTAACCCGACCCGCCATCCCACTGGGCTGAACGGGCCTGGTCCGTTTTCACTTAAAGAAGATTATCATGAAGACTGCACATCTGAATGACGTTCCATCTGCAACACTAGGACCCTATCAATGAGGAGGTCCTTTTTTGATACATTAAGCGAGTTTTAGACAAATTTGGTAAATGACTGAGTTTGGAACGAGTATATTTCCAACCAGGCCCCTAGAATGGAAAAGCTAATATCTGTCAGACCAGGCGTCTGTTTGACACACCGTATGTCACATTGAGATCCTTTTGACGAGGTGGAACATCTGGATACATCAACCTTAGACTTCATTACAGTTGATTTGTCGACCCCTTTACTCGAGGAGCGGACCCTCCAGGAATCAAGCACGCTGTGTGCGGAAACCCTAGAGCTGGCTGCGACTACGATGACTACCGTGCTGGGATCCTCCGTGGGTTCGACGACAAAGATGACTGTACATGGATCCTACATGGGTTTGGCAGCGAGGAGGACTGTACTTGGATCATTCATGGGTTCGGCAGCGATGACGACTGTACTTGGATCCTACGTGCGTTCGGCAACGATGTTATTGTACATGGATCATATGTGGGTTCGACAATGACGAATTTTGTACTTGGATCCTATGTGGGTTCGGTAGAGGAGATGATTCAGAGGCTACATATAATTATCTCCATCCCTCTTAGTGAGTAGCATACCTGTGTGAGCTGAGTCTTGTTTTTCAATCATTATCATTGGTGGGATTGACTTCATTCTTGTGTGGACCGGATTGTGCTTCAGCTTTGAAGTTGGAGCCGAACTGAGATTTATGACATAGGTATATGTATGAGAATATAGCTAAGTATAGATGGTTGATACTTTGTGTTTTTATCTTTCCTTTGTGTTATATCCTTCGTGGATTCTGGGAGACATTCAGGAGTCTCGGGGTCCCTACTGAGTATCATTATACTCAACCATGCACGGGCAATTCTCGCACTACGTTTTGTTGGTTGCAGACGATGGACATCAGTTATCATGGTTGAGGCTTGTAGAGCTGGACGGTATCCAGATATGGACCACCTGGTAGGACACACACGGAGAGAACGGATGGACCTGGGGTTCCGATGATACTATATGTACCCACCCTTCTGGTGGGATTCCCGGAGGACGACTCGGTGGTTGCTTCTTTACTTTACAACTGTTGTACTTTCATTCTCAGTTGTATTGTACTTTCAGTTGGGTTTATAGACTGGCCCATTTAATTTCCAGCACTTACTTTTGTACTCAGTTTTACTTAGTGCTTACTTCACTTGCATACTTTGTTGTGTTTCTTTACTTTTATAGAGGAAATGTATTTCTTCTTACCAGGATTTACACCTTTTGTTCTAGTCTCCAGCCTCGAGCCTATGCAAGGCAGGCTTGGGGTAGTCACGGCACATTCCCCAAGGACAAGTCGTGACAAATTGGAATTAGTGGAGTTGATTCTACTGCAGAACTCAGGACTCTGATCATCCTTCTCGGTGAAGAAATAGTGTTAAATGGATTGAGTGTGGTTTTCAGTCCAGGGAGTCCAGTGTTGGTGTGGCGGCCGACGTATCCATACACCAGAACCCTGACTCCTGATGTCCGACTCAGTGCACAAAAACATTGATTTCATGTGTGTTTCAAATAATTTCTTTGTGATTACATTGTGTCATATCACCAGGTATAATATATTAAATGTGCCACACCTGTTACATTTCAGGATGGCCCCACGAAGGCAGCCATCTAGGGTTCTAAGCTACATGCGAGATGACAACCCACCAAGAAACAAGGCCTCGGTGGAGGTCCTCATTACAGCGGAGGTGCCAGTGGTATCATTACCCACTGAGCCGCCGATGCCACCAGCCCCAGCAGTAGAGACTGCATGATGCCTGAGTGCGCTGCATGAGTTTCAGTGATAGAGGCTTCCCAGGATCCGCAGAGAGACGGACCCTCATCTAGAAAAGGATGGGATGGAGGCTATCGTCGGAGTCTTCAGATCGGTGGGGACACCGGATGAACTTTTGGTGATCCTTTCCACGAGTCTACTACACATAGTATTAGGTAGATTTTGGAGCCTGATGATTTAGGTTCACATCGAAGCATCTCTACATTGGACGGACATCGAGAGCCTCTTCCACTCGTAGTCTGTTCCATCCACCCTCTTTGTGGTGCATATCCAGGAGTTACTACATCTTTGGAAGGGCAACATGACAGTAGCCCCGTACTCGGTGAGCTTTACCAACCTCTCGTGTTACTCCACAGTCATGGTATGAGACCCATTCTTCAGGGCCCGGACTGTCGAGAAGGGACTGAGGAATGAGATCAGGGCTTCGATGATCTCACTCTGCATTCTGACGTAGGCAGGAGTGCTTGAGAGAGCACTTCCTTTGGTGGGATATCTTGTTGAGTCGACCCTAGCAGTCAGACCCATTGTAGGGAGACACGTAGCGGAGTCTTCTGCAGCCGGCAGTAGACAGATGTCGCAGAGGTCCAAGAGGACCAGGACAATAGGCAAGCGACCTCCGGATATAGGTTCGGTTGTGCGGGGCACCCGAAACCAAGCCATCTATATGAGGAGCAGGCAGTTCTATGCATGAGGCGGGCATGGTCACATGGCTCAAGACTGCTCGACCCACCGTGCAGATGAGTAGAAGACAGCAGAGGGACCACTCAAGTAGAGGCAGAGTTTCGACTGTGGCGGTCCGCAGGGAGCAGGCAGATGAGGCAGAGGAGCTGGCCGAGCAACGGGTGGTGGATGAAGCTTTATGGATCTACCACCACCACAACAAGGAGGACCACCCCACCCACAGGGAGCTGGCATACAGGGGAAGGCTAATCACCAGGAAGTCGAGACCTATGACCACGACACACCTGATATGATTCTAGGTACTATCAGTGTCTACTCCACCATTGCTACAGTTCTTATAGACAGAGGAACGAGTCATTCTTTTATTTCTGCTGCCCTTGTTCTGGGCTCAGAGATTCCGACGGAGCCGTTGGCTCGATCCTTATTGCTAAAGACTTCTACGTGAGCAGACTCAACGATTACGCACTTGTTCCGGTAGTGAGAGCATACTCTAGGATGCAAGATCTTAGGCTGGGATCTTCTTGTAGCAGCGTTGAGGCCTTACGACGTCATCTTGGTTATAGAATAGTTGTCTACAATCCATGATCAGATTGAATGCATTAGGTGAAAATTGTGCTATGTCCACACATATGGGAGTAGGTCCACCTTCACCGGCGAGAAGGGAGTCTTTGAAATGCAAGATGGACATATGGAAAGGAAAGGTCAGCCGATCTCACATCAGTTGGCTAGTTTAATCATAGGAGAGGTTGATGTGCGGAGTCCGAGTTTTCTTGTTGTGGTGGATCAGTATGCAGTTGTTTTCCTGATGATGTTCTAGGAATACCTCCTCGCACAGAGGTAGATTTCTACATTGACCTATACTTTGGGACAACACCGATATCTACTCCAGCATATCGGATGTCACCCGCTGAGCTTCCTGAGCTACGGGTACAGCTGGAGGACTTGTAGGGAAGGAGATTCATCCAACCTGGTGTTTCACCCTGGGCTTCTCTGATTATGTTCAACAAGAAGGAAGACGGGAGCTTGCGACTGTGTGTCGACTACTGTCTCATGAACCTAGTGACTGTGAAGAAAAATTACCCACTCTCGAAGATTGATGAATTCTTTGATCAGATCAAGGGATCATGATGGTTCTCAAAGATAGACCTCAGTTTAGGCTATCACCAGCTCAGAGTTTGAGATGAGGATTTGCAGAAGACGGCCTTCAGTTTTCGGTATGGCCACTATGGGTTCTTGGTTATGGCCTTTGGCGTAACCAACACTCTAGCAGTGTTCATGAGTCTCATGAACAGGATATTGTAGCCTTACCTCGATTGATTTGTTGTAGTCTTCATCAGCGACATACTAAATTACACGAATACTAAGGAGAAGCATGCATACCACTTGCAGGTGGTACTGTACACACTCCAAAGGCACTAACATTATGGTAAGCTCTTGAAGTGCCAGTTCTGGATTCGAGAGGTTCACTTCAGGGGGCACGTCGTCTCGGAGGCGAGAGTTTCTATGGATCCTGCGAATATTGAGGCAGTACTTGGTTGCGACCCACCTAGGAGCATGATGGAGGTGCGTTGTTTCCTAGTTCTGGCTAAGTACTATCGGAGATTAGTGCTAGAATTCTCCAGAGTGACATAATCGCTATCAGCTTTGATGAAGTAGGGGAAACCATTCATGTTTTTAGATAGATTCCAGCAAAGTTTTCATGAGCTAAGACAGAAATTGACCAGTGCACCCAACATGAGGCTACCGGAGGAGGGTGTTGGGTACGTGGTTTACTGCGACGCATCAGGGACTGGACTCGAGTGTGTCCTGATGCAGGAGAGGGCAGTGATCGCCTATGGTTCATGGCATTTGAGGTAGCACGAGAAGAACTACGCAACCCATGACCTAGAGTTAGTAGGAGTGGTCTTTTCAATAAAGAAGTGGTAGCACTATATTATGGGTGAGGTCTTTAAAGTTGACTCTAACCACCAGAGTCTCATGTACATTTTCTCGTAGAAGGACTAGAACCTGAGACAACGGTGATGGCTCAAGTTCCTCCAGGACTATGAAATTGAGAGAGTATATACTCCTAGGAAGGGGAACGTAGTAGCTACTGATCTCAGTAGGAGATCGGTTATTCAGCTACAAGGAGAGGTGATGGAGCAGTTAGACGCTTTGCAGATATCCTTCATTGATAGATATGGGGAAGCCTTTCAAAATTCCATCACATTCACTCATCCACTACTTCAGCGGGCTAGAGAGGCACAACATGGAGAAGTTGACTGTGTGACACGATGAGCTTATATTTCCACAAGGCAGGAGCCTGATGGATTTCTTGAAGGAGGAGAGCATGTCATCCTCTTTAGGGGATGCACCATGGTACCATTGGCACTGCAGGAGGAAGTGCTGAGGGAGTTTCACACTTTCCCTCTAGCGGTACATCTTCGAGTGGAAAAGATGTTCCAGGACCTCAGATGACAACACTGGTGGCTGGGTATTAAGAAGACTGTAGCAAAGTTCGTTTCACGATGCCTCACCTGGCAGGAATTGAAGGCGGAGCACCAGGCACCAGTAGGCTTGGTACATCCCTTAGAGGTTCTTGAGTGTAAGCGGGACGTTATATGCTTGGATTTAGTGACTGTTCATCCATGTACTTCCAAAGGACATGACTCCATCTGGGTGATTATAGACCAACTCACCAAGTTGGCCCACTTCCTTCCGATCAAAGAGCAGGGATCAATAGAGATCTTGGGACACCTCTACGTTCAAATGATTGTACAGATTCATTGTGTGCCACTGTCTATCATCATCGATTGAGACACTCGCTTTACATACCAGCTTTAGAAGGGGCTACAGGAGGCCTTTGGGATGCAGTTATGCCCGAGCACTGTCTTTCATCCTCCGAAGAATGTCCAGATGGAGAAGACTATTCAGACTCTCGAGGAAATGCTACATGCATGTGTCCTTGACTTTGGTCATAGTTGGGAGGATCACCTACCCTTGGTGGAGTTATCATAAAACAACATCTATCACTCTACCATCAGGCTGGCACCATACGAGGCATTGTATGGTCGACCATGAAGATCACCTCTGTACTGGACTGGCCCTGGGGAGTCAGCACTTGTAGGACAAGATATGCCTCAGGCTACGATGGAGAAGGTGTAGATCATTCAGGATCGGATGAATAATGAACATAGCAGACAAAAGTCATATGCTGATAGGAGACAGAGACCACTGGAGTTCGAGGATGGTGACGATGTTTTCTTACGGATCTTACCTCGACGAGGTCTGTGGAAATTTGGCATGCATGGCAATTTATCTTCATGCTTCATCAGACCATTCCAGGTCCTCAGCAGGGTAGGCAAGGTGTCTTACCACCTGTCCCTTCCACCTCAGTTGCATCAGGTGCATGATGTCTTACACGTGTCTCAGCTGAGGAGATATGTGCACGACCCCACCCACATCATTAATCATGGGGAGATGGACATCGATGAAGGGGATACATTAACGGAGGTTCTAGTGGAGATAGAGGATTGACAAGAGAGGGTCCTACGTGAATGGTCAATTCCTCTAGTGCACATTTGTTGGCAGCACGAGAATCTCTAGGAGAGCACATGGGTGCGAGAGGCGTAGATGCGTGCACAGTACCCACATTTCTTTTCCTAGATTATGTTGTATCTTTACAGGGATGTAAAGACCTAATGTGCGAGTAATTTAAAGACACAGAAATTTCAAGGAAATTTTTTTTATAAATTCTTTGAAATTTTACGAGTCTGTGGCTTCTGACGGCACTTGATTCTGATGCCCTGTGTACATGGAATCAATTTCTAATGTTTAGCTCAGGTACGTTTAGTAAACGAATGAGCGGGTTTTTCTATCTTTTGAACTGGTGCTTGGAATTGAAATCTGAAGGCACCGATGAACTCGCAGTGCCGGTAATTTCTTAAGAGGGACTTTATCGCAGTTTCATTTTAAGTGGGTTTAGAATTATAAATTGGGAGATTAGTTTAAAATGAATAAATTTGGTAGAACAATTTTATTTATATATATGGGGGTTATATCCTAAATTGGGGGGGGGTTAGGGGGGACCCATAACCACCTAACTACCCATGTGTGGAAATATGTTAGGTGGGGCCCACACAAGCCCCATCCTTTCACCTCCCCCTAAACTCCTTAAACCCCCTTCATTAATTTTTTAACTCTTCTTTATTTGAGTAACCCTTTCACTTCCTCTCTCTCTCTCCCTCTTTTAATCTTTCCAACACAACTTAATTAATAAATTGAACAACTTCAATTAATTAATTAAGTGTTTTGAATTTTGAAATTTAATTTTCTTGTGTTAATAAAATAATAGAATTGCCCATTTTTTTTACATTAGAACATGTTGTGTTTGGAGAAATTAGAGAGAAATCTTGTGTAAAAGAAGAATGAAGTTCCTCTTTCGTTGAAGAACATCATCCTCCCGCGAAGAACGACGCCTCTTCGACGAAGAACACCGACTCCACAAAGAGCGATGACGTGCCTTCCATTCTCCTCTCTACAACTAGTGTGGAGACACCGCTTCCTCCTTGGATGAATGCCAACGTCGTCTACGAATCCTTTCCACGCGATGCCATCATTCGCGACGCCCGACGTGCGACATCAATTATTGAGGTAGGGGTTATGTTCAATCTTAATGGATTAAAATTGTGCCTCGATTCGTCATTTTATAACTTTTATTATCTCATCCAATTTCTATAGCTTAACGCGAAGGGCGCGGGCCAAACGAACATGGCCCGACGACCCTCCTTTTGATCTTGATTAATTATATGGGATCGACGATCGGAGGCAGAACGTAGAAGAGACCGACGGTGCAAGGTTCGTCGTCGTACACACAAAGAAAAGCCGCAGCAAAGCAGGCTGCGGCGGAGGAAGCACGACGCTGTCACACCGTGCCAGGGACGCAGAGCCATGGCCAGTGCAGGTCGCGGAAGAGGAAGTTGGCGCCGTCGCACTGGCTTTGCAGCAAGAACCATGGCCCGCATAGGGCGGGCGGCCTTGGTGGAGGAACCGGCCGGCCCGTCGGCCGATCGGGTGTAGGCGAGTCGCGGTGCAAAGAGGGCGCCACGCTGGAGAACAAACCGACCGGTCGGTAGGCCGGGCGCAGCCAAACCGCGGTGCCAGGAGGGCGTCGTGCTGAAGAAACCCCTGACCCGCACGTCAGGCCGCTTGCACCAAAAGGTCGGACGGCTCAAGAAGGAAAGTGTGGGAGGGCGGTGCCGCTTGGCGCCGCTAGTTCGGGAAGCAAAGGGGTCGCGCCCCATCAGACAGCTCGGCCAGCTGGCAGAGGCAGTGGGGCAGTGCCCAGCCAGACCGTGCCGAGCCGGGTCGCGCCCAGCTAGACCAGACCACGCTGGGCCGGGCCAGGCTGCACTGTGCCGGGCTATGCCGCGCCCTTCCAGTTCGGGCCATGTCCCATGGGACCGGGCCGCACCCCTTGGGGCCTGTACAAATGCATTCGAGATAGGCCACGCCCCTTCGGACCAGGTTGAACGTTTCTTTGGGCCAGTCTAACACCCCTACTGGGTCGGACCCGCCAAAAATGGGTTAACCTGACCCGCTATCCCACTAGGCTTAACAGGCTGAGCCCATTTTCACATAAATGTGAATATCTGGAAGACCGTGCGTCCGAACGACCTGACGTCTACGGCACTGTGACCCTATCGATGAGGCGGTCCTTTTGAGATACTCTAAGTGTGTTTTGGAAAACATTGGTAAACGGCCGAGTTTGGAACGAGTATATTTCCAACCGGGCCCCTAGAAAGGAAAAGCTAATATCTCTCAGACCGGGCATCTGTTTGACGCGCCGTCTTTCGCATTGAGTTCATTTTGACGAGATGGATCTTTGGGGTACATCAACTCTAGAGATTGTGACAGCTGATGTATCGACCCCATTAATCGAGGAGTGGACCCTCCGGGAATCGAGCACGGTGTGTGTGGAAACCCTATAGCCAGCTGCGACTGTGACGACTACCGTGCTACAAACCTCCATTGGATCGATGACGAAGATGAATATACTTCGATCATACGTGGGATAGGCAGCGATGAAGATTGTACTTGGATCCTCCGTGGGTTTGGCAACGTTGAGGACTGTACTTGGATCTTACGTGGGTTCGGAAATGTTGTTACTGTACTTGGATCCTATGTGGGTTTGGTAGCGACGACTTCTGTACTTGGATCCTACGTGGTTTCGGTAGATGAGATGATTCAGAGGCTACATATAATCATCTCCATCCATCTTCGTGAGTAGTATACCTATGTGAGATGAGTCTTGTATTCCAATCATTATCATTGTTGTGATTGGCTTCTTTCCTGTGTGGACAGGATTGTGCTTGGGCTCGAAATATGGAGTCGAACTGAGATTGATGACTTAGGTATATGTATGGGAATATAACTAAGTAGAGATGGTTGATACTTAGTGTTTGTATATTTCTTTTTTGGTTTATCTTTTGTGTATTCTGGGAGACCTTTGGGGGTCTCGGGTCCCCACCGAGTATCATTATAC
Source organism: Viscum album (assembly GCA_963277665.1). Taxonomy (NCBI): domain Eukaryota; kingdom Viridiplantae; phylum Streptophyta; class Magnoliopsida; order Santalales; family Viscaceae; genus Viscum; species Viscum album. The sequence continues at coordinate 888,660,030 of OY728159.1, read as the reverse complement.
TCACCCTTGCACAAGAAATGCATGCACTACGTTGTGTTGGTTGCAGACAAAAGACAGCACTAATCGTGGTTGAGGATTGTGGAGCTGGATGGTATCCGGAGATGGACCACCTGGCGGGATGTACACGGAGAATATGGACGGACCCGAGGCACCGATGCGACTATCGTTACCCACCATTTAGGTGGGATTCTAGAAGGATGACTCGGTGGTTGATGATTTACTTTACAGCTGTTGTACTTTCATTCTCAGTTGTACAGTACTTTCAGTTGGGTTTGTATACTGGCCCATTTACATTCCAGCACTTACTTTTGCACTCAGTTTTACATAGTGCTTACTTCACTTGCATACTCTGTTGTGTTTCTTTACTTTTATAAAGGCAATTCCTTCCCTTTTACAGGGGTTTATGCCTTTGGGGCTAGTCGCCATCCCCTAGCCTATAGAAGGGGGCTTGGGGTAGTTACGACACGAGCCTCGAGGACGGGTCATTACAATTTAGGAATATAGAATAAAGAATAAAATTTTCATTCAATGAATATTTAAAATCCTGGATTTTTTTTCTCAAAATCATACATTTCACCCATAAAACCTAAAATACGTAGCACACATCATATAATCATATGATTGGTACAAAACATCATAGAAATCATAAAAAAATTTAACATGTTTCATCCTATTCATACATACACTATAGCTTCGATATCAACATAGGGATTAACCTTCATGGTTACGTTTGGAAAACCCATCATAGAATATTCAAAAAATTTCTTCGAAGAATCCTTATCATTTACCTCTGTCACATTACCTAATGCATTGGTGAGCTCTCACAAGCTCTCCCACCACCGTTTGATCATAGAACCACACGTATACATAAGCAATTCCCAAGAACCATAACATAATCATAAAATGTAAACCATGCGTAATGGAAAAATAACATTTCCACAATGAAATCAAATGTTATCATATAAATATATTGATATAGTATATTCATTATCTGAACATTTTTTAATTAAAAAATATAAAAAATGTAATTTAGTATTTACTTTTCTTTTAAAAATATTATGTCTTGTAGAGGAAGCCAAATACTAAATAATGGTCACGGTGGTGGAAATAATATTATCACCCCATTTGTTAAAAGAACATTCCTTTTTTTTAGTAAAATGATTCACATAAAAGAGATTCACTTTGAAAAACATTGAATTAAAATAAATGAAAAGGGTATAATTATACACCATATAAAATACGAAGATGGGTATTATCAAAAAATGACTCAATTATGGGAGATTTTGGTGAAGTCCCTCACCAAGATTGTATCATTATATTAAGGTTAGCTAAATTACAATATGATGTGTGAAAATAAAAAAACATCCAATATAAGTAGATATTTAATGGAAAACAATTAAAGGTCATTCAAATAAATTCTTTAAAAAACAAAACCAATCACTTGTATATTTAACACAATGAATATATATTAAGATAATATTTCCCTTATAATGATCATATCATTTGATTAACTATAAATCATTGATATAGTTATATGTGAAAAATATAAATACACAAAATCTAAGTGGATACTCAGTGTAAAACAATCAGAGTTCATTCAAAAACATTTTTTTTAAAGACCAATGACATGGATATACAACTCAATGAATAGTTTTTGAGATAATATGTCCCTTACAAAGATCGGATCGTTAGATTAAGGATAAATCAATGACATGAATATGGTGGAGAAATATAAATACACCGAATATAAGTGTAGAGAAATGATTAAATATGTGTGATAAATAAAATTTCTACAGTGAAATCATAATTTTTCATTTAAAGATATTGATATAATATATTCGTTATCAAAACCATTTTCAATCCGAAAAAACTAAAAAAATGAATTATGTTATTTAATTTTCTTTTTGATTCATTATGAATTGTAAAGGATTCCATATACTAAATAATGGCCATGGAGGTGGAAATGTTATTATCATTGCCTCTATTAAAAGAACATTCCCTTATTTTTAGTAAAATTCTTCATATAAAAATGATTCACATTGAAAACAATTAAATTAAATTTAAATAAAAAAGGAACATTTATAGACAGTATCTGTTCAATGAATATTCTTTTCGTCACATCATTACTATACATACATTTTATATTTAAATTATACATAGGTATTAAACCTTTATGGTAATGTTTGGAATACCCATCACAATATATTCTGTAAATTTCTTCAAACAATCCTTATCTTTTACCTCGTTCACATTACCTACTACTTTGGAGAGCTACAACTAGCTCACCCACTATTGGTTTATCACCGAACCACCCATATACATAATCAATTCCCATGAAATATAACATAATCATAACACGTAATCCATTAGTAAGGGAAAATTAACATTTCCACATTTAAATAAATATGCTATAATTTAAAGATATTGATATAATATATTCATTCTAAAAACCATTTTCTATGGATAAATACAAAATAATGGAATGTGGTATTTACTTTTCATTTAAAAATATTTATAGTATATAGAGGAATAAGAATACAAAATAATGGTTATGGTGGGGGAGTGGTTATTATCACTACATCTATTAAAAGATCATTCCTTTTGTAATTTAGTAAAATGATTCATATAAATATGATTCCCTTTGAAAACCATTGAATTAAATTAAAAGAAAAGTGTATAATTATACACCTTATAAAATAAAGATATGTATATTATCAATATATGCATCAATGAACGGTTATTTATATGAAGTCCCTTACCAAGATCGTTTCATTAGATTAGGGATAAATCAATGAATATATGATTTGTGAAAATAAAAATACACCCAATATAAGTGGATATTTAGTGTAATGTAATTGGAGTTCATTCACACATATTCTTTGAAAAACAAACCCAGTAACATTTATAATTAACACAATGAATGGATATTAAGTTATGATTTCACTTACAAAGACCATATCAATAAATTAAGGATATATATATGACATAATTATGTGGTAAAAATATAAATACCAAAAATATAAGTGGATATTCAGTGAAAAATACTCAGAGTTCATTGAAATATATTTTTGGAAAAACAAAAGCAATGACATGGATATTTAACTCAATTAATGTAAATTGAGAGAAGTTGTCCCTAACAAAGATTGTATCATTTGATTAAGGATAAATAAAGTACATAAATAAGGATTAATCACATCTATTAAAAGAACATTCCTTTTGTCAAGTCCTTATCATACATACAATGCAACATTCACAGTAACATAGGGATTATACTTCAAGGTTACATTTGGAATACCCATAATAATATATTATCAAAATTTCATTATTGAATTCTTATATTTTACCTCTATCACACTACCTAATGAATTAAAGAGATATTACTGGCTCTCCCACCATCAGTTTGTCGCTTAACCACCTGTATAGATATGCAATGCCCAAGAACTATAAAAAAATCATAACAGAAAAACCATGCATAAAGGAAAAATAACATTTCCATATATAAATCATAATTTCTGATTTAAAGTTATTGATATAAAATATACATTCTCAAAACCAAGTTGAATGAAAAAATACCAAAAAAGTAGAATATGGTATTTAATTTTAATTTAAAAATATTAAGGCTTAAAGAGGAATCCAAACACCATAAAATGGTCATGATGGTGGGAAGGTTATTATCCCCACATCTGTTAAAGCAACATTCATTTTTTCATTAGTAAAATGAATAATATAAAAAAGTCTCCACTTAAAAACCATTGAATTAAATTAAAATAAAAAGAGTATAATTATAAACAGAATTAAAGAAAGAGATTTTTATTATCAATGTATTCCTCAATGAAAGGAGATTCAGACAATGTCCCTTTCCAATATCTTATAATTATATTAAGGATAAATCAATGAAAATATGGTGTGTAAAAATAAATAAAACACCCAATATAATTGGTTATTTAGTCTAAAAAATTAGAGGTTGTTCACACATTTTATTTGAAAACAAACCAATTACATGGATATATAAGTAAATGAATGGAATTTAAGATAATACTTCCCTTAAAAAGATCATATCATTGGATTAAGGATTAATCAATGACATAATTTTGTGTGAAAAATATATATAAACAAAATATACGTGGACATTTAGTTTAAAACAATCAGAGTTCATTCAAATATAATTTATGGAAAAACAAAACCAATGACATGGATATTTAACACAATTACAAAATATTGAGATAAGATGTCTCTTATAAGTATTGTATCATTACATTAAGGATAAATCAATGATATAAATATGTGTAAAAAATATAAATATGCCCAATATAAGTGCATGTAATTACATAAATATGTGTGAAAAATAAAATTTCCACATTGAAATCATAAGATATCATTTCAATATATTCATTCTTAAAACCATTTTTATTCCAAAATACCCAAAAAATAGAATAGGGTGTTTAATTTTCTTTTAAAAACATTATGTCTAGTAGAGGAATCCAAACATAAAATAACTGTCACGTTGGTGGAAAGGATATTATCACCACATCTATTAATAGAACATTTTGTCATTTCGAATAATTCTTTATATAAAACATATTCTGTGTGAAAATAATCGAGTTAAATTAAATGAAAAGGTTTATAATTATACACTTTAGAAGTGTATAAAATGACATAAATCTGTGCGACAAATATTATTTCAACATTGAAATGATAAGTTATAATTTAATTATATTGATATAATATATTTATTCTCAAAACAATTTTTTATGTCTAAATAACAACAAAATAGTATATGGTATTTACTATTATTTCAAAAACATTATGGATTTTAGGGGAATCCAGATACTGAATAATGGTCATAGTGGTAGAAAATTAATTTTCACCACATCTTTTAAACGAAAATTTCTTTTTGTGATTTAGTAAAAATATTCATTTAAAAAAGATTCCATTTGAAAACCATTTAATTAAATTTAATGAAAAAGGGTATAATTACACACCATATGAAAGATAGAGATATATAATAAAAAAATATTACCCAATTAAAATAGAATTTAACAATGTCAAATTATTAGATTTTATCATTAGATTAAGGACATATCATTGACAATGTGATGTGTGAAAATAAAAATACTCCCAATATAAGGGGATGTTCAATGTAAAACAATTAGAGGTCATTCACACATATTCATTGAAAAAATACCAATAACAGGGTTATTTAACTCAATGAATGGAGACTACTATAAATTTTCCCTTACAACGATCATATCCTTAGATTAAGGATAAATCAATGACATAATTACATGAGAAAAATTTTAATACACCAAATATAAGGGGATATTTAGTGTAAAATAATCAGAGTCCATTCAAACATATTTATGGAAAAACAAAACTAGTGTCATGGATATTTAACTCCATAAATGGATATTGAGATAATATTTCCCTTAAAATGATCCTATATTTATATTTATGATAAATCGTTTACATAAATATGTGTAAAAAATATTAATACACCCAATATAATTTTATGGAATACACATAGTTTAATGTCATTATTTCTGTGCTTAATGTTTTTCTTAGATTAAGGTCATGATTTTGGACAATGGGATTACCTAAAGTGCATGGAATGTCACAAAATAGTATTAACCTAACATTAATGAGGGGTTAATCAGACATACCTCATTCCTTAAAAAATTAATGATAATGTTTGTAATGAGTTTACAACTATGGTACACGAACCCCGAAGCATGACATAGTAGATGTTCGATGACAGAAATGGGATACCCTCTCAAATATTGGTATTTAAGGGTCTCATGCATGGCTTTGGTGAATCCAGAATTTATAAGAGGTTGTGTCAGGCATCCAAAATTCATATTGTGTAGTACAAAAATTTCAATTCATCTCATGAGGGAATTATTTTATTCCATCCAATATTTTTCATGCATGTCATTATAGTTTGAAACAAGGTAGGATCATCTCTTATTTATTAGAATCATGATCTTGTCCTAGGTACTACATTAGGTTAATTTTAAGTGTTGGGTATCTTTCTTCCTCATATCAATCCATGAGGGAATATATTCCCATTGACTTTTCAAGATTACTAAATGAGGATTATTTTGGTATGATTTCATCACAAGTAACATTTGGTTTTTTTGCGAATATCCAATTGTACCTGGAGACATCATGTCTAGGAATCACTATATATCTTTTGTGTGTTAAAATCAATCCAAACATATTTTAGGAGGTGATACACACATTTTATTGTCATATATTTTAGACAATGGGACAAAAGGGGGTTCAAGGATGTGCATCTATTGAAAGAGTTGATAAGCGACAGGACTGAGCCAAATGGGGGAATTTATCAACATGAAGCACACCTGAATCTAATTTCACATAGTTTAAGGTCCAATATATTTGACTATGGAAAATAGTATACAGTCATATTTCATATACTAAATAGGTTTTTTTTTCAAAATATATAAGTGCGGCACATAAAATGTAATGCTTAATATGAATTGATAAAAATACGCTCATGGAGCACACAAATACCATGTATAAAACAATACATTCATTAAAGGTCATAATTCTTAGATGTGAAGGGATTGTAGTTTGTTATAATATAGTTTGGGTCATAGGTTTCTTTTTATAACTTGAACACATAAATACCCAACCTACCAAGACTTCTATGCCTATGTGAGTCATGGATGGTGTGGAAAACAAAGAGTTGAAAGGAGGTTTTTCTAACACATGGGAGTGAATAGTAGGGGTAAAGGGATTTTTAGTTTTGAATTTCCCTCTAACACTGAGGTGCCTACTCAACATGGGTAGATGCACATAGGGTTAACCCCATGGGTGTGGGAATTACACCACGATATTGGGATATAGAACATAGGTAAATCGATATATTTATGAAACAGGAAAGGTATGTGATAGATGTGTATGGATCACCTATTGACCATGTTCAAAACACTGGATCCATAACCACACTATTCATGAATGGGGTGAGTAATCATTGGATCGATAGTTGACTTTTTTGGAAACATAGGATCTTTTAATTCATTCCAAATATCCAATAGTGCAATAGACCATGGTGGTAGGTGATCTGTTTTAATGAGAAAACAACATTGTTATGGGGACCATTCTGATATCAAAGATGATGTAAATCTAAACTGAGAATTAAAGGATGAATAAAAATCGATTGTGAAAGTATCTTCAAAGTGTTCAACTCTCTAGGATCCACACCACAAATCATTTTAACATGATAATTGGGTGTATCATAAAGCTGGATTCAAATCCATGTTTTTCAAATATTTTAATGACATAGTTCATAGACCATGGTTATTATATTAATATTTTAATGATCAATCCATGTGCTCCAAGTTTAATGTAAATTATTTTTTGATGTATCACAAATGGTTAGATGCATGTAGTGGATAAGTGAATACCCTAACAACTATTAGGGGTGAGTAATACCAACATAACATGATTAATTCCATGGAAGGTCTATATATTTTTTAATTTCATGATTCATGGACTGAGAACAGAGATTAGTTTATGGTCTTAATGCTCTAATTGTGATGAGGCCATGGGTAAAAGGGATTTGACTAAATTTCAACTGATATTGGAGATAAGATATCTAAGAATAATTATATATCAAATAAGGATGGGAATCTATCCACACATAGTTTTAAAAAGGAGGAAGAAACAATTTAAAGTTGTGCGTTCTTCACCATGGTGAATTGTTTAATGTCATTCTTTTACTATGGGGGGAATGTTCACTCGAACGGTATATGCATGGAACACAAAAGGGATACCTGATATTAATGAATCTAAGGAGTATCATTTACCACACACACACATTAAGATGAAAATTATATTGTTTGAGCTCATGAATTACGCACTATAACTAGGTATAAGGGGAATAAGAATTAATAAATTTCTATCTAGGAACCTAGATGAAAATACAGGGCCCCACTATGTATCCCATAAAGAAAGGAATCAAGTGAAAATATGTTCTATAACAAGACATGGTCAGAAACCAATGCCAGTAGGGGTGACCCTCTCTACACGAGGAATTGAGTCATCTCACGGTTGTCATCAAGCATACCATGTTCGGGGTATGGTATAATATTTTTAATAATATCATAATCATTGTATGAGGCATCCATATTCATGATAGGGAAAACTATAATTTAATGTCCTAAATTGTGTAAATTATCTCATCATGGGTTTATCATATAGGGTATCCTAGTATGATACATTGTAGATTCACCACTGAGAAAGAGTCACCCTTAACTTGTTAGGGGTGAGACAGTAGTTTAACATCTTTGGTTATGGTTTTTCAATCAAAGTTTTAGGTCATAATTTTAGAACCCTGGGGCAGGGAGTATCTCAAATTAGAATGTGTTGGGTGGTTCCCTGACCAAATTGATGATAATGAGGACTAAGGTGGCCCAACATGACCCTTTTATGAGAAAACTCATACATAGTTTAAAATTTTGGGATCCGGATATGGACCCATCATTTAACATAATATGGAGAGGACAATTTATTTATACAAATTGTTACATCATCTTACTAGGACTTTCTTCTCAATACATGAAGTACTACTTTAAAAACATTTTTTTGTTTTCTAGTATCATATGTTCTTCCTCCATAGTGAACAAAGTGTATGCACCATTGGAATAGAACATATGAATGATGTTACGTCCATCCCACTTGTCCAACATATACGGTGGATTCATTCCATGTATCATTTTATTTCTGAGTGACATCCCTGTATCACTTATAGGAAGGGGAGTAGATGAAAATTATTGTTGAATTCTAATTTTATATTGATATGGTGCCTCTATAGATTTTGAATGGATTATATCCTATATTCTTTGAAGGTTTACATATCAGATGAAAGGAAATATGATATAATATTTGTCATCTCCTGGTCATAGGAAACTTTTTGGATTTATGTCAACTGAACCATAATGTTAATGACTTCATCTATTCAATATAATAGTGTATATAAAGTCACTTGGGTAGAATTCTGAGCCATCATCTGAAAGATACGAAGGGAGTTAGGGATCTTTTATGGACAAATCATCTTTTTTTGGACAATATTCTACTAAAAAATGTTATTGAGGGGATTTTTAAATGTATATATCTTTCCATTTGTCTATTCATGATAGTGGGAAGTATGGTAGGAAATGATTTTATACATGGCATGATATATCTTCATATCACTATACCAGAAGTTGGATCCATTATTTGTGAAATGGCATGAGGGGCTCTAAACTAATGGATGGTGTGGGACCTCTTGAACTCAATCATGGATTAATCCTTTTCATCCTTGATGAGGATCAGTTCTTCCGAAAATGAAATGATGTCTTCCATGGTCATAATAAAACTACACTGGCAAGATATCTTTGGATGATAGGGTCCCACAACATCATGTCGCCATAATTTCAATATCCATGAATATATGGTCGTGTGGATAATATCTAGCGGTTGATTCATGAAATTGGAATTGATCAAAAATGCATGAGACATCATGGAGTACTCAATGCATTCATGAACTATTGTGGGCTAGATGTAACCCATCAGTCAAATCTTATGGGAGTGCATCAATTTCACTTTATGGGAACTTCATGATCCCGAATAATATTCCAAAAAAACTATGGAATCTAATACCTATGGATTAAATAGAGTATAATTACCTCAAACCCATGTTCTTATAGATAGTTCTCAATGATTGGTCTTGTTTGGAGGGTAAATTGTGTTGTATGATGGTAGATTCTTTTAGGATTGACATGTTTTTGTGTTCAAATTCCATGCTTTAGATACTCAAAAAATGTATATATTTCGTTGGGATTTAACCTATAGTGGACAAAATTGGGTTCTAAACATGGGAGAACCAAAATTCATATTATATTCAAATTGAATTTTATAATCATCTAAATCAATGAGAGAAATTAACCTTTGATGTTAAAAATGGATGAAAAGGTTGTCAATGAAAATATCTCTAAGGGATGCATCCAAACTAGAAAGGGTATTGGATCAACCATTATGTGTCAGAGCGACATGAGTCAGTTCTTGTTGATAATGGAACTGGGCCATCAAATAGTAGTTGTTCACAATTATCAACACGGGATCTGGATATATAATGATTTAATGACTTTTTATTTGTTTGATAATTAATTTATAGTCTTATATCACATACAAGAGGGACACATCAATCTCTATTGCTAACATCAGACTAGTAATTTGATTGTGATAATATTCCACATTTTATATTCATCCTTTTAAAATTAATAATGAGTATGGTTGGATAGAATACATTGTAGAGATGAATTTTACTCCCATGCCAACTCTATTTATCTTTTTATTAATGATATTTCTACTGGTATGGATTTTAGGAAAACCATAGAAATGCATCATCCAATATGGAAAAGCCTTTTATACTGAGAGGATAGTCTGAACTGGGAAATCATCATATTGGGGCAATTATATGGGAGTTGGAAGAGAGACAAAAAAGTTAGACAATAAATGACTTTTGATAGAATTTTTTCAAATGAACCTATTTTTGATCTAATGAATGATGAAAAAAAACATTATAGTCATCCCATAATAATTGATACATTCAATTAATTCTATAATGGATCTACACAAGATAGTAGTTTTAACTTGCGATTCTATACACTATGTTGCAACTTCTTTACTTTTGAAACATGTGTGAGGCATCTTGTTCGATAGTCAATTATCTAAAATATATGTTGGGTACCATGAAACTAATATAGTATAAACTATTTTCTCTAACATCATTTTTCTTCAAGGTGAGAATGGAACCAAGTGGTCACTTTCGGCAGGTCACATAGAGATCTAGAGGTTTCCATATGATGGGTGGCATATAATACTGAGATTGTAGCATATACTACTAGATTTCCTAAAAGGAGTCATGGAACACATCATCCCACTACATTGAATTTCCCAAATTATTGATCATAGAAACATTATTACACATGAAGACCATATTGACAATAAATAAGTGTATATAGGCTATGTGTCCTTAGATGAATTATGAAATTCAGAGGATTCTCAGGGGTGGCATTTTTCTAATTTATTTGACCATCGCAAGGTCAATCAAAATTCCTATTTATCTGAAAACAATTAGGATAAATATTTTTTAAGAAATCCCAAAGTCACACTTCAAGGGGTTCATTATGAACTTATGATATTAAAGGAATATTAAAAAAATCTCAAGGTCTCATTCATAGTCCAAAAATTATTGGGATTTGACGACCAAGTCGACCAAGCTTCATTCTACATAAATTCATAAAATTGTTTTAATGATGTGGTTCATGGCCCAAATATTACTACCTTCTATATTTTTCAAGCCGGAAGGATTCACTTGATAACAAAATGTCCCATGTGACATCCTAAATGTGGTTTATTTATAATCTTCAAGGGAAATTTGGATTGGTATATAACAGAAATATCAATACACCAAGGGGAGATCTTGGAATCCTATAGTAGCATCAATCAACATTTCTATCACCGGATGATGATAATCGTCCTTCAAGAAATAGTGTTTGAGGTTATGGAATTTGATAAATACATTGATATTCCCATTATACTACATAATTGTAATGATGTTCGCTAGACACAAGGGGTAATAATCTTACCTGATGAAGTTGGATTTGATAAAATTCTCTACTTCATCCTAGTAAGTAGAACCATTATAGGGATTATTTTTTCTAGGAGGCTACATGAACCCATGATGACCTTCTGGGAGACCAAGATAACAAACAAAAACATTATGTTATAGTCTTAGGGTCTCATCATTGCTCAATGTGAAGAGGTTCCACTGCTGCTTTAGGAAATACACATAATACTACTAGTCTATATAGGTAATTTTTGAACAGATCAGTGTCATCCTCATAACCTTCTCAATCCATGTGTTCACTTGAAACAAATCATCCAACGTTTTGGAGACTATCTATTTAAATGTTGGAGTATAATCATGACAGTCATATTCATCATTTGAAGGAGGAGAATTAGTTAGAGGAGGATTCTCGCAGAGTCTAGCTGACCTAGGGGAATATTGGTCCCTATTTGGGTGAATGTGGAATATCTAATGAGGGGTTCCCACTATAATGAGACCGTGGATATAGTGTTTGTCAATCCAATTCCATTAGTCAATTTACCATAGTTTCAGACATGATATCAATGAAATGGCGGTGAGTCACCTTTTCCAAAACCATACCCTTCAAAACGTGCACACATATGACGAGATAGTGTCCATGGGGAGAACATCCTAGTAAAATACTGGGGTAGGGGATTATGGTGTCACTGATTCATGTCTTGGGTAATAGTCTGAGGTAATTTATGTATTTTACTCTTTATTAGGGATGTGAAACTCCTTTTTCTGAGATGAAAAAAAAACCTCTGGCATCCTGTGTTTAGAGTTATAGTTGATGAATTATGAGAATGAATGCACCATCAATGTCTGCCCATGGACAATCCATGATGGTTGTGCCCTCAATATCATTGGTCTAAAAATGTTTCCCCTCCTTTTAATATCATAAATCTATGTAGCGAGCTTCACACTGGTCAAATGAAGATATATATTCATTGAGTACCCCTACTTTACCATTGATGGAGTATTCGGGTCTTAGGGGATATAAGGAGGGGAATTCCATATGGAGATAGAGTCAGGTCCAATATAGTGGAACATTGTAGGAGGTTTCTTTGCATAAAATAATGAACTCAAAATTTAATATCATGCAACCAAATTGGGTCTTTTAAAGAATCATTCCACATGGACTAGTCTCTATTCTATCATAAAGCTAGATATTCATGTCTCAGGTAGTCATGTCCTCTTCACTCAAAAACCATCTTCCGAATTGTATATGTTGGGGTAATATTAAACCTAGAAAATGTTTCAACATGAAAATAATAGATCATCATGCCATTGTACATGCATACCATTTATAGTGGTCAGATGTTACACTGAATGATTTTCCCTTATTTTCAATAGAGAATGAGATGATGGAAAATAATTCCAATGATGATACCTCTTATAAATTATTGACCACTACGATAGATACTATAGATTCCAACATTAGAGAGGTTATCAAGGATTAAATAATAGTCTTATTAATTTCATTTGACATGTGTTGGGCCTAGACGATCCATAGAATTGAGGGTACTCTTGAGAGGTTCATAAGTACATAGTATTTTTGCGCCAAATGTTCATTTTTAAGCAATTGAGGTAACTACATAGTCAAGGGGAATGAAGTATTACACTAGATATTATTATTGGTTCTTGATACTACTAAAAATATCATTATCTTGACTAGATAACTCACCTATAACCACTTTCATCTTCCTATCAAAAGACTGAGACCAGGCTCCAGTTAGATGTGGTTGTGACTGCTCTTCATGTTCAATCAATATAGTTGACTCTAGAAGGTTAATATTCATAATATCGTTAAGGTAATATTCATCATAATATGTCTGAAATAAATTTTTCTTGTACTTAGTAGCATTCAATGCTCAGTTTGATGTGATGGTATGAGTGTCACAGTGGCTTATAGGCCCGTGACCTCCACTTAAACAATGTTTTCCATAGAAACATGGGGTGTTTTCATGACATTCCATTTCATAGGGACATGTGAATTAGTATAAAAAATCAAATATAATCATATATTTATAGTTCTTTTCTTCATCATTGGGGAATACTAGTAATGGGTAAACACATGGGTGATTTTGAACTCTAAATGAAAGAAATCACCAAGAGTGATAGATATCTTCAACACTAGATTATGACTCAAATATTATTTTATGTCATTGATATCATATCTTCTAGAATTAGATGTTTTTTGACATGGGCCTATAGTTGGTTGATCCGTATGTTGTAGCAACCCTAGGAGGCTCTAGCCTACCTAAATGAGAATGAATCACATCGTGGGTGTGAGAGAATGATCTTAGTGACTACCAATATTTATATTTGTTTGTTCTGTGACTCGAAGCTATTTGTAAATTACATTAACCCTCATTTTAAAAAAAGGGATTGATGGTGATATGTGTCACCTATGTCAGTATGTTTCTAGAATTGATAAAACAATTGTCCACATAGTCCAAGAGAAAATCCATTAACAAAAAACCATTCAATGATACTATGTACGAGGAACTTGTGTTATGGTAAATGTTTAGGTAGATCTGTGCATCCATATTCCAAGGGAATCCTACATTCTGGAAGCATCATAATTCCATTATTTGGGACATTATGGAAATAAGTTAGGACCACAACATCATAATAATAATAGTTTTGATTCATTTTTCATGAAAAGGGTGATCTAGGAGCCTGAACATGATGAGGGTAAGATCATGAAGATGAGAGGAAGCTAGATTCTACCATCTAGGTGGACTTACTTAGTGAGATAGTGTAGATAAGTTTTTCACTACGACAGGCTGTTCCTGGATGTACTACTATACTTGGAGAGGATCAACATTCAGAGAGTCCAAAATATCTATTTTCTCAGGGGCCTCCACATATAATGTGGAAATGGTATCATATTTAGAATAGCTTCACATAGGATCTAAAATATTTTATGTGAATGAATATTTAACTTAATGTGTGGTTTCCTCAAGATTATGGGCCTTATCATGAAAACCGTAGAACCCATTGGAGAAGTTCGGAGGGATGAGGGAAGCAACCAAATTTGTATTTATATTACCGATGCACACCATTATTTTGTATTTTTGAGTTAGAGGTATGTTGATTGAGCATGTGAGGCCTTTCCAAATATCTATAAAATCATCAAATTGTTCTTCAAGATTTTATTTCCACATATTGTGCTAATATATGTTTGTATTTCATGTGGTGAAGTTTAACTCGTAGTGGAACATTACAAAAATATCATCATAATAAGTGATATATCCATTGGGAAACTAGATATATCAATCAAATTTATTAACCTCATATATATGGATGAAATATTAGAGCATTGTGGGGTCATGCTACTCTGGGGTTCCAAATATAGGTCATCACCTTGAAATGAAGTGGAAAAAATACAATAGGTGGTCTCACATCTCGTTGAACGGGGAAAAGGTGGGGTTCCCAATATCTAGGGGTTCTCTCATGTTATCAACCAAAGAGGGATACATATTTCCATCACGTGTGATTTCCTCAAGTCGTGTCTCCAGGTTCACAAGGAATACGGTGTGAGAAGCTATGAATTATTTTTTGGGGGATCTATATTTTTATTAAGATTCTTAACCACTGATGCCCTGACAGAGTCATTAACATTGCAAGAAGTCTTATCAGCTCTGGGGTGGCTTGATTTTTCTTCCAAGGATGGTAATTAGGCTACATTGGAGTGTTTTGTGACTCATAAATTGGCATTTTTCTATATCCCCTATATAGGATCTGTTAGGATTCATGGTGTTACTAAGATCTATTGGGGATAACTAGCCATGTAAGACTTGTTGGCTCCCTACTTTATGATTAATGAGATTTTGTGGGGTAATATTGTTGTTTGGGATTCGACCAATCCAAAAATTGGTGGAGATCTAATTTTTCTACATTATCGAAGTGTAATATGGCTATAGTGGGATCCAATTTTTTATAATTCAACCTTAGATGGATCAAAGGGATCAATCTTATCTTTAAACATTTTAATGTTTCGATGTGTGGACAAAGTATCATAGAGATTGACAAGGCTATGTGCCTACCTTTTCTAGTGGGTATGGACACCAGTGTGATGGTCTACCTGGTACTCCACTTCCTAAAGAGGATGTATTTCCCTATTAAATGCAATATCATATTCTTTATCCCCGACCAAAATAGATGTAATAATTTTTTCTATAACTATAACTGGATATAAATCCTCAATATCAATGGGTCTGACAGGATGTCATAGAATCGGGATGAAGTGGAGAGTGGTGTACATTTCTCAACCCTTGATCATCACATGCAGAGACACCTCCTTCATAATTCAGTGGATCACTATGAAGATCTTGATACAAAATTTCAGTTGATTCTGTAGTCTCTTATATATCTATGGTGTTGAGCCACTGGAAATTCTTCCAAATCAACCCATAGGAACTATTGATCAATATCCCAAAGATTTCCATGGATTCCTATAAAGGTCATATTGAGATCACAAAGGTGGTGTAGTGTCGACCAGATGGTCTGGAAGAATCAAACAGCCTAGACCTTGGAAGTATACACATTGACATTGAATATGGGAGTTACTGGTAGATTGAACATCACATGAGGTGGATCAACAATCATATTTTTTCATAAACTCTTTTATTAAAATCCATATTCCTTGTTATAAAAATATTCAATTGACACTGGTTGAGAGAAGTGGTGGGACTAATATGGATCAGTTTGGTATCTATCTAACTGGTACAGGGGAAACACTGGGAGGTATTTTTTCACTCATTGATGGGGTGTATTATGGAAGATGTACCAACCACATCATCACATCCCTGTAGAAAAGGACCTTATAATTACAGGGGGTTTTAATAAAGTGATGATAAGTAAATATTCTTTCTCTAAAACATGGTATAAGCCTATGGATCACTTTAAAGACATCATTTCTAACAATACATATCTACATGTTCAAAAAATATCCTAGAAAAACATTAGGTAAGAATCATCGAATAGGCTTAATTTAGGTTTAAATAATTTTTCAATAACTTTTTTGGAATGTCCTCCTAGTTGAATTTTACAGTTTCTCTCTTTTCCAAAAAAAAATTCTAATAAAGATATAATTTCAAAGGATGAGTAGGGTTATTAACGCTCTTATGTTGTCATGATGTAATTGGATTAGTGGGGTGATCACCATCTGAATATGTTATCCCAATACAAAATATCTCTATTATATCTAATGTAGAAATAGAGATGTGAAAAATTGGTGTTGATGGAGATTATTTCACTATTTGTTCTTGAAAGGGAGTTAGAACATCCTCCACGTGATTGTAACTATGGAGGGATAAAATGATCATGCAGATTTCACCATTTGGGCTAGAAAATTTCACATGTTGGTCTCCTATAATAGAATTTGGATGTTTTGGTAGAGGTTCTAGTTCTATTATGATCGAGATGACAATGTCCTCAAGATTCTAATGATTGACGACGTCGATAACATCTTGTGATTTCTACAAATTTTTTCAAAGGTATAACATGATGAGTCATATTCCCAAGGATAGTTCTTCATGATAGAGTTATTATTAATTATATGGAGGACATATATTATTTTTGGATATAGGATGAGGATGATCCTTATGCAAGATGAATTTTACACCGGGAGGACCTCCATGTTGAAGTGTGGGACTGTGGAGTAGGAGTTTGTATATTTTTCTGAAAAAAATGTGGAGTACAATCTATTTGGATGGAGATGATGTCGGGTGGACCTCTGTAAAACATATCATCATCACAGTTTTTATAATAATGGTTATCAATGGAGAAAGTGATTGACATTTTAAACCCAAACCAAATGATAGGTGGACGAGGTATCAATCCCAATCAAACTTTGTTTAATACCCATTCTCATATTATAGTGATTGGAGGGACCTGGAGAAATATATTGGTGGTGAAAGAGATTACTAGAGATTTATAATATGATTCCCCTTATTTAATAGTCTCATGTAATTTCCCTCAATGTTAGTGTTGGGTGATTGGGATTTGGGCTAGTAGAGTATGTGTAAATTTAAACAATTCTCTAGCCTGAGAGACTGGTCATTTCTAGGGATGGTGATTCATAGTTGGATCCCTCATTGGTGAATCTGGAGTAGTTTTCATAGAGAAATAAAATATAGAATCACCATCCTTCCTAAAATATGAGAGATAATCATAGGATCTCCTTATAAATAGGATTTAAAAACATTTTTTCATCATAATTAGGAGTGGGTTCTCCCTGTGCGGCCTTTGGGGAGGCGGTGTCATCAAAGCACTTAGCCCTCCATGTTCTAGTGGGCCATGTGCCTAGTAAAAATGGCCTCCTCATTTTCATATAGGAGCATGATGACATCTATCAAAATTAATTGGATTATCTCATAGGGTGAGACATTTCAAGGGATCCCGATAGACATAGTCTCAACTGAAGTCATAGGGGAGGTGGTGTCATGTAGGATCACATCATTATCATTTCTCATGACTTTATGACTATGAGAATATGGTGTTTGGTTTCTTATTTCATGGGTTAAATAAGGATGTTGTTTTACGTCAATAGTGTAGTAAAATGAGAAGTGATATGTAGTTCCCCAACATACTCTAATCATCAAAAGCAGTGAAGTATTATTGATGGTAATGTCATAGATAAAAAATTATAGACATTTATTGCCCCAATTTTCGGTGATATTCATGCTAAGACACCTGTTTTTCATTGTGGGATATGGAACTAAATATCATGAACAATTTTCATGAAGATCATATAATGAATCAAATGATACTAGCCCCCATGTTCAGGAATAGAGTTTCACATTTGGTTAACCCTTTATTTTTACGGTGTTCTTTTCCGGGACAGACCATCCCACCAATAAGATGTATGTTCACACTAGAGATTTCATATCCACACATTCACTCTGTCAAAAGGTGTGAATATTTCATCAAATTAAATAAGTATATCTTACCCTTTATCTAAATAAGATGATGTGATATTGGTTTATCTTTCCATGGATTCCTTTTTACAGACTATTTCATAGAATCATTCAATAACATAGAATTATTTATTATTCATCAAACTCATTCCATGTTCCATCTCAATCTAAACGTAAGTTAATTCCACTACTTATGTATGGACATACTATTCTCATCTTGATAGAACAAAAACCTTCGATCAGAAGAACAATAATGTTAGGAATCACTAGTCAATCCACAATGTTGGGAAAATTGGTCGTCTTTATTATTCCTCATTGGAGGGAAACTCACATGAAGAATCATATAGTGTAGAACCTAAGGCATCCCATGTATTTTATATGGTAGTGATATTAAAGGATGTATTCTCCATTTAATATTAGAGACATATTATAGACATAATCAAAGGTATGTAACCCAAGGTTTCCCATAATAGCCATGAGGTAATTTATTCAATCTGTGTGAATATTACAAGGATCCATTAACTCTATAATACCACAATAATGTATGGGATATTCATTTGAGATTATGGAAGAATTTTTACATCAAGTGGGGAGGAATCTGGACGTATGCTTAATAATGATCTGAGAATGAGTTTAACTCATCGTGGAGAAGAATTTAATCAAGAAACTTCATGGAGGATAATCGTGGAGGTGTGTCCCACATGGGGAGGGGGAAGTCACACATGATGGTTTAGGAAACGTCTTGAGGTAAACTACATATTGATGGATTTGAAATCCGTGTGGGTGAGGATATATGAGTTTTATGGGGGAGAATTTTCATTGAGGTTAAACAAGTATAGACTTGTTAGAATATCTCATATTGGATGATATAGGAGTTTGATGGGGGATAACACCCCTTGAGGAGAACAAAGGATTTACGGATAATAATTCTTCATAGAGATTAATCCAGAATTACGATGTGTGAGAGAATCCCTTGATAAGAACCCTAGATGTATGGATCATAACACTTCATGGATGTGGATCTAGATGTTTGATGTGTGAGAAATCCCCTTGAGACCAACCTAGTATGGATGGATTAGAACACCTTGAGGAGGAGGATCTATAAAATTGATGGTTGAGAACATCCCAGGAGTAAAAAACCTAGGTTTAGGGATTAGAAAACATTATGAAGGTGGATGTAATTTTTTTATAAGTGAGAATTTTCTATGTGGTAATCCCAATATGAATGTATTAGAATTCCTCATGGATACAGATCTACAATATTTATGTGATAGAACAAAAATTGATGAAAACCAATGATTTAAAGATCATAATTCCACATGGAGGCAGATAAATTTTTTTTATAGATTACATTGCCCCTTTATATGAACCTATGAGGGATAGATCCGAACACATACTAAAGGTAGATCCAGATGTTTAATGGGTTAAATTTATCCATGATGAGAACCAATGATGGATGGATTAGAACACCTCATATGGGAGGATCTAGAAATTAGATGGGCCAAAATGCCACCTTAGGAAAAAATCAATGTGGATATATCATAAAACCTCATGGATGTAATCCCAATACATTTCTGTGTTCGAACACCCCTTGAGGAAAGCCAAAGCGATACATCGTTAGGATAGAGCACCTAAGATTACTATTTATTTGGATTCAACCTCATGGATTCTTACGACATAAATGTTTTTTCGATGATAGGGATCAAAACCCATGTATGTTGATGTCGTAGTTTGAGGTTGTGTTACATGAAATATCCAAGAAGTTTAACATCATGAAGTAAGGATTCTCATGTCATAAGGGTAGCATCGAGTACAGATGGTGAGGGGAATATGCATTAAATATTCATGTAACAAGATTTCTTTTCTCTTAGTTGGATGGTGTGAGGATTAAGCATTGAGTTTCATGGGTTCTTAAAGGAAAATGTAGTTATGTGAATGGGGCTTACATGAGGGAGATACTAGAGAGCCTCCTCCATTTCAGTTCATGAGGGAATCCAACGTAAAATATGAGGTATGACTACATTTCAACATCATGTGAATGGAAATAGTGTGTAGAGATTATACAAAGAGATTATTAGATCTTTATGGGAGTATAGATGATGTGGATGGGGCTTACGTGTGGGACCTTCCCTTCTCAAGAGAATTTATCTTTAAGGGAGGTGGTGTTGCTTTCCCAAGGTAGATCCATATATGGATGTTTTATCTACCATAGTGAGATAGAGGGTGGCATCCCAAGGTGATCATAAATGGGAATCACATGCTTGATTCATGAGTTAGGATGTGGGGTCATTCTATGTCAATCATACTCGGGGCATCCTACGCTCATTGTGCATCATAATGAAATAGTTTTATATCTTGTGATGAGGAAATTGTTATGTAGTTTAATTTCATATAACTGGGAAATTGATCTAGGATGTTTTAAATCATGAATCCTGGACATTAGTGGACTCACTCCCCACACCTTGGGATTACCTGACAATTTACGATTTTCCTTTGGGTATGTCATTGCCTAGGCACTGGCGGGGTACAATGTTGTGAGGAGTGGCTAGTGTGATTGGTATGGGAACTCAACCATTTTTAAGAAGGATCAACATAAGTGATGCACCATGGAAAGGCCAAGGAGTGAGGTAGTTTGGATCCTAATTCCTTATAGATTGGTTCATAACAAAGTTTAGGGGCTACATAAAGGAGTATGATTCACAAAACAAGGTAACAATTACCCATAAGGAAGCCCATGTTTCTGAGGGGAGTGTTTCACGAAGGATGAAGGAATTATGAATCATAAATTACAATAAACGACCTACTTCATTCATGATGTTACTAGGAATTATGAAACGTAATCCCCACCCTTGTGGATTCTCTTAAGTTCATAGGAAAATGGGCTTATCAATTCCTTGATACCTTTGGCGATCTATTTAAAATTAGTTCAAATCCCTTAGAAGGTTCATGAATCGGGACCAGTTTTGGCACCTAAAAGGTTGGGGTTTTCCACAAAATATTTGATTGTAGGGTGTATTAATAGGAAAGGGGTTTAAAAAATATTGGAAGAGGGTTTCAAACAATTATTGGTCTTTGAGAATGGGATGCTCTCTTGGACTCAAGGAGACTCTATCAAACATTCTTATATTTATGAAACTCCCCGTGATTATGAAATTCATTTTTTGAAAAGTTATTAGAAATTCATTGTTCATTAATGAATAAAACCATGCAGCTAGATATCTTCAAAATCTTTGACCATTTATGATGTAACTAGGAATAATAATGTAGACTCCTTAAAAGTATTTTGGGGAATTTTGTCTTAAATTTTCTCCAAACCAATTGTGCCTTCCCCCACCATTCCCGTGACATGAGTATTTCTGTACAGATAGTTATCCAACTGATTCATTTCATGAGACTACTAAAGCATCAAGTGGAAATATAAATCTTGTACCCACCCATATATTCATACCGAATGCATTCCTCATATATCGAGTAATTGATTTAATTTATGAACAATATTCAATAACAACATGTTTCTATATCGAGTTTTGAAAACAAAATAAAATTATTTTCCAAAGTCAATCATGTGTACCTAAAATTAAAATACCAAATCTAAAATAATATATGTTTTTTATATTTTGTATATACATAATAAAAATATCCATAATAATTGAAAATTTTATGTCTAATGAAAACATGAAAATGAATATTTCATGGGACAGTTAATGATTACAACATTTATTCAAGAAAGTCGATGTCAATATTTTATATGGCCTAATTGATTGTAAACCATCTTGATAAATGATTTTTATGGTATAAATACAACCTATACATAGTGGTAACATAAAAGGATTGTGTTTTTGATAAATATAAATACTATAAGATTGTAATAAACATCTTTTTTAATGAAAGTATCCTCTTCACATTTAAAATCATATTAAACAAAAAAATTCATAAAATATATTAAATGTTAATTTCCCCAAAAATTATATTTTATGAATATAAATATATATTTAAAACATTTCCTAGTTATAATCTTTGGAAAATTTATTCATGTTGTACATGCTTAAAAAAATATTCCATTCATTTTTTTAAAATCCATAGAGGCATATTTTTTGAAAACATGATGGATATTCATTTCAAAATATTTGTAAAAAGTAAAAAATGTATAATAATGAATTCAATAAATAATATGATAATATATAAAATAGTTTTCAATACATATTTTAAAAATCTGTATTGATGAAAAAAGATATCTGACCAATGAGAGAAATGATGTTTTATTTTATTAAAAACATTCTATTAGTCATTATATGTAAAAATGAGTGTCAGGTGGTATAATTACAAGAAAATATAATGAATAAACATAAAAGAAGTAAATTATAGGTTTTTATTATAAAATTATAATATATTTATCTCCAATGTAAATTCATGAAAACAATCCCGATTAAACTGACATTGTGAAATAAACACTAAAAATATCATTGTATTGGAGAGATAATTAACAAATAAATTGGTTATGTATATCAAGTGTACATAAAAACAATTCTAAATAAAAAAAATTGTTATTTAAAATTAATTACACAAATAATATTATAATATTAAAGAAATATTAAATTTAATATAACCAAACAAAATGAAATTTAGTTGAGTAATTATTTACAACCGTGTATCATTTATAATAAAATCCAATTAAAAGAAATATTTTAAATTGAAACATAAAATGAAATTATTTTTTATGTAATCCTTATATCACTTATAATAGTGGTGGTATAAACACCATATAATTGAATTAGGGTTATAACATTAAAATATATTTCAACAAAAATGAATTGAGATAATATCCCCTGCCTCTTCTTTCCTATTGGCTAAACATGGTTAAATCTATTATATAATTGCTTTGATCATGTTATAAAAATATATATCAAAACTTTTCATACTTATAAAATCATATAGGATGCAATTATTTCATTTTAAAACCCATTTCTTAGTAATGTTTCATTATTATCATTCTTTCGAGTGTTATTTGTGTTGTTTTCTGATGATAGTTTTTTCCTGAATATTTTTGTTATTAATTATTTAATTTTTATGAATCTTATACAAAATAATATTAATGTTATAAATGTAGTATTTACAAATTATATAAAACATTATAATCATTACTGAAGGATGGAAATTAAAATCACATTGCATCGCTCAAGCGATATGGTAGGTCATATGTATACACGAGCGACGATATCATTGACATAAAAGATATAGTATAAAAAATTTGTTGAAATTTTAATCATATGGGATCAATATACTGTCACATATATCAAATATGTTCATTAAATTTTACTATTTTACATAAAATGTAAATCATGTGTAAAAATAAAATAATTTCACTTTGTAAGGCTGTTGTCCACCATTCCCAAAAGCGACATTTTTTGATATGAAAAAGAAATGAATATATATAGGTATGTGTGATATTATAATTCAAGAATTATAATAACATTATAAATATTATATAGGTATTTTTAATCCCTCTTTTTATATCACCTTTAATAGTGGTGATAAGAAATGAATTACATTGTTTCTGGATGTAGTAGTCTGCCTTTCTCACAATCGACAATTTCGTTTCATATTTTGTTGAAGGGGATACGCATATAGGTACTTTATATAAACAAATTACATCTTTGTATATTATATATAATATTATTATACTATAATCATTCTTTAATAATATTTTATAGATGTGGAATAAAAAAAAGAAATTGTTCATTGAACAAAGTTATCGCTTCGTCGAACAACTTCATTATGTTTTCACCAAAAAATCATCTTATGATAGATTTATGATATTATAAAAGGAATATATGATGTTTATATTAGAGTAAGAATTAATTTGGATGGGATTTTTCTAAACCCAATGGGTTTTGAAGTGATATTAGGTGATGGGAGGGGAGGAATTTTATATGTTGTAGAGAAGATACCAATAATGTTTTTGAACCAAAATCAATTGAACCAAAGAATTTATCTTGAAGAAAGACTCCAAAATTGGACATTATCAACACATTTAGGGAATAAGTTAAAAATATATCCATACAATAGTTTTTTAACCGGTTTTTATGTAATTTTAACAGTAATGTTTTTTTGTTAAACCCCTTAGTAAATAAGTTTTTTCCTTGACTGTGATAATTAATTTATAAGGCTTTCATTATTCGTTATGTTAAAAAAAACTTCCAACTTATTTGATAATATAAATTATGATGATTCAAAATATGGAATCCCATTTTCATAATTCATTATACATAAGAGAATGAATAATATATAAAATTATACTTGTAAAAACAATTAAATTGAGTGTTTTAAAATAGAATATTCTTATTAGTATAAGAATGTTTTAATATCAAAATTCAGCATGAAATTTATAAAAATTATATAATTGATTTAAATATAAATATTGAAAAATTGATTAA
The DNA here is from genome assembly GCA_963277665.1 of Viscum album. Taxonomy (NCBI): domain Eukaryota; kingdom Viridiplantae; phylum Streptophyta; class Magnoliopsida; order Santalales; family Viscaceae; genus Viscum; species Viscum album. The sequence continues at coordinate 888,635,014 of OY728159.1, read as the reverse complement.
AAATAAAAAATAAAACAAATACAAATAACTATTATGAATAATTTAAATGAAACTTGTTGTTTTCCATAAAAATCAGTATGTATCAAAAATGCAAATTTTCTAAAAAAACCCAGAATTCCACCACAAAATCATTTTGATATATAGAATTAAAACATGATGATATTTTTAAAAAAATATTCTCCAAATAATTGGTAATAATTAATTTAAAACTAATTTTGAAAAGTGGGACTAATCTATTTTTGGGAAACATATAGATTTTAAAAAACCACTTCTTTTTCTTAAAAATAATAATTTTCTATTTCTAGTAAATACATAAATGTAGTTTTTATAATTTAGATTTTAGTAAAATTTCCCACCAATTTAATGGTTGTTTTATAATGGTTACTATATTATGTTTCATTTATAATCAGGGTTGAATGATTCACAAGATACCAAAGAGATTAAAATTTATTAAATATATTGTATGGGTTGTTTTTGTTGATTTTTTCTTGTTTCATTAAATATCGAATGAGGTTTTTTCATATATAATATTAAATGGATAAATGTTAAATAAAAATAATATATATATACCCCATATCAGGAGAATAGTATTTTATCCAAAATGGTTATATACATTTAAAAAAACGTCAATAAAAATCACTATCTTCACACTAGTGTGAAAATATGAAATGGACTTCAGTGAAAATATATATTTATATATATAAATTTTTTAAACAAATTATTCCATGCAACCATTTTGAACAAAAAATAAAATAATATTATGATTATTTTAATGAAATTTATAAATATTACAACTGTATATTAGTGATAAACAATATTGTTACCATTTTATGGTTGGTGTTTATATATTTATTATGAACCAAGTACATTATGATATATATATATATATTATAAAAAAAAGAAAAAAAATATTACATAGTATCTTAATGAATCAAAAATCCTGGATCTCAAATTAGATAAAGGAGGTCTTTGGGTCATGTAATGAGGTTATTTTCCGTTTAAAAAGAAAATTAATATTAGAGTTACAAAATAAGTGTCTAAGTTGATTTTCAATATTTATTTTAACTAAGGGGGTGTTCAATGAAGGAGAAAACATTATGGATTGATTTTCACTATTAGAAAATGAGATATTTTTTATAAAATTTTACTATTTTAAATTTTTAAAAAATATCATATATTTTTATATTATTAAAACATTTTCTTCCTCATTTATTTTCAATGTTATATTGTAAGCAATAAATGATTTTAGGAAAATGTTTCTTTTATATAAATAAACCTTTTATGTAATGTAATTTTTCAAAAATCAATTAGGATATCAATGATATATTTTATATTATTAATTTTTATATATGGAGGAAATTGTTTTTTGGAAATATTTTTTTTTTCGTTTTACATATCAAATTTCACTTCATTTATAAGATTCTGATTTTAAAATTATATTCTTAGAAATTCATTCCATTAATGGTATTTTTTTAGTATCCAAATATATCAATTCATGTATAAAATATTGTATTCCATAAATTTCATTTTTTCATTCTCCTAGAATTATTAATTTGAAAATAATTTTATCAACATGAATGTGGTTTATTTTTTAATAAATGTAGGGCCATGAAATATTTTATTCATATTGTAGTTACATGTTCATATTATAAGTAATTTATCACCATTTTTATTAAATATGTGTTGATATTAATTTTATATTCTTATAAACACATTTTTTATTTCACTTAAAATGTATATTATTCCAAAAATAATAATTTTACATTTTCAAATGACTGAACATGCATGTAATTATGCCTTTTTATTATTCTGATTTAACTTTTTCCAAATATGAACTCTACAAAATGTTTTATAAAAATATAGTACCCAAACATTATAAAAATTTTGAGGAATTAGGATTGAAAATGAACCTCAAGTCACTTAATCAACTAAGTCATGGATAAGTTTTGTATGTACATTGACGAAACATGTAATCACATGGTTTGGATTTCTGAGAATAGAATGGAATTTAATTTAGAAATAACCATTTTCATACTATATGGATTTTTTTAAATCATTATTTGTAAAATATCATAATTGGAAAATAAATTTCATGATATTAAAAATCATCAATGGTTATTTATTTAATGAAAATTGTTTTTTTATATTTGAGAAATTATAAATTAAGTATTTAAATAATATTTCTTATTATTCAAATTTATAAAAAAAAATTATTCATTAAAAATAATGTTGTGTATAATGGAATTAGATAATAATATTCTGAAAATAATTATGTATTTTGTTTTGTTAGATATTTTATTTACATGTTTTCATTTATGATTAAAATTTATTTCAACATTTATTTCTAAAACCCTTATAGGGAAGCATTTTCTCACCCAATGATTTAAAATAAAATTCTATAGTTCTTAAAAATATTTTTAAGATATTTTAATGTAAGTATTAGATTGAAAAAATCTATTTTACAAGTCGATGTGTTATATTAATTCCTATTATAAGTATTAACATTAATATTAATTTATAATATATGATCCTAATTATCTAAAAACATAATCCTAAAAAAATTGGAGTATAGTAGATAATTTTACATTGTAATTTATAATTTAATATATATTGATTTATTTTCGTTAATATGTATTATTTAAAAAAAATTAAAAAAATTTGAATATTTTAAAATGCTTCTATCACTTGACATGGGTGTGTGTGTTTTCAGTTGTCATATAGAAAAACTATTCCCCTTATCCAATGCAAACACATTTCTTATGGAAACCATTAATAAATCTATATTTCATTATCTATTAGAAAACATTGTAAATAATTTAAGAATATATCACTTTAAGAAGTCACATGTTTTGTTACAATGTGACAAGAAAAAAAATCTCATCACAAGTAGTACCCTTAATTTGAGGATATTCGTTACCAAAAATAAATTATTTTTACCCCGAACCCTAGAATTTTACATTGAGAATATTTTAATGAATATACTATATCTCTATCACTATTATTGGGATGTGAATCCAATCATAGTGTATCATTTATATCAATTTGATTCTATTCTAAATCCATTATTACTTTGAAATCCCCATGTTGCAAATATTATTCGATAATATTTTTTCAACAAGAGAATGAAATAGAGTGTGGTTGGAATTCATAAAAATACTTGGGTTTATAACACCAAATATTATATACGAAATAATTTTTTTAGATTCCATATTCATGATAAGATATATGAAATTTATTTCTTTTTGCGAAAGGTTTTCTTCATCGACGGTTATTTCAGAATCATCATGGACGTTTTAAAAAACATTTGGTGCCTCAAAACAATCAAAATGTCATACAGTTACTTTTTATGCACTTAATTGACTCCATTATCAATAGGATTTGATGTTTGTGCAGTATTTGTATTTTATCATATAATTGAATCAATTTTTTTATCATCCAAATCAAAATTGATATTGTTGTCATATTTTTTTAAAAAAAATTATGTTTTGTTTGAATTTTAATCATTTCTTGATAAATTTTAGTAGGTGAATTTATTTTATTATTTTATTATGACCTTATATATAATGTTTCGGAATGATGAGATATATATTTTTCAGAAATGAAATTAGGAATTCTTCTAGGATCAAATTATGGTGGTAAAGATGTATTAGTTTACTTAAGTTGATTATTATTTTTTATCATTGAATTAAAATTTTATATGGGATACTTGGCTTTGTTGGAAGATAAAAGTAGTGAATTACATAGACTAATATTTAATATGTCTTTGGAGATTTTTTAGGGATTTTTGGAGAAGGTTAGAATTATGTGTTGATTAAAGCGTAGATTTAACAGATCAATAAATATATACATTATCATAAAACACATTTTGATATATTAACTAAGGTGATTCCAAATTAACAAAAGGTTATATACCATAAATATATTTTTAAAATATTTTTAATATTTACTAAGAATGAGGTGTTTATGGGTTGTAATATAAATATATTACATGATATTATCACTACATCATTGAAGCTCACATAGGAATAAATCTGTTATGGAAATTATATTTCTAAATCATTAACATCTTTTTATATATATGTATGGTGAGGAGGTATAAACTAGTATTTGATCATGATTAGGTCATACATACATTATATAAAAAACATTATGTTAGATCACTAAAAAATCCTCAATCACGTAAGATTGAAAATGATATTTCAATAGTTACATCAGATTAAATATTATGTAACTCTAACCTCATCCTAATAATTCATGTTTTCTAGACCTCAAGTAATATATTTTTTATAACAATAAATTTAAATATATTATAAAATATTTAGAGAAATTTAATGTTATTTGTAATGAAATATCATGAGAATAAATTGTTGAAATTATCTGAAAAAAATCTATTGATGAACTAAATCTAGATTTCAGTGTTTATTTTATAGTTGAACAATAAGGGAAAGAAATAAAACAATATCCCAGGGTACAAGGAAGGATCCTGAAATATTCATCTATAAATTTATTCATTTTGAATTGGAAATTATGGAAACATAAAAAATGGATCATTTTAAATGATTAAATATTTTATAACCATTATGGTTTAACAATTAAATCAGTACAACATGATTCTAATGTTATACTAGAAAAAAAAATTTGTGTCATAAAGGATGAAATATATCGTAAGGTTGGAATATTTGAATAATCACTAGAATTTCACCATATATAATATATAATATTTTAAGAAAAAAATATTTAGTTAGTTAATAATTTGAACACAATATATAGTATTTCTCTATTATGATTAATTAATTATAAGAATGTAATGTGTAGATGTATAAAGGAGAGAGAAGGATGCAAATGAATATAATATGACACACCAAGAAAGTTTCGAGATAAAAAAATTCAACAACTATGTTTCCTATATTCATGAAAGTATATATAAGGATTTGAATAATCGATTATGACTTTAATTTCATGGATACTATTTTATTAATTTTTATATAATTATGGATATGTAAATTTTTAGTACATCAATTTAAAATTAGTATCATTATAATGGATCACAATAATTTCATCGAAGGATCTTTTGAGGATTTTTTTCTTGGAATCCATGTATATAATCCTTCAATTACATAAATGAAATACAAAAACAAAAAATATTTATTCCTTTTGAAGGATCCTTTATTATTTTATCCTTTGTCACCTCACTAAATGTGATTTTTAGGTGACATAGATCAATATAAAATAGTGATCATAAATCCCACTAATGACTAAGGAAATGGAATAGAAAATGATAGATCAAAAAGGATAAAACATGATTCAGAACGCGATGTAATAATTAAAACTACCTGATAGGTACCATGGAGACGTCACTCAAACATAAAAATGAGACATTATTACGAATATCATTAAAGTATATCACTATGTAGTTTAAAAATACAGTTACCAATGTTAGTCACTAATGTATAATGATGATTTTTATATTTAGAGATTAATTATTAAATAAATTAATTGAAACACAATAACTGAAAACCCTTAATATACCTATATTCATATTTACCAAAAAGGACATAATTAAACCATTCAATAATAACCCATAGAAAATATTTAATTTGGTTCCTATAAAAGTAATTAATTTAATAAATCAA